>OX637395.1:7680950-8385950 GCA_951799425.1 Ilex aquifolium
GACCAGATCTAATTTCATCCGAATTCGAATTCAATTAAAAAATTTGTTTATTGAATCTGATCCGTTTACCTGACGGATAAAAAAATATTAGTCCATATCTGAATCCGCTTATAACCGGATATCATATTCGATTATCCAATCCAATCTATAATGGTATTCCACCAGAATTTTTAAAAATAATTTTTTTTAAGATCAAATACAAATAATCAATATACATATGTGTGTGTGTGTGTGTGTGTGTATATATTAATCGGATTTGATAAACCATATCCATATATAATTTAAGATATCTAAACGAATTCAGATTGGATTCAGATGAACAGATAAAAATATTA
Organism: Ilex aquifolium; assembly: GCA_951799425.1. NCBI lineage: Eukaryota > Viridiplantae > Streptophyta > Magnoliopsida > Aquifoliales > Aquifoliaceae > Ilex > Ilex aquifolium. The sequence goes on from OX637395.1 coordinate 7,681,286, forward strand.
GTACATATCTAGTTAAATAGATTTGGATCGAACTCGGACTGAAATCCGGTCTATTGACAGACCTACTAAGGTGTCAACACATTTTTTTCTCTGTAATTATAAGATTAAAATATAATTCACAAGATAAATAGTCAGATTCGAGCGATTTTTTAGCCCTTGATTTGTTGAATATAAGTTGAAAGTTGTGTTTTATTATATATATTTTTACTTGTAAAATATAAAATATATTATGACATTAAAAAAATTCAAAAAAGGGAGTACATGTACAAAAGTAAAAGTAAAACGTTCGTTGCTGTCTTGTTTGTTTTTGTAAGGTTCATGGATCCTCTATACAATGGGACCTACCCAGCTGTAATGGTGGAGTATGTAAAAGAACGGCTACCGCGTTTCAACAAATCAGAATCGGAGATGGTAAAAGGGTCATACGATTTCATAGGGATAAATTATTATACTGCTTCATATTCAATCGATCATCGTCCCTGTGTATATAATCCTAAAGGAAACTACTTGACTGATTCTTGCGTTACAGCTACAAGTAAGTTTCATTCAATTAATTCGAGTCGAGTTGACTAATTCAATTAGTTTTCGTTGTTCTACAAATTATTTATCTCACGTTTTTACTCGCTTGTGATGTGTTGCTTCAGAGATGAAAGATGGAAAACCTATTGGTCTTCCAAAGGTACGTATTTACAAAAATAATATTTTTTGTTTTTTTTTTTTGTATATTTTTCATGGTTATGGAGGTGCGTGGGTTTATTAGAACACTAAAATAATTTTCTCGGTTCTATACAACTTTGTCCCACGTGCCCCATGTAATTATCAGGATGAATTCCTAGTAGTAGCTCAAAAAATAAAGCTCGAACATACCACTAAGGTTGATTATTGATCAACTTGTTTATTGTTGTAAGACTTCTCTATTTTACTAATATGATTATCCATCGCTAGTCAATAATGTGGGTTGACTTGGATTACTTAGTGTTGTGCGCCTAAGAAGGCAGCGCGCTTTTGGGATGCGAATGAGCTATTATCGCCCCCAGCTCCCTAACCTAATGCGGCAACGGGTTCAGACCGCATAGAACCGTAGCATGAGGGACGTCTAAAGGGAGAGAATGAGCTTCATATCCACTCCTAAAATATTTATGGAAACACCCTTTTGTTTCTTTTCTAAAATATTTAACCTTCCTTAGTTTCTAAATAACCACCCAACTCTCTTTTTAACCCTATTTAACTGTTTATTTTTCTCTTCACACAAATAGTCGTGTTTGATCGTCTAAGTAACTGATAATTGTATTGGGATTTGAACTCATTTTATGATCAAAAAAGATAGACTAATTTATCCTCAAGATAATAGTGCTAAATGATTTTGCAGGGTGCCTCAGACTGGCTCTATAGTTATCCAAAAGGATTTCGAGAGATTTTGAACTACACCAAAGTTAATTATAATGATCCATTGATCTACGTTACTGAGAATGGTAAAACACACACACATATATATATTATTGCATAATTGCAAGTATGATTAACTGTTTTGAAAATTATTTCTCCTAATTACTTTAATTTTATAGGATTTGATGGGAAGAAAAGCTATCGTTTAAAGGACTGGAGGAGAAAAAACTACCACCGAGACCATCTTAAAGCCCTTCATAATGCCATTACGTGAGTAGTACTTTAAATGGCCTTTTGAATCCCCTTCAAAATAATTATTCCTCGACTTCACTAGATGGTAATTCACTTATCGTGTACTGATAGAGGACATTTTCATATGAAGTACGTTATACTTGAATTCTTAGTTAAAAGCTTTATAAGGAAGATAAAGTGAGTGATAAGTGTGATCAGCATCTACTTTAAACAATAGAGTTTGGGGGGAAAAAAAATACTTCCCGACGTTAAGGAATGTTGGTCGTTCATCTGCTTGGCTAGTCAAGCACGAGTTAGTTCATAGTTCTTTGGGCTTCGTTGTCCCCGGCATTGTGTGATTTTATGTACCATTGCACAAAATCTAATGGTACGAGGACATTTGTTGTCGTCTATCCAAAATGGGACATTCGTACCTTTTGTTTTGGGAAAGTATAAAACCGATTCTTCCAGTCGAGGAAATAATGTGAGAAAACTCGCTAATTTAGATCAAAATGAAATCAGGATAAAAGTATAATTTCCCCTTTTTTTTCCATCGTTAACTTTGAATATATATATTGATTGAATTATTTCAGGATCGATAAAGTAAATGTGAAAGGATACTTTTTATGGTCGATATTGGACAATTTCGAATGGCTGGATGGCTACACTGTTCGTTTTGGCATCATCTACGTGAACTACAATGAAACTGAGGAAGGGTACTTGAGCAGAACCTATAAGAACTCTTCCTACTGGTTCAAGAATTTCCTCCACCCCTTGTACAACTAGACTGGGACCAAATTAATAAGAAATAAAAAATGAGACCCTAATGTTTCCCTATGTTTGATTTTCCACTGCATAACTATCCTATGTAAGAGGTGCTCTGCTGTTAATAAATAATTCAATGAGCAATAAAAAAATGCTTCATCTATGTGGCACTTATCATTCGAGACTCAATTATCTTTTCTTTTATTTTTTAGTTTAACGGTCAAAAATGTTGAGTCAATTTACTTACACGGTGATTAATCATCTCTCTAGTTTGCTCAGAGGCATATTATACACGCTAAGATTAGGGTATTCATGATGGATAAATTCCTCATAGATTGGCCCCAATGGATTACCAAGATTCGAACTCAAGACATCTGAATTTATAACTCGTCTCTGTTACTATTTGAGTTACCCATTTGGGTTTACCCAACTGTTTGTCGAGGATTGTGTTGGACAAAAATTTGAATATTTTTCCAAACACGACTTTACTCATATAACGAGGAATTATATGAGTTTTATTAATATAGGTTAGACCCATTCTAGATAGCATATATTCGTTAATTATAATCCCTTGTTTCAAGAGAACACCATTTGATTCTAACGAGAAATTACCACGCGTTACCATTTACCCCACAAGGGTATTTTATTTGTGATGGCGGCTGAACCTAGGTTAATTGTCTAGGCTGCTCTACATACCCGTTATCGAGATCAAGCCGATTCATAGTTCGGGACAAGAATTTTGAATTTATTTAAAGTTGATTTAGACTTGTGATTGCGTCTAGTTTAATTAGACTGCCTACGTATCCGAAAGGGAATCAAATCAACTATACTTCTTGAAAATGATTTTGAATTTGAGTGGGACTTTAAATGAGTGAATGACTCATTTAATTTAAAATTTAACTTGATTTGATTTGAAATGTGTAAATGACCAATTGTTCTTTGGGATGGACTTGAGTCATATTTAAAACAACTTAGACTTATGTGAATTTTAGGATTCACATAGGTTCTGACTTAAGAACTCAAAAATCTATTGGGGGTCCAAAACCCCTTTAATAAAGACCATTAAGCAGTTTAAAACTCTAAAATTTAATAATATAAACTCTTTAATTTAATTTTTGCACTATTTAATTTGTAGGAGTTTGAAACTCCAAAAAATAGTGAAGAACTTAAATAGATAAATCTAAATCCAGAGTGCTCATGTTGCCGAGCAGGAGCCTAAGGTTGACCACCCTTTTTTGTAAAGGAGTCAAAGAATTTGGATCCTATTCAAAGAGTTAGAAACTTTTCTCTGGACCAAGGCTCCGAATTAAATTAAACTCTTTTATATAAATTCTTTTTGTATATGAATTTCGGCCATACAGACTATTGTCTGAGATGTCATTCAAAGTATCTTTTTTTGTTGGTGTGCGCGTGAGAGGGGTGAAAGACTCCAGATTTTTTTTAAGAAGTTAAAAACTCCCAAATTTTTAGGAGTTAGAAACGCCATTAATTTATGGCTTAAAAAAAAAGTTAAGAACTCTTTCGCATTGTTTTAGAGAAACCAAGAATTGACAAAAGATGACTAAAATGAATGGGTAAAGAGGACTTGAAAACTCCAGCTTGGAGTCAAAGACTCCAAAACTTTTTTGGGAGTTAGAAATTTCAATTTAGAGGCAAAGAGTATGTCTTCATTTCACCCTTCTTTAGTGGTCTTTGAAAGACCAAAGAAGCAATCTCGGATGGGCCTTTGAAAGACCAAAAGTTACTGCCATTTTATTTTCACATTTGCTAGAACAAAGGTGAGGTAATACACCAATGAGGATGATGAGGAGTACTTAGAAACTCCTTTGATTCATGCAAGTGCATTCACTTCGGTGATTTTTAGAGGGGAGTCGAAGATAACGTGACTTGATAAAAGAGTCAAAAGACTCTTGATGGTTCTTAGACGAGTTTAAAACTCGAAAAATATTTTTTTTCTTACGCCGCAAACTTAAAGAGTAAGAAACTCTCATGATTTGTGACCTCAGAAGTGGTTCGGAATCACTGGAATGGGCTGATTTTAAAGAGTCTAAGACTCTTTAATGGTGACTCAAAAGGACAATAGGCATCGTCGAAAACATCAAAAACATTGAAATTGAAAGAGTGCAAAACTCTTGTTGATTCCCCACCCTTCTTGGTTTTCTTTTGTTGCTGATTTTTGGATTTTGGCAGCAGCTGCAACAATATTTTTGTTGTTGGCTTCGTGTGCATGCTCGATCATATCAGTGGCCTTTGCCGCGAGAAGTCGGATGACTTCCAAGAGTTCTTGGTCCAAGTAGAGGGCAAGGTTCTAGCTGGGAAAAGTATAGAGCCTTTGAGACTTATGCGTCGTCTGAACTTTAGGAGTTGAAAACTCCTCATATTCATAACTGAAGTGATTCGGATTCAGCGCCATTGTTTTGGGCTGCTTTGGCTTTAAACTCCCATTTGCTGCAACCAAAATTCAAGACATTAAATCAAAGAGAAAGGGAGAGTATACCGAAGTAAGCCCTTGGTTTCTCTCCTACAAACTCTCTTTTTTTTTCGCCTTTCTTCCCTTCTTCTTTTGTTAACCGTCCTCTCTTTTTTCTCCTTCAGATTTCCCCTCTTGGTATTTATAGAAGAGTTTCTAGAAACTGCCACTTTAGTGGGCTACGAAACTACTTCACACGATGCCCAATTTGTGCACTCCATTTTACCATTTATAGAGGATTTTTTGTTTGCATGTAAGGGCAGCTGGCTTTCCTTCAACATGCCAGCAACTAGCACCTCCTCCATTAGTAACCAATTCTTAGTTAGTGGGTTTTCCACATTTCTTTGCTAAAGTAATTGTCTCTTCTATAACCATCAGCCCTTTACCTTTGTAAAAGATCTATTGGCCGTTTCTTTTATCTTATTTTTAACATGTGGGGCAGCTGGCCTTTGTTTAAACTTCTAGCACACAAGTCCCTTTTTTTAGATGTGTAAAATGGCATAACCACATTTTAGGGATAGTAATCAAACTCATGTCTTTGGTCTAGTCAACTAACAAATGTGCTCGGGACCTTTTCGAATAATACAGGTTATGAACCTTACTCAAAAATTTTCACTGAACAATGGATTTATTTATTTTTACCATTTAACAGATTGTGTTATTAATGTAACGTAATATCACCATTTAATATTAAATTATAAAAATATTATTTAGATCTAATTTATTGATATAATTTATTAATTTAATTCTAATTTATCACAATTATTAAATTGATTGTAGGTCTCAATAAATACCATGACTTAGTAAATCTAGTGATTATGATTAATTACATCAACAAATTATGTCGATAATTAGATTTAAGTATCATGCCTTTAAGTTTTGAAACGGTTGTGGGTTTCTATACAAATTTTTGGGCTTATTTACAACAAAAAAAAATTACAGTTTTTTTTGGATTATGATATAACTTTTAAAGTTTGAGTTACAGTTTTTTTTTTTTTTTTTGGCTAAGTTATCACTTTTGTGGTAACTTTGTGATGATTGCAAAGATACCAAAAAAGTTATAAATAACTCTAAAAATTTGTAGAAAAAAATCATAAAATTTGTAATGACGGGATTTTATCGAATTTTAATGTTTTTGTACCATAAACTTCTCCTAGTGTAAAAGTTTTCAAATTTGAACCTATTCTGCATAGCCTTAATTCGTTTTCTGTAACACTTCTACACTTTATTAAACTTGATACTTGAGTCTCGAATAACTCTAAATGGTAGCTGAAGTGATAATAGAGACGAACTGCAAATTCAGACGTTCTTTAAATTTTGAAAAAAATTTGTAGTCAGGTCATGAGACATTTATTTATCATAAATATCTTAGATCCAACATAAATGTCTGTCTTTGACCAAATTGAAGAGGAGATTAATCGATATTCTTGACCGTTGAATCCAAAAAATAAAAAACAAACAACAGGGTATTACTACTTACTACCCGGGTTTTAACGGGCACAATACGTTACACCGACATAATAAGTGCTACAACTTCTACATTAAGACAGACCAAGTGGAAAGACCGTGAAAGTGACGAACTACTAATCCTACCCACCTGCGAACAACACACCTTCAAAAAGTCGTTTCCTTGTCGGACTCAACCTCTCAAAGAACGTGGCATATCCCCTCAGCACCAGCTGTCCACGTTCCTGTGGGCTCCACAGTCCTATACTAACCACATGCACACAGTCACCTATATATATATGGACTTGTATACCTCTCCCTCCACCACCTCCAATTACCATCAGATTTGAAGCACCTCTCTCTCTCTCTCACACACACACAAGATATAGCTGCAATGGCGGGAGGAAATAGAATCACTTTGGCTATGCTCTTTGCCGTCGCACTCTTCGGCAGCGCAAGATTTTAGTATGGCGCCTGCGCCGTCACCGGCGATGGACCATGGTTCTGGGTATTCTTTGCCGATCTCTGGAGTTATTGTGTGCTCTTCTCTGTTCTTCTCTATCCTCGCACTCATGAAGAATTAGATTTCTGATATACATAAATGTATCTTACCATGGAGTAGTCATATGTGCAGGGGTTTTGATGGATTGGCTGAGGAGTTTACGTATTCATTACATTATGTTTATTAATTTTTTTTGGGTATTTGTTTCTCTAGTTTATGTTGCGGAGGAGAATAAAAATTGATTCTTGTAGTTATATATATATACTAGTTATTGTCTGTGCCTGAAGGCACAGTGTAATAAAAAATGGTAAATAATAAACATATTTGTATTCATATCCAAAATCAAATCACAAATATAGAGAAGAGATAAAAGAATTTAAGCATCAGTTTATAGTGGGGCGAGAGGTGGTGGGCGGCAGTGGTGGTGGTAAGAGACGGTGATGGTTATGGTAGGTGGCAATGACTGTGGTGGCGGTGATGGCGGCGGTGGTGGTGGTGATGGTGGAGGTGGTGGTGGCGGCGAAGGTGGTGGCGACGACGATGGTGGCGGTGGTGGTGTTGGTAGTGGTGGCAACAGTGGCGGTGGTAGTGTTGGTAGTGGTGGCAACAGTGGCGGTAGTGGTGGTGGCGGCGACGGTAGTGGTAGAGGTAATGGTGGGGCAGTTTCAAACACTATTTTTTTTTTAAAGTACTTATGAAAAATAATTTCTAAAAGTACTTTTAAAAAGTCACACCAAACACACCCTTAGGGACCTATTTTCCTATTAAATATAAGATGTTAATATTAGCCGTTAGATTAACTTTAAATTAAAATTTAAAACGATCTCAACCACGAATAGCAAAAGTCATTTTGTTTATCTTTTGAGATTTGAATTGTAAGCTACTTTATTATTATACTAGTTATTTCCCGTGCCTGAAGGCACTGAGTAATAAAAAAAAAGTCAACATATTTGTATTCACATCCAAAATCAAATCGCAAACATAGATGAGAGATAAAGAAATTTAAGCATGAATTGTAGTGGACGTGAGTGGTGGTAGGCGACAATGGTGATAGTGGGAGACGGTGATTGTTGTGGTGGGTAAGACGATGACCGTGGCGGCGACGGCAGTGGTAGTGGTGGTGGTGGCGGTGGTGGCGGGGGTAGTGGCGGTGGCGGTGGCGGTGGCGGTGGTGGTGGTGGTGGTAGAGGTAATGGTAGGACGGTTTCAAACACTATTTTTTTTTTTAAAGTACTTATGAAAAATAATTTCTAGAAATACTTTTAAAAAGTCACTCCAAACACACCCTTAGGGACCTATTTTTCCTATTGAATATAGGGTGTTAATATTAGCCGTTAGATTAACTTTAAAGTAAAATTTAAAGTGATCTCAACCGCGAATAGCAAAAGTCATTTTGTTTATCTTTTGAGATTTGAATTGTAAACTACTTTATTATATAGATATATATATTATTCAATGTAATGGATAAAATATTCATTATATCGGTAATACTCCATCATTGGTGACAATGATATCACCAACTAATAAAAATAGAACATATAAGATAAATGAATCTCACTATTTTAGTAACTTTCAATAATCATTTTGTTGACTAACACATACCTTGGAATAGTGGTGTTCACTTATGATGTATTCTTATTAATTGATAATACAATATGTCGCTGATGACGTGGTATCACTATTACAATTGTGTTGTTGGTGCCCTGGAGACTTTAAAGCAGGCTATTCACTATTGCATATGAAATCGGACAGCCTGCAACACAAAAATACAAAACAACACAAGCAACATTCAACGTATTTTAACACAGCGTTAAGGTTGTTCCATTGTTACTTGAGCGTTGAAAGTCAGAGTCGTGTAAATAACTTCTCCCTATGTAAGAAATGTTGTTAGACCCTCCCCATCAATGACTAGAGTCTCCACATGTAGGTAATCGTCCAGAGAATATGAAGAAAAAGCAACTAGTGCAGATTAAAACGTCAGATTGCAAAAGAAATCATCGGAAACATTTACATAATAGTAATAAAATGAAACAAAAATAAGACTTTCAAGTATGTCATTCTGTGACAACTAATCGTTGTACAAATTCAACTTCACAATAGCCATAACAACCCTCCAGAAAGTTACCCAAGTCCAACAAATTTCTGTAAACTTCGTTGACTTGGTGCAAGTATAACTTCTAAGCTACTTGCCCCCTCATATTGACTGCCAATAGAAAAAACTAAGACAATAGGCACAGGCACAGCCTCAGCCTCAGCCTCGTCAAAAGAACAACAATAAACCATTGAAGTAGACACAAGACCATAGTGCAAACAAAACATTATACATGCACCTTGAAAAGCATTTTCTGGACTTCCAATTTTGACAGTCTTCACGCCAAAAAAAACAAAAAAACAGAAACAAAAGATAAACTGTACCATATAGATACGCACAAATACATAATCCAATCCTCGACCTTGGCAAATAAGCTTATGTTGGATATAATTTATTATACCCATTTCTTTAATGCAACCAACAAGCATCATTAGTTTCCAAAATTCAAAATGTCATATGCAATCAAAGCGCCATCATTCCCATGATATCCAAAGATTAACAAAAGCCAAGGCCCTAGAAGTCTCGACTGGATCAGCAACTCAAGAGTCACAAAAGTCCTCGGAACTTGATGAGTCACTCCAGCCAATACCCTGCTGTTGCATTTGTAAAAGGGCCATCATCTCATGCACCAAGTGTACTTCTGCTTCATCCACGGCAGTAAAATCATCGTATTCTTCATCCAAGACAGTGAAATCATCATATTGTTCGTCCAAGGCAGTAAAATCGTCGTATTCTTCTACTCCCAAAGGTCCATGGGGACCATATAAGAGATCGGACAAAATAAGGAAGTCATCCATATCCACATCATCAGAGCTGTCGTCTGTATCATCTGAATGCACACGGACGGAGCAAAATGTTTCAGGCATAGCTGTAGCTTTCCATGGGTATGACCCGGGCTTGACAGTGTGCTGGAACACAACAAAACACAGTATTTGATAAAGGGGTCATAAGGCATCCCTACAAGCTGAATGTACACGAATAATATTAATGGAGTAAAATACTAAGAAAAACATTCACGGAGTAATTTGGACGGTATCTCCATAGCCATCAGCCAATACCACTTACTGTTGAGAAAAGCATTGTTCTCTCTATGAATTACAGTGGTCGGGAAAGAAAAGCAACCAAGATGCCCATGTTAAACTAGCTCATGATATTCGAGAGACTTATCAATATCAAGATAGGTGATAACGGCAACCAATTGACGTAGGCAAAATGGAGAATTAAGGCATGAGCTGGACATGCTCAACCCAATATTTCTTTTTCTCTTTCCAGCCCAGAAACAATTAAAAAAATAAGAAGAAAAATACAACAGAAAGCATGTTTGGAAACAAATCGCATAAATCACCTTTTCGCTTGAAACCCAAGAACAGATGATGGGGAGGCTTTGTGTAAATTACAGGAGAAGCTCACTCAAGTAGTACACAGGTCATTGTGTGAAACATTGGTACATTAGTCTTCTAAAAGGTCAAAGAATGGTTGTATTCCTTGAAAACTAAAAAGGTGAAGTCAGATTTAATTGCTTGAATTTCTGGATGGAAACAATTCTTCATGGTTTTTGTATTAAATTAAGGATTTAAAAACTGAAGATATGAGGCACACGAAATTCATGTAAAGTGCTATTCATAGTGGCAAATGGTCAAATGAGTGGTGACCAAAATGGCAAAAAAAAACAAAAAAAATGGAAACTCGTTCCCAATTGTAAAAGTAAAGAAAACACCAAAGGTCCACCAACCAGAGAACCAGAATCCTCCAACCAGAGAACCAGAATCTTCCGCCATTTGCAAACACAGGAGATGACATCCTGTGCATGCCTATTCATTTCTGTTATTGTTTATAGAAATTAAGAGGCCTTAGAAATCTAGTAGTGGCGTGTCAGAATGTGCATACCAACGTTTATGACACTGAACCTTATCTTTTACAATTATTAAAGTTTTTCTAGATCTTATTGTAATACCCATACACAAATAAAAGAAGTGATGTTAATCCCATGTGTGGCTGGGAAGTCTTCTTCTAATCCATTCAGTTTTCAGTAGAAAAGTATTGTTAAACTTAGGAGATCACAACCCCTTCAAATAACCTAAATCCCGGTTGATCAATCAAGAATGCCTTATCTTGACCTTCATGGCTCATATGTTCTGATTTTTAGTACAACAGCAGCTACCTCAACATGAATGAAATGCAAATATCATGATTGACTACAATTGATAATACGAGTAGATTTTTACAAAAAGGATACAAAAGAATGATGAAGCAAATGCCAATGAAGGGAAGTGTTTCCTCAAACCCATATTTATAACCAAAATCATACTACACCAAACTATCAGCATACAAATGCCACGTCGAAATATGCAAACTATTAACTTTGCTACCATTGTTTATTCCAATGTTGCACATGCTGCAGACTAAGATAAATTAACAATTCAAACAAATTGTAGGACACCAAATGTAAAGGAGTGCACAAAAACCAAATTCCAAAAATGAGCTTATTTAAGTAATTCATCCCAGTCTGCACAAGGCATTTTCCCTTCATTAACATCATACTACATCAAGATTTAATACATACACACCTAATAAGCAGGCATTGACGCTGATTGCGTGTGGTGCATCAAAATTCCTACAGTTTAGAAGGTGGTAATCCTAATGGCAGGAACTTCTACAGATGCCTTATTTTTTAACCAACATCAAACTGTTTAAGTTGGTCAAAACCACATATCCATGTAAAGCAGATACACAGCCTATACACTTGCCGTACACCTTTTCTTCCTTTATGTTTTGAATAAATTAACACCTTGGCAGTTTAAACTTCAATACATCATCATTAGTATGTTCCATAACACACACATTGAAAAATAAAATGACCGTTTAATAACACACACACACACACACCCCGGGGCGGGGCCGCCTTGGGAGGTGAGGAAGGAAGCAGCAATACCCTGGGACAAATGACAATAAAATTTGAGCTAACACGAGTAGCAAATGAAGTAACTTACACAAGACAATATAACCAGCTGCAAGGGATTTGCTAGAAGGATGATGTAACCATTTGCACCAAGGAAAAAAGCGAATTATCAACAGGTGTAAAATCTCAACAGTGTTGTTACCTTGTAAAAACAACTAGTACCAAACGGGCAAGTTCCATTCCCAAAATCAAAGTGCTTGCAATCTATAGACCTAAAAGAGGAAGACAATGATTTGTGAAGCAGACAAGGAACAAATAAACGCAAAAAGATTATCAGTTAATACAGAATTCAGTATAACCACCATTAACACAACTATGATTCAGCAAACAAAATTCATTGCACAACACACCATTGATTCTATCTTCAGAAACTCAAAATCTCTAACTCCTAAAATTTGTCATTGAGTAAGATACCTATCGTACTTTATACACAACGTCCTCAAAAGCTAAGGTGAAAACACTTTTGAATGAAATACACTTGGGCTCGTCACCAACTAAAACCACCGTATGAGTTTTGTGGACATTGTTTAGCTGTAATAAATCCAGACAAAGTTACTTACCGGGAAAAAAAATCGAGACAAAGAAGAGTACCACAGTTCTGGCCTGCACTTCTAAGCATGTCAAGCATTCAAAATTAAAATCTGAGGGTCTTGTTTCAATCTTGAGCCATGAAAAGTGTTAAGGAAAATCACTAAATAGTAACCTCGCCCAAAAAAATTGCTAAATAGTACCGTAATTTCCATTGGTCATTTTTATAATAAGATGTTCCCCGTTATAACTGAATGCAGCATATAAAATAGAGTTGACCACAGTCACAGACACAATTACAAACACACATTCACAATGTCTGTGTGAGTGCGTCTGTGTGAGTGCATCTGTTTGAGTGTGTGTGTGTGCATGAGAGAGAGAGACTTAGACTTCGATAAGAAAACCAATAAAGTGTCAGAGTCTGAATTAGTTATCTATATGGAACTGGACAGGCTTGCTATGAACAGTTACGATAAAAGTAGCTCATCCGCTACCGAGGGGAATCAAACCAGCTCCATGACTACAACAAGTATACGGCAACTACAAATTTTACTAAGAAAATGAGATGGATCAACCTATTGCATAACTGAAGTGTCCTCAATAGCCTACCAACCAAACTTTTCCACCTATATGCCATGATTCCATGACAAATTAAAAACATATAGTGGTGTTCAAACAGATAAAATGCATAATGACTCGATTTGTACAAAAATCCAAGAAAATGAATAGGCGAGCTATTAACCACAGCTGAGAAAAGGTATATGCTACCACAGTTATACCTGAGTTTTGCTTTGTAACTGTCAATAATTTCTTGCTTTTCTTCTTTTGTGGAATACCAAATGACACTAGGAATGACAAAATATGCACGCTTTCTACATACTGGGCAGGCCTTCAACGCAGAATTGACATTCATTCCAGTGGCAGGGGAAGTACTACGCCAATTCCTGATACATGATAAACAGAATGGATGATCGCACTCTGATAGCAATCCAAACTTCCGCTCAGCTGCAGTGGGCTTTGAAAGAACACGTTCAAGGCACACACTGCACTCTATTTCCTGACTACATTTTACTGCGTCAAGGTGCCTTTGCCTTTTCCCACAACTTTTTATATGCTCCTCTCTTTCCTCAGGCCTAAATGGATGCAAACAATGCTTTCCGCAGGAAGCACATAAATCCCCATGAATATGAGGGCATTTTTCCCCATGTTGACAACTACCAGCAGCAGCAAACGAGCAGATAGCATGGTCAGCAAGATTAGGACTCCTAGACTCCCCACTATCACCATTTTTCAGTAAATCATGAGGCCCAAGCTTTTGCCCTGGTTTAGTGGGAGGAATAGAGGCTCTGCTTGAAGCTGGAAACTCTATATTAACGGTACGGACTGGAGTTACACCACCCAATGCAGTTCTAGAAGGATGAGCTAAAGAGACAGAATCAGAAACCAAATTCTCTCGAGAACTAGATGAAGAAGATGGAGCAGAAATCTGCGACCAAGAAGCTTTAACATGTTCATATCTACATCTGGTGCCATAAAAGCAACATCCTTTCTGATAGAATGTGCATATCTGCAAAAATGAAGCATGAAGAAGAAGAAGAAGAATATCATGGAATCAACAAGATCATTCACTTGACCAAAAAAGTAAGTAGTAAAGGTTTTACATTCGTTGGTTGGTTGTTCCGATCATGTGAAAACTCACAATAGTCCCCTTTTACACATGATCCACGTGCAAAGAACTTGCAAAGGACCCTGAAATTATCAGACTAGAAATTATGAGAATACTTATTACTCAAAGTTGGCTAAATTTTGTTTTTGCCAAGAAAAAAACTGCATGAATTGAAATTAGAAAAACTGCAGAGCATCTTCAACATAGAAACCTCACAATACCTCCCCACATTTGTACTTTCAACAGTCATCTTCTTAAAGCAACTTAATTTATTGCATACCACCATGGCAATAAAATGTACATGTATCAACAATGACTGCTTTTCACATCAAGAATGAACTACAGAAACACAAGTGAAGGTCTCTCCAACATCATTGAACTCTCATATCTCAGCGAAGTGTCGTCTTCATTCTCCAATTATGATACATAGGCGGGTCAACTAATTTAATTCAAACCAAACAAGATATATAAAGATTAGCATCAACAGATAGAAGTAGCCCCACTATTTCAACAAACAATCCACGTAAGACTATATAGCCAGAGGAAAAGAAAAAATGAAAAAAACCACTAGATGCATCAATATGTGAAGCTTTGAGAATGGAATCCACTAGAGAGTCAGCTGAAGTGTGGTGAAAGAAGCTCGACAGGTAGTCGATAAAGTACACGCCATTTCTGTTCACAAACAGAGAGAAGCCATATACACCTTTCCATGAGAGTGAGCATTAATATGTATGTATATATGGTAGTATGATCTCTCTGCCAGATGAACTCTGATTATTGACAAGTCTACCAGCTTCAGGCAGCCATGGATGCAGGCTTTTTTCTTTTGCCGAGTGGGTATAATTCACTAGATTGATTTGAGGTTTTTTTTTGGTGGCCTCAGTTTACCATGGAGGAAGCGAATTATTCGATCCCAATAAGTCACAAGAAGTAGCATAAAATAACTCCTTAAGTGCGATGATGATATCATCACTTTGATTGATATATAACCCATTTCTTCCAATAACATAAGTGTATACAAATATATAGATACACACACACACACATATTGTATGGATATTGTTGCCAGTTCTTAGAACAGATAATGTGCCAAATTATGTGTGATGATGATAGCAGCACTTTGACTGATAT
The DNA here is from genome assembly GCA_951799425.1 of Ilex aquifolium. Lineage (NCBI taxonomy): Eukaryota > Viridiplantae > Streptophyta > Magnoliopsida > Aquifoliales > Aquifoliaceae > Ilex > Ilex aquifolium. The sequence continues at coordinate 7,696,462 of OX637395.1, forward strand.
ACAACCCACTACATATATATAACATACTATTGCTAGTTCTTCTAACAGACATTGAGTCAAATTAAATCTTTAAGAGGGCAAATAGCATGTAAGTCTGCAAATTTTAATTCAAAAAAAAAAACCTAATCTTGCATTAATGCATGGGATCCCCCCCCCCCCCCCCACCAAAACAAAAAAAAAACCATCTTACCTAAAATTAGGGGAAAAAACTCAAGAAATGATGTACAATATTTAACCCGCAAACATTAAGGCATCTCAGTAGTTGAAGATATTTCAAAACAAATGGATGAGCCAACACATGTCTTATTTTTCCTGCTAAAAAAAATAAATACCATAACCTCAAAATGGCGAGAGAAGACAAAAAAAAATTCTACATAGTACAAGAATCAAAATTTCCTTCCAGTGCATAGTTTTAGTAAGCTCTGAAAAGAAAAGTTTTGGAATCTAAATGCAAATAAAAAAAAGTTTAAAATATTGATTCTGAAACATCAATTAAAACAATACGACACATTTCAAAACATCCCGAAATATTCCGAACCATTCTAAAACATGAGAATTTCGATATAACTTCAATATTAGGTGTTGCACTTAGCATGTGCAATGGCATTGGTACCAACATATGTGGCACATGTATAAACACCATCTGCGGTAATAGGTGGATGTTGAAACAAAAGGAGATAGTAAGCTACTTATAAGTATAATGCACAAATGCAGTCAATCATTTCTTTTCTTTTCTTTTCTTTTTTTTGTGGTAAAAAAAAAACTTTGCTATTGAGTAGTTTGTACGAGATGTCATTGTCATGTCGTGGTATTTTGAGTCATGTTATTTTAGTCGTGTCTATACTTGTGCCAATAAAGTATTATTCAATTCTAAGGTAATCCATATAATACTATGTACAGAAATTTGAAAATTAGTAATACAAATAGTCATTTTCGGTATACAATACTAGCTAAAGGTAACATCCATGTCTAGCACTAACTCAACCCAATTATTAATCATATCAATCGGTCACGTAATTTTTAAATTCGTATTATGGTTGGTTCATTTCGTGTTCATTTTGATGCGTACAATAGACACCCCTAGATGTCAAGGCCCTGATTAGCACTCCACCACAAAGAAATCACTCCCCACCAGAGGGAAAGCATATCCACATAATAGCGTAATACAACACCAACAAACATTATGTTATTTATCATAGACATCTTTTACATTATCCAATGGAAAATGCTACTTGGACTTAAAAAACTGACTTGATTTGTTGAATTGATCAATCACAACCATTGAGTAAGTAGAGGATCCCAATAAATACTGTAACCCACAGTTAAATAAATGACAGTGATTGATCAAGTTAGCAAATCAAGTCAGCATTTTATGTTCATATAGCATTACTATTATCCAAAACCACTCAGAAGACTCGAATCCCTGTTTCACTGGTTAGCATAAAATGGAGAAAGATCTAGCAGATTATTTTACTTCAACAATTGTCTACGGTTATGATCTAAAAATTGAATAAGAAAATGGGAAACATAAAACCCAACTCCACTACATAAGCCAAATGTGCAATTGCAGTAAGTTTAGCTCCCCCCCCCCCCCCCCCTTTTTCTCCCTCCCTGCTCTCTCACAGATAAAGTCCAAAATAAAATAATATGAGATTCAAATATAAGTCAATGCTTATCATTTCCATGGATTCTCAGCAACCAAAAACACGGGCTAACGATCAAGTAGCCTTTTATAACTAACACAAAAGAAGTATAAAGCTCTGTTTCCACTATTCTTCCGCCTAAATTCCATCAAAAAACGACCATTCTAAGAGAAAAATAACAGAAGATCAAGTCACCAATGTAATGCTTATAGTTCCACGATCACAACCGATGAATCAAATAACAAAAAAACCACATCTGTTATTAACTAAAAATCAAACATATAAGCAATGGAGAAGTTAAGAGCGTAAATTTAAAAAAAAAAATTCTATGTAATCGATTGACTCAATGACTCAAAGTACATCAAATTTCACCTCTTCGGCATCGTTTTTCAGAGAATCGGAACCCTAGAGCTTTGACTGCGGAAGCATCCAAAAAAAAAAAAAAAGGGTCGCATATGAAACGTGCAATGCCGTCTTGGTTGGGTGTATAAATTGATCGTGGGCATTTGGCGGTTCGAATGCTCCTCGGATGTCCGGCTGACGTAGTGCCATTAAAGTTGGATAATATTACCGAAATGCCAATCGCGATATGTGCTTCAGTGCTTGCTGACGCTGGGGCCTTGTAAACGCGAATGAATTCTGATTAATCCCAATCTGAATTTGATTTTAAAAGCAACCCGATTATTCGAAGTAAAAGTTCATGAAAATAAATCTAAAATTAGACCCAAAGATCAGCTAACAGTCACATTTTATTATGTAATATTGACATTACTAGTGATAGTTGCTTCTATAAAAAATAATTTATCCTTACTACGATGATTATTGATGGTGCTCCAAAATGTTTACCTCGAGTTCAGAATGGTGATTTTATAGTCTAGGAAAGGGTTAGTGTGGATATAGGAATTGACAATAGATTAAACTGTGAGGATGAATCAAAAACAGTATATAAGTGGTTCACATTATCCGAGAGACTAAGGTTAGGTCCACTATAATGGAGTCTCTTGCTCCTTGGGGTGTATATTTCTTGAAAAATAAGATTTCAACAGGTTGTCTTTCTTAAAGTCTGTTCATACAATGCTTTAGTGATATCAGTATATCAATGGGTAAATTGCCAGCCTCCTCTGTGTAGTGTGATAGTATTCTATTTATACGGGTAATCCTTCTAGGGCTTCTTACAGCTTTTTCTCCCCTTTTTTGCTGATTCTATGGTCCTCTCTTCTTTTATCCTTTAGTGATCTCTGTCATGCAATGACACTGTACCCACGATCCTTAGGGGGTTACGTGCGCAAATATTCCCTTAGCCAGAGGGTACATGATCGTTAGAGGTTTCAGAAGTTATCCCCTGGACACGTGGCGTAAAGTGGAGCAATTTGGACTCTGATGAGCTTGCTATGACCGAGCAGGGTCATACCAAACTGGATTTTCTGTTGGGCTTCCTTCTTTGGATTATAACTCATTCCTTATTACGGAGCCGATGGGCTGTTAAGGGGTTTCTTGGGCCGTTGTGCCCCCTTTTTGGCTTATTATGTGATTTGAGTTTAGGATGGGCAGTCTACTCCAAAATCCTACCGTTATCGATTATATAACGAGAAAGATTAAGTGGTTTAGAAATATAATTGGTTAAAAAGAATAAGTCAGAAAAAATTGAATACAAAAAAACAAAATGAATAATTATTGATTAAAAAATAAAAAAAAATTATTTTAATTCATTGTTCTAGGCCTCAAATTATAATAGGCCGGCTTGCTAACCGAAGCCATTATTATACCAAAAGCTATAAAAGGTCAATTTACAGTTTCAAGGTATAAGAATCATCTTAAATAGAAGCAAAGTCTCTTAGAGCATCTCCAACCTTGACTTAAATGTAGACTCAAATTTAAATTTGAGTCAAAATGGCTCAAAAAATTTCTCCAACCTTGGACTCAAACCTATACTAAATTGAGGCAAAACTTTTTGGACCAAAATTGAAACAGACTCAAATTTTATACCAAATTTCTAAAGGTAACTTTTTAACCTATCAAAAACTAAAAGACTTATTCGATGACTTGTTCTTTACCTCTTCTTGCCTCTCTCTACTACGCTGCTTTCATCGCCGACCACCATCGAAGATTTCATAAATTATTTGAAGACCTGTAAGTAAATTTTTTCCTTTTCATCTTACATTTTTTTGATTTTTCGTATTTTTCAAAACCCTAATCCCACCCACCTTTCATACGATATAAACCCTAAGCATATCCATCAAATTTTTCTATGATTTTTTTGAGTTAAATACTATCAGTAGTACAATTTCAGACTGTTGATACTTCCTGAAATTCTAAGCCTCGCAAACCCACAAATTTAGAAAATTTGTCATTTTATTTCTTCAACCTTTCATTTTTGTTAAAAACGTATATTTTTGTGTTTTTCAGATCAGGTCCATGTCAAAATAATTATATATTTTCCCTTTTTTGTTTTTATTTATCTAAATTTATAAAAAATGATAAGGGATTAGAACAATCTTAAAATTATGGGATGATTTCTTTATTCCCATGTAGTGTTATATACATATTCATTTTTTTTTTAATTACCCATTTGTAAAGAGATATGAAAGTTTCATTTATTTTATCAAATATCATGATTTGAATGACATAAAAAAATTAGTTTTGGGACAATAAGAGAATTTTATAAAAGATTTGAGTATAAATTTGAATTTGCCCATTGGAGTATTCTATATCAAATCAAGTTTTTTACTCAAATTTGTGTCTAAATTTGAGTCATGGTTGGAGATGCTCTTACATGATCAATCAATATGGGCATCTCCAACCTTTACTCAAATTTAGACTCAAATTTAAATTTGAGTAAAAAAGTCTAAAAAACTTGCTTCAACCATTGACTCAAACTTATACCAGATTAAGGGAAACTCATTTTTTTACTCAAATTAAAAGATACTCAAATCTTTACTCAAATTTTTAATGGTGAGATTTCATCATCTTTTAAAAATCTAATGGTTATCCTTACTCCCTTTTAAATTTGGGTTTGCTCTCATTTAAATTTGAGTATCTCTTTCTTTAAATTTGAGTTTGTCCATTAGAGTCCTTTATATCAAATCAAGTTTTTTACTCAAATGTTAATTTAAATTTGAGTCAAAATATGAGTCATAGTTGAAAATGCTCGTAGGCTGAAAAACGCCATTCAAGGAGGGTAGTTATTAAAAGCTAATTACAATTTATTTAGGTCAAGATACCACTCAGTGGTTCAAACAATGAATGAATAAAAGATTAAGGTCGATCCCAGCACATTAAGATCGATTTCATGTTACCTTATTTTCATAGTCTTACAAAGCCAAAATTGTAACTTCACTTTTATTTTGTCATAACTTTTGTACAATGCTGAAAAGTAATTTTTTAGTACCGTAGTTTTACCCATACCCAAAATCATTTTAGTGGAAACTTGGTCAGTTAAGGGGAGGTGCTATTATTGTGAAAATTGTTTCATACCATAGAAATTATAATTGAATTTACAAGGAAAATTACTGAGCCATCTCAGTTGGTGGTATAGACTGTTTGTACAACATTTACTTCTATAGCAGCAGCATTCTTCTCAGAAGAAAATTGACAAGCAGTTGCCTTAGACCTTTTTTATGCTGCTAAATCAACAATCAGGTGATACATTTGATCCAAATACGTACCCACTAATATAAAGTGAAGCCATCATCATATGAAACATGCCATCCTCGTCGACAAGGCGGGGCATTTTCGCCGTGTTCAGCACAACAGCTCCATCTCTTTTTCCAGTTTGGTCTCCCGGTGTTTGGCCGATTGTCCTTCTGGTTCCACTTGTACACAATTACCCCAGATCGATCAGTCCACTCTCCATCGATTCCTTGATGAGGTGGTGCCAATGCAAGTAAGCCCTTCTCTCCTGCAGAGTAAAAGTTTAGTTCCATGTGGATGACATTGAATGCTGCTTATCTCTGCTTTACTGATTTAGCAGCACAAACCGATGCTCAAGCAGAAGACAAGAAAAGGTTGTGCCTAATGATGTTTGACAATCAATCTTATCTAAAGGCTCTCGTAGTGAGCACGAAGGGTCATTCTTGTTGATGCAGAGTTTCTCAGTAGAAGGAGAATGCCAGAGCTGTATTACATCACTTGCACCTAAAGCCAAGAGCAAGTATCAGAATTTATGTGATCAAATATTGCCTAATATTCGGCCCAATTTCGTAAACCAATGCAAGGTCTCGGGGGTGACAATAATCATCCACAAGGGTCTCGACTCTAGAATTCAAACCAAAGCCTCCTTTACAGAGAACAACCTACAACCATGCTCCTGTGTCCTACAAATTTAAAGGTAGCTATCTACATTTTCAGAATAGATGGATCTTATTCCAAGTCATGAATTTGCCCCCGATTATGTAGTCAAGTTATTTATAATAGATAGTAGGGAAAAAAAAACTTTATATATAATACAAACCATTTAAACCAAGGCTTGCTAATCCAGAAGTAGGAGATGATTATACTGAATTGTCTTCCCTGTTATCATACTCCCTTCAATTTTTTACTGTGAGGAAAGTGGATAAATTGTGGTCCTTGTGCTGGAGAGAACAATGTCCATTTGGGATAAAGGATTCACATGTTTTCTCATTCAACCTTAAATTAAGGCTGTTTCAAGTAACTTTATTCATATCGTAAACACTTCAAACTGTAATGCTAAACAGTTTTAAGCTAGTTTTAAGTTTATGACTTCAAATAAAAGGCATCAACCTTTCTGTCTCACAAACACTAATAAAGTGTTTCGTAGGACCATTCCTAGACATATAGCTCCTACAAAATCAATTGGAACATTAGTTTATAGTTTCATAGTTTCTTGTTTCATTTTGTCAAAGGGGTTGCAAACAAACTCAGAAGCATGGGGTGTAAACTGTGAAGTGTTTTCAAGGAAAAGGGAACTTAGCCCAAACATAAATACGGATGGAAAATTGTCTTTATGAAAAGCTAACCTTCCAACTCATTAGTGTATCATTCTGCACCACAAGTACTCTAGGTTGAACAAAATGATATGATTGTGAGTAATACTATTTTTTTTTTTTTTAACTCGAGTAATACTATTGGGACCTCATCAATTCCCAACATTAGACGAGATTCAAATATTAGCAGAAACAACAGTGGATTAGGTGAGAGATGGTTAGGTCTGATAGCATTATTGCTATGAAGCACGGATACTTCAAAAGGGTCAAAGTATCGATATCGGACACTTCCCAAATATGAATACACGTCCGATACGGTCGGATACGTATCTGATGGGAAGTATCCTAGATTTAAAAAAAAAATGAATTTCGGATACGCATAGAATACGTCGGGGATACGGCGGAGTATTACTTGAATTTTTTAAAAAGAATAAGGACACCAAGCAAATATGTTTGGGCCCTAATTTGCAAAAAAAAAAAAATTATGAACATATGATTTTTGAATGATAGAATGATTAGTTATTATTATATATCTTTGATAGATGTGTGATTCACTTTATAAATCATAATTATTATATTAAACATAATAATAAAAGTTTAAAAAATATATTTTATGGACGTATCCTAGCCGTACCCGTATCCTATTTTTTTAGATTTTGTTGTATTGCCGTATTCGTATCGTATCGTATCGTATCGTATTCGTATCTCGTATCTGTATCCGTGTTTCATAGCATTAATGTAAGATTATGCCTGCCCACTCTCCAACTACTTATTCGTTCATAATATTAACGTGCAAAATAATGTTTCAGCAGGAAACTACGACAAAACACAGCTAGGGCACGCTTCAAGAATGTTGTTCATAAGAGCACTAGATTGGAAGACATCACAAAATCTAATGATTTATCAGTTATTTTTTATGGGCTAATGGGGTTAATGAAACTCAAGAAACTATTGAGTATTGGGTCCTCTTCGTTGTGAACTTGAATGGGTATCTAGAAATTCATCAAACACTGTTAAAACATTTTCAATTTACCAGCCACTTAAGCAATCACTTGATGTTGAATTAAATGAGGTGGGAAGACACTTGATCAAATAGCTATGTGTTGCAGCTGATAAAAATGTAATAGATAGTAACCCAAAGATAGCTCTAAGTAGAAACAGGGACGGGCTGTATCTTAGCGGCACTTTGGGCCAGGCACAAGGGATTTAACCCTCGTGATTACCTTAGTCCCGATGTGGATTACAGACCTTTAACCGGACCGAGGCGAGAACTAGTCGACGTGCGTGTAAACTAGCCCGAACATTCTGAACGTAGAACAAAAAAAAAAAAAAGTGTAATAGATATTGGGATCAAAATTTCATATTTTAGCTAGAAATTGATTGTGTGCTATGTCTAAAAGTCATTTTTTGAGGTGAATTGGGACAGAGTTATTCATCACACCTGGGAATAGACCCAATTCTTGACATGGGTCTTTATGATTTTCCCCACAAAAACCAAAATTGCAAAAAAAAAAAACACACACACACACACAGAGCGCTAAAGGAAAGGTAATCCAGCAAAACAGTCGATGAGAGAGAATGGAAATCCATATCAGTGGTGTGGCCATGGAAAGCACAAGCATCTGGGGATTAATCCTGAAAGAGGAAGAGAATTAAATTGTGTGAAATTGCATACCCATAAATGGGTGAACTGCTTGTATTTATAATTATAGAAAGAAGGAGTCATGATAAAAATGAATTACAAGATAAGTTAGAACACTATAACTGAAAGATAGAGTTGTAGATTGGTATAAGCCTAAATTAAAAGTCTGTTACAATTGATCTTCTATTATCCGTTTATTACTCCCCCACAAACTATTGGTGGGAACCAACAAGAGTTTGGAGCTGTGCCGAAGAAACAATGAGGCAAACAACCCTTTGGTGAAGATGTCAGCCAATTTTTTATGTGAGCGAACAAATTTGACTTGAAGTGTTCCATTAACAACAAGATTACAGACAAAGTGATAGTCGATTTCAATATGTTTAGTCCGTGCATGGAGAATTGGATTGACAGTCATGTGGACTGCACTAAGATTATCACAATTAATAACCATTGGTTGGGGAAGCAAATGGTGAAGATCCCAAAGCAAGTAAGAAAGCCATAACATTTCGTAACTTGTGATTGCCAAAGCCTTATACTCCGCCTCCGCGCTAGGGCGAGACACCGTGGGTTGTTTTTTGGAACACCATGACACAAAATTAGGTCCTAAGAAAATACAAAAACATGTGGTGGAACGGCAAGTATTAGGACAACCAGCCCAATCCGCATCAGTAAAAGCAATGAGAGATGTTAAAGAGCTTAGACGAATAACAAGACCAAACCCAAGGGTTCCTTTGATGTATTGCAAGATGCGTTTAACAGCTTGGAGATGATCAGTGGTTGGGGATTGTAGAAATTGACACACTTGATTTACTGCGTAACAGAGATCAGGACGAGTGAGAGTAAGGCATTGAAGAGAACCAACAAGATGACGATATTCGCAGGGGTCAGACAAGGGTGTGCCGTCAGTGAGGGACATCTTGGAGCCGGTCGCAATGGGCGTATGACAAGGCTTACAACCGAGCATGCCAACATGCTTTAACAAATCTAATGTATATTTATTTTGAGTGAGCGTAAGACCAAATGGCGCTCTAACAGCCTCAATGCCCAAGAAGAAGTGAAGCTCCCCCAGATCCTTCATAGCAAATTCACGGCCAAAAAGGGTGAGAAAGGAGTTAAGAAAAGTGGGGTTATCACCAGTTAAAATTATGTCATCGACATAGAGAAGAAGGATGAGAATGGCCAGTTTGGAACGATGAACAAACATTGAAGTATCAGCCCGACTACGTGAAAAACCAACTTGAAGAAGAAAGTTGCTAAATCGTTGAAACCACACCCTAGGAGCTTGACGAAGACCATAAAGAGCTTTATGTAAGTGATAAATATGAGATGGATAAGAGGAGTTTGTAAAGTCAGGTGGTTGTTGCATATACACCTCTTCGTCAAGAATTCCATGAAGAAAGGCATTGTGAACATTGAGTTGTCGAATAGGCCACTGGTTGGAGATGGCCAAGTTGAGAACTATACGTATAGTGACGAGTTTGTCGACGGGACCGAAGGTATCGGTAAAATTAATCCCAGGTTGTTGTGTGAAGCCTTTAACAATCAAACGCGCTTTATAGCGTTCAAGGGTGCCATCACTGCGACGTTTGACACGATAAACCAAGGTTCGAAGTATCGGCCGAGTCGGATACGACTCGGCCGAGTCATATCTGCCTCAGCCATCAACGATCCGATATCGCTACACGGTACGTGAATAACACGAGACTCAAGCGAATCGGCGTTGACTCGGTCACGACTCGGAGATATCGGTTGAAATCGGAGTCAAATCATTTGAATCGGACCGAGTCAGACCGAGACTGGCCGAGTCATCAAAAAGAGAGAAAGGGAAGAGAAGAAAACCAATTTCACATGCAGATCCACAGACCCAAAGATGCAGAAACCAAAATAGAAGAAATCAACAAACCCTAAAATGGAAATTGAAAGGATTTGCAGAAAAACATGTAAATCCTGTACATACAGCGAAGGAGATTCAGTCCAGCCCTCTCTCAATCTCTCTCTCTCACTCTCTCGTTTCGCGCCTCTCTCTCGCTCTCTTTCTCTTGTTTCTTTCATCGTCACCTAAGTACAGCGAACAACAAACGATGGGTATGTTTTTTTCCTTTTTTTTAGGTTTAGTCAGCAAAGTTATATTGTATTAATTACACTTACAACCCCTCTATTTTCTTTCTCTTTGTCAAACGATAAAAGTTATATTATATTAATTACACTTACAACCCCTCTATTTTCTTTCTCTTTGTCAAACGATAAAAATTATATTATATTAATTACATTTACAACCCCTCTATTTTCTTTCTCTTTGTCAAACGATAAAAGGACTCAAAAAATTGAGAATTTTTTTTTTTTTTGGTTTTTTTTTTGTCCCCAGTGGTCCCAAATGCTTGTCCAAATTGAGAGCAAAATATTGCATACGTCCCAAATGGTTTTGCATGTGTTTCCATTGCATATAAATGATGACAAATATTTTTCGGTAGCGCCCTTATTATTTTTTTTGTAATGATTAATGTGTTAAATAATGTATTTTAGGGATATGATGCATGAATGATAATATTTACATTTATTACAATTTTTCTTGATTTTTTCAAAAAAATTTGAGCCTTCTAAATAGTGTTTTGAGCGTATCGGCCGATACTGCGTCGCGACGCCGCGACCGATGTGTCTCAGTGGCCTCCGAGTTGAGGTCCGATACCGCGACTTTGAACCATGCGATAAACCCATTTGCACCCAACAATATTCATACGCGGGTGAGAAGGAACAAGAGTCCATGTGTTATTCCGCATTAGTGCTTGGTATTCGGATTACATGGCAGCCACTCAATTGGGGTCCTTAGTAGCTTGGTGATAGGAGGTTGGTTCATAAATTGGGTCTTCAATGGTGGCAAGGAATGTGAGTGGAAGATGGTGTTTAGTAGCAAGAAGAAACTTGGCCTTACGGGTACCGTCACGAGTCCGAGTGATCATCGGATATGTGGAACCTAATGACTGTGGAGCTAAAGAAGATGTTGTACTAGCTTTTGGAATAGGTGCAGAAGGGGCAAGAAGATAATCTAAGGAAGGTGCAAATGAGGGAGGAGTAGTAGCCAGGAGAGGAGTTGAATTAGTTGCACATGGAGTTGTTGAAGATGAACTGGGCAGTAGCGAGACAACACCCAAGCTAGGTGACTGAGCGGAGGTGGAATCAGTTGTGATGGAATCTGGAAAGCAATCAATCATAGTTGGAGAGAGTGGTGCACTAAGTGTAGCTGGGGATTGGGGTGTAACCTGAACCAGGACCTGAGAGTGAGGAAGAGACAGTTGAATCATGGATGAAGATGGAAAGCCTGAAGCTGGCTGCTGAGTCGCTGAAAATGGAAAATAATCTTCATTAAAAATGACATGACGAGAGATATAAACACGACCAGTTTGTGGGTCGAAACAACGGTAGCCCTTATGGTTAGAACTACATCCAAGCAAGACACAAGCAATTGATTTGGGACTGAGCTTGTCGGGGGCGATAAGGACGAAGACACAGGAAACATTGACAACCGAAGATCCGTAAAAATGAGTAATCTGGTAGAGTCCGAAAAAGCATCGCATAAGGGGAGCGCCCCTGTAGAGTTAGTGTCGGCAACCTGTCAATAAGATATGTTGTTGTTAAAAAAGCTTCAAGCCAGAATCTTTTAGGCATCTTGGACTCAAAAAAGAAGAGCAAGTCCTATCTCGGTAATGTGTCGATGCTTTCGTTCGGTCACACCATTTTGTTCTTGTGTATGTGGGCAAGAAATTCTGTAGAGAATGTCACAATCATCCAAATATTGTCAAAATGGTCCTTGTGTCAACTCAAGTGCGCCATCACATTGAAAATGTTTAACTATAGTGGAGAATAAATTCTCCACCATTGTTTTAAAGAGAAGAAAACTAGCTAAGGCATCATACTTAATTTTCAAAGGATATATCCAAGTGTACCGACTATAATCATCCACAAAGATAATATAGTAACGATATCCATTAATAGTTCCAACTGGAGAAGGTCCCCAAATATCACAATGAACAATATTCAACGGAATGGTGGATACATGCTCTGAATATTTAAATGGTAATTTGTGACTCTTAGCTAGCTGACATGATTCACAAAATTTATTCACTTGCAAAAAATCAAAAAAGTTCAAAGTCTTCTGAAGGGAAAGAAGTGTATCGGAAAAGGGATGTCCCAATCTGCGATGCCACACATTCAGAGGGACCCGAGTGCCAATAAGAGCAACTGGAGAGTTTATGGATGAGTGATGCAAAGTCGGCAGTGAATACAGATTACCCTTGAGTGGACCCTTCATGATTGTTGTCCCGGTGTGAAGATCCTTGATACAAAAAGCCCAAGGAAAGAATTCAACGGAACAATCATTATCATGTATCAACTTTGAAACAGATAATAGATTTTGAGCAAGATCAGGTACAACCAAAGTATGATTAAGTTGTAAGGCTTTCGATGATGTAGGAATAATAGTGGAACCTATATGGGAAATAGAAAGAGCCTTACCATCACCCACATAAACATGATTAGGACCCGTGTAATTGGTGGATTGATTGAGCAGAGCAGGGTCGAAAGTCATATGAGAGGTGGCATCTGAGTCTCGAATCCATTGACCTTTAGTAGGTGATCGAAAGTCGGAATTTTGCGGTGACAAATGAAAACTTGAGAATGCCTGTTGAACCTGATGAATGTTGCTATTACGGCTTGGAACATATCGAAAACGACATCAGTTAGCTGTATGTCCATGTTTGGCACAAATTTGACACTTAAGATGCATGCGATCGGTAGCATTAGTAGAATAGAAAGGTGTTGAATTGCCCAAAGTCTGATTAGAAGTAGCGGAGAATTGTTTGGTGGATGAGGAGTGGTATGGAGAAGGGGGTGATGGAAAGATGGGAGAATTGGATTGATTTTCTAGACGGTGAGGTTTCTGTGAAGATGGGCCATGACGAGTTGGTTTATTGTGATGAAAAGGGCTACGGTTAAAGTGATTAGATTGTGGTGTGTTGGAGACATGGAAAGTTGTAGAAGAATTAACAGTAGGTGATTAAGCATGGCCAAAGCCGCACACATGGCGCTGCTCGTGAATAAGGAGGCTGGATCTTAATTCGTTAAAGGTTATGGGCGGATTGCGATGTTCGATTGCAGTCAACATCCTTGATGTGTTCATTAATGGCAGCAAGAGAGTCGGAGAGTGATTTAATACGATGAAGATAATCAGTGATTGTTTCGGTGCCTTTGAATACACTTTGAAGGTCCTTTAGAAGATATGATTTCCGTGCCGTTGACTGTTGTTGATAAAGGTTTTCAAGGGCATCCCAAGCATTCTTTGCGGTCTTGAGTCCAAGTATTTGAGAGGAAAGTTATTCAGTTATACTCCGTTTGGCCTCCAAAAAAACACGTTTTTCTAGAGAGAGAAGCTCTGCCTTCTTTCTAGAATTTTCTCTCTTTCATGAGTTTTTCACCAATGCAACACCAAATCCCACCAAAACCACCAGACTTATCTTCTAACATACCCCAAACTTATGCTTCGCTTTTCATAAATCAATCCTTGAAGCCCACTGATATACATCAACCACAAAAGATTGACAAACCAATAGTTTTTTACCAAGGAGAACCAGCCTTCTATTTCACAAGTGAAGAAATAAAAAGTTCTAGTCAAACTCTCCAATATGCCCTGATTGGCAAATGTTCTTATGGAAGACCATCTATTGGTGTTGTCAAAGAGGTAATCAGATCCAAATGGGGGCTTACTGGCGATTTTGAGGTAGGTTCCATTGACCAAAGACATGTGTTGATAAGGTTTGAACGACATGAAGATTATGTTAAGACGTGGCTCAAAGATGCAACCTTGATAGATGACTACTTATTTCGATTTTTTAAATGGTTTTCAGGCTTTGTTCCAGGCATTGAACCATCCATTGTACCTTTGTGGATATCACTGCCTGGCTTGCCTTTGAATTTTTTTAACAAGCCTTACTTGGAGTTGTTGGTGAAGCCCATTGGAAGAGTTTTAGCCTATGATCAGGCTACTCTTTCTTTGTCGAAGCCAGGGGTAGCAAGAGTATGTATAGAGGTTAATCTTCTGCAGAATAACCCAAACAGGATATGGATTGACATGGGTGAGGAAGGAGCAAGATGGCAAAAGATAATCTACGAAAGAAGAAAGTTGTTCTGCAAGAGCTGCAAGAAGCAAGGTCACGGAGAAGAAACATGCAGGAAAAGGAAACTTGAGTTAATAGGGGAAGATAACAAGGGAAAGAATCCGGAGTTGGAAACAAATAATGCTACCAAGGCAAGCAAGGAGCAAAACAAGGGGAAAGAAATTCTGCAGAATCCAAGCTTAGGGAAATCAAATAAGGAAACTCATGATTCAGTGAAAATTCTGTCACAACCAAGACAATCAAAAACAGCGCAACAAACAAAAGGAATATGGAAACAGCAACAACGGCCCAGGAAAGTCAATAACTCAGATGTTGAAGGTGCAGACGTATTTGGAAAAGACGCCAATCAGGTCCTTGAAGTAAGGGATATGAGAGAGGAAAATCCAACTTTAAATTTGGAAAACGGAGAGCATTCAGGGAAAGATAATCAAGTCCAAAATAGTAGAGATCTCCCTCATAAGGAAAGTAGGCTGCAAAAAGATTTGGAGAACCAATTGAAAGATTCGGAGAATCCATTATCCTCAAATTCAAATTTGGTTATGGTAGAAAATAATCGGGTAGGAGCAAGTAGTAGTGAAGACAAGAGTGCTGTGGAGGCGCAAAATTTTCCGACTGATATTGAAAATCTGGCTAATGCAATTGAACTCACTAATTTGGAGTTAAATGAATTGGGAGTTGGGCACGACATGCAGGGTTCACAAAGAGCTCATGGCTATCCAACATCCACCTTCTTAGTAGATCATAATTATATCGCCAGAGGAAGCAGCCACATTGTTCAAGATGATGATAGTGGGTTGAGATGTTCTAAGGACCCTCCAGATAAGGGTTATTATTCTGACTCTGAGGTCTCTTCCAGCACGGATGGTGTTGAAATGGACTCATACTCAGCTGCCTTTGCAAACCACAAAGCAAAGCATGCAATGCAGGATCAGGTTCCCCCTCATTCAGGTATGATTACTAGATCTAAATCTAGCAAATTGCCCTCTTCTAATTCTCAATGATCAGTACAATTTCGTGGAATGTAAGAGGTGCGAAAAATGAGCCCTCTAGACTAAGACTAAATAAGATGATTAAGATGCATGATGTTAGTCTTGTTTCGATTTTAGAGCCAAAGATGGAATCATCTAAGTTGAGTAATTTTTGTAACTCAATGGGGTTTTCCTCATGTTTAGCGAATCCATTAGCGGAGAAATATATTTGGATATTATGGGATCATAGAATGCAGGTCAAGTTTATTGCTATTCATGAGCAAGCATTGACAGTTCAAGCTACTTTTTTGGGTTCTCTTCCCTTTAATGTAACCTTCGTCTATGCTAAATGTGACCATATCTTGCGAAGACCACTATGGGCTCATTTGGCTTCATTACTGCCTTTTGATGTTCCTTGGTTGCTGGTTGGGGATTTCAACACAATAACTGTATCTGCTGAGAGGAAGGGAGGTTCCACTCCAAGTCTGTCAATTATGGCAGAATTTAATGATTTTATCAATTCCTTGGGCTTACAAGACTGTGGATTTACAGGTTCTTCATTTACCTGGTGTAATAATCATGAGGGAAGGTCACGAATGTGGCAGAGAATAGATAGAGCTCTTATCAATGTTCACTGGGGAGTCAGGTTTGATAGTACATCAGTGGAACATGCCGCAAGAGGTAATTCAGATCATTGTCCTTTAATTATTAAATTTTCAGAGGTGGCTGCTCCTAGAAGGCTTTCTTATTTCAAGTTCTTGGATATGTGGGCTGAGCATCCGGGTTTTCTTGAGCTGGTAGAACAGAGTTGGAGGGATAACTATTCTACGGATCCAATTGTTAATGTATTTCTTAAACTAAAGCATGTAAAATAGAGTCTCAAGCAGTGGAATAAAGAAACTTTTGGAAACATCTTTGAGACTATTAGAAGTCAAGAGACTGAATTATAGAGGGCAGAGGTGGATTTGGAAGCAAATAACACGGAAGTTACAAATCAAGCTTTACAAGTAGCTAGGAGAAAACTTGAATCTACTCTAGCAATGGAGGAAATCTATTGGAGACAAAAAGCAAACATTAAATGGGCAGTTGAAGGGGAAAGAAATACTAAACTTTACCATGCTATAGCAAAGGGGAAGGCTGTGAGGAATAGAGTGAGGAGAATAAAGAATGCAGAAGGGGTTTGGTTAGAAGTAGAGGATGAGATTGCAAGGTGTGGGGTTAATCATTTCTATAACCTTTATAAGTCAGAAACTCACCAGTTAGACGAAGATCTTTTTTCTGTTATTCCACATCTGGTTACTAGTGAAGATAATGATATGCTTATTTCTCCAATTTCTCTGGAGGAGTTAAGTGGCAGTGTTTTTTCCATGTCTGTTCATAGTGCTCCTGGGCCTGATGGTTTTTCAGGCAAGTTTTTTCATTGTGCTTGGGATATTATTAAGATGGATTTACTAAATGCAGTTAATCATTTTATTCAAGGAGGTCAAGTTCCAAGATCAGTGAATGCTACTCTCCTTACATTGATTCCCAAAAATGATAACCCATCTTCCTTCTCTGAATTCAGGCCTATCAGTCTTTGTAATTTTCTCTACAAAATCCTTACCAAGTTACTTGCATCTAGATTGAGTAAGGTCCTTCCAAATCTAATCTCTAAGGAGCAGCATGGATTTGTTAAGGAGAGAAGTATAGGAGATAGTATTGCGCTTGCTCAGTTGATGGTAAATGAGCTTGATAGGAAAGTGGAGGGAGGTAATGTAGTTCTGAAGCTGGATATGATGAAAGCATTTGATAGAATGGAATGGGATTTCTTATATCAAACTCTCAGGTGTTTTGGTTTTTCAAAAGAGTTTGTTACTATTATTTCAAATTGTTTCCAGAATCAGAATATTTCTGTGGTTCTTAATGGGGCTAGGCATGGTTTTTTTCCCACTTCTAGAGGCCTTCGACAGGGGGATCCCTTATCACCCAGTCTGTTTATCATAGCGGAGGAAGTACTAAGCAGAGGTCTTCAACATCAGTTTCAGCAGGGTCTTATTAAAGGATTTCATACAGGGAGGGGTTCTATATTGCTAAGCCATCTACTATTTGCAAATGATACACTAATTTTCCTTAGGGGTATGAAGAAATCAATGAGAAATCTTCTTAAATTTATGAGTAGATATGAGGCCTCTTCTGGGCAGAAGGTTAATAAGCAAAAAAGTGCTCTCTACTGCTCTTCTAGAATCACAATTGCTAGGAAAAATGCGCTATCGCATATTGCGCAAATTCCGCTGAAAAGATGCCCTTACCTTGGATGTCCAATTATACGAGGGAGAGTAAAACTTATATATTTCGAGGATTTGCTAGCTAAGTTTCAAGCCAGAGTACAAGGGTGGTATGCTAAGTTGCTCTCAAATGTGGGCAGGGTTGTCCTTATCCAGTCAGTGCTAAATTCAATTCCAATCCATCTACTATCCGTATTGAATTTACCCAAGGGTATTGTTGCTAGATTAAATTCTACAATGGCTGCATTTCTTTGGTCAGGGAGGCCAAACGTAAACAAGAGGCATTGGTGTTCCTGGAGGGATATTACCATGCCTAAACAGGAGGGTGGTCTGGGTATTAGGAGATTTGAGGATGTTCAACAATCATTTAGAATGAAGCAAGTGTGGCAGCTGTTACAAGGTTCTTCTTTATGGTCAATCTTTTTCTCTTCTAAGTACCTATGCAACCAGCACATTCTAAGAAATAGAAAGCAAGGACTCTCCAGATCCTTTAACTCTTTAGCCCCCTTCTTCAAAGTTGTAGTGGAAAACTCGCGGATGTTGGTAGGCAGGGGTGACACAGTGGATTTTTGGTGTGATAACTGGACTGGAAATGGGCCTCTAATTCTAAAGGCTACTGGTGTTCCTATTGTCTTTCCAAGTCTATCTGATTTACTGGGAAATGGAGGTTGGGAATTGGATGGCATTTTACAACTTTTGGAGGCTTCTACACTGCAGGAGATTTTTGCAGCCACGCCACAACTGTCAGATAAAGAAGATAAGCTAATATGGAAGCATACTGATAGGGGGAACTTTTCAATAAAATCTGCTTGGAATTTAATAAGATCCTCTGGTCTTGTTAATGCTCAAGCAGTTACCATCTGGAAGCAAGTGGTACCCCCTAGTTCTCAACTGCTAGGGTGGAAAATTATGAGGAATATACTACCAATGGACTCTACATTCCAGAATAAGGGAGTCTCATTAGTTAGTAGGTGCACATTGTGTTATAGAGAGTCTGAATCTGCTCAGCATCTATTTATTGATTGCAGTTATGCTAAAGCCGTTTGGGTAGCAATATCTCAGTTTATAGGGTTTATGTTAATCCCTAATGAGGCTCCAATGATGCGTTTCATGAGGCTTGCTAGAATTTTCAAACAAGCATCACTCAGTCATACTCTGGTGAGGGGGATTTCTTTATTGGTATTCTGGCAGCTTTGGAAGGAAAGATGTAACAGGCTCTTTGAAGGCCAAAAAACTCATCATTCTTCTCTTTGTAGGAGGATCATGGGTTATTGTAAACTGCAAGTTCATAATGTTAAGCCTAAGTCAATGGATAATTGGCAAGGATTGGATTTACTTGCTTTATTAGATATCTCCCCTACTAAGTCTCCAAAATTGATAGTTAACTGGATTAACTGGAAGTTTCCAACAGAAGGGTGGTTAAAATTGAATACAGATGGTTCTTCTAAGGGTAATCCAGGTTTGTCTGGAGGAGGAGTAGTATTGCGCAATCACTGGGGGCAATTGGTATTGGCTGGATCCTACTTCTATGGTTCTTCTACAAATATGTTAGCTGAAATGTGTGCGTTGTTAGATGGTCTAAAGCTGTTGCTGGATTATGGACTAGAGCTCTACCCACTTCTCATCGAAACAGACTCACAAATTCTTGTGGACATGGTCTCGCAATCATCTTCTCCATCATGGAAATTTTGGGAACTACTTGACCAGATTTTCTTTGCTTTAAGCAGGTTTAATTATCAAATAAAGCACGTCTACAGGGAGGCCAATGCTGTTGCAGATTCTTTGGCAAAAACAGGGGGTTCAGACATGGTTTCAGTTATACATACATCATCTAATACATTGCCTATACCTACAAAGCTCCTATTAATGCAAGATTTCCAGGGGATCAGAGCTTTGCGCAAAAAAATCTCAACAAGGCAGTCATGATTAATCATTTCATTTTGTGTAGTGTATGTAGGTGTCTAAGCTCAAGCTATGAAGTAATATTCATAAAGACAAATCTGAACAAATTCACCAAAATTTCAAAACAAACAGTACAGTCCGTTCTTTATACAGTCCAGAATTCAAAACAAGATCTTTCTTATTCCAAGTATAAAGGAACTCACATGGAGAGGAGAATGGCAGACTTCTGTTCATTGTTTCAGAGGTCTCAGTGTTCATCGGTTGGATTTCCTCTTCCGGGTGGTCTCTCGGTGTGCCCTGATCTGTCTTTAGCATCGCAAAGGAGTCCAATCTTGGGCTCTATTTTCTCTGCCTTCTCTTCTTTGTCTGCTGGATTTACTCCACTTTATGACCTTCCTGTGTGGGAATTCTGCAAGGAGGATTGGAGATTTGTTACTGAGGAAAAGTTATTTTTTCTCGCTTCATGGTCTTCATGGCTTTTTGATCTTCATGCAGATGGTTTGGTTTCTCCTTCAAGCATCGACCTGGATTTGGATTTGCATCTCAGACGTGGGTGTAAAATTTCTTCCTCACAAATCCTTTCGGTTCTGACTGAACTAAGACTCTCAGTCTTCTCCCATATCTGTTCAGTAAGCCAGGGGCATAGCAACTGTCTCTCAGCCGCCTTTCTCTTCGTTTATAGTGCCAGAAGCCTCCTCGTTTACAGAGAGGTTAGCTGCCTTATCAGAAAGGCAGAGTTTCATATCAATAAGGCGTCTGCCTTATCAACTGACTCTTCACTTCTCCTTATCTCTTATTGCTCTCAGCTTGAGTTTTATCAGGCTTCCCCTTCTCACAGCTGGATCCACTCAACCCACTCTCAGCTCAGGCTTCTGGTTCTCTCGGCTCGAATTAGGAGTAGCATGCTTAGTATTACTTTTCCTCAGTTCATATTCTTTTTATTAAGCATGCATTTAGGTTCCCTCTTTATTTTATTCTATGTAATTAGATTGCATCGAGGGGTCCCCCTGACTAGGTGTAATTTAATTCTTTAATCAATAAATTTCCCTCGCACCGTCGAGGTTCAATTAAAAAAAAAAAAAAAATACTCCGTTTGGTAGGAAGGATGGAAAATAGGAAGGATGGAAAGTAGGAGGGATACACTTTCTATCCTTCAAGGAAGGAAAGTAGGAATGATACACTTTCCTTCCTTTGTGTTTGGTTGGATGAATGGAAAATAAAAATGACAATTTTTTTTTTTTTTTTTTTTGTGTTGGCTAAGATTAGGGGTGACAATCGAGTGGTGTCGTGTCAAATTCGTGTTAAGTCACTACGGGTTTGTGTCGAATATTAATCAAATCTAACTCAACTCATTTAACTAATTGTGTCATATCGAGTTGCGAGTTGACATGTTTATTTTTATTTTAAAAATTTTAAAAATTTTAAAAATTTTTTTAAATTTTTTAAATTTTTAAATTTTTAATTTTTAAAATTTTAAAATTTTAATTTTAATTTTAAAATTTTAAAATATATATATATATATAAATACAAATTTTATCATTGTATTTTTATATGAAATTAATGTATATATTAAAATATATATAGACAAATAAGATACATCTCAACACAAATAATTAACTTTTCATCCACTTTCCTTCCGATTTTGGAGGGATTGATTTTGGTGAGTTGGAAGGAAAGTTAATTCATCCACTTTTCCATCCTTCCTACATTTCTTCCTTACCAAACATGATGTTTTATTTATCCCTCCCACTTTCCATCCTTCCAACTTTCAATCTTTCCATTTTTCCATCGTACCAAACGAAGCATTAGTGTGACATCAATGCATGATTTGACCAGGTAGAGTAAGCTGGATTTGGTGCAGTTTGGGCAGAGGAAGTGGTAACAGTTGGTGACGGAGGAATGACTGAGCCGTCAAGAAGTCCAAAGTAGATCGGTGCTAATCAGTATCTATTCGAGTTGATCGAACCAAAGAAGATAGTTGTTTCCATTAAGTTTTACGGAGACAAAATTGGTAATATTAGTTAGTGGAAAAGGGGTGAGAAGATGGAAGATGCCATCACAGTTTAAAAAAAAAATTGACAGATGCTTTTAGGCTCTGATACCATGAAAGAGGAAGAGAATAAAATTGTGTGAAATTGTATACCCATAAATGGGTGAACTGCTTGTATTTATAATTACAGAAAGAAGGAGTCATGATAAGAATGAATTACAAGATAAGCTAGAACTCTATAACCGAAAGATAGAGTTGTAGATTGGTATAAACCTAAATTAAAAGTCTGTTACAATTGATCTTCTATTATCTGTTGATTAAATCCAATTAAATTGAGTAAAATTGCTCAGAATTATCAATTTAACAACCAAACTCAGCATCTTGATCTAAATTTCATATTTTAGTTGGAAGTTGATTGAGTGCGAAAAGTCATTTTTGAAGGTTAATTAGGACAGATAGGTCATCTAGCAAATAAGTGGATGAGAGAGAAGGGAAAATCCATACCAGTGGTGTGGCCATGGAAAGCACAGGCAGTTGGGGAGTTATCTTTGTCTTGGTAAAGATTGTTGCATCTCAAGCACCTCTTCTCTGCATTGACGACTTGCAATCTTTGTGGTTCTCTCTGATCGAATTTTGAGGTCGACTTAATCTTCTGAACATCAAATGGATTGGAGAGAGAAGGTTGAGAAACACTGTAAGCCAAAGCCATCCCGCACAGGAAGAGGATGAACTTTTTCGAGTATGAGTGGGTGTTGGGTTGGTGAAAAGTTCAAAGAATTTGGATTAATTGCACGGTAGGTCTCAAATTAATCTCACATCTTTAATATTTTAATTGTTTTATTTTATTTTGCATTGAATATACATTTATTTGGTTTCTCAAATAGATAACGTTTAAATTATAAATAATTTTCTATCATAAATTTATGACGTGATATTTAAATATACCAAATTTTAAGAAAACTACTACCATTTCTGAAGTCAGTGTTCCGAAACATCAGGAGGTTCTCGAAATCCCTCATTGGCCTCGACCCGAGAGTTTTACATGCTCCTCCTTCACCCCCACTAAGGGAATGACTCATCTCAGGAAGAGGGAAGACATCGGTAGCTCATGATAAAAAATGTATAATTTGTGGAGTTTTTTGACTAAATTTGGATAGAAAATTGGTCAAGAGTTATTCAAGTTATTTTTTTCTCATATTTAGGTATTACGTGACAAGTTTATAATAAAAAATCGTTCGTAATTTGGTCATTATCTACTTGAGAGAACCACATAAAAACGTATTTAATACTTCATGGACTAAAATGATCCAATTACAATATTGATAATGATAACCAAAATGAGACAAACCTCATATTTTGAGGATCTCTAGTACAATTAACCCAAGGGTTCGTTTGTTTAGCGGGAGAATGATAGAAAATGCAAGAAAGAGAAATTTTTAAAATTTTTTACGTGTTTGGTTAGCATGAAAAGGAAAATGATGGAAAAAATAATTTTCCTTCGTGCTTGAATTTTCTCACAAATAACCAACTTTTTTTTCTTGTAAAAAACACAAGAAAATGCAAGAAAGTTGTGATCTATAACTAACTTCCTATTTTACCCTTATTTTTCTTAAAATATTTTATTGGTTATTAATTCTAAAAAAAATTGGTATGAATTTAATTAATCATATAATTTGGCCCAAAGACCTTTGTAGTGGTGATTGTCTTAAAATTAAGTTTCGAGTCATTTTTTAAAAAAATTTTAACTTCCAATTATAATTACATATTTTTTTTCTTTTTCAGACCGATTTAATATAATTAAGGGTAATTTAGACAATTATAAAAAATTTCTTATAACTTTTCTTTCTTTCAAACAATAGAATGAAATTTTTTTAAAATTTTCTGGTAAATTTTTCATTCTAACCAAATATATGTATGAAAATATATTTTCTATCATTTTCTTTTCTTTCACTTCACTTTCTATCATTTTTATTTTCCATCATTTTTTTCTTCCTAACCAAACAGAACCCAAGAGATTTTGATTATTGATGAGATTAGAGCATCTCCAAGACTACTAATATAAATAATTTACGCATGTTAAACAAGTTAAGTGGGTTCGTGTTAGGTGTTAATAGGTTCGGGTAAAAAACTATTAAATCCGTACACGATTTGTTTAATTAATTAAATGAATAGAAATATACAAACCGAGCACGATTCGTTTATTGTTACATCACACTGACTCGTTTAACCTATTTAATAAACGAACCGTATTAGATAGAGTCGGGCTAACACGATAATTCTTTTAACCTGTCATCCATCTGATTGGTTTGTCATTAAAAAATCTATATAACTAATTAATAAACATTCATCCTAACTAATTAACAAACTACCAAAAAAAAATATGTTATTTAATTATGTCAATCCGCATTAAAAAAAGCATTTAAAACTATAAGAATGAACTCATCAAAAAATCAAATTTAATTGATCTAATTATTAAATTGGATACATTATTGTGACTAAAAAAATTGACATAATTATTATTTTATTAATTTTATTTAAACGGGTAAACAAGTGATAAACCGGGTGACATATTTCACCCGATCATGACCCGTTTATTGAGTAGGTTTAGCGAGTTCACTCGCTTACCACCCGCACCCGTTAAGGTCTCACCCAAATTCGCTTAACTCTTTGTCAGTTAATCATGTCGTGTCGAATTTTGACAGACCAATCTCCAACCATGACTCAAATTTAGATTCAAATTTGAGTAAAAAACTTAATTTGGTATAAAACAATATAATAAGCAAACTCAAATATTCATTCAAATCTTTTAAAAAAATTTCTTACTCTACCACAGCTCATTTTTTTTTTTAATTTTTTCCCACCAAATTTTTTTATCCTCTCTGTCTTCTGTTTCATTTACTCCAAAACTAAGGGTGGCAAACGGGTGGGTTGGGTTGGTTATGGGTTGGGTTAAATTGGATTGAGCTAAAATAAATCTAATCCATTTTTTACTCACCTAGTAAATCGGTTATAATGAGTTGGGTTAAACCGATTAACTCATAAAATAATTAAAATTCTTAATAGACACATTAGTACACCAAAATACACACACATTAATAGTACACCAAAATACAAACATACACACACACTAATACACCAAAACACACATAAACTAATACATTAAAAATATACACACTAATACACTAAAATACACACTAATATACCAAAAATACACACACATATACTAACACAAAAACTAAAACACATTTAATAAAAAAATACACACATAATGGGTCAGGGTCAATTGTGGGATATGGGTTGGTCCGTGGGTCATGGGCCAACTATGGGTCATGGGTCATCCGTGAGTCATGAGTGGTGTACTAGTGTGTGTATGTTTTGGTGTATTAGTGTATATGTGTGTATTTATTGGCATAATAGTATGTTTATTTTTTGGTGTATTAATTTTATTACTTGTGTTATTTAACAAAAAAATAAATACTCAACCTAATGGGTACCCATTTGTAATCCATATTAACCCGCTTAATTAAAATGAATCATATTACCCAATCCATTTATTTATGGACGGGTTGGTCGAATTAATGGGTAATGGATTAAGATTGTCACCTCTATCCAAAACCTATATCCCTCTCAATATTTCCTTCCCTCCAAAATTTCATGCCCTTATCATTTTAATTCTTCCTTCCAAATTAAATTACAACCAACTTGTTTTATAAATAATCTACATCATTCATGCCTTTCTTCAACATTCTCATAGAAATGAATCTTTTAAAGTATATTTTGCTCAATTCTTCTTCATCTTATTCTTTTTTTTTTTTCCGATGATGATGATGACGAAGAAATATCTTCAATTGTTGATCTTTATGAGACAAATAATGCCACAATATTGGAAATTTTAAGAGATGAGTTAGAACAACTCAGCAAACATGGTGATTCTGTTCTACGACGGAAATTCATCAATCGCGACAAATAAAAGGGTCATAATCTACTACTCCTGAATTATTTTGTTGAAAATCTAGTTTATCCCCCTTCAACATTTTCGGTGACGCTATGATATTGAAGCACACGATCCTCTTTTTATTCAAAAAATAGATGATTGTTGTGTTCTTGGATTATCTTCTCTTCAAAAGATGACATCCTTAACAAAACGTTCGCCTACGGAATGTCGGTGGATGAATATGTGTGAATTAGGAAAAACACCGCAATCTTAAGTTCTAAAAGTTTTTGTCGATCAGTTATTGAAGTTTTTGAAAGTAAGTATCTCAGATCTCCAAAGGAGGAGGATATCGCTAGGCAACTTGTTGTTGGGGAGGCTCGTGGATTTTTTAGAATGTTGGGAAGCTTAGTTTGCATGCACTGGGAATGGAAGAACTGTTCGACTACTTGGTAAGGTCAGTATTGCAGCCATGTAAAAAAACCCTACTATAATTCTAGAAGTCGTAACTTCTTATGACTTATGGATCTGACATGCCTTTTTTTTTTGAATGTCAGGATCTCACAACGATCTCAATATCTTAGATCGTTCTCCTCTATTTTTCAAACTTGTCCAAGGGCGAGCCCTTTACACTAATTACTCTATTAGTGGGCATACCTATAATATGGGGTATTATCTTGCTAATGTATATATACTTCATGGGCGACATTGGTTTAGACCTTTTCTTCTCCACAAAAAGCCAAGAAGTAACATTTTGCTATGATGCAAGAGTAAGCGAGAAAAGATGCATTTGGAGTTCTACAATCTCAATTATAATTATACGTGGAGCAGCATGGTTTTGGGATCCCGAAACACTTGGGGATATCATGAAGACATGTATTATTTTGCATAATATGATTGTTGAAGATGAGCAAGATGACTATGAGGATTTTGAATATGAAACATCATCATATGATACACCAATTATAGTTTCGCGAGAATTTAACAATGACTTTGAGTCCTTCATGGCTCGTCATGTAAGAATTAGATATAAAAATACTTATCATGCCCCCCTAGAATGACTTAATTGAGCATCTATGATAGCGTCGGGGAGGGAGTTGACTTTTAAGATGGAGAGAAATGTCATAACAAGCTACTGTTAATTCATGGTTCCTTGAATCAAACATTGTGATATTGTATTTTTGATATTTTAGGTCTTCCGTGTGGTTTTATTTCTCTTTAATCAATCATTGTGTATGGGCAAACAGTATGTTGATAAACCCAACATCAACTGGGGTAACCAGTATGTTTTTTAACCTTACATCATGCATGATTTGCGCATACCATGAAATCCAAAATACAAACCTATTCAAGTAGTCTCACCATTTCAAACAAAAAAACCACAACTATAATTTAAAAGCATAACACTAATTTCAAGTAGTGATGTTTTTTAGTATGTAGCAAAAATATGTGGAACAACCAAGTGGAAATAATGAAATAACATTGTCTCAAGATCAAAAGCAATAGTGAACTCCGAGCAATAAATTAAAATCCATTGTCTATATTCGAGCAATTATCTGTCTTTGAAGATTTTCACAGTAGGACTTCTACATAGGAGTTAAATTGGACATGTCCATCAACATAATTTTATTATCCTCATTTCTCTGTTCTATGTCATTCATCATTGCTAACATTTATAGTCGGGCCTTCCTATTCTTAGCCTTCATCTCATGATTTGCAGCCTTTTGTTGATCTCGTTCAATAGATCGAGAAGACATACCGGTCAACACTTCAAAAATTTTAGTTTGGTTGACTGCTATATCTTCAAACCTAGCATCATGAGTCACCTTTTTCCTATGTGATTCTTTCACAATCTTTCTATTATTTG
The DNA here is from genome assembly GCA_951799425.1 of Ilex aquifolium. Classification (NCBI taxonomy): domain Eukaryota; kingdom Viridiplantae; phylum Streptophyta; class Magnoliopsida; order Aquifoliales; family Aquifoliaceae; genus Ilex; species Ilex aquifolium. The sequence continues at coordinate 7,723,779 of OX637395.1, forward strand.
ATCATTTCGGTCTCTCTTTTGACGGTTCTGTTTCTATATCAAAGTCAACAGATACCAGAGTAGTAGGAGTCGAAGGTGAGAATGTATGAAGTGTGCTGTAAGTTTATCTTACAACTCATTGATGGAATTGGTTTTATTAAAGAGTCTTAATGCATCAAAAAAGGACATTGATGTTGGAAAAGATATTTCGGATGATCCAAATGTTGTGTTTGATGAGAATGTAAAGGATTGGAGAAAGTTCTTAGGAATGGAGGAAGCCAAGGTCATTAAGTCGGAGTTAGAAAGTTACTTGCAAGATGTTGCTGAGTTTGGAAAAGAGTCACAACAGGATTTCTCACATGACGTGTGATATTTTAAAAATTTCTATATCAACAGTGGCTTCGGAGTCCACTTTTAGTACGGGAGGTCACGTACTTGATCCATTCCGTAGTTCTTTAACTCTAAAGATCGTTGGGTGTTATATTTGTGCCCAAGATTGGCTTAGGAGTGATTCATCCCTATTTGAAATAGAAGAAAAGCTAGAGGATATGGAAGACACTGAGAAAGGTAGGTTAATCTAAAGGTTTTTTAGTGTATTTCTAGGATCTATTGTTATTTCTTAAAGCTTATGCACTTCTCTATTTTGTAGTGTTGGTTGATGATGGTACAAGTTCGGGGGTTGGAAATTCATCTGTTTTGTTTACTGGTTAAAAAAATAGTAGGTATTGGGAAACTACTTCCTTTTTACTCTCTTTACTCATTCATTCTTCTCCTATTTTTTACTCATTTGTTCCTATGTTCAGCAGGTAGTATTGGGAGGGAAACAAAGCAAACAACTTGTTTTTGGCTCCATGGACTGTGCTTGATGGCCATTAAAGAGTGTTGGTTATTTTGTTGTGTTGCGGCCAGGATGTCTGTTTTTTGTTAGACATGTAATGTGGTTTTTTTATGGCTAGGATAGCAGTGCTTATATAGGCATGCTATGGGTTTTTTTTATGGCCAGGATGGTTGTGCTTATGTTAGACGTGTTTATGTAATTTGGTTGGGTTCAACATGATGGTTGTGTTTGTGTGGATTTTGTGTTGAATTTATTGTATGTTGAATCTAATATGAAATCAGGGACAACATAATGCATTAGGTAGGTGTACTGCCCAACTCGGATTAGCAAACTCGAATTTAGTCCGAGTTTTAAGAATTTAACTTGGACAGTATTCGGGTTGAGTAGTTTAAGTTCCAGGTCAGACTCTGGTTGAGTTATGGTTGAAGTTTTTTGGGAAAAACGGAAGCCGCTACACAAATATAGACTTATTTGAGTAAAAGGATACTAATGAAAACTTATTGGGAATAAATGCATTTTGATGGAAAAAGACCAAAAACCCATTCTGCAAGAATAACTCTTGCAATAACCCGTTTTTAAAAATAATTATATCACAATCCCTCCCTATTTTCTCTCTCCCTCTCTCCCCGTTACTCTCTCACTCTCTCTCCCCTATTTTTTTTTCTCTCTATCTCTCTCCCTTAGTCTCTCACTCTCCCTACCTCCCTCTCTCTTCGTTATTCTCTCACTCTCTCCCCTATTTTGTTCTTTCTCTCTCTACCCTATTCTCTCTCACACACTCTCTCCCCATATTTTCTCTCACCGTATCTCTTTCTTCCATTGATAATTTATTTTCTTTTCAAATTTGTAAATATTTGATTTGATTATTTTTGTTTGAAATTATAAATTTTTTGTGATACACCTCATTAGCATATCTGTTTGATGCATCTCTTTGGTATATCACTTTCTTGTTTCAATTTTGTAAATCAATTAAGGGTATCATTTTAGTATTTTTGTTTTGATGTATCTTTTTCATGTATCACTTTCTTGTATTAATTTTGTGCATCAATTAGGTGTATCATTTTAGTGTTTCTCTTTGAATTTTACTGTGCATCTCTTTGGTGCATCTATTAGGTGTATCTATTTATTGTATCTCTTTGTAATCACTGTGTGCAGTGAATAACCGGTGCAACTTGTACCTATTAGGTGTATCTATTTGAAGAAAGCAACGTTTGGAACCGAATCAGAAAGTCACGTTTGGAGCCATATCATAATACCTTCAATTGGTATGGAACCGAATCAAAACATCCACAACTAGAGCATATATGAAATAATAAAGTTTGAAGGCAACGGTTGAAGAATATTTTGTAAATTAATTTAAGAATAAATGTTTAAAATTCAAACGAATGAAAAAATTAAATCAAATCTTTACATATTGGAAAAGAAAATAAAGAGAGAAAAAAAGGAAAGAGAGAGTAACGGTGAGAACAAATAGGTGGAGAGAGAGTGAGACAGAGACAGAGAAAAAATAGGGGAAAAAGAGTAAGAGAGGAAAAATGAGAGAGAGAAAATAGGGAGAGAGAGTGAAAGAATAAGAATAAATGTTCATAATTTAAACGAACCACAAAATTAAATTAAATTTTTACATATTTGAAAAAAAATAAACAGTTAATCAATTATGCATTATTTAAGGAATGGTAATTAAGTAATACAAAAAAAAAAACTAAATTGTGTACCTAATAATAAAAAAATTATATATAAATAAACTTAATGGAGTAAAAATCTTATTATTGAACTTTCTCTCAAATAAGTTTTAGAAAATATATACTCATACCCAATTTTTCTATCTATATCTATATAATAAAGTATCTTACAATTTAAATCTCAAAAGAAAAACAAAATGACTTTTGCTTTTCGCGATTCAAATCGTTTTAACTTTTACTTTAAAATTAATCTAATGGTTAATATTAACACCCTAAATTTAATAGGAAAAATAGGACCCTAAGGGTGTGTTTGAAGTGACTTTTTAAAAGTAGTTCTAAAAATTATTTCTCATAAGTACTTTAAAAAAAAAAAATAGTGTTTGAAACCGCCCCACCACTACCTTTACTACTACCACCACCATCACCGTCGCCGTCGCCGCCGTCGTCGCCACCACCACCACCGTCGCCGCCACCACCACTACCATCGCCGTCACCGGCACCACCACCACCGTCGTCGTCACCGGCACCACCACTGTTGTCGTCGTTGCCGCCACCACCACCACCACTGTCGCCGTCGCCGGCACCGGCACCACCACTGTCATCGCCGCCGCCACCACCACCACCATGATCATTGCCACCCACCACAACCATCACTGTCTCCTACCACCACCACCACCTCTCACCTCTCACCCTCACTACAACTGATGCTTAAATTCATTTATCTCTCTTCTATGTTTGTGATTTGATTTTGGATATAAATACAAATATGTTTATTGTTTATCATTTTTTATTACTCTGTGCCTTCAGGCACATGCAATAACTAGTAATAAAATATAATACAATTTAAATCTCAACAGATAAACAAAATGACTTTTACTTTTCGCGGTTAAGATCTCTTTAAATTTTCCTTTAAAGTTAATCCGACGACTAATATTAACACCTCAAATTTAATAAGGAATAATACCCTAAGGGTGTGTTTGGGTGACTTTTTAAAAGTATTTTATAATTTCTCAGAAGGATTTTTTTAAAAAAAAATTAATGTTTGGAACCGTCTCACTATCGCCGCCACCCCACCACCATAACTACTCCTATCACCATCATCACCACCCCCACCGCTCCACCCCTACTGCCACCACCACCACCTTTGCCACAACAACCGCCGCCACCCCTTTACCACCACCATCACCTCTACCACCGCCCCACCACCACCACCACTGCTGTCGCCACCTTACCACCACTGTTACTGTCCCACCATTACCCCTACCACCCCCACCGCCCCACCATCACCCCCAACCACCACCCCACCACCATTGTCGCCACCGTCATCGCCCACCATTACTGCCACCCACTGTCATTCACACCCACCACACCTACCACCACCGTCATTCGTTACCACTCATCACACTATCGCCCAGAAGAATTCGTCGTCGTCCACCACCATTATTACCAACCATCATCACCGCCGTCACCCATGGCTACCACTACCACCATCGTCACCCAAAAACCAACCACCACTATCACCGTTGTTACCCACGACTGCCACCATCACTACGATCGTTGCCACCCACCACAACCATCACTGTCTCCTACAACCACCACCACTGCCGCCTACCACCATTATCACTGCTCACCCCTATTATAACTGAAGTTTAAATTTTTTTCTCTCTTCTCTATATTTATGATTTGATTTTTGGTATGAATACAAATATATTTATTATTGATATTTTTTTATTACTTTGTGCTTTCAGGCACAGGTAATAACTAGTATTTTTATATCTCGGGTTGGATTATGATTAAAGATTATATACTTCGGGTTGAGCCTAAATTGATCCCCTAACGTGTCCAAATTGAACCTCCGGAAAGGGAAGGAGATGAGACAAATAAATAAATGAAAAAAAAGAGAAAATTGAGAATCAGAAGAGAGAGAAAGGAACGGATTAAAGAATGAGATAAATAAATAGAAGAGAAAAAATTAAGGAACAAAGGAGAGAGTGTATGGGGATTGGGGACAGTTCGCCGTCTTAATTAAGAATATTTTTATTGAGCGTTGACTTTATAAACATTTGACGACCTAAAACTCAAAAAGCCCTCAATGTTCGCACGTTTCCCTAAATAAAATGTGCTGTGCAAAATCTTACGAAGCACCTCCGATACAAGCTATCATTTCTCCGCCACATTGAGAGGTCATCAGTCAACCATTTACAGCCATAAATAGCCACTTTGGAATCTTCAAAAACTCCTTTCTCACCGCTCATAGGCCACTCTCTCTCCTCCCTGCTCTCTCCGCCTCCCTCCCCCTCTCTTAATTTGGCTACATAGAAAGGCGGACACTGGAACCTCAATCCTTTCAGGTTTTCACACAGAGCGGCGTAGATCGTAGCTCGGACAGGTAAATTAATCGTTTCTCCGATCGACATATAGATCTGTTCATTTGTAGTTGTAGCAGACACTAGTACATCGAAGATCGATACAGATCGGTTCGAAGGAAGATCTATCACTTTTGAATCGATCTGTTCATTTTCTATGTAGAGTACTGTGAAATAGCATTTGGACGTTGTGGATGATCTGTAGTTTCTTTGATCTTTCTGTTAGTATATTATCGTTGTGTTGGTCTGCTTGTGTGTGAATGAATTTTTTGTTTTTGTTTTGAGCAAATGTGTGAATGAGATTTGACTTGCTAAATTTACAGTCTCTTTGGCTTCGTGATCATTTGTGATTCGATCTTTTCATTTTCTTCCTATGGTGCCGTGGAATAGCATTTGGTCTTTGTTGTTGATCTGTAGTTTTTTTTTATCTTTCTATTGGGACAATTGTTTATGCGTTTTTTCTGCTTGTGTGGGTGCGAAAGTGATTTGATTTGCTAACTCGGCAGCCTTTTTTGGTTCATCCGCTCACCAAGTGTTGATCTTCATTAAAAAGTGATTCTGAATTGGTGCGTATCCTTTATTTACTAGGTGTTTATCTTTCAATTTTCTCGCTGGAAAATTGATTCATTTTTTTTCCACATGAATACACACTTAAGGCTGCAGATGAACACAGAAGGCTGAGGATTTAGGGGCACCCTTCAGATAAATTCGGTTAATGTTTTGTTTTTAAAACCTTTGTTGGTTACGTGTTGGTTTCAGTCAATGGAATTTGGATCTACTGCTCTTTTGGATCTATTATATCTTTGTTATTGTGGATGTGTATATTTGTATAAGATTGATATCACATACAGACATATTTTAAGCTCTTCGTAGATGATCTGATCAGATGTATGTATCTCTTGTCGAACTTATGGATTTTGTGGTTAGGTATTGTCTATATTTAGCCATGGATTATTGTTGAAATGTAATTCTTCTCCTCCTCTAATTGACATGCAAAACTTTTTTTAAATCTTTTTCTTTGATTCAGATTTCATTCAATTTCAGTACATAGTTCTTGTTCTTTTGAGTGATTAAGTGGTACTTCGACTCACTATTTTTTCTGCCTATGTCAAGAAATCGAATTATTTTGTAGGAATTTTGCATTTTGGGGTCTTCTGGTATTTGGCTGTTCCCTGGTTTCTTTGAAACATTTAAAGCTGTGGATGCAGCGTGTCTTTTTTTTTTCCCTTCCTCTTATTGCTTCCTCTTTTTGTTTTGTTTATGGAAATGAAAATTTGGCTGTTCCCTTTTCCAAGTTTTTTCTATTGATGGATCAGACTGCCACTGGTAGATCATCCCTGGTTTTATAGTTCTTGGATAATTGGATTTGATGCCTCTGCAATTAAGATTTAGACAAGTTTTAAATAATCTCGCCATTTCACAAATAATTTATTGGTATATTATTATGTGACTTTACTTTAAGATAATGCTCTTGAGATATGAGTGCTATAATGTCTCTAAGATATACAACTAAACTACCTAAATAACTATTGGTTATTTCTTGCGGTGTTTGATGCAATTACTTCTTATTTAAGATTCTGTCTTAGTTGATGAAAGAAGTTGTGAGTCTTGTGACTTTGAATTTCTTTGTTTGGTAAGCAGTTCTAGTCACTTCTAGGTTCCATGGGAACTGATCGAAATGGTTTTCGTGTGAATCCTCGATGGTGGATAACTTGAACTTGAACTTGCTTATATCTATGCATTAATGGTGGTTTCGAAGAATGTTCCTTAGGAGATTTTCTGTTTTTGTACAACCTGTTTGAATGTTCCCAAGACATATACATATGAATATACATATATATGTTTATATTTTTTTTGTGTGAGTTTGTGTGTCTCTCTATGCCCTTTGTGTGCGTGCTTATTTATGGTTCTAAAGAACTCCACCCTTCTTTTTCCTTCTGTATATGTTTTGTCTCCTGATATATCTCATCATTGAATAGCCTGTATTTTGACAGTAGATACTTTTTCTTGTAGGAAAAGGCATGATGACTGATCAGCCACAATACCCAACGGTTGCTCAGAAGGTAGCTGGCAAGCTCCTTCTTAGATCTAGCCCAGTTCAAGATTTTCGGACTTATGAGACAGGTTTTCAGCAGCCTTCTCTTTATCAGAGGAAATTTCATTATGGGAATTACACCAATACTGCATTGCATTATTCTATGTTGCAACCATGTCGAGCTACACAAGATCTATCCATGGTCGCATCGAATGTGTCTCCTGTTTTTGTCCAAGCCCCTTCAGAGAAAGGTTTTGCTGGTTTTGCCATTGATTTTCTCATGGGTGGAGTCTCCGCAGCTGTATCCAAAACAGCTGCTGCTCCAATTGAGCGTGTGAAGCTTTTGATCCAGAACCAGGATGAAATGATCAAGAGTGGTAGGCTGGCTGAACCATATAAGGGTATTGGTGATTGTTTCGGCCGGACAATCAAGGAAGAAGGGTTCGCTTCATTATGGAGAGGGAACACTACTAATGTCATTCGTTACTTCCCAACTCAGGTTAGTTTTTTATTAGCGTTTTGTTCATACTCGTAATTTCCTAACATCGTGGCTATTTTCCCTGCCAGTGTTACACTCTATTCTTATATTACTTGAACATTTCACCAGGCTTTCAACTTTGCATTTAAAGATTACTTCAAGAGGCTGTTCAACTTCAAGAAAGACAGAGATGGTTACTGGAAATGGTTTGCTGGCAACCTGGCATCAGGAGGTGCAGCTGGTGCTTCTTCCCTTCTCTTTGTCTATTCCCTGGACTATGCTCGTACCCGTTTAACAAATGACACAAAGGCCGCAAAAAAGGGAGGCGAGAGGCAATTTAATGGATTGGTTGATGTCTACAGGAAGACAATAGCATCTGATGGTATTGCTGGGCTTTATCGTGGATTCAATATTTCATGTGTTGGGATCATTGTGTATCGTGGTCTTTACTTCGGAATGTATGATTCCTTGAAGCCGGTGATCCTTACCGGGAAGTCGCAGGTAAATTTGCCTTGCTTTGACAGTCTTACGATAATAAGTGGACAAGATGAAATATTCTTCATCACTTTGGATGGCCATTATGCATCCCTCCTGTTTCAGGCATTTATATTGTCTTCTTTAAGATTAATTGTAACAGGAAATATAAATAAGGTTGACTTAGAATTATTGGACTGATGCATACAATAGTGTCAACGGGCACAAGTTATACAGGCTTCTTATTTGCATGCTTCCCAGAATTTTTTTTAATTGTTTTGGACTTTTTTGCTTTTGTGAAATGACAACTTAAGAGCTACACGTGTTTTCTATCATTTCAAATGGAAATCGTTAGACGAGGCTAATTCTAATTTTATCCCACAGCTTCATCACAATTGTTTTCTGCTTTAATGCTTTCAGGATAGCTTCTTTGCTAGCTTTGCCCTTGGTTGGGTCATCACCAATGGTGCTGGCCTTGCATCCTACCCACTTGACACTGTTCGCAGAAGAATGATGATGACATCAGGTGAAGCGGTGAAATACAAAAACTCGTTTGATGCATTCTCTCAGATCCTGAAGAATGAGGGTCCCAAGTCTCTCTTCAAGGGTGCGGGTGCAAACATTCTCCGTGCCGTTGCTGGTGCTGGTGTCCTTGCTGGTTATGACAAGCTGCAGCTTATCGTTTTTGGAAAGAAATACGGATCTGGTGGTGGTTAAGTAAAATGGTATTCTCATCCCATTGTTCCTTTTACATTAGATGGTGATGAAAAAAATTCTGAGTTCCAGATTTTGTCCCGGCATTTTTGTTTTTGGCTTTTGAATAATTCAATTGTGAAGGAGAGTTGCTCCCAGACCATCTTTGATTTGGCTTGATTTTTGATCTTGTAAACCTGATAAATTATAGCGGCTGCCAATGCAATCGCTGCCCTTGATTTTCCGAGATATGAACTGAGGCATTTATTCCAGGTGACGCATCTTCTTTTCTCTTAATGTATTGCATGGATTGAGTTTGTGTTTTTATCCCTTCTGCTTATATAACTGATACCAGGTATGGCAACAGCTCCTTGAACTTTGGACGCAGAGAAATCTGGTCACTTGTGTAAGTGCAATTCAGTTGAGTTGTTTTCTTATGAATAGGACTGTTTAGTGGGCCGAGCTGGCCTGAACTCTGCCTCCTCGGCTGCATGTTTTTCTACGCAATTTGTTTTTGAGTTGAGCCGAGTTGAGTTTGGACTACAATTTAGCTTCGACTGAAAGTTTGAGACGGGTTTGGGTTAGTCTTGGTTTAATTTGCCAGTGGCACCATGATCAAATCCTGCCATGCGAGAAGACCAAAGAATATCAAGAAGAAAGAGATTTGGGAAAAAGTTATTCTATTAAATCACTCAACTTGATTTCCTTTATACTATCTCCTATGTGCTTCCCTATTATTTTGCACTATGTTTCTTGCTGAAACTAAACATAATTCATTTACTTGAAACTAATTTGTCGGCGAATGTGTCAATTAAGTTGAGATATAAATTTCATTGTGATGCAAATAATGTGATAAATTTTGCAATTGCATTACGAGAAATGGTTCCTTTCAATCAAAAACATAATTGTTTTTAACATTTCTTAGAATTATTTTTTTTTTAGATTTAATTTTGTCTAACTACTATTTTATAGAACTTTTTTATACACATCTAGTATACAAATAATACATTTTTATTAGTTACATTTCTTGAATTATTTTTTTTTTAAATTGAATTTTGTCCGACTGCTATTTTACAAAACTCTTTTATACCTATCTTAGTGCAAAAACAATACATTTCAATACGTGTACATGTACATAGTATTATCCAGAAACATGGGATCAAATCCTGCATTAATCAGGGTGGAGATGTTAAATAACAACAACAATAATAATATTAAAAAAGAGAGTTACCCCAATTATGTGGCTCAAACATTAAAACAATAGTGAAAAAAGTGATCGTATCATGGGTATTTGATTTTTTAGCAATGCTATGAGACTTAATTCGGGACTTAATCCAAAGGATTAATTCATTGAAAATCATTAGATAAGTATGAATTTTAAAATTAGATTAAATTCACTTTTAATTCAACAAGTATAATCGATTAGGATCCTACATTAGATATCTAAATTAGGTACTTACAATATTTTTTAAAATATTTCTAACAATATATACTGATATGCTTCATCAATAGTCCAATATTATTGTTCAACAAAACCCTAATGTGAAAACGGTGATTCGTATTGCTCCCCACCATATATAGCTGATAATGAATTATATAATATGAGTTTGTGTCTTGTTTAAGTTAAATTCTAACACAATCTCGTCTCATTTATAAATCGTGTATAATCAGATTAATACGAGTATACGCCATGATTAGTCAAATTCATATTATGCTTACTCCCGCATTCATATTCACTAAATTATTAAGTAGATTAGATAATTCACCCAGTTATCGGCCTAAAGTCACAAAACCTATACCCAAATTCAATAATTATGCTAATTAATAGTTAAGAGTGTCCGAACTAACTTATGTGTATCTCGACTAATTACCTTTGTTGTACGATAAAAAACAATTTCGTAAGGTACTTGCTAATCATGTAGAGAATCACCATACCTGATCTCCCCTGTCCTAGGCAAAACCAGGTCTTCTAGAACATAAGGTAAACAAAACAATAAATGAGAAAAATCTCCAACGGTCGAAAAACAGTAAAATATAACCCCTCTCCATTCTCCAACGGTTCACTCTTCACTGTCTCAGCTCCCCCCGCTAACTTTAGATCTCTCTCTCTCTCTCTCTCTCTCTCTCTAACAAAGATCAACTCTTCCGATTCAAGCTCTCTCTCTCTCTCTCTCTCTCTCCCTCCCTCCCTCGTAGATGGAAGTAGCCATAATCGATTGGAAAACCATAGACTCCAGCTTCGTGAAAGACGAACTCTACGAGAACATCAATGCCCCAAAGTGGGTTGATCTCAATGATCCCAAAGATTCCGTTGACGACGAAGCTTGGTTCTGCAGACCTGGTAACACAAACACACACACAGATACATGCCTACACACACACACACACAGATATATATATATATACCTTTTTAGATGGAAATTCTTGAAGTTTAGTTGAGAATTCTTTGATGGAACCTGACATTTGAGTGCATTTTGTTGGTGCAGATTGCAAACATCCGAAGAGGGTTGAAGATTTTTACAAAGAAATGCCTAATTTAAAGGTTCAATTCTTTATTTTCTTGATTTCTATGAAGCCTCGTTGTGTTTGGTTAGCAAGAAAGTGTAGGAAAACATACACTGGAGAGAGCCCAGATTATATTTTCAACACTGGAGAGCATTAAACTTTTATCCAACCCAATACATAAACCGCATTTGGTGTAGAGAACCAAAAAAACATTAATGCAGAAATTCAAGATTCAAATTTTTTTTTCCATTTTCCCTGCACTTTCCGGCAACAATTTTCTTCTGATTTTGTTCATTATCCTTTTTTCTTCCAACGAAAAATGTGTTCAAATCTCAACTTCTCCGATCACCATGCATTTTTATATTGTTAGGCCATCAAAAAATGTTTCCAAATGATTACTTCCAGTGAATTGTTGCAACCATAAAACCTACTTTTCCTTCATAGAACATACTATACATTAAACAGATGATGCCAGATTTAGTTTTTCTTTCCTTTTCCTTTTCCTGTACTTTCTCTGCTGCCAAGCATAAGGTTAAAATTTTCACTTTATTATGGCCTCACTTTCTTGATGATCAATGCTTTTATTTCTGTGAAGCACCAGAGATCAACTAGTGTGTCTGAAATCCTCCCATTGGGTGATCGAAATAGAAGGTACAAAAATGAAAAAAACTTAGCTCTAGATAATGAAATTCAAGTTGATTTTTGCATTAATGATTTACAGTTCCTCCATTTTCTTGTTCAGAGATTCAACACTGAAGAAGAGAGGGTTCACTCAAACTCCATTTTTGTCAAACAAAGACCTTAAATGTGATTCAGTTGTTGAAGATAGCGAGAATCAGAACCCCAATCTATCCACACCACCAAATCACAAAGCTAGTAGATTCATGAAAGAAGCAGTTAAATCAAGTGCAGAGAAGAAAAGGGCTGATAATTCCTTGCACAAGGAAGAGGCGCCGAGGCTGAGAAGTACACTATCAGCACGCAATTTGTTTGCAGGGAGGGATATATTGAATCAGATAACAGAGTTTTGTAATGAGTTGAAGAGATTGGCGATGAGGCCAAAGGACAGAGAGAATCTGGAGAAAGAGAATGTGAAGAGTCCGGTGAGAATGCATAAACAAGAGGTGAAGAACCATTTATGCGAAAATTCTAAGGATATGAATGAGAAAGAGGAGAGGAAGCCATTGCTAGCGCCGAGTAAAGAGAAATGTGAAACAATGGAGAAGAGAAGTGTCAAGGACAAGCAGAAACAGGAGGTGAAGGACCATTTAGGTGGGCATTTGAGGGATTTGAATGAAAGAGAGGAGAGGAAGCCATTCCTAGTGTTGAGTAAAGAGAAATATGAAACAATAGAGGAGAGCAATGTCAAGGAGAAGCTGAGGAGGAAGAAGTAAGTCTCTTTGAATACTCATTAAAATACATACATGTATACTTTGATAGATATATATGCAGTATACAAAATCTCTAAGGTTCTTTAATTGATGGAACATAGAAGTTTAGAGACATTTTGTTGTATTTAGTGTAGTCTTTAGGATGATCCATCATCTTATGCTTTGTCTTAGATTATGTATAATCTGATAGACATGAGCACTGTACTCATGATTCACTTGGAACACTTAAGCTGCAAACTGCAAAGTCAATACTATTTGTTATTGCAGAGCCATTTTCAGTCATTTGAAATATATGATAATGGTTGAATACTTCAAATTTTGGGGGATGTTAGATGAAGTTTACTCTTGAGAACCACCTGTTTTATCAAAGACTAAAGGACAATTTTATTGTCCAGAAGAACTGATGAAGCAGAGAATACCCCAATATCTGTGGACTTGAAGAACATAAAGGGCAAAGGACATGCAAGCTTGTTAGAAATCCGGACCTGTCCCCCCTCTCCTCAATGTTTTTCAGCCAGGCGCGAGCCCAACAAAGCCACCCTGCCCAAGGCTTTCAAGTCTAGACCTCAGGTATATTTAACTTTGAAGTCTAGACCTCAGGAATTTCTTTTTCCCTTAATATTTTCTTCAGCTTGCTTATTACTTTATTGCATGTTGAGGCAAAAGGTAGATCCACTGATATTAGATAACATTTATGCAAGCAATAAAAAATAGAAATATGAGTGGCTTTGATTGTTTTCCAATTATACTTTGAATGATGCATTTGATCATGTTATTCATTGTTTAGACAAATCTTTTCAATGCAAGGTACATTATGACCAAGTTACAACTACTTTCTGGCCACATCTGAAAAGCAAATTGGCCTCCCCCAGCTCATGAGTTATGATTAGTGATACCCAAATTGCAGTCAGTTCATCCTGCCCATGTGATTTAAGATGTCAATTGTCAGTAACCATAGACGTAGAAAGAGAATATGAAGGAAAAAGATCACAGTTAGTGCTAAACTATGTACTCCATCAAAACAATTGATCAGTTACTCCTGCAAAACTAGACTGGTATTATTGACATTGAATGTTGAACGGATATCAAGAGCTTTGGAGAGCGAATTAGCCTCCCCCAGCTCCTATGTTATGAGTAGTAGGCATTTACAGCACTCAAACATGCAATCAGTTCATCCCGCCCATGTGATTCTCATATTTGTAAACATGGATGTAGGAAGAGAATACTACCAATCTAGTTTTGATTGTGATCTTTTTTCCTTCTCATTCACTTTCGGCGTGCATGTTAATCGATATGTGAGATCACGTGGGCAGGACGAACTGATTAAATATTTGAGCGCTGTCAATGGCTTATCTGTTCAACATTCATTCAAGAAAGTAGGTGGTTTTGTTCTTCTGATGTAACTTGGTGATGTGCCTTGGAACTAATTTAAAATAACAGAAAACTCGAGGATTTGCAACACCTCATTTGGTATGTTTGTATGTTCTACATGGAAAAAGTAGATTTCCTAAAGATTTGGTTAGACAATGAAATTAGTGCCTATGTTGTTTGTGTAATCAATGAAACCCCGGTTTAAACAATTTCTTTATCTCAGTCGTTGCTATTGGTTATGAAATCTTTAGTGACATTCTAATCTACCAATGTCTTTCATTGAACTAACGGTATCATATCATTGCAAAACAGAAACTAAACACCTACCTAATAGCAGGACAAACATCTTGCTTCTCTTGCCCTATAATCTTCCTTGCACATGCTAAGATTTTCCTGCGAAACGTTTCATTCTCTCTTGGCCAAGACTGTATCCATATTGTTATTAAAGAGCTTCACAATCCAAGGTCCTCTGTGGCTATGTTAAAGAAGAATCGTGTGTTAGATTTCGCAAATACTGTTGCCTCCTTTCTACCAATTACCATCGTTTTACTTATTCCTTTATATAATGGAGTGATTGGCTCTTTAGGAAAGGGGAATACTTCAAGAGCTGGAACAGAGTAAGGAGGCAAGAGAAGCAAGAACCATGGATGTTTCGGGTGTTGGCGAAAGAGAAGTAAGAACCATGGATGTTTTCTGGTTCTTGAAGCCCTGCACACTTTCTAGCTAAGCTAGTTAAACCAGCAAGAAGCACAACAACATCATTCTTTCATTCTTTTACCATTTTTTTTACATATTGTAACCAAACACTCATTTTTTGTAGTTGAAACACTTCCTATGAATAAATTGTTGCCTCTCAAGTCCTTATTTTGAAGTAGCACAACTCTGTTTCAACTTTAGCCTCCTACTAATTTTCACATAAGAGGAAAACATAATATGTAGATGCATGATGTGCAGAGAAAACATCAATTTCTGCAAAACTAGAGTACATAATACAGCCAGCTTCTGAAAGATTATGACTTGAAAAAATCTTTCCTTCCAAGGCGCCAGTTCTTCAAGTTTTGGAGTTTCATTGCATTAATGAATCCGACTGTCACCTCCTCTTGGGCAAGTTCACTCGCGGAATTAGCAACTCTTCTCACGAATTGGATAGAAGATTGTGACATCCCTATGATCAGAGACTAGAGCAGACACATTTCCTCCAAACCCCACTAGCTTTGATATGCTTCAAAACTTCTGGCATTGTTTTATCTCTAAACAGAAAGGTCGACCCCTTGCGAATGAATTTCCCTCTACTGGGGTAAAAACAGCCCCATCCATGAGGTATATGCCCTACAATAACTTTTTTTTTTTTTCCCAATTGCCAACATAAACACAACGAAAATCCCAACCAAAAACACTCACAAGTCCCTCAACACAACCCAATTATGCAAATTTTTATCCCCAAAGTAGATGCCAGATTTCGAATATCATAATCTATCACAATATCACAAAAACTGAAGCATGGATCACCCTTTTATTAGTTTGAAACAGAGCTCTTCGTTTACATCAGTAACTCGCAATAACACCACCAACACCAAACACTAAAGACGTACAAAAGTTATATAGACTAATTATTAATACATATGAGCAGCCTTGTTATTACATTAATCAGGCCGTCAAAAGTCTACAGTGACGAGACTCTGAAGGGTGCGAGGTCCGATGATCTACCTTGTGTTACAGAGCACACAATCAAAGATTCTAGAGCAGGCGGACCTCACGCGCGGGTATACCCTCCTGGTGTATCCACTTGTCTCCTTAAATATATCCTCCATGATCTCCACAAAAGGGTTTAGGTTTCTTAGAGGAGGGATATAGAGGGTTAAAGGGACTGTAGAGAAGGCTATGGCAAAGAACCAGTGCATCACCTGCAACATCTCTGCTTCTTTCTAGCTGCCTAGAAGAGAGAGAGAGAGAAGGAGGAAGGGGGGGGGGGGGGGGGGGGTATGGAGTTTGTGATGTCTGATGAAGACTTGGAAAAAAAACTGATTTTTTTTGCAGAGGTGAAGAGCACCGACCGTCACAGACTTAAGAGATAACAAATACATGTGATGTGATTTATAGGTGATTCAAATGAAATCGAAGGATTCTCCAATTATTTTGTAATGTAAGAGAAGCTAAACCCAAATATTTATATGGATCTAAAAAATGTTCAATAAACTTTTTTTTTTTTTCAAGGGACATGATAAGTATTAGAAAATAATTTTTAGTTGATGGATTGTGGATTAAATGATTTTCAAATATGTGTAAATAATTTTTTTTTTTTTTTTTGCAGTGGAATTTTAGGATGAGAATTACTTGCTCAAAAAATTAGGATAAGGATGTACCCACTAGGGCCACTACCCATGTACCTCTTTTTTTGATGTGCCACCACATACTTTATGTAACATCTTCAATCCTTGTACAAATTTTGATTTAAATTTAAATTTAAATAAAAATAAATTTCGATTCATTATTCAAACTCATACCAAATGAAGAAAAATTTAAATTTTTACTCAAATTTAGAAAGACTCAGATCTTTACTCAAATTTTTAATGGTTAGACTTCACTTTCTTTTAAATATGCAATGGGTATATTTCATATTCATTTAAATTTATGTTTATGTTCTTTTAAATTTGAGTTTTTTTATTGGCTTATTTTATATTAAATTAATTTTTTTACTCAAATTTAAATAAAAAATTGAATGAAGATGGCCGGCCTTACATAGGATTTGGAGTCATAAGATAGATTCCTGTTTGTTGCTAGACATTTGTAGTACATGGTACTTACAACGTGAGTGTGTGTCCAAAAATAGAACTTGTTTGTTTCGAATAACACCTCATCGGATTTGGATCCTTTTGCTTAATAATCTGTCATATTTAACTATTTGCACACTTGTACAGATATCCTAATTATGTCTAAATGGAGTAACATCAAGTTATTAACATGTGAAGACAGTTAATCCTTAATGCTCCGTTTGGTAGGAAGGATGAAAAGTAAGAGGAATACAATTTCTATCTTTTAAGGAAGGAAAGTAGGAATGATACACTTTCATTCCTTTGTGTTTGGTTGAATAGATGGAAAATAAAAATGACTAATTTTTTTTTTTTTTTGTGCTGACTAAGATTAGGGGTGACAATCGAGTCGTATCGTGTCAGATTCGTGTTAAATTATTACGGGTTTATGTCGAACATTAGTCACTTCTAACTCAACTCATTTAACTAATTGTGTCGTGTCCAGTTGCGAGTTAACCTATTTATTTTCGTGTCGTGTTCGTGTTCGTATTCGTGTTGACCCACATAAATTTTGAATAAAAAATTTAACGCTAATATTCTATTTTCACTTAATTGAATCCATGTTAATATTTTTTTTACAAACTAAAAATTAACTTAAATAAATATAATAATAATAAATAAAAATATTTTTTTATATGATAATTATGTCAGTGCTTAATAAATAGTTATAAATAATTAACATTTTATGTCTATAATACTAGTTAAACTATCGTGTTAATTTCGTGTTACCATACAAATAAGAAAATAGAAAAAATGTTTATTTTTAAATAAACGGGTTGATGTGACAATTTTGAGTTTGACTGATTAAACTGAATATAAGCCTTTTATATTTTTTGTTAGCGTGTCAGGTCATTTTCAAGTTTGTGTCATAAGATTCGTGTCGAGTTCGAGTCGTGTCATCGTGTTGAGTAGAAAATTTTCACCCCTAGTTAAGATGAAAAAAATATTTGTTTTAAATTTAAAATTTTTATTTTTATTTTTTTTAATTTATATTTTCAAAATTATTTTTAATTTTTTTTAAATATATATATATATATATTAAAAGATATATAGACAAATAAGATACATTTCAACACAAATAATTAACTTTCCATCCATTTTTCTTTCGATTTTTGCAGGGATTGATTTTGGTGAGTTGGAAGGAAAGTTAATCCATCCATTTTTCCATCCTTCCTATTTTTCTTTTTTACCAAACATGATGTTTTATTTATCCTTCCAACTTTTCATCTTTCCAATTTTCCATCCTTTCATTTTTCCATCATACCAAACGGAACATAAAAGTGGTTCAACAGTTGAACTTGATTTTTAGTAACTCAAAAGTCATAGGTTCAATCATTTTTCACACTTCTTAAGGGCTAACCATCATAAGAACTTGCTCTAATGAGCTCAAGTCATAGTGACAACTACTGAATTCGAGAAAATAATTGTCACAAGCTTGAACACCTTGTAAGAAAAAAAAATTGTGAAGACAGTTCAAATGGAAAGTAGTAATGCTATGTTGACCAAATTTTGAGACTAAATTAAGAGCTCAAATGACATGACAACATATTATTTGAAGTCTTTATTGGGGCTCAAATGACATGACACTAAATAAAGAATTCCAAGTCAACTGTCATGTCATTTGGGCTCTTAATTTAGTCCCAAAATTTGGTCAGTGTAGCATTACTGAATGAAAAGATAATAAAGATGAATATTTCAAAGTTTCAAAGTCTAAATCGATCAGAGTTTCCCCATAACTCTCATTATATTAATAGAACTATCAATGAAATTGGTCCGATTATAGTATTGAAAAATAATTATTGAGTATTGTACATTCACTTTTCATCCAATAAGATTTTATCAAGTGTAAAATTTTATTAGTTTTGCTTGTATATTACTTTACAATATTTTTTTTAACAATCGATGAATACAAATTGATCAAACTAAAATTAACGATTCTCGATCAACTTTAGTATGACGATAGCCACATTTTTTTGTGGGTAACATAGACTCATCCCAATGCTGCATAACAAAGACAGAAAATAGACTCTGGGGGTCAAGGGGACACAAATGTGGTGCCTGTCTAAATGTTTTTCGAGACTTTTGAGTCAAATTCTAGTAACGTTAAGAAGAAGAACTTGTGGTTGTTGGTGTGATTGATACTATGTATCAAATTAGCAAGTAAATATTGGGTGTGCATTTGTGTGTGTGTGATAGTAGCAGAAAGAGATGGGGAGATGGAAGACATACCTGGTGGAGTAGTGAAGAGAGAGAATAGGGAGGGAAAGAGACAACAACGGGATGCATAGGGCTTAAAGAGAATAGGTAGGGGGATAGGGTAGTCGTTTACATAGCATGGAGGGAGAGAGAGGAAGATTTGGGGGTAAGATATTAGGGCATGAATTGGGGGATTACGTCTGGTATGAAAAGACATCGCCTATAGAGGAGAGAGAACGTGAGATGTGGTCAATCAATTAATCATGAGAAGTTTTAAGTATTGATTTAGTGTATAATAAACAAACAATGGAATTTTATGGGTAGGATAACATTTTTTTAAGCCACTTTGATCCGTCAGATCAAAATTTTTGAGATGATTTGAACTGTCTTTTATGTTGGGTTTACATTGTCTGTTGGATGTGTTTATGTTTTATTTCAAAACGATCTGAACCTCTATTTGTCTCCAAAATTCAAACTCAGCTCTACTTTATTATATAGACTAGTAATTGCCCGTGCCTGAAGGCACTATATAACAAAAAAAATCGCAAGACATTGCTAGTGCATGAATGCACAAAAATAAAAATCTCCAACTGTGCATGAAGTAGAGTGACAACTGAATCGTGTCATATCATATTGTGTTGTGTTATTTCAAGTTCATGTCAAAAACTCCTCAGTCTTAACACAGTCTACTTAATTAATCATGTTGAATGACATAATACTAACATAACTCGCTCAAAACTCGAAGATGACCTATATAACACATTTAAATTAAGAGGTCATGTATGAGTTGACACTGTATGTTACCAACCCTTTTAATAGTACATGAATTATGTTTGGGTTGACACAACTCGCATAACACGATTACCATAACTAAAAAAATCTGTTGAACTATTTACAACATATTTAACACAATAAAATCTTACTTTTAACCCAATCCCCAATCCACATCCATAAAAAGTAAAATATAGACCACAACCATTCTAGCCAGTATTTGAAAAAATTAAGAAAATCATATTCCATAGGATTAACCCAAATAACAGAACACGACAAATTAATTCATAATCCTAACCGATATATTATGCTACCATTGGTCTCCCTTTCTTCATTGTCAGTCATGTGAATTCGCTAGCTCATCATGCTTCATCCTAGAGTTGTCAAATACAAATTGTCAAAGTTAGAATAATGACAGTTGAACAGACAATCCAACACCTCAATACAAAAAGATGTCACTCTTTCATAATTCCGTCCTTATATTTGTTTCCAAATACATCAAAGATGTTTTCCCAGCGGATTCACATATGCTTTTGGTATATACCCTTATCCTCAAATATTCTTCCATAATTGCATATCCTATCTCTTTCCAGATACGTGTGTTCCCATCCCATTAAGATTACCTCCAATACAGCCAAAGCTTCATTTCTCCCATTTTATTCTCTTAATAGCTACTTCAAAACACTAATTTGAGCTACTAAACAACCTAAGTCTGTACTTAGCAGGTGACTCACATGTTTTCTCTTGTCCATTCACTTATC
Organism: Ilex aquifolium; assembly: GCA_951799425.1. Classification (NCBI taxonomy): domain Eukaryota; kingdom Viridiplantae; phylum Streptophyta; class Magnoliopsida; order Aquifoliales; family Aquifoliaceae; genus Ilex; species Ilex aquifolium. Next base: position 7,744,129 of record OX637395.1, read on the forward strand.
CTCCACCAAGCTATCAACAACTGAAATAAATGAAGTCTTGTTTTCTCTTCCTGTCAATTACATGTATCTCCAAGAAATAATGGAAACTGGTATCCACTCAGCTACTATAGCTATCTGTCGAGTTCCCAATTATCATAATACTGCATGTAAACAACTAACTTTGAATCAAGTACAGGAATGCAAATTCTATGCTACCTTACATCGCCAGGGTAGTCGGAAGTTTGTGTAGGAGGAGCACAAAAGATCACGTAAGGAAACTTGTGAGACACCTTCCCCTTCAAAGATGGAGTAATCCCAATTTTAATCAACTCTTCATGATGATAGATATAAAACAGATAATCCAACACCTCAATACAAAAAGATGTTTTCCCAGCGGATTCACATATGCTTTTGGTATATACCCTTATCCTCAAATATTCTTCCATAATTGCATATCCATCTCTTTCCAGATACATGTGTTCCCAGCCCATTAAGATTACCTCCAATACAGCCAAAGCTTCATTTCTCCCGTTTTATTCTCTTAATAGCTACTTCAAACACTAACAGTATAAACATGACCATTATCACTCACTCTCTCTCTCTCTCTCTCTCTCCATTATCACTAACGGTATGTCTGTGTTCTTCAAGAAGCATCAAATAAGGGTATGTCTGTGTTCATCTCCCACTTATATTCAATGAGGCAAGTAATTTGAGCTCAACTATTGTGTTTATGTCTGTTTTCAGGTATAGTGGTTCCTGTGGTACTGACAAACAGGATTCCAAAACTGAAGCATAGTGCTCTACAGAAGGAGTCACCTTCTTCTCAAGTTACTTCAATGCGTGTTATGAACACTTGCCATCACAGGGGAACTGAACTCTCTGTTAAAAATGACATTTTAGCAAGGAAATATTACACGATGGAGTTTGGTGTCTTCTTCTCTAGTTAATTTTCAGAGTAAAAATAAACACACAACCAGTTGGAGTGTGATATCTCTATTTTGTGATACATTGCACAGCATCACCCTGAGTGGGAGGTGGCTAGACTCGCCAGCTGCACTCATAATCCATTCATGTACCAGAGAATCTTCAATGATCTTAAGTTCACATAGCTGAAAAATAAAAGACCCTTAAAAACCAAACAATTTAAATGAACGGGGAGCTCGGGCGATGTTCAGGGATTATGGACCAGGATTAAATTGTTAGAAAACAAATTTAACAGGAAACTTCACTTGATTTACTAAACTTAATGCTGCTAACATACTTTTCACATTGTTTTTGGTTCTCATCAACTCATGAAATTAAAATGCATTAGTTTACAGGTGTGGTTAGTATTGAAACAACTTGCGAACATCCCAACAAAGATGCCATCTAGCTAAAGCAGTTTAGTATAAAAATCTGTTTACAGGCGTGGTTAGTATAAAATGCATCAGTTTACAGGCGTGCTTAGTATAAAAATCTGTATCACCGGTTCAACTATCATTTTCATCAGAAACCAATAGCAAAAATAAAAAAAACACTCAAACCACAAACTAAAGGAGTTTCAGGAGTTCCTGCCGTGGTTTTCCATACTACTTTGAGAATGAAATATTTTACGCAGCAAAGATGTTCACTTTCCACATCCTTCCACTTCAGCCATGAATATTTCCTTTTTACTTCTCAACTCCATATTTATAAAGGAGTATCTGAATAAGTATATTAGAGTGAGCAATATTGGGCAGTGAAGTTTATACTTGGCACTTGCATCAGTGAAGCATTCTATCAAACAGTTTGCATACAACAAAAGTACTAATGGTACAAAGTAATGAACAAATGCAATTATATTGATTACACAAAGTTAAAGCAATCCAATACCAAAAAAGCTCAAATTATTCATTCAATTTAAGTAACCTAATTTCTAAATCAGTCATTCCATCAAATTTTCTTGCCTAGGTCTCTATGTGTATGATCATCAGGAGGTTGGTTGTGCTGAATTCTAAAAGCCAATCCAAAACCCAACACATTAAATAGTCCATTTCGTCCAACTAAAGATAAAAAGGCCAATTAGAATTGGTTAATAGATGAAGTATGATTTCTATTACACTTTGATACGACATTAAGGAGTTCTGCAATGTGGACAGGAGTTCTGAAATGTGGACTGTATGATCACTCAAATCAAAACAATGTAAAACTATAAGATTGTGGAAAGTGAGAGGCAGAAAGGAGAGAGGGGAGAGAATGAGACTAACCTTGGAGGGTGAGAGGCAGCCAGAGTTGCTGAGAGAAGAGAGAAGTGGAACCACATGAAAACCACAGTCAAGCAAACGAACTATAATATTGTGGAAGAGAGAACAGTCTCCCATTCCTGTTGGGAGAGATAGAAGCGTGAGAGAGAGAGATAGGCGTGATAGATTGGGAGAGAGAAGCGTGAGAGAGATAGAGGCGTGAGAGAGACAGGCAGAAGTGAGAGACAGTGGCGTGAGAGAGAGAGACTGGCGAGAGATAGGCTTCTTCATGGGCGGGAAAAAATTTTTTAGGACTAATCGTAGACCATTTGATCAAAATTTTTGAGATGATCTGAACCGTCTCTTATTTCAAAACGATATGGACCTCTATTTGTCTTTTAAATTTTGTCTCAAAACGATCTGGACCCTTCTTTGTCTTTTGAATTCAAACTTCGTTCTACTTTATTATATAGATATATATATAAGAGAGATATAATCCTAACATATATATGGATATAGATAGATGTGAAAGAGAAATTTTTTTAATGTTAGTCAAATTCCTAAAATTTAGGAGTTTTTAATTTTTAGTTTTGTTTCAATTCTAAAAGGAAATGATAGTCTGGTAAAATTGACAAAAAAAAGACTTCATAACAAATAAGTTCCCTTTGCGAACTTAAGTCCAAACAAGTCTGTATAGGGGACCAGCCTAAAAATTTTTCAATAAGAAAATCATTTTTAATGTAAAACTACTATTAGGAAGGATACTTTGTATAATTTATGGCGTAGGCCCAACCCATGGGAACACTAGGCCCAAGGCTGTTTGATTTATTCATTTTTCAAATAATAAATAGATGAGCAATGCTAATTAAGACCTAATTTATTGATCTAATTTGTTGACCTAAAAATTGAAACTTTATGTTAATCTAATGGTTTCAAATAACATTACTCTGTTTGAATTAATGCACTACCTATTTCTTACTTATAACAAATTATCAAAGGAAGTTTAAATATATGTTTCTTATTTTAATACTACAATTAATGAATTTATATGTATTAATGATTGAGAATAACATCAAAATATTTAAAACATATCTATTTAGAGTAATGTTATTTGGACCTAAAAATCTGACTTAATAATGTGACTTTATTAGAACTATTGGATTAACACCACGTTTCAATGTTTAATGAGACTCATAGTCAATCAAAAGACTACAATAAATTAGGAAAAACACATTAATATATTATGAAATGCTGTTCAGGGCCAGGCCTTCAGAGGCCCAACCCAAATACTAGAGGACTAATTTTACATGTCGTCCCTAGCCTGACTCCAAAATAGTGATGGACTATGCCATAATTTACCCATCCAAAATAAGGGTTTTAAGGAGGCCGGTACCTTTTTTAGAAATTATAAGGCAAAAAGTACTACTTTTAAAAATATAGGTCAAAAAGTACATAACCCCTAACAAATCTCTAAAATACCCTCTTCAGTATAATGAGAACCGATTCCTATATTTTTGCTTCCACAACCGAAATTTAAGGGATCTCAATTGTTACACATAAATCCCTTCAATATCGCTGGCAACCCCATTTTTCCAAAAACTTCCATAAAACCTCCTTTTGGATTTTCAAAACTTCTGATCGTTGCTGAAGAAAGGATCTTTTCAAAACTTCACTATCCAAATCTTCACCTTTGTCAGCATTATAAAGACACCAACCAACTACAACCCAAATTTAAGAACAGAAGTTCTAGAAAATTTACCAACACTGCCGTCAATAACTTCGACGGACTAAAAAATTTCAGAGATCCGAAAGTCACGAGTTTCTGGCACTTTTAGCTCTTCACTGAATAATTGGTCAGAGGGAAAATTAGGACTTTTTTCAGGTGGGGTTTCACTGGGATTAATTGGGTTTGCTGGGGGTGATTGGGGGAGGGGTTTGAGAGAGGTTTATGTTATGGTTTTGAGGATTTTGGGGGCGGAGATAGTTTTTTCTCTTGATGGGTTTTGATAGGAATGGAGTGAAATACAAGAAATTAAGAATGGTTTTCTGCGAATGAGTGGCTGTAGCAGAAGGATGGGAGTGGTTGAATTTTTTGGAAAAGAATTTGATAACTCAAGAAAAATGTTGTTTCTCCCAATGTTTTTATTTTATCTACCTTTTTTTTCCTCAATTACCTTTCTACTTCTGGTGCTTGGTACTACATGCACACCAAGTGTTCGATCATTTGCTAAAAAAAAAAACCAAAGAGGCCATATACATTGTGATATGCGTCATGTCAATATATACAGTGTGATATTAACTTGCAATAGTGTGACATTGGTTTTTAGCAGTGTAACATTTTCTAGTACCAGTGTGATATTGTCTTGTAGCACTGTGACATTATCGTGCGAGGCAACAAATTATCCTCCGAATCAGAATCATCATCTTGATTATTACGATCATCCCCATTTGAGTCATCATCATTGACATTTATCCTCACATGAACATGATTGATGTTAAGAGACCATAACGATTTAAAAAAAAAAAACATATGGAGGACATTGTAGCAGTGTGAATTTGGTTTGTAGCAGTGTGACATTGTCTTGTAACACTGTGACATTATCGTGCGAGACAGCAAATCATCCTCCGAATCAGAATCAGAATCATCATCTTGATTATTACGATTTATTAAAAAAAAAAATCAAATTATACAAATATGGAAAAGACATGAATGTTTGAATAAAAATGAATGTTTGAATAACTTAAGTTGAATGAAAGAGAAAGATATAATTTAAAATTCAAAAATGTTATTCCATAAATTTAGGAAACTAAATCTCTAATATAACTGTCATATTTGTCTCCCATTAATAAAGGAAAAGAACAATTTCGTAAGAGAAAAAATTACAATTCAGCAAAAGTGTACCTCTTCACCAAACATTTACACATAAAGATACTTATACACATATAGTTTATATTGAGGTACTTTTACACAAATAAGTATGAAATGGTGTACCTTTTCACAATTTTCCCCCAAAATAATGATAGACTAGTTTTTTTTAATTTAATTTTCTAACAATAATTGCCTACTAATTTTAGACACGACTTAGGAATTCGATATATAATTGATATAGAATTAATAAGTTTGGATTGATAAATTTTTAAATAAATGGATAGACACAAACCTCACTAAATTCGACTAGAATTTTTTAAATATGATTTATATATGGTACACAAATACACATAAATTAAATATTAATTGAATAGATTTAAAAAAAAAGTTAACTCTAAGAGAATTAGGTCCCTCAAAGCTAACCCTAGCCCCTTGCGGGAGTTAATTTCCTTTCGGAGAAGTGTCGGACACATCAACCTCTCAACACATGCAACAATTAAATCAAAATTCACACAATCGACAAGGAGTCGAACCCACATCCTAGGCCTGAATACAATTTGTCCCGTCAATAGAAGTTTGTCTTACTAATCAAATTGTGTTAACGACAAGAAGATTATCTCCAAATAATTGTCAAATTTTAAACTCAGAATATATTTAAAATTTACTCTATCTGCACTTAAGCCACCCCAAAGGATTAAATTTGAAAACGATTCAATTTATATACGACACAAATTTTAAACGGTACGATGATATCACCCGGCGAGATCCAGAATGGAGTGTAGATCCGGGTCTACAACAGCTTCATATACGTGTCACATCACATATTGGGTAGCTTGTAACACCCATGTGCTCCGGGTCACCCAAAATGTCTGCGAAATTACAGGTCATAGACTAACAGACCTAAGGTTTGCCCCGAAACAAAAGCGCCCCAATTGGCCAAGCTCCCTCTCTCTCCAACCTCTTCTAAACGCACACTCTCTCTCTCTCTCAACACATAACACTGCAAAGAAGGAATAAAGAGAAGCATTAGGGTTTGGAAATGGCGATGACAGGTCGTCTCCGATCAAGCCTCCCTCTCTTCCGCAAGGTCCTGATCTCCGATTCGCTCTCCGCTCAGAGATCCACGGTTCAACGGACACTTCTGTGCCCTACTTTCGCTAATCCCGAGGTAAAAAAACAACAAACCGAATCAAGGACACAAATGCCTAAAATCTGTTGTTTTTATCTCTTTTTTTTCACTTTAATTTATGTTTGATTTATGATCCGATATGAGTTTTTTAAAATTTCTTGAAAATGCAGTTTTCGAGGAATTACACCTCTGCATCTGCGCCAAAGGAACAGAAAGTTAAGGTAATTAACGTGCTTGAGACTAAACATGATTTGTGATTCAGTTCAAAACTATCTTGAAGCCCTCAGAAGGAAAAAAAACTGAAAGTTTTCCTGTATTTTTTTTGGGTAAATGAAAGTTTTCCTGTATTGACTTGCACTTAGTCAGAAACGGTGTGGTATCTCTATATAAGTTCGTGATACCGCTATATAAAAATTTGGGGTTTTCCAGTAATCTACTGTCTGTATATGATCCTAATTTGCTAGATTAGAATATACGAATGTAATGCTCTTCAGGAATTCAGCAGTTTGGAAACATAATTGTCAAATTGATTATTCAGAGAGCTCTAACTTGCTATTCTTAGTAAAATAATCATTCATATGTTTTGGCAATGAGATTGCTGCATTTTTCGATGTAAATCATGAAAATTTTACATGATTAGAAGTATGCACAAGTAGAATACAATGTCAAAAGAATAATGGAAGTGCTGGCCTGTGATTTGATTTTGAGCAACCATGAGCTGAATTGCAAGTAAAAAGAGAGAGGAAGCCTAGGGAAAAAGTCTAGACAAAGAGAGAGAGAGAGAGAGAGAGAGAGAGAGAGAGAGAGGAATGGAGCATTGAGGAACCGTTAAGCATGTTGTTTGGCGATTCGAATGATCATTTGGAATTGGAACGGTTTTAGAAGAGAAATAGATTTGAGTGTTTTGAACATAGTAAGCATCCTTAGTGATGGTTTGGTTGGTCATATTTCTTGGTCCAGTCTGTTTGTTGAAAAGTTGATCTGCACTCGAAACGATGCCCATCTTCTTGTATAGCAACCCAATGATTCTAGTCTCATGTCATGCAAGCTTTCAATCTCTTGCTCGAGGAAAATTCCTCATCTTAAAATTTTTGTCTTGAATGCAGGTTACTCTGCACTCTCTTTCTCGGACCTTGAAAGATAACTGTGAACTAGCCCCTTTTTTTGACTCAATGGTCAAAAATCAAATTACGTATTGCATGAACTCTTTTAATTATCCTTGTCAAGTACTCGACTCTTAGATAATGGTGCGGATTATGTGTTTGACATTCCCCCCACAACAAGTTTTAGATTACTTTAAAATTTTGTCATTGGGGTACCCTGTGCAAGCACTTTTTTTTACCGTGGTTAAAATGTTTACTGTGGTTAAAATGTGAGGGAATGATTAAAATGGTTAGTTTGATTATAATGTTTACCATGGTTGAAAGATTAGTATAGGTAAAATGCTTGTTGTGATTAAAAATTTAAGTGTAAATAGGCAGATTTACTCTAGTTAAAAAGTTTAAATATATTTTTCTTTTGTCACACGGTTGCTTCTAAATGAATGAAGTGACCTTGTTGAGTACTTTACAAGTTAACATAGAATCCATTTGTCGTAAGAGATACATGTACTATAATTTTGCACTTCTGGTTTATCATGCCATATTAGACTCTCATGTCATTCCTTAAAATGACAATGTACATCTTATTTGTCTGAGAGGAACTATACCATGATAGCTGTGTAGAAAACATTTTTAAGTCTGAAATTTCAGGCACGTAAAACACCTGAACCCTGGAAAAAACAAGCCAACTTTCTCCATCTCTAGGTCCTTGTAGTATGATTCAAGCAGAAACAGCAATAAAACTAGGAAAAAGTGATTTCGACTCTGGAAAGCACGACATGTTTGCATAGTTAATACTTGAGTTCTTCATCTTTCCTTGCTGCCACAAAATTTCATTATAGATTTTGCACCTTTTTAAGCAACCAGCATAGGAGCAAGATATAGGAAGAGAATATGAGTAGGCATGTTGGGTGATGCCTACTTGATGAGAAATAAGTTGCAAAGGTGGCAGGATTTTCATATAGTTGGTCTGCTTCCATCTCTCTCTATAGTTAGCTCTTGGACTGATTTAGACTTGGAAGGATAGAGGCAAACTGAAGTATGCAGAAACAAGGGACTCACTTTGAAAAACAAGGTTCACATGCAGTCCTGCAATGGTGCCATTCATGGTATTTCCTACTTGCTAAGGCCGACTCTCAAATCTCCAGCCCATCACTGCATCAAATCATCAGAAATGTATTGAAAATTCGTAAGTTGGTTATGCTAAGTGCAGGAAGAGGTAGGAAGATATTTTCCTATGAAAGGAAGTGATCATTATAATACCATGTCTTGCTGTGAAGTCCTCCACCACACCCTCCTCCTTGGCTTTCTAATGTGGTTATCTCATATCTGAAACAACGCCAATACATGAAACAAAATGGGGATGATATACCTCCTTTTTGAACTCCTTTAGCGGAAGATGAGAAACAAAGTTTTAGAATGACACAAAACTAAGAGTGGAAAATGGGGTCGAGTTGTGTATAATTCATGTTGCTTATGTTTCAGCAGATGCATTACCTATCTAGGTTTACTCCAGCAACCCCTTTTTCTCTCTGTGCTCCTGCTGCTTCATTTTATAGAGGTGGAGTTGTGGTGTTCATCAATAAAGTGGAAAGAAACTTCTTATGGTTGTGCTGGTTGATACTTTGCATGTATGGCCTGTTATTTGTCATATCTCGAGCCATCCATATGTTAGCAGACACCTGTTTTGGAAATGAAGATTTAATTGGAGTTGTTGTACATTGTGTGTCTCGTCATCTGGTAGAAATAAGGGGTGAAAGTATATCTCACATCTGGTGGTGCAATGTGCATCTTGTTCTTATAAATTATAGTTATAGGTCTTTATGGGAGAACACTTGCTGTGATTGTTACTGTATGTTTCATTCCGCTGTCATAAGTATTGATTGTTGCACTTAATTGTTCTGGCTGGTACAGTTCACATGCTTCTTCCTTCTAGAGAGTTCCCCAAAAAAAAAAAGTCTTTCCACTTCTCGGGGTAAATAAAGGGAAAAATGGTTTTCCTCATGTATTCGAAGTAGTTGAATTCGTAGATAACGCAAAAAACTATGTTAATGGTCATGATACTGTTCATTTCTGCAATGAACAAAATATCCACAGGTTAGATTCTTGGGATCTATGACAGTTTCACTTATATTAATCGTTCATTTTTTATTTGTGGCATTTCAGGTGCCTTTGTCATTATTTGGAGGTTCTGGAAACTATGCCTCTGCTTTGTATATTGCAGCAGTAAAAGCTAATGCATTGGAAAAGGTTGAATCCGAGCTTCTTGACCTTGTTGAGGCTTCAAAGAAAAGTCCCACATTTTCTCAATTCACGAAGGATTCGTCAATACCTGCTCATACTAGAGTAAAGGCTATTAATGAAGTTTGTGCTCAAGCTAAATTTTCGGACGTCACAAAAAACTTTTTGGGTATGATGATTTGCTAGTGGTCACTTATATTTTATGATGTATGATACAAAACTTTTGACATAAAAAATGGACTGACATGATTTTTTTATTCTCACATTTAACAATAGGTAGACTATTAGATGGCCAAATCAAGATGAGGGCCAAAGCATGGATTTTGGCCCTTTTTTTGAATGTTAGATGTGGAGCCTAGGGATAAGAAAAGGGCCAGTTAGGAGATATACATGGAGCACAAGTTTGTACTTGTCTAGTTGAGGATATGACTATTCTGGTCATAAGATAGGTTAATTTTGTACTATTAAAAATATTGAAAAGTTGAGTTAACATGCTGCTGTTATTATTTTGTGTGTTTCTGGTAAAAAAAAAAGGAATTATTTTATGCCGATTTTGTTAGGTTTCAAGGGTCAAGGGTATTTTGGTCTCTTAAGTAGTTGGATAAGAACAGTAGCTATAGTCCATGCTTATTTGCTTTCAAATTACAGTATTTTTGTTTTCTATGGAACCCTTAGTGTTCTAGAATAGACTTAGTAATCAAAAAGTAATGTCTGCTTCATGGGCTCTTCTCTTGGATAATTCTAGTATCCTATAAATGCAAATGTAATGAATATAATGGTTTTTTAATATTTGTGTGAAGTTTGGAAACTTGTGTGATGCTCAATGCAACCTTACCTTAGAGCGTAATTCCTTGGGATTATTGGTGGAATTCCCAAGGTTTATTTCTTCTGCTGCTTCTTTTTCACTGTTCTACATTTTTTCACTTGTGACCAGACCTTCTAAACCTGTTTTCAACCCTAAGAAAACAATTACAGAGATGACTAAATTTTGGCAACATAAACCACAAAAAATGCAAAAACTATTGTTATCGGGTTATTGTTCACATCCCCCCTTCAGCCAGAAAACCTTGTCAAGCCTTAATCAACCCTAACCCCTTTGCCCATTAGATCAACTCCAAAAATTTTGTGCCACTTGCTGTCCTGAAAAATTCATGCGCATTTACTTCTCTTCAATGTCCTGCATTCAAATCCTTTGGAAATGAATCTTATTCCATCCCCTTTCTGTCCGTGAAGCAAAGGAACTCTCTTCTACTTGGTTGAATTCACAAGCTGCTTACAATCGAAATCCACCACGAGATCAATTGTTAGTGGCACAACCCTGAGTTTCCTAACACTGCCCTTCATCAATATTCCATAGACAACTTATAATTTTGTCTGCAAGTACTGACAATATATAATTGCTTCGTTGATTGAACCTTTTTTATTACTTTTTTGGATATTTGAGTGGATACCTCTGTATGACTAGCTTAATAGATTTCATTTCACATCAATTAACTCTCTTACCGAAAAGGAGATGTCTGTTTTTAACAAGATCTGTTTTGCTTCTGGTCACTTGTGTTTTCCATCCATATCAGATATTTGTGTATTTGCTAGTTCTTAGAATTTAGGAAACCAGAAGAAAGTGTTATATGCTTTTGAGTTCTTGCATTTGGGCTTCGGTGCCTTTATATAAGTCATCTATATTCGGTATCATTTTGCCACCCCCATTGGATAAATTTTTTCCTTATTTTGGGCTCTCAAAGAATTCTTCTTGGCTGTCAGTGGAACTCTAAATGGAGATTTAAGGCCTTTTTTTTAAAAAACTGAACATGAAAGATGTGTTAATGTGACGACCGTATTGTACAGATCTACCAAGAAGTGAATATTTGCAGGAAGATGCGGAACACTACCGCATAATACCGATGGCATGCTTTGTCTTTTAGAAACTGTTGTTTACATGCGTAACCTTGTTGGGGACCGAAGAATCTTCAAGTACTGGTCCCTCAGTCTTCATGGTTCCTTTAGACGACCTTAGCATAACTTCCCGTTACCTGTAATCATAAAATGTCATGGTGCAAAGTTGCAAACAACGACCACCACATTTCATCATTGCTGATCTTGTTGGTATCCATTAATTTTTGAGGAAACCATCTCCTGGAAGGGAATTAAGCATCTTCATATGGTCCAAATGATTCTTAGCTTGGTGGACAATTTTCTGATCATCTGAGAAGCAGCACTCAAAGTTGAGAATGAATATTGATAGGCTCACATTTTCTGCAAGGAAAAAAAAATGGGGCTTTGCCCATATTAATTCGGCTAAAAGTAGAAACTCACTCTATATATGTATAACTCTTTTTTTCGATGGGATATATATGTATAACTCGCACCGATTAGAAGTACGTTTTATGACTTAAAGTGTTTTTTTTTTTTTACAATTTGTGTCAGTTGTGTTGGCTGCAAATGCGAGGCTAAGATACATGGACAGTATAGCAAAGAAATTTGCGCAGTTGACCATGGCAAACAGGGGAGAAGTTAAAGCCATTGTGACGTCTGTCATTGTAAGTTATTTCCCATCAACTCTGAATTTTTATCTTTGAAGAGCATTCTCACGATACAAAATGTAACTTGAACATTAGTGGTCACTTCTGTACCCTAAGAAATCCCTCTGTTTGGTTAATCCTGAGACTGTTTTCATGCATATATGTTGTGCTTCTTTGGCATGGGTTCTGGTGTGGTGGTAATAAAATCTTTGCTGTACAAACTTCTTATGCATGCAACTAGACATAATGCATGTGTTGCTTGTGAAAGTCATGATCAATGTCAAGATGATGAATGATTGTATCACTTTATAATGCCAATGTTACCATTTAAAATCAATAAACCTTCTTGTTTTGATGACAAATAACTTGAGGAAAAAGTTTTCACCATTGAAAAAAAAAAAAAAAAAAGCAATCTAGCTGTAGATGAAGAAGAAAATTCATATGATAAGTAAAAGGAAAATGGTGTTGTCTCCATTCATGATGTTTGAGATCTATATATTTATTTTTCATTGCTAATCATAAGTTTTGAACTCATTACCATCCCCTTCTCTAAAATGCCACACCAGCAGTTAATCAGCTATGCTACAACTACTTTGGCAATGTTTGAGAGATTCATAGATAATCATAAAAGATGAAACTATTAATCCTCTTAAGATTTTGTTGGTATTAAGAAACGGGTTAACTGTCGTGGTTCAATGCATGTTTCAAGTCTAAGCTAGGTAGATCCAAGAATATGTTATTCTATGATCTTGAATGCCAAATACAGGAAAAGATTATCTCCATGATTATCCTTGGTCATAATAATGAACTTAAAATGAAGGTAAAGAGCTGTCTGCTACTCAACTTCCAATGCAAATGCTACACAAGTTTACCCTAGAAGATTTGAAACAAAAAAAAGAAAAGATAAATAGTAATATGTTACTCAAATTGCAAATCCACTCCAAAGAAATAAGAACTTGCGACTCCGCAAAATGTTGAAGATAAAAAACGATTAACAAACAATATGATGCTTAATGGAGAGACATGATTCATGTAGTCAACCTTAAATAGTTGGGATAAGGCTTAGCTAAATTAAGTTGAGTTGTACTTAGACTATGACTTAGTTTACGTTAAATCTTCACTTTTATGGGCCTATGTTAGAATTGATTCCGATTTCCAAATTTCAATCCTGACCCTTTTTATTTTTGTGCAATTTTTAGTAGTTAACATCGTAGGTGAAAACCGAATTGCAACTTTTTTATAACCACTATATGTTCGCCCTTTTACCAGGCCCTTCCTCCAGAAGAGGAGAAAGAACTGAAGGAAACATTACAGGACATAATTGGACAAGGGAAGAAAGTGAAGCTTGAACAGAAGGTAGTATGCTAACCACAAGTTCCCGTGCTATGCTGATCTTTCTAATTTCCATCTTGTTTTATGATGGGAGTATCTCTAATGCTGCTATTTTTGTGCCAGATTGACCCTAATATTCTTGGTGGGCTTGTGCTTGAATTTGGGCAAAAGGTTTTTGACATGTCCATTAAGACTAGGGCACGACAGATGGAGAGGTTCTTGCGGGATCCCACCCACTTTGGGAGTCTCTAAATGGTGCTTCACGCTCTTTTAAGTCTCTCCTTTATGATAATTTCTGCATCTTGCTTGAAACTCGAAGAAGGAAACAAAATATTTGTTTTCTCCTATTCTGGGCTGCTCGCAGCCATTTTGTCTGACTACAAATAAGAGCTACTTCTCATTTACATTTGCTCATGACAGCCCCGGATAAACCTCCCCTTTTTCCTTGAATTTTACTTTCATGTACTCCTGAAATCATAATTTGTTGAGTGCAGTACCAACATGCTTTCCTGACCTTGCGCCTGAGTACAAGTTTTCACAGATATCGCATGGATAGGGGGTTAATATTCATATTGGCTACGTATGGTTTCTTGTCATCTTAATCAATTTGGAAGTTGCATGCTGCATGTTGCAGGATTTCAAGAATGACATCAGTTTAATCTGGCATTTGCGTATAGAAAGCAGTTTTTGTTTTGGCACGTTCGAGTAGCTTGGCATTTTTTTTTTGCTCATAGAAAATCGCGTCTTAAAAGCATACTTAATATCGATTGTTATGCCTGACTGTGTTCGGATTTTTCTGGTATTGATTTGCTTGGTTGAAGCTTCTTGTAAGGTCTTTGAAAATCAGACAGGGTATTCCATGAGACATCGGTTACTATGTAAAAGGGGTAACTCTCTTTGTTATGTGAATGGACTAGGAGAAAAAGAGGGGCCCGGGGGGGGATCCTAGGAGACTAACGATCTGAAATTTCGTGATTTAGAATTGGGACATGAATGAGTTCATGTGTGATTAGAAATTCGGAGTTCGAAGAGGTGGACCAAGAATGGAAGGTTCCGGTGTGTGTGCGCAGGTGTTTTGCGTATGAATGGGGTGTTAATTGTGTGGAGTGTGACTGGTGAAGAGAAAATGAGCCGGAATGTAAATCCGGACGAGTTAGGGTTAGCGCGTATCAGGGAGTTAGACATGTGGGAATTGTGTCTACGGATCAAAATGAAAGTCGAATTTAGTTCCGATAATTTAACCGATAATTTGCTAATGCTTGATTTAATATGTATGTAATTTTAAAAAAGAAACGTTGCTTCACATGTGCATAGTATGTGTTGCTTAGTCTTGGGTCACAGGTGAAGAATAAGTACTAAGGTTATTTATATTTAATTTAGGGATTTAATTTGAGAATTTAAGACATTGTGATCATTGGATTGATAATAGATTGGATTCAATGGTGGAAGCGGTAACCCAATGAGAACAATAAACTAAACACTATCCTCACATTAGTTCCTCACATTAGTTTTTCAAAATAGATTCCAATAATATTACTCATTGTTTAATGCATTCCAAGAGTAGCAATCCTTGGAATCTGCTTGAATCTTTTGAGTTTATTGGAAGAATAAACGTGATTAGTTAGAAAAGAATAACAATGAATAAAGGGAAATGATGATACTGGTCATTTCCAAGCTAATTATATTTGCTTGGTGTAGGTCAGGGATTTGGATATCCCACGAGATGTTTACCCCCTTAGGGTCATTACCAATAAATTTATCTGAATACACAAAATTTATACACGGCTTATAGATGATACACATTCAACACAATATAAATTTGGCTCTACTTGATTATAAATTGGCTAGAAGTAGAAGAAATAATTTTTGACACGTTATCAATTTGACACTATAAGACAAACTAACAGTCCTAGAAGGCATTTTAATTGAAGGACTGACAAATAGGGTAGATGCACTACCACACAGGAGTATGGGTAATTTTGGTGGACAGTGAAGAAAGGAATCCTTCCAACTTTCCTTTTCATCCTATTTTCTCTCTCAACCAAACAGTCGAAACCGTTTATTTTCACCTCCTTTTCTTGGAGCAGACTACGGTACATCCAAGGAGATTTCGGTACCATACCTCCATTTACTACATTTGTGGGTAGTTTTACTACTGTTGTGGTACCCAAAAAAATAGTAAAAATATTTATCACAACAGTGGTAAAAACATCCACAAATGTTGTAAAAACACTCACAAATGTAGTAAATCACCCATAAAAGTAATAATTTTTTTGTACCTAAGAAACATGGTAAAAATAGTTACCACAAATATAGTAAAAATACCCACAACAGTGGTAAAAATACCCATAAAAGTGGTAAATCAACCACAAAAGTGGTAAATATTTTGATTGTAAAATGACCCACAAAAGTTGTAAAAATATCATTTGAAGTAGTAAATTTTGGAGGTATGGTACCAAATTTTTTTTGGATGTACCGTAGTCTACTCCCCTTTTCTTTTCTCCACTCTTCTTCCACTCTTTCTTTCACTCTATTGAACAACCTATAAGAGAACAAGTAATTTTTTCGTCAAAAACTAACCCATCGACACTGACAAAAAATTTACAAAAAACTAACAGAAGGGTTATATTACAACACTTTTAATACATTAGGGGTGCAATGTGGGAATTTAACCTTTAAAGGTACAAAGTAAGAATCTTAAAATCTTTTAGGGTATATCGAGTCTATCAAAATATACTTTTATATAATTTTATTATAACAATTAGTTTGGAACATACAATCCAAAACTCAAAAAATGATTCTTTTTTTACCATCAATTTGCTTGGGTCGTAAGGTCCAAAAATCTAAAAATTAATTCTTACTTACTGTCATAAAATTCACTTTGGGACAATAGAATCAAAATTGATTTTTAGAACATTGGAAAAATTAATTTGTAACAATGTTATGGTCCTCTTATTTTCTCATTAATGAATACTAATAAATTACCATCATAAATATTAGTTTCACAAGATACCATTGTAAGAGTTAAATCTAACCCAATACATATTAAAAATCTAGGCAACGTACGTAATTTGATTTTACCACAAACTTTCTTCTTTTTTTCTTTTAATCATAAAACTCGTCCAAGCATGTGTATTTTTAGTTTAAAGAAGCACTTATCCATCGGATTAATATCCCTCACTTTGTTATTAAATATAAAGTCATTGGACTTTTAACAACCACAATTGTTGAAGTTAAATGTGAAAAAATTATCACCATATAATTTAGTGACAATTCTTTTATGGCCTCTGGCCTGCGACAATATGTTGTGTGGCTAAATATTTTAGTGATAACATTAAATAACTTCGGTTGTCATCAAATAGATTCATTACCATACCTTAAGTGGCGATAATAATTTTTTACCACTAAGCATACGTCTTTAATGACAATTTTTTTAACTGCAATCTAAATCTAGTGGTTAAAAAGTATAATTTCTTTTGAGAATTATCCTATTTATATAGCAATTTTTTGAAAAGTTGAAAAAAGGCATATGATTTTTAAAAACCTAAAAGGAGGTGTAAGGCATTTTTGAAAAGTTGAGCAAATATTGGGGATAACCATCTAATAAAAAAATAATAAAAAGGACAAAATAAGACCCACTTTCTATCATAGATGTGATTATGTATTGGGTGGTTATGCGTTTTAGTGAGACCCATTTACTGACTTGTTTACCTATTAGTGAACGGTTATACCACGTGACACTACTGACGTGGTATAACGGTTACACCTGTTGATGATGAGCAAAACACCATAGCGCTTTAATATCATATACGTTTTTCGATTAGGTTTTAGGCTGATTAATCTTCTGGGCAAAAATATTTTTTTATTGCATAAAGATTTGTAAATTGGGTGTGTTATATGGGTATTGAATATGATAAATTTTGGCTACCTTCACTAATAAGAAGTGGACAAATTTTTATTGTTGTTTTCCAAGCCAATTATATTAGCTTGTTGTATTAATTAGCTACTGAACCTTTCGTTGATAAGTGTCATTTGATAATAAGGACGAGTTGTAAATCTAGATGTCTTGAGTTCAAATCTTGGCAATCCCTTAAAGTCAGATTATGAGGAATTTATCCTTCATGAATACTCTAATTTCAGTGTGAATGACCTACTTTTGACTGGACTAGGAAAATGATTAGTTGAGATGCGCATAAGTTGACCCAAACACCTCTCACTGTTGAACTAAAAAAAATAAAAATAAAAGATAAATGTCATTTGGTAGAGAACCACCTCTGCTTAGGAAACTTGATTTCAATCAAAACTAAAGTAATTTTGGTATGTTGAAATGCAAAGCCTCATTAGGATTTGTAAATTGCACGCAATTTATGAGTTTGAATTTGGCTAGTTGTGTATTATTAGCCTACGGTGATCTTTAGTTTTGGAAAGTACCCTTTTGTTAGAGAACCAAGTGTGTTAAGGAAACCTAATTGAACCAAAAGTCTAATCTATAGCATTGAATATCACACTTTACCACCCCAATTACTCTAAAACTCACAATTTTCCCCTGAGCCTTAAAATTGTCTGAGATTGCATTCTCAAGGCTGAAAAGTTGAGGGTACAATGTGACATAACTTTTAATTTTAGTGGCTAACTGAGATTTTAAAACATGGGGGGAACAAACCGCCCTTAGTCCTATACTCCTATAAAAACAGATATAGGCCCATAATCCTCTCCTCAAATCATCAGAAATTTGCATTCACTCTCAAAAATTTCCAAACCTCTTCAACTTTCTCAGATTTTCACAACTTTCCAACCCCTCCCAAGAATCTCCAAACCCTAAATTTCGTTTAGTCCCTTTTCCATATTAGAAGCATCAGAGAGATCTTGTCCATAAGAAAAATTCACTGGTTGGTGAAGAAGATGCGCAAGAAGAGCGACAATGGATACGATATCCTCAAGAAAATCAATGGCAAGGAACGAGTCCGAAGCGGGCTCTTTCCGGTATATGTGGGTGAAGGGAGCAAGAATGTGAGATTCCAGTCACATGGATGTCTTCAATAAGATTGATGGCATTGTTCGTTCAATTTCAAGAAGAAATCATAGAAGCGGCGGCGGAACCAATAACCTTGCCTTGTTCCACGAAGAGTTCGAGACGATTCTCAGTCTCGTCAATGCGGAGAAGATTAAGCGGTGAAGAATCGATCGGAGGCAACTGTCCAGTTCGATGATCAAGATTCAAAACACAGCAATAAGTTTTGTATATGGCGTTGCGTGCTGCATGACGATTGGAGCAATGAAGAAGAAGAAGAAAAAGAAGAAGAAAAAGAGAGAAAAAAATAAGGAAAAAAAGAGAGAAAAAAAGAAAGGAAAAAAAAAGAGAGAAAAAAAGAGGGAAAAAAAAAAGAGAGAAAAAAAGAAGGAAAAAAAAAGAGAGAAAAAAAGAAAGGAAAAACAAAAAGAAAAAAAGAGGGAAAAAAAGAGAGAAAAAAAGAAGGAAAAAAAGAAGGAAAAAAAAAAGGGAGAAAAAAAGAAGGAAAAAAAAAGAGAGGACAAAAGAGAAGGAAAAAAAAGAGAGAAAAAAATAGAAAGAGAAAAAAGAGAGGAAAAAAGAATAAGAATAAGAAGAAGAAGAAAAAAAAGAGAAAAAAAGAAAGGAAAAAAAAAAGAGGGAGAAAAAAAAGAACAAGCAGCTTTGTGAGGATTGGACTTGTTGTATTTCGAAGAGAAAATTTGTTTACATTGGAGAGATACAATTGATTGTAATTTCTCAAGTTTTTGGGCAAAAACTTGAGAGAAAAGGTGTACTATCAAGTTTAATTAATGGAGTTCCGCCGCCGCTTTATCTCGTGGTTTTTTCCCTCTACACTGGAGGGTTTCCACGTAAAATCTTCTTGTGTTCTTTTGTGTTTGTGGATTGCTTTTGTTTGCTTTTTTTTTTTTTATGCTTTGATTATTGGCATGATGAATTTCTAGTTAAACTCGGTTGACAACTATTGCTAGGAGTTTAGTTCAATTTCTTTGATTCACACTTAGTACTAAACTTTAAAAATTCACATGAATTAATTGAATCACAAGATTTTTCAAATTCGCATCCACATAGCAATAGCAAAATTTCAGCAATGAGAATGTAATGAATACATTGCTTGTCCCTGTTGAAACCTTTGCTAACCTTGAGCAGTACAGTATAGAAGAATGCCAACTTGCAGGTTTGAATCCTCATTGTTTTACTTTTACCAGTCATAGCCTACTAATATATACCTGCGGTCACTGCAGTACTGCTATACTCTCCTTGTTTCTGAATTATTTGTCGGCAATAGATAAAACAAAACATAAACCACAATGATTTGTCAGGACCCTTGATATGTTTAGCTTCAAACATATTGTCAAGAACAGTCTCAAGAATGCACTGCTGTTCTTCTTTAGAAAAGGAGAGAGAGAGAGTGAGTGAGTGAAAAAAGGCTACATTTTTGGCCCATGTTCTCCCTTTTTCTTCCTTGGTACACTCAATTTTGTCTTGTAAATTACAGTTCCTGAAAGCAACCCGTGGGCTATGCTTGTGGCAAATCCATTAGAGGTGACTTAAAGGCAACAGTGGAGTTAGAAATTTATTGTAGTAGGGGCAAAATTTTTAGTAACAATAATATTGCATGTTTTTAATAAGGAGATCTAATTTAAAGATCTAAGGCATCATTATCGTTGAATTAGTAAATAGATTGTTTGGTAAATGAACTGGTTGGATTGATTATAAGCTGGTTCAAGATGGGTTGGGTATAAAATAAATTCAATCTGTTTTTAACCTATTTAATAAATAGGTTATTGATGATGCACAAAATTGGCTTTGCACACCACTAGTCAAGTAAGCAGTATAAAAGACATAAATTAAAGTAGAGGGAGAGAGAAGACAAGAATTATAGTGGTTCGGTCAATGCGACCTAAGTCCACTTTTGAATGGCTAGAGCTGCCGGATTATTTTATTAACTCCAGTGAGTAGAGAGAACGGAGAGTTACAGGCTTAGAGATAGAGAAAAGTTTTTGTGCTCAGTAGAGTGTTATGCCCCCCAAGTGTTGGTGGGGCTTTACAATTTATAGTCGTTCCCCAACAGACCGGAGCGACTTAATAGTAACTAAATAGCTATTGTGGTGGAACTAGCGACTTTTTCTCAACGGGCGAGACAGTTGCGGTGCTGTCCATGAGACTCGGTCAAAGGACGAGGTGAGGGGTTGACTCTTTCCAAGACGGCTTGGATGAGGCTCTTGGGATGTTCCTTATTCTAGGGTGGCGAGGAGGAGGGCTGGGCGCTTGATGAGGAGACCTGGGCGCCTGAGGAGGAGGAGGGTTGGGCACTTGATGAGGAGACCTGGGCGCCTGAGGAGGAGGGCTGGGCGCCTGAGGAGGAGAACTGGGCGCCTGAGAGTGTCTGGGCACCAGGCTTGGGCGCCTGGTGTGATGGCCTGGGCGCCTGGGATGGTCTGGGTGCCCAGTTTGGGCGCCAGGGGGTCCTTGGATGACCTTATGTGCTTCCTGCTAATGTAGCTCCTTGAGCTTGATGGGCTTGACCGGGTTAGACCACTCTAGGCTTGACTAGCTGGACCTCTTGAAGTTGGGCCCTTGGGCTTGTAACATGAGTTGGGCTCTTGGGCTTGGCCAATCATTTGCCCCCCAATGCCCTGTGTCCAATGGAACTTGGAGAGGAGGACATTCGGTTGAATTTGAATTTTTGGCTGATCGGCATAACTGAAAAAATTTCGGGAGGCCAAAACCTGTGCTTTTAGGCATTTTTTGAGCTTTTAACAGCATCAATCACAGCCTAAGACTATGAGTCTTGTAGGACTCGTCGAGAGCTTCGATTTGATATATTATAAGCCTCATTTCGAGTAACGGGGCAAAAGTTACGGCTAAAACTTCGAGCAGAGAGCTGGGTGCACGGTTTTGGGCGACCAGACAGCTTTTGGGCGAGCTGGAAGTGTCCTAGGCGAGCTGGAAATGTCCTGGGCGAGCAGAATTTTTTTTTTTTGAAAAAACTTCGGGAGGCACAGCTGTTTCTGAGCCTTTTTTTGGACTTTTTACAGCATCAATCATAGACAAAGGCTATGAGTCTTGTAGATCTCGTCGAGAGTTTCGATTTGATATATTATAAGCCTCATTTCGAACATCTTGGGCGAGCTGGAGCTGCCTTGGGCGAGCCGGAGTTGCCTTGGGCGAGCCTGGGGGGTCTGGACGCCCGAGAGGTACTGGGCGCCTGTGCTGGGCGCTTGGGAGGTCTGGGCGCCTGTGAGGTGTTGTGGGCCTGTGCTGGGCGCCTGGAGAGAGATATGTTGTTTGCGCGAGAGCAAAGACAGAGTTTGAAGTTACTCGTGAGAGAGCTGTGCCTCTTGAGACCGAGCTTTTGGTGACCTATGAGAAAGTCCTTAAGCTTGAGGTATAGGCTGCCTGTTTGAGAACAGTGCAGAGGTAGGTGGGCTGCCTGCTTGAGAGCAGTGCAGAGGTAGGCTGCCTGCTTAAGAGCAGAGCAGAGATATGCCAGGCTTTTTGGCGACCCTCGAAAGGGCCGCTAAGCTGGAGATAGGCTGCCTGTTTGAGAACAGTGCAGAGGCCAAGCTTTTTGGCGACCCTCGAGAGAGCCGCTAAGCTGGAGATAGGCTGCCTGTTTGAGAACAGTGCATAGGCCAAGCTTTTTAGCGACCCCCCGAGAGAGCCGCTAAGCTAGAGATAGGCTGCCTGTTTGAGAACAGTGCAAAGGCAGGTCAATCTTTTGACGATTAGCGAGATGATTCACTTTGCCTAGACCTGTTGATTTCCTCAGCATTCATATATTTTTGAGCTTTTGTCAATAGTTCTGGCATGCTCTTTGGTGATCGCTTCATTACTGAAAAAAGAAAACTCGATAAGCAGAGGCCTCCGAGGAAGACGGTCATAGTGACTTTGTCATTGGACTCTTCAATTTGGAGGACCTCCTCGTTAAAACGAGTGAGGTAACTCCTTAGACTCTCATCTCGATCTTGTTTTATGCTGAGTAGATGGGTGACAGGCTTCTGCTGGCGGCATCCACCAATGAACTGTGTCACAAATGATCTGCTCAGTTCAGCGAAGGAGCCTATGGAGGCCGGGGTGAGTTTGGCGAACCATTGTCGCGTTGATCCCTTCAAGGTAGTTGGGAATGCTCTGCACATGATTTCGTCGGGGACGTTGTGCAGCTGCATTAGAGTTTTGTAAGTTTCAAGGTGGTCTAGTGGATCCTTCGTTCCGTCAAAGGTCTCCACAGATGGCATTTTAAACTTTTGAGGAAGGGGGTAGTTCGCCACGTCTGGCTTGAAAGGTGTGTCTGTTCGCCTTACGAGGTAGTCCACTGTCTCGGGTCCCTGCGTCTTCATGGCGTTGAAGATGTCACCCAATTGATTTTGTACCTCCTTAATTTTCTTATCACAATGGTTGGGAGCTCCTCTGGAATGATCATGGAAATGACTCCCATGCTTCATGTTTTGGTTTTCACCTTCATTCTCTTGGAGACAAGGGTCTTCACCATGTGGTGCAGGAGCTGGAGGAGGAGCTGGAGGTCCCTCATGGGGAGCTCTCCCTTGTTGGGGGCTCCCAATGGTGGGGCGCCCAAATGGGCTCCAAAGGTGGCACCCAGAGGGGGAGCACCCATGTGTGGAGCTCCTCTCACTGGAGGTCCAGGTTGTGCTCCTCCTTGCGCAACGAGCATTAGTTGAAAGATCTGCTGGTTCTGGGCCACAAGCTCCTGCATGGTCTCCAGCATATGCTGTGTACTTAGGACATGATTGGTTGGGGGAGGAGTAACCTCCTCTTCTCTTGGTTGGTTATCCTCAGGCTGGTTCATCGATCGGGTAGTGATCGCCATTGATTCAACAGAGAAAGTGTTTAGAAATGAGAATTTTGTCGATTTCCACAGACGGCGTCAAACTGATGATGCACAAAATTGACTTTGCACACCACTAGTCAAGTAAGCAGTATAAAAGGCATAAATTAAAGTAGAGGGAGAGAGAAGACAAGAATTATAGTGGTTCGGTCACTGCGACCTACATCCACTTTTGAATGGCTAGAGCTGCCGGATTATTTTATTAACTCCGGTGAGTAGAGAGAACGGAGAGTTACAGGCTTAGAGATAGAGAGAAGTTTTTGTGCTCAGTAGAGTGTGATGCCCCCCAAGTGTTGGTGGGGCTTTACAATTTATAGTCATTCCCCAACAGACTGGAGCGACTTAATAGTAACTAAATAGCTATTGTGGTGGAGCTGGCGACTTTTTCTCAACGGGCGAGACAATTGCGGTGCTCTCCATGAGACTCGATCAAAGGACGAGGTGAGGGGTTGACTCTTTCCAAGGCGGCTTGGATGAGGTTCTTGGGATGTCCCTTATTGTAGGGTGGCGAGGAGGAGGGTTGGGCGCTTGATGAGGAGGGCTGGGCGCCTGAGGAGGAGAACTGGGCGCTTGAGAGTGTCTAGGCGCCAGGCTTGGGCGCCTGGTGTGATGGCCTGGGCGCTTGGGATGGTCTGGGCGCCCAGTTTGAGTGCCAGGGGGTCCTTGGATGACCTTGTGTGCTTCCTACTAATGTAGCTCCTTGAGCTTGATGGGCTTGACTGGGTTGGACCACTCTAGGCTTGGCTAGCTGGACCTCTTGAAGTTGGGTCCTTGGACTTGTAACATGAGTTGGGCTTGGCCCATCAGTTATAATATATTGGATCATAACGGGTTGGGTTAAACTAAAATGATTAAAACTCTTAATATGAAACATATACTAATATACTAAAAATACACAAACTAATACATCAAAAATACACACATATACTAACACACAAAAAACACTAACTTGAAGATGACATTTGTTTTTTCATGCCTCGTAGTGAGCTCGTATTTATTGAAAATAAAGATGAATTTGGATTAATAACCAATTAGCTTAACCTCAACTAAAATAAATCCAAAATTAGCTCCAAATAATAAGTAACTTGCAAAACGAAAAAAAAAAAGGTTTTGGAGTGTCGATAGAGACTCTCCGATTCTTAAGTCAAATGAGAACTAAATATGGGTATAGTGCACGAAAGGGTGAGAGTTTTGGAATCCGATATACAATAATTATATGTAACATTTCCAATCTTCTTGCATGGACCATAAGGACCCATGTCCATGGTTGTAATGTGAAACATAAGATACCCATCCAAAAAAGTTAAATAAAGAAATGATTTTGTTTTGAGCAACAAAATCAAAATGCATGTATTTGATGGTGATGATGATGATGGTGGCCATGGTTGGAATGTACAATTCATTATGTCTTGGCATAAAAGCGAAGGCTACCCCCAATTTGATTATTTCTCAATTGTCTCACTATTACCATCAATAATGATGGGCTCTTGTGCCCCACCCTGGCATCTCTTCCAAAGAACGCAAAATGCAATTAACATTGTATAATCAGTAACGTTACACTGATTAAATTTTGGGATTAAATTTGGAGTTCAAATGACATGGCAGCTGACTTGAAATTATTTATTTGGTGCCATGTTATTTGAGCCCCAATAAAAACTCCAAATGACATGCTGCCATGTCATTTGTGCTCCAAATTTAGTCCCAAAATTTAGTCAATGTAGCATTACTCTTACATAATCTATAGCTCATTGATTCCTCTCTCTCTCTCTCTCTCTCAATGGAATAATTTGAACCCTTTCTCTCTATGCACATGATGAAAAGAATGAGTCATTTTGATCATGAACTACATTATTTTAAATGAATCGTGAACAAGGTTATTTATATTTGATTGTTTTTCTTTAAAAAAAAATAGAAAAGTTGAGGTGTAATTCGGTGGATTGACAGGTTATTCTAAGCTCAACTTAAATTACGAGACCTCAATCCAAGTTCAACAAAAACTCTAATTTAATCCAAATCAGTAAAGCCCAAGTATTGCGCGTGTTTAGCTGTTTTGATGAGAGTACAACTTGCAATAGAATATAATTAACACTTTAATATTTTACACTAGTACCTTTTCTCAGCCTCATGGATAAGCTATGAGTGCTAGGATTAGATTAAAAAGAAAATGTGCAATTTAAAAGATATACCCTTAAAGTATGCATTCAGTTATTGCAACAATCAAATACTCTAAATTTTAGTTAAGTTTCAATTTAACCCTTATATTTGATACGTTAATTTGCTCTGACAAAATGACGTTAATTTGCTCTGACAAAATGGCCTCAGTAGACCAATGCGTTACTTATCCAGAGGGATATATTTGTCCCGTGAAAAAATTTCCCGCTTGGGCAAAAAATTCTTATTATTATTTTTTTATTCTAAGGTAAAGAAAGATAACAAACTCCAAAAAAAGTACCCAGGAAGGATCTAAAAGATACCATGAGATAGAGAAAAAAATATGAATAATTTTTTTCATGGAGAAATATACCCAAATGTTCTATTATAACAAATTATGAAATTACTGAAACTTTAAGAATTAGATTGTTAGAATTAAAACTTTAAGAACTAAATTGCAATTTGGTGCTAATTTTAAGGGTGTAAAATGTAAATTATCCATTGAAAAATAAAAAGAAGATGGAAAAAAATGGTAAAGCGTGTTTGATTTGATATCATTCCGTTAGCCATGAAAAGGATAAACAATTCGGTGTAAAGCCATATACCTAGGTGCTAAATTAATTAGTGGACCATCCGTAATTCTCGGACAATACTACCATGTTTCGGCTCCATTGCGGCTCGCCGGCCGGCCGTCCATACACCAAAGTCTGAGCCATTTTTTATTTTTTTTTTCAATTCCTAGCCACTATGTAAGAAAATATTCGTTACAATGGTGATACCATGTCATCAATGACACGTAATTTCAATAAGGAAAATACTATGTATCCCAAATCTCTAACCCAAATTTTCATTCCAAATGAAAGGAGACCATTGGATGAATGAGTCCCATCAACTTTTTTAAATGAGACCCATTGATCCAATGATTTCCCTTGATTTGAGATGAAAATTTGGGTTAGAGATTTGTGATACATAACATTGCTCTTTCAATAACCACTAGTGTTACATCATGTAACCAATAGTTGTGAGTTTCAATGTTAGATGAAGCCCACAACTAATGTAACCATTGGATTAATTGTGAGTTTCAATGTTAGATGGAGCCCACAATCAATCCAATGGTTGTACATCATTAGGTCTCTAAATAAGTTCTCCAAATAAGGTTCAAATAGCATTTCTCTATTTTTATTTGTTATCGATACCATGTGTCACATGTGATATGTGGTATCACCGTTATAATGAATATTTACACGTGTAGACTTGATTATGAGGGTATTCCTTGTATTACTTAAAATAGAGCGAGAATCCCTCTAATATATTTTTTATTTGATTTTATTCTTGGCAAATCATCTACCATACATTCAAGAAAAAATCATTATATATAAGTAGGTTTCTCACTCATTAATAATGAATGTTCTGCTAAGAAAAAAATTGAAAAGAAAATATATTGAAGGGGATCTAAATCCACTTAAAATTATATTGACATCCCTTATTCTTATATGCGTTTCACATGCTACCTATCCATGATCGGCCAATCAAAACAGTTAAATGAATGGAGCAATTCGAATTTGGCTGAATGTTGGTCTATTCAAGTTTATACATACTAAAAAATGAATCGAAAATAATTTATGTTTTGAAATTAGACGTGTATTGATTGAGTTGTCTAGTATTAGAGGTCGTACAAAGAAATTAATATTTTTGGATGGGAAAAAGAATTTGACATGAATTTTGTACTATTAGATCAATCTTGACCCGCTATGTTTTTATATGTTTTTTCAAACTTAAACTTTTATATGTTGAGAATTCAGCATCATAATTGTAATATTATCGAGTTGGATAATGTAAGGGCATTTTAATTGCCGCTTTGTTTTTAGGTTTTCACTTTTAGTTTTTGCCAAAATAAAGAGCAAAAACATGTTTGATTGCTATTGTTTTCTTCGACTCTATGCTATGTGCATAAAAAATGTGAACCAACACTTGTACAAAATTACTTGTAGCCGTTGGATCAATAGATCCTATCACTGATCGAATGACTGCAGTTGATTTGGTGCAAGTTTTGTTGCACAAATTTAATACACATAGAATTATCCTTTAATATAAGCTCTCTAATGCTTTTGGTACGATAGAAAAATAGAATGATGAAAAGTTTGAAGGATAGATAAAATATTATGTTTAGTAAAAAAAAAATATAACAAGGATAAAAAGGTGGATAGAATAGTTTTTTTTTCATCTCACCAAAATCAATCTATTCAAATATCTTTTAATATATGCATATATATTTTATTTATCTGTTACATATTTTGTATATATGAATTTCATATATAAATATAATAATAAAATACTTATTTATATTTTTTCCACCCTACAAAACACAAAAATATTAATATTTCCTAATTTTCATTCTCCCTACCAAACAGGGGAAGAAAGAATTTCTCATTTGAATGATAAAAAGTATATCCTTTTCACTTTTCATTCTTCTATTTTTTTCATCCATCCTATAAAACACACCATAAGTTTTGATTTCCAAACAAACTTTATGTTTTAGTTTTCAATTTTTTTTCCATATCAGAAACACAAACCAAATAAGTTTTCTATTTTTATTTTTTAGAAACTGTATGACTACAAAACTGACTGGCTAAGGATCTAAGTGGCTCATAGTCACAAGCCTCCCTCAAAACTCAAAAGCAACCTCTCTTTTTCCAGTTTAAAAAGCCCTTCAAAGACCCGAACACAATGTCAGAAACCATCCTCTCTCTCTCTCTCTCTCTCTCTCCTCAACCATGGCGACAACAAAATGCAGGAGGGACTCAGAAGAAGAAGCATTGTTTCGCTCCTACCCATATGCTGTCTACTTCGTACATAGCCCATCCACAGTCTCTCATGCCAACAGCGGGGAGCTCAGAAACAACAATGAATCAGCATTCCACTCTCCTCTTCGATCCGAAACCTCCATGAACAACCCAATTACAAGCACAGGCCAAGAAGTTACCCAATTCGCTCTCTCTCGATACTCTTCTCGTGGATCAAACAACTCGTTTTTGCACGAGAAAAAGATGGTCTATGAACTTCAGAGCCATGGGAATGGGACCGAGAATGACGATACCCGTCCGGTTTTCGAAAAAGACGAGATCGGGGAAGATGAAGAAGATGAGGATGAGGAGGGAGAAGAGGAATTGTTTGGGAGGAAAGGTGTGTGGTTGAGATATTTCTCGTTTGGTTATTCTTCTTCGTTTGCGTGGATGTTTCTGCAGATAAGTTGGAGGTTTATGGTGAGCTTTGGAGTTGCATTGCTTGTTTTCTATTTAGCTACTAAGCCTCCACCACCAAAGATGTCTATTAAGGTGCATAATCTATCTCTCCCTCTCTCTCTCTCTCTCTCTCTCTCTCTCTCTCTCTCTCTCTCTCTCACACACACACACACACACACACACACACACACTACTTCATGTATATAGTTGAAATAAAGTAAGGACCCACATGGCAGTCAAACTAAAAGTTTAGGCATCTTAAGTTAAAAAAAAAAATTGTAAGTATCTAAGCTTGCTCTAATGTGGTCATGCCTGTGATAAATTTTCTTCATCACATAAGAAAACATAAAGTGAGCAGGAGTTGCATTATATACCACATATTTTGGTGTTGTTTGCATACATATCGAATGGATGAATAGATTCAAGTGTGGTCTTCTTCATGGAATGGTTGTGCGAAGGAATATGTTAGAAACGTTTAGAATTCCATTAGTTCACAAGTTAAAGTTAGAATAATGCTATCAAACCCAAGGTAGTTAAAGTGATAAGAAAAACGAGATGTAAATTCAGACGTTCTGAATTTAAATTTTGACAACTCCTTAAGGTCAGGTCATGAGAAATTTATCCCTCATGAATACTTTAGTCTCGGCGTGGATAATCTGCCTTTGACCGAACTAGAGAAGTAATTAATCAAAATATATGTAAGTTGACTTAGATACCCCTGATCGTTGAATCAAAAAAAAAAAAACAATGCTATCATGACTTAATAAAATGATATAATACCCCGACATAGTGATATGTTCAAGAGTGATAGTTACAATATCACCGTTTAAACCCAATTGGGCCACTACTATTATTGGAACAAGTTGGCTAGGCCTGTCAAAATCTGACACGACACGATTAATCGACACGAATTAAGCAGGTTTGGGTGAGACCTTAACGGGTTCGGGTGGTAAACGGGTTAACCCATTAGACACGTTTAATAAACGGGTCATGTTCGAGTGAGACCTATCAACTCGTTTATCATCCGTTTACCCGTTTAAAAAAATTAATATAATAATAAATTAATAATTATTTTAAAAAAAGTAGTCAGAATTAAAATATTATATACAAACAAGAAACCAAACTACTGAGTGGATGAGAGTCCAACCATTAAGTACAGATTCTTCGCTTATAACCCTTTGTAGTGCTCGATGTGGGAACAGATTACAAAGTCTTCTTGTGGGTTTGCATAGTGAACACATATTGAAAGCTTTTGGCTTGAATCCCACATCGACAAATTCAAATGAATGAGACCTCCCATGCCTATAAAAGGTTGCAGCCCCTTTCTTTAGTCATTCAACCTTATCACTTGCTTTTGCAAGTGCCAACCAGCTGGAAATCTTTTAATTAAGAGAGTACAATTGTTGTGTTTAATTAATAGAGTTTAAAATTTTAATAGAATAGTTTTTTGGTGTGGGTTAAAATTTTAATAGAATAATTTTGTGAAAATTAAACGGGTTAAACGAGTCATGTCGTGTTATTCGTTTATTAAATGGTTCGTGTTCGTGTTGAGTTTTTTCACTTGTTTATTAAACAGGTCGTGTATGAGTTTACATGTTTTTCACCTGTCACCCGTTTAACCCGACACGTTTGACACCCCTAAAGTTGGCCCACCGACAGCCCTACTTAAGCATACAGGTTAGAGCTAGTTTGGGTCATTTTAGCCACCATTCAATCTGGTCTTTCGAATCTAAGAGCAATGTTATAAAAACCTTTTTTTTTTTTATATAGGAACTTAATTCAATGCAGCCATTAGATTAGTTATGAGTTTCAATACTGAATACAATTCATTTCCAATCTAATAATTATAATTGATTAGGTCCAAATTAAATCCAGATAGCATTTTTCCCGAATCTAAACTCATTGTGTTTCCATAAGTCATGTTGTTCACAAGTTGAATGGGCTATGTAAACAACAATTCAGCTACAATTCTAGCATTGCCCTGCTAGAATTTTTGCTTGGTCTAGTTGGGCTTCATAACGTGGGTTTGACAGAGCTAAGCCCATGGGTCATTTGGTCAAATTAGAGGTAGCAATCTTAACTCATTATCCATTAATCCGTTCAATTCGCCCATAACGTGGGTTTGACAGAGCTAAGCCCATGGGTCATTTGGTCAAATTAGAGGTGACAATCTTAACTCATTATCCATTAATCCGTCTAATTCGCCCATAAATAAATGGGTTGGGTACCTATATTAATTAATATGAGTTCTAAATGAGTTGGGTAATATAATTCATTTTAATTAAGCGGGTTAATATGGATTACAAATGGGTACCCATTAGGTTGAGTATTTATTTTTTTATTAAATAACACAAGTAATAAAATTAAATAAATATACTAATATACTAAAAAATACACACACTATTACACCAAAAAATACACAAATATACACTAATATACTAAAACATACACACACTAATACACCGCACATGGCCCACGGGTCGACCCATGACCCATGGATTGACCCATAACCCATGATTCGACCCATGACTCACGACCCATGGACTAACCCATAGCCCACAATTGACCTCGACCCATTATGTGTGTATTTTTTTTATTAAATTTGTTTTAGTTTTTGTGTTAGTATATGTGTGTGTATTTTTGGTGTATTAATGTGTATTTTAGTGTATTAGTGTATATATTTTTAATGCATTAATTTGTGTGTGTTTTGGTGTATTAGTGTGTGTGTGTATATTTGTATTTTGGTGTACTACTAATTTTTGTGTGTGTGTGTTTTGGTGTACTAATGTGTCTATTAATAATTTTAATTATTTTATAGGTTAATCGGTTTAACCCAACCCGTTATAAATCTAACCCATTATAACCCATTTATTAGGTGAGTGAAAAATAGATTAGATTTATTTTAGCCCAATCTAATTTAACTCAACCCATAACCAACCTAACCCACCCATTTGCCACCCCTAGGTCCAATCAATATTTCAACCTTTTTACTTTCTCTATCTCTTCAATTTGGGATTACTTTCACAATTTTTTTTTTATTTCTTTCTTTTTTTCGTTCCTTTTTGGGGGAGCATTTGCCAATTTCCCAATTTTTTTTCTCAAAAAAAAGATCACACAATCTTTTCACTTTTGGCCAACATTTTCCTGGGTTTGATTTTTTTTTTTTTTGGTTCAACGATTAGAAATATCTGAACCAACTTTTTTGGATTTGATTTGAATTTATTGACTTGAGTCCAACATTTTTTGGAATTCAATTTTACCCAAAATCTTAAATTTGAAAATCTTTTATTTTCTTTAATTTTTTTTTCTTGGTACATAAGATCCGCATTTTTGTTTGTTGGCACAAACATTTTTTTTAGCGTTAACTTTCATTAATAATAAGCAATTCTTTCCCAAATTCTTGGGAAGGGCTGGTGCCATTGCCCTTTCATCAACCTCATGGCTTTGCCTTTATTCTTTGATCTTACTAACAAGAGAATTATTTTTACAGTAATGCTACACTGACCAAATTAAGAGCCTAAATGACATGACAGTTGACTTGAGCTTCTTTATTTGATGTCATGTCATTTGAGCCCCAATAAAAACTCTAAATAATATGCTACCATGTCATTTGTGCTCTTAATTTGTTCCTAAAATTTGGGTAGTATAACATTCCTGTTATTTTTATCGGTACTAGAAGGTAAGGATAAAGGAAGAGCTCAAACAAAGACAAAATCAAGTAAAAAAATAAAATAGAGAGTTCTTGAATTTTTAGGGGTGATTCCTTAGTTGAGCTTGACATTTGATCTTATTGACATGTCCTAATTCAGTTCAAATTACGGTGGTCAACCACTAAGTTTGAGGGAGTAATCAATACAAGTCTAAACACCTTAAAAAAAAAATGTTAAAACATACATTTTAGTTTGGGTTATAGTTAGATATCAAAAGAGACAAGATACCAAAATTTATAATTTTTTCAAATCAAAATATTATTATTGATCCTAAAATCTCGAGATCAATTCTAAAAATTCTATTTTATTGTAATTTGACCCAATAAAATTATAATATAACTTAAAAATTTTATATTCGGTTCTATATTAAAAAATATTTTTTTGACATGGAAATATGAAAATGTTATTATCGTTGTCTCTTGTCATTATCACTATGCTGTTGTGCTTTGTAGTCTTGGGTGTCTTATCGTTGTCGTTGCTAGTGATGTATCTTCCATGCTTGATCATTTTGCCTCTATGATGTCTGAGAAATGTCACCGTCCTTTTAACATAAACATTAATTTCTCTTTAGAGTCAATGGATACTATTACTTCTAAATGATAATTTTAAACGGGTTCTGTAAACCTGACACAAAATGGATTTATAATTATTGTATTTGAATGTGACTTTAATTTGTCTTGAAAATTTCAGATGATAAACGAATGAACTCATTAAATTTACCAAATAAATTGGTGGATATGAAATCGGTTAAATACCGCACGAACTTACTAAATTTATATAATAAACTATAATACAATTCAAATTTCAAAAGATAAATAAAATAATTTTTATTTTTCATGATTGAGATCTCTTTAAATTTTACTTTAAAGTTAATTTGACGCTTAATATTAACACCCAAAATTTAATAGGAAAAATAGGCCGCTAAAAATGTGTTTATGGTGACTTTTTAAAAGTGATTCTAATACTTCTAATTTTTCATAAGTATTTTTTTTTTAAAAAAAAGTAGTGTTTAAAATTGCCACACTACCACCACCATCGCCACCACCACCATTACCACCACCACCTCCCCACCATCATCATCACCATTGTCATTGCCACCACCTCACCACCACCTCTACCACAACAATCACCACTGTCGCCACCACCACTGTCGTCACCCCACCACCACAACCACCACCACTACCACTGTCTCACCCCGCCCGCCCCACCACCACCCCCACGACCATCGCCATTGTCGCTACCCCAGCCACCCCCACCCCCACCCCTCACTACCACCCACCACCGATTGCTACCACCGTCGTCTACCGTCACTACCCACGACCATCATCATCTCATTCTTATATTTATTATCACTACCACCATCATCCCACTTCTACCGTCGCCCATTGTCACCCCCCACCGCCACCCACTACCACACCCCATCACCACCGGTCGTCGTCCACCATCTTCGTCAACCATTATCACCCACCTCCACCACACATACCATCACCAACCACCACCATCTGTCATCGTCCACCACTGTCGCCACCCACTATCACCCACCCCCACCACACCTTCCACAGCTGCCATTCGCCACCACCCATCACACTATCGTCCAGAAACACCCGTCGTCGCCCACCACCACCATCGTCACTGCCCAACACCACCATTACTAACCATCACCATCGCCGCTGTGACCCAAAATCTACCACCACCATCACCGTTGCCATTCACAACTGTCACCACCACCACGGTCGTCACCACCCATCACAACCATCACTGTTTCCCACCACTACCACCTCTGTCACCCAGCACTACTACCACCGTTCACTCTCATTACAGCCTGTGCTTAAATTATTTTTTCTTTCCTCTATGTTTGAAATTTGATTTTGAGTATTAATACAAATATATTTATTGTTGACTATTTTTTTTATTACTCCGTGCCTTCAAGCACGAGCAATAACTAGTACACTTATATAATGCTAGCAAACAACATGAACCCAGAGCGACACGAATTCGAATATACACAATTATAAATAGATGGATATAAGTTGAACACATTTTGACAGGACACGATTTAGATCCAACACGACAAGACTCATTGAGTCTCGTAACTATTACTTAACAAAAACCTATCTTTTTTTATTGATTTACACAATTGTTCTTATAATAAAAGAGCTACAACCAACTCAGACTAATTAATGTTCATGATGTACTATGACATTTTAGTATGATAAAAGAAATTTAATTTTCGATATCAAGTTGCATCAGCCTGTACGTATGCTCTATAATTGTGTTGGTTTCGAGATAAAGAAATGGTGCTGTGAGTTCATCTAACTCCTCTTTGTGAATGATACAAAGTTATTGATTGAACGCCAAAGATAAAATTATGGTGGAATAGTCAAAAGTCTGCATCCTTGAACCAGAGAGGTACATCATCTCTGTGGGCAAAGATATAGCTATGGTGACCGTGACTATTGTAGTCGTAAATTTTGATTTAAATAATTTTTAATTATTTATTAAAAAATTATATATATATATATATATATATATAACAATCAAATTAGGAAAGAGAGGTCTAGAGAAGACTTTCCTTTTCAAATATTTAATTACTAGAATTTTAAAATATTTAATTAGTTTTATCTAATTATATTATCCTATGTATATTATATAACAACTCCCACCACTTTTTAAAACTATTTTAAATTTGTATTTTCAATCACCTTTCAAAACTATTTTAAATTTTAAAAATTATTATTTTGACAGGTAATTGTTTGGTAATATTAAGATTAGAGATGGTTATAGATAAGGTGAAGGTGGACAGGGATTGCAAATTCCATGCACCGCGCGGGGGTGGATGCTAGTAATAAAATAATGAAAAGTAGTATAATAAAAAAAATTTACACATCTTCTATTTTTATTAGATAAAAGTAAAGGTATGTATCAAAAAATTATCTTTCGAGTACCGTAACCCGACCCATGTGGGCATTTCGATGCACTTGATTGTATGTCTCATCAACATGTGAGGTGGAAATGTTGCAAGGAAAAGATGAGGAAATGTTGAGGACTTGATATACTTTTTAAGACAATTTTCTTTAGGATTTTGGAAGAACTGGTAGTATGATTTCTATAATAATTATATGCTAGCTTAAATTTGATTTCTTCTTCCACCTAATTTAATTGTTAATTTTTTTTTTCAGATGGCGGGAATTCGGCAATTCGAACTAGGAGAGGGATTGGATGCGTCTGGTGTCACTACCGAAATTCTTACCTGCAACTGTTCCATGGAACTAGTTGTAGATAACAAGTCTAAGGTGTTTGGTCTCCACATTCACTCTCCATTCATGGCAATATCCTTTGGACATCTCCCTTTCGCAATTTCAACTGTAAGTATAATACATTTGTGTTATTTCTTTGTACCTTGTTTCAATTTCATTATGTGCATGGGTTTTCTCTCCGTTCTTAGATTTTTCAACCTATAATTCAATGTTTTACGATGATAGAGTCTCGGGTACATTAAGTTTTGCACATATGTAGTTTAAGTTAGTGACACTTTACCTTCTTCTATTTTAGAAATCTACACTTCATCACCTAAAGCTCAAAACTAGATGGCTAACAATTTAGTGTAAAACGATAATAATACCCTTCATGTTTTTTTTTTCTAGCATCATCTCCTTAAAATTTTATGCAAATTGAAAAATCCACTTAATGCAGAGAAAGGAAAGAGAGAGAAAGGTATTGATTTATTCCCCAAAAAAACAAAAAAGAAATATAAATATTTGCTTCTAATCTCGACCATGCAGGGTCCAGAACTATATGCAGGCAGTGGTACTTCAACATCGTTCCAATTATCCGTGGGAACGAGGAATAAGCCGATGTATGGTGCAGGGAGAAGCATGCAGGACTTGCTCGAATCGGGGAAGGGATTGCCTTTGGTCATCCATGTGAGCCTGAGGTCGCGCTTTCGTATGGTGTGGAAACTCATTAATCCAAGGTTCCAGCACCAAGCTCAGTGTTTCTTAGTCCTCAGCCTTGGATATGATAAGAAACACAGAACTCAAGCATATAATAGCACTTGTATTATAACTTCTTGATATGAAAAGAGAAGATATGAACTTACTAAATGTTTGTTATATATCAGCATTGTTTGGAGATCAAGAGAGAAATGAAACAAAAATATATAATAAAATCGTTTCGGAAAATTCTAAATAACTCAAGATGTCTTCCCATAAATGTTTTCATTTGTTTTGAATTTAGTTGTTTTTTTGGGTACTTTGTGATATGAGAGACTATAGGAGGTATGCGCTCGAACTGAAGTAGCGCCTTTGGAATATGAGTAGAGCTCCTATGTGACCCGTTCAAAAGGCAAAATTGACGGAAGAACTAACGGAAGGTCGGGTGCTTATGGGGCAAAGCCACCGGGCCTCAAGTCCGAATTAACTGAAATTCAATCCGTTGACAAGTTCCTTTCACTTCAAGGCCTTCTTAAACATCATCTTTAGGAATGGGCTAAGGTCTTTCCAACTAGGTAGTTATAAAGTTGTTAGAAGGATTCCTTTATACCTCTATACTTTATAACCAAAAAATAAAAGTAGTACTAAAGTTTTAACTCAGCAGAGTTTTAAGTCAGCAGTTCTTAGTATGGCCCACAATTTGTTAGTTTATGTCCATTAGCAAATATAAGGGACAATGCACTGTTGATAAATAAGGCTGCGCAGCGTAGTGAGGTATCCCTAGTTTAGACGCAGGGTTTGATTAGGGTACCCAAAAAAATATTCAGAGCTCGGAAAAAAGTATTAATGTTCCTAAACTTTAGTACCATATTACGTATCATTTTCTGGATATTTATACCACATTTTGGGTAAAGTTTATTAATTTTTGGGATGTACTCACTTTTTAAATTCATTTATCACTTTTTTTAAAAAAAAATTTACTTTTCAATATAATATCGAAAGTAAAGTTTCAGTACCCTAATATTTTCTTTAAACATATGAACGTCTATGTTTTCGGGTGATGTAAGGTATAAAATTTAGTACTTTCTAACTGAATATACTTGTCACTTTCCGTATAAGATTGAATTGGTGTGTCGTTGCATAGGAAAAATGGGGCACCAGAATAGAGAGAATTGTGAGATTGAGTAGTATGACGGAAGTTTAAGTCTAAATTTTTAATCTAAGAAAATAATCTCACTTCTTTTCTAAAATATAACACTACTTTTCGATTTGAGTTTTTTCGCACCATATTTTGATCAACCTCTTCTTCGATTCAAAATTCCCATCAAATCCTTAACTTCTCGAGTACAATGGAATTTCACTCCGAAGTGTAGGTGTCTCCTCTATAAATTTGTTTGGGAAATATTTTGAAATCCGAATGACTAGGGACCCATTACATGAGTATGTTCTTTGAAAAAAATTAACGGATCCCATACAAGGGTGACTACTAATTTGCGACCCCCTAGCATTAATCCGCCCACTCCCCATTTTTATCCATCGATCTATTATCCAAATGATGTCCAGCTTTCCTTTCATATAGAAAGATTTGATTTGTAGAATTTTCTCTAACTAAATTTTTTTTTTTCCGGATATGATGATGCACAAAATAGGCTTATGCAAGATCAACAGTCGAGTGTGCAATAAAATATAATTAATGACCAATTAATAGATCAATCAATGACAATAATGTAAATATCGGGTCAACACACAGATATATAGTGGTTCGATCCGGGTGACTTACTCCATTCCAGACGACGATTACGGTGGCCGGGGGATTTTTTATTGATTAAGTAAGGTGAACGCGAGAGAATAATGCAATAGCTAGGAGATCAAGAGGTGCCCTCTCATGTAGAGAGAGTTTACAATTTATAGGCACAGAGTCTTAGTTGAGACGGTGACGTGAGGGTAAAAGTACTTGATCTTCGAGAGTGAGTGTCCTGATAATTGCTCCCCACGTGCTCTAATCCTTCTAGATTCCTTGAACTCTGGGCTGGGTTGAATTCACGAACTGGATTTAACCTGCCTTTTAACTGATTATTTGATAAATATAAGAAGCTGAAGTCTGAAAATTACTATTATTCTACTTTTGCCCTTCTCTTTAACGATAGTGGTGGTGGCGGCAACACAATGATGGTGGTGACAACACAATGGTGGTGGTGGTGGTGGTGGTGGTGACATAATGGTGGTGGTGGTGACAATGATGGTGGTGATGGTGGCGGTGGCACAATGGTAGTGATGGCGATAGCGATGGTGGTGGTGATTATGGTGGTGGTGGGAACACTATGGTGGTGGTGGCGGCGGCAACACAATGGTAGTGGTGGTGGTGGTGATGGTAGTGGTGGGAATCGCAGTGGTAGTGGTGGTGGCGGTGACACAATGATGGTGGTGGTGGTGGTGGCGGTGACATAATGATGGTGGTAGCGGCGACAGTGGTGTTGGTGGCACAATGGTGGTGATGGCGGTGACATAATGGTAGTGGTGGTGACGATAACACAATGGTGGTGACGGTGGTGGTGGCGACAATGGTAGTGGTGGTGTTAGCGGTGATACAATGACAGTTGTGGCAGCAGCGATGGTAGTAGTGATGGCGGTGGTGGCGGTAATGGTAGTAGTAGTGATGGTAGCAGTGGCACAATGGTGATGGTAGTGGTGGTGGCGGCGACGACAACACAATGGTGATGACGGTGGTGGAGGTGGTGGCGGCAATGAAGGAGGTGGTGGCAGCAATGGAAGAGGTGGTGGCGGCAATGGTGGTGCTGGTGGTGGTGGCACAATGGTAGTGGTGGTGGCAACGATAGTAGTGGTGACGGTGGCACAATGATGATGGTGGCGGTGGTGGCGGTGGTACAATGGTGGTGGTGGTGGTGAAGGTATATTTGTCTATTATGAGAAATTGATAAAATCTTTACAGACTAACATTTTCAACATTAAGTGATAAGTAAGTGACTTGCTACTTAAAATTTTAGCCTATTTTTAAGAAGTGCTTAAAATATTAACTAGTATGCGTTTTAGGTTATCAAACGAGTTTAATTTATTAAGTGCTTAAATTATTCAATTTTCAGCTTTAAGTGGTATTATTAAACAGCCCCTAAGATAGTATCTTCTTATTAGTAGGGTTGTTCACGTTACTAGGGACTTGTAGCCTTACATCAGTTCAGCTGCCTTATACGGACATGACAACAATATTGAAAATGAAATTTTCGTATTGTAACTTCAAAATTTATAATTTTTGTGGGTTTTGATATAAGTTTTATGGTTTATTTAGAAAAAAAAAATTCACAATTTTTAAATTTTCAATTACAACTTTTTGGGGCAAGTTATAATTTTTGTGGTAACTTGCAGTCGATCTTAATTAAAAATGTTACGATTGATTCTAGCGATTGCAAGTTACCACAAAAATTATATAACGACCCTAAAAATTGTAAGAAAAAACCCACAAATTTTGTAATAACCTAAAAAGTTGTTCAATAGCTTTGTTGATTGTTAAGAATAACAAAGCAATCTAAAATAACAAAATATCTTTATTTGTGGGCTAAAATTACACAACAGAAATACCCAAGTACTAAACGGAATCGGTATTAGTTTGGTAATGGTTGGAGCAGTAAACTCGGATTCGGCAAGAATCTCATTTTTTGGTAGTACGAAGGGAGAATCAACTCAAAACTTGGACAGCGGTCAAGATGTTGGCGTACGCTGTTGTGAACATCATTTTTTTGGGCTAAAAATCTTAGTGAAATTGGCCAAAAATAAAATAAAAATTAGAATGGAGTCTTTTATATTATTTTAATATCAAAACTGAAATCCTTTCGATCAACATTACTTTAGACAATCTTAATCTGCCAACTAATACTCTGCTATGCATACAACATGCATCAACTAGTACTG
Organism: Ilex aquifolium; assembly: GCA_951799425.1. Classification (NCBI taxonomy): domain Eukaryota; kingdom Viridiplantae; phylum Streptophyta; class Magnoliopsida; order Aquifoliales; family Aquifoliaceae; genus Ilex; species Ilex aquifolium. Next base: position 7,784,318 of record OX637395.1, read on the forward strand.
ACGAGTCCAAATTCAACTGGGCTAAGCCCGATAAAAATAAGTCGGAAAAGGCCCAAATACTAATGGGCCCCGGAAATAGTCCAAGTCGCCAAAGCCTGTCAAGCCGGGTCCTCCCATCTAAGGAGAATGGAGAAGAGGTGAAGGCATCAAGGGAGGTCACCCAAGCCATATGGGCGCCGCCCACTAGGCGCCACCATGGGGCGCCGCCCAATGGTTGATCTCCCACTCCTCCTCAACCTCTCACTTGTTTTCTCCTCATGCCATGATGCTTCAAGTCCAAGAAGGAAGACACCAGAAGGCCTACACCTAAGCCCAAGGAAAACACCCAGGGGGATGACCACCCTTGGGCGCCTACCCCTTTGGTGTTCCTCTTGCCTTGACACTCCGGTACGCCCACTCCAACTCAAGGTCCAGCCTAAAGTCCAATCCAATCAGGACTCTCCTCCGACTGAATAGGAGCACGAGGGAGAGAATGACGAGATACAGAGATCAACTCCTACCTTAATTGTGCTTACTAAAGAGGTCCAATGCTTACCAAAGAGGTCCACTCTTACCATGACTGTACTTACTAAAGTAGTGGAAGACCTCTTCCTCACGGCACCGTCTCACTATAGCTATATAATGTAAGCCCTCTCAAGGGTAAAGACACGCTTACAACATCTCCAACATCTCAGACGCCTCCAACACCTCCAGTACCTTGCATACTGCACCATACACACATTCTCTCTCTCTCTCTCTCCTCTCTCCAAAAACACTGTAATACTCCCGGAGAACATCTTTCCTGTGACTCTTATTTATCAATAAAGAACACCAGGCCACCGCTGTCATTCCCGAAAGTGGAGTAGGTCATCCGAGACCGAACCACTATAAATCCTTGTGTTGATTCTCTGTTTACAGTTTTGATTCATTGATTGCCATTGATTGCTTGTTAATTACTCATTAATTGCATCATTATTCATAGTTGACTGTTGATCTTGCCAAAGACAATTTTATGCATCATCAAGTACTATAAACTCATATGGAGAGGGGTGAAAGCTTTGAGCCATTATCGTCTGATAAGATATTACCTTAGCTTGCAGGTGGTTCTTCTGTTTTATATTTTGTCACTGGACCTTCATTTTATGCTGATTAGGGATTACGTGTGCCCGATCTTCTTGAGGAGAGCTAATATTATAGGCTTCAGGTACGAGTAATCAGCATAGATATAAGGAATCCGTAGTACATATCTCATGTGATTTAGGTTAATTATATTTATAGGCTTCAGGTACGAAGAATCAACATAGATATAAGGAATCCGTAGTACATATTCCATGTGATTCAGGTTAATTGTGTTTATAGGCTTCAGGTACGAGGAATCAACATAGATATAAGGAATCCGTAGTACATATCCCATGTGACTTAGGTTAATTATGTTTACTATGGTGCCTTTAATATGTGATTATCTGTGGAATCTTTTAGAAAGCTTCCCCCAAGAAAAAAGAAAAATTGAATTTACAAGGAATCTAAAGGGATATACTGAGTCTTTTCTTTTTAGCATATGATATAATTAAATTAGTAATAACTTTGTGTTTAAAGACACTTTACAATACCAAAAATTGAGCATTGATTATGTAATATTTTATATTTTAAAAAAAACTTTATTTTATTTAATTATGTGGATAAAAAGAAAAAAAGAAAGAGGTAGTTATGGATTATTGGGCTTATCAGGCATGGAGAGTGTATTGGTTAAATTGTCTATTATTGGAGGGCCGTGTAAAGAAAATGTTGTTTTTGGGTGATAATTTTTTTTTTTTTTTTTGGAAATGAATTTTGTACTGATAGACAAAATTCGATGAAAATTCGATTAATCTTAACTATTGTTTTACTTTTATAAATATGCAATTCAAATTACTAACTATAATATTAATTAGATAATTTATTTCAATCCAATCTATTTCTGGCTATCAGTAATAATAATTAATGTATTATTTTATTGTATCCCTTATATCTTGTCTTTGGATGCACATTGGGATAAGGTGTGAAACCATAATATTAATTTCTTGTTTGGATGAGGTAGTGATGTATGATATTAAGTTAAAAAAATTAACACTCAATTCTACTAAAAATCAAGTTAGACATATTCATGATATCTTTTTGGAAAAATTATTAATAAGTATTATTTTTTCTACAAATATCGATTAAGTCATATTATTTTTATTTTATATCCATGAAGTCCTATTTTTAATATTTTATTTTAATGAAGCCCTAATGCCATTATATTTCAGTTTTACTCTTGACTTTTAGTTACCAACCCTTTCATTCTTTATCATATGTCACAACTACGGCGGTACACTCTTAGTGGGGCTTACTAACAACGTTATGTGCTTTTTTAAGGGAGAATTACACTCACACCCCCTGAGGTTTGTCATTTAATCACTCAGACCCCTTGACATTTGAAATATTACACACAGACCCCTTGAAATTTGTACGCGCGTAACACTTAGACCCCTACTGTAAATATATCCATTAATAAATTACACTCAGACCCCCTAAAGTTTGTAAATATATATTACTTAGACCCCTTAAGTTTAAAATGTTATACTTAGACAAAAAATCAAAGATAAAATATCAAATATTTTAAAATTTTACAATTAAAATTCATGTTCTATTGAATCTTTTATTGAAATAAAATCAAAAATAAAAATTCAATTTTTTCTTAAAAAATTGTGATTAATAAACAATTATATTGTCTATTGAAATTTAATTTGGTTGTTTAAACGACCAAATTAAAATATCAAACTACCCCAATTAAAGCTAAAAGATATTGTGTTCATTACAGTTTGGCTCCTTGTTTAATTTTTTAGTTTTATTCTAATAGATAGTATAATTATATACTAACTATGATTTTTTTTTTTTTAAAACTAGATTTTTTTTTTTGATTTTATTTCAGTAAATGACATAATAAAACATGAATTTTTTATGTAAAATTTATGTTCTATTATGAATGACTTAGACCCCTTGTTTGATTTTTTTAGCTTTATTCCAATAGATAGTATAATTGTATACTAATTACGATTTTTTAAGAAAAATTAAAATTTTAATTTTAATTTTATTTCAATAAATGATACAATAGAACATGAATTTTGGTTGTAAAATTTAAAATATTTGATATTCTATATTTGATTAGAGTATTTTTGGTCTAAGTATAATATTTTAATCTTAAAATGTTTAAGTATTATATACCTACAAACTTCAAGAGAGTCTAAATGTAAATTTATTAACGGATATATTTACAGCAGGGGTCTAAGTGTTACGCGCGTACAAACCTCAGGGGGTCTGTGTGTAATATTTCAAATGTCAGGGGGCCTGAGTGATTAAGTGACAAACCTTAGGGGGTCTTGGTGTAATTCTCCCTTTTTTTTAATGCAAATTATGGATTAAAATTTTTTTGCCCTTTTGTCCTCACTTTTCGCTCATTAGAAAACTGTTAAAGTTAATAAATACACCATTATTGTGCATCAACTGTTATTTTATTCAATTTTATATTTTTTGATAGTGAATTAGTTGTCTTTCCTTTTTGATATGAGTTAATTTATTTTTTTTTTGTGAAAATTGAGGGTGACTCTCCCTAAATGGACTTATAATGACTTGAGTTCTGGAAGGAAACTTATTTGAGGGTAAGTCCATGTTTAAATTTATATGTAGGTACTTAAGTCCATTTATTTTTTAAATTTCAAAATTACCCCTAACGGTGTTAGTTTTGTTCAGTTATGAAAAATCACATAAGTTAGATCATTGAGTTATATATGGAAACCCTTAATTGAGTTATATATGGAAACCGTTTATTAAATATTATGATAATTAGCGAAATTTTATATGAAAGTTATATATTCTGATAGTTATATATGGAAGCTTGATGTGCGAATAAATCGTTGGTCTATTAAGTCAAAATCAGATCACAAAATTTCCTTAAAAATTCAAAATTTCCTTAACATTAGTGTTACTATAGTGACACGAATGAGATTGTTTTCCTTAAAATATTCAATACCCAAAATGAAGAATTCCATTACTTCGAATAGTAACACAAACTCAACCCCTATTGCGATTTTACTCTTCAAGTTTACTGTGGAATCCATTGACAAAGTTACAATTAATTCTTTGCATTCAAAACATCTTCACAACTTTGGGATTCAGAAATAGAGTTAAGTTATGTGATTTTACATAAAAGTTGATGCTCATTGTAGGGTTTTAAAAAACTTTAAAAATTGAGATTCATTATTATTAAATTAAAGTGTTATATAATTAGATTTGTTGTTTTCTTTGTTGTGCAAGACATTCGAAATACATTGGTTGTGTGTATGTAAAATAGATCATGTTACTTTGTGATAACTGAAAAATGTATTTTAGAATTTCGATATCTTGATGTTCTTGATTGGTGTTGAGTGTCCTAATTCAACTGTCAATGGTATGTTACTACTAGAATTTTTGTAAATTTTTAATTTGTGGATCGTATTTTCACTATAATCTTTCGAAAATTGATGTTACTGTGAAAACTCTAGTGCCTTGTATTGTGTAAAAGTCGATGTATTATTGAGTACAAACCTTTGATGTTACTGTGAAAAATAAATGTGTATGTTACATAATATACGTCTAAAGGTTTGCAATTGGTAGTGTAAGTGAAAATTGAGGTTGGGTTTGTGTTACTATTTGAAATGGATGAATTCTTCATTTTGGGTATTGAGTATTTTAAGGAAAACAATCTCATCTGTGTCACTATAGTAACATTTGTATCACTATAGTAAAATGAGCTGAAGAGATCATCTTAAATTTATGAGCTGAAAAGCTCATCGTTTGTTTATGACTTAAGGAACTCATCTTAGTTTAATGAGCTAAAGAGCTCATCATGGTTTTATGAGCTGAAGAACTCATTGTTTGCTAGTTGTAGAGAGACGATTGAACTGAAACTTCTTGTTTATTGCAATAAAATTTTACAAAAGTGGGGTTCTTAGCTATTGAAAGAACTTTTTCAAATGGTCAGCTTTCCAGGATTGAGGCAAAACTCTTCCTTCTTCAGTTCTCAGCTCATAATTCCCTGATCTGATCACTCTAGATACGATGTACGGACCTTCCCAGTCGGGCTTTAACTTCCCATGAATAGGGTCCCTTCCAGCTGGGAGGAGTTTCTTGAGGACTAGATCTCCTACTTTAAAACTCTTGTGTCTGACCCTTCTGTTGTAATACCTTGTTGTCTTTCTCTAATAATCGAGGATGCGCTGCAGGGTTTTGTCTCTCTTTTCATCCAAGAGGTCAAGGTTGACTGGAAGCGATTTATCGTTTTGCTCGGGGTTTGTGAACTCCGTCCTTAGGGATTGAATCCTTGTGGACTTCGGTCCTTTCTTTTCTCTTTCTCCTTGTGGGTGGTCGAGCTTCCAGCCTTTGAGAGAAGAGTCTCCTCGCCATTGATGTATTTCTCTACCTTGACAAGGACCTCAGCCATGCTGGCTTGTGGATTCTTGGAGATAGAGAACATTAAGCCATTGGACTGAACTCCTACCTCGACGATGAATGCGGTAAAGGCAAACTTCTCGTCAGGGACGTCTACTTTTAGAGACTCTGAGTTGAACCTTTGAACGTAGTTTCGCAGTGTCTCGTTTGGCCCTTGTTTCACGTTCAGTAAATGGTAACTTAGATTCCGGTAAGTTCGAGCTCCAACGAAATGTGACACAAATGAAACAGAGAGCTCCCTAAATGAAGAAATAAAAGTTGGGGTCTACCTATTGAACCAGGCTAAGGCTGAGCCCTTCTGTGTGATAGCGAAAGCTCGGCATCGCACTGGATCTTGATAACCATGTAACTCCATCTGGTTTTCGTAGGTGTTGAGATGGTCCATGGGGATCCCTTGTCCCATTAAAGGTCTCTATCTGCGACATTTTGAACTTTGGTGGGAGAGAGAAATGCATCACTTTTGCGGTAAAGGAAGATTCTGTCTACTGGACCAGGGCGTCCAAAGACACATGGGTTTTTCCCCTCACCGCCTTCTTCATGCAGCTGAGCTCCTATTGAATCTCTTTGAAGCGCTGCTCCCAAAACTGCTCCTTCCTTTCCTGCTGAAATGGGGAAGCTCGTTCCTGTGAGTCCCTCTATTCTGGCTCTGTACTTCCTCGTCATCCTTGTTCTTTTGAATTCGACGATGGACATTGCCAACTGTCTGGCTATGCTTGTCCCCCTCAGTAATGTCCCTTAGGGGGTTGTGATGTTGAAGTTCCCCACGTGGGGGATCATTCTAGGCTAGTTGTGCCCTCTGGGGATGTTGGATGAGGTTCAGTAATTCCTCATTCTACTGGGGGAGGCGTTGATTGGCTAGGCGAAGGGCTTCAAGCTCGTTATTTAGGGGAGGATCCACCATTGGTGGGTCAACCTCTGGATTAGGCAAGAAATCACTAGGATTTTCCTGCTGTCTTCCAGTGGCAATCTGTTGTTGGTTCTACAATCGGATGAGGTTCATCTGACTTTTGCTCATATTGCGCGTAGAAACCATAAATTATTGAAAATGATCAGTAGAATTTTTGCAGGAACAATCGTTCTCACAGACGGCGTCAACTGATGGTGTATGTAGCACGGTAGAGTAGAGTTTGGGGTTTAAGGGTCACTGAATGGCTCAGTCGGAGCTCCTATGCTCTTTAGAATTGAACAGGGAAAAATGGGGGTTCACACACAGGGAATTTGTAGTGGTTCACCAGCTCGGGAGTTCGACTAATCCACTCTGAAGGGAGTCTCTTGCTCCTAAAGATATTATTGATAATAGAAGGAGATTACACTAAGTATTTTCGTTAGCTAAATGCGCATATGTTCTTGTGAGTGTTATGCCTCTTATTTATAGTTGGTCCTGGGCCTCGCTTGATCTCTGGCGTGATCATTGTCTCATCCTTGTAACGGTTGCGACTGTCATGCAACGGTTGTGGAGGGTGTTGAGACAGTTGCGACTCTTCTGCTTGGATATAGGCCCATTACGATTTGGGTGGCGTTTGGTGGAAGTCAGTGGTCTTCTGTGCTATCCTCGTGGAGATACAGCTGCAGGGATGGATGGTCTGACCTTAGGCTCCCTGATCATCTAGGATGGGCTAGGTTCCCGAGCTAGAAAGGCTTATTCTAAGCTGAATACCCGAGCTTAGCCTTGGACATATTTTGGGTATCATCAGACTTCATTCAAATAAATTACCAAGAGTATGACTTCATTGATATAAAACAAAAATAATATGACTTAATGGATGTTTAGGGAAAAAAGTAATACTTATTAGTAATTTTCTCCATTTTTAATCCTAATGCCAATAAGGATAGATTTAAATTTATACCGCCTATCACATAGAATTTGTTTGTACTATATATATGGTGTTATTTGGTAAATATAGTATCGACCAATTTTATACATACGTGAGAAAAGATAATCAAAAAAAGAAGAAGAAGATGAGTTCTTCTTTCTTTGATCACTTAGGAGCCGCGGCATAATACCGCACCCTATATAACATGATCCAAACATGTTTTTTTTTCATCAAAGTACCTTATTCTAGTCTCACTCTTTAACACTCGGACCAAATATACCCTTTGGGTCATCAAATTTTTCTTGATTGGTCAGTGTATGAGGTGCAAAATATAAGCTGAAAAAGGTCTGTTTATATATATATATATATAATAATAATAATAATAATTGATAATTCTCACATAAAGGAAATTTCTCCCACTACGATACAAGATTTAAAAGGAGAAATTCATTACATAAAAAATGACATAAAAGTCATAAAACAAAGAAATATAATAGTTGATAATTCTCACATAAAGGAAATTGCTCCCACTACGATACAATATTTAAAAGGAGAAATTCATTGCATAAAAAATGATATAAAAGTCATAAAACAAAGATTATTGTGTGTGTGTGTGTATACACTTTTTAAGGACCTCATTAAACATTTTGTTGCATATGATTCTGACATCTTTTTAGGATATATTTGGATTGCGGGTTAAAGGGGTACCTCTGGTAGGATAGGATTAAAAATATGTGGGCTCCATATATCCCACGTTTGGTAAGTAAAAAATACATCAAAAATTTCATCCGGATTTTATCCCAACCCGATTTGAAAAGTCAACTTTAACTCATCTATATGGATTAAATGAAACCCAAAGGGGGATTGGGATATTTTTTGTCAAACAAGATAACTAATACAAATGACCGAATTGTCCTGTTCTCTTCTCATTTTCTCTCTCTCTCTCTCTCATATGTTTCATCTCCTCCTCCTGTTTTTTAACATATTTGATTTTTTTTTTCAACAAATTTGTTTTGTCAAAACAATACTCTGCTGACATACCTCAAGATGACCAAACGTCTTCTCCAAGAGGACAACTAATTTAAATAATAAACTAACTCTAATAAAATAATATCCTAATTGGACTAAGATTAATTAACAATTAATTATAAAATAACTAATTAATGAGAACTTGAGTTAATTTTCAACTCGTAACATATGAAAACCCATCTAGAGGATATAAGATTATAACATTTTTATTGGAATTTGTCAAAGGCTAATTTATAAACCAAACATGGTATTGGATTGACTAGGTTAGGGGTAAAATAGTCAATTGTATCATATTTCATCCCCCTTCTCTATGGATTCCATAGAAATGCTTATGTGTTATCCAAACACCAGAAATGACAGGATACAGTCACTAAATCCTAATAAGTCTAATGATAGGTAGGTTTGGGTTGGATAGAAAATGATATTTTTTTAGATCTCCCATCCAATCCAATCCTCTCATCCAAACATACCCTTAGTTTTCCACACAAAAAATTCAGCTGAAGTTGATGGTTTTTATCTCACTTTCCAATTTGAATTTTCAATTTTTTTTTAATTTTCTATTATCATTTTTAAATTATTTCACATTCTCGACCAATTGATAGGAAAAAAAAGTAGAGATTATAAAATATATTTTTGCACTTTTAAGATGTGGGTCAATTTCTGTTGAAATGGCAAAAAGAATCATATATCTGCCCTTGTGTTGAGTCCATTTCCTACTTCACTGTGATTATAATTCATTTATACTTCATTAGAATAGTAATTTAATTCGACTATATTATATAGTACGTCATTTGGCTTTTATTATACTTATAAAAATAATCCACCATTACATATTTAAAACAAAATGTCATATACTTTTACTTGTACATTTTAGTTTGGGTTATAGTCAAATACCAAAGGAGATAAGATACCAGAGTTTATAATTTTTTGGGAAAAAACAAATTTATTTTTACTTGAAATGATATTGAACAAATTTTCATGGATAAATCATAGTTTCTAACAATTAAAGAAATTGAATTGACACAAGTTCAACTTAGCAAATTAAGTAACCATATTATTTTATTGTAATTTCACCAAATTAAAAGGCTATTTGTTTGATGGATTTGGAATGGTGGGTTTAAGTAAAATAGTCTGACAGACCACTTAATTCTATTTTTAGTTATGATCTTTAAACCCGGGATTTATATCCCGGCTCGTAAATGGTCTGGAGCATTAAACTCATATACATAGGGTTGGACAAACCCAAAGGGGGTTTCATATATGCTAGTCCAGGTTAATTACGTCAAATGACTCTTCTACCCCTAATAAAATATCCTATCTACCAATTCACATCCTAACCACCTGACAATTACTCATCTTTGTAATTAAACAAACATGGGTATGGATTGAATTAGTCAATGAATAATATAGTTATTTACAAAATAAATGTATGGTGACAATTATGATAAATTCTTGGGTCCCACATTTATTTATATTGCTTAGCAAACATAGGATTGTATTAAGTTTATGATTGGGGTGTGTTTGTTAACTCAAATTCAACACTTAAAATGAATGTATTCGGCACTTATTAATTAAGTTTGTTTGATTACTAAAATTTAAATATCTTAATATATTAAGTACTCGTTAAAAATATGTTACAATATTAAGTATGAGATCTCTTATTTAATTCTGAAAGTTGAAAGCGCTCGGCAAAAATATCTTTAATAGTATTTACAATATGACAATTATACCCTAAAATATTTCACAATCATATTAAAACTCTTATTAGTCTTCTCTCCAAAACTTCCAATTTATCTATCCTCTTCGTTGTCCTTTTCCCATCATCTTCTACAATGACACTGGTATGTCTTCTTCCCTTTTTTTCTGGTAGTAAGTCTTCTTCTCTTGTCTTCCATTGTCTTCTGTAACACACACACACACACACACACACACACACACACACACACACACACACACACACACACACACACACTGCACACACAAACACACACGCCGCACACATTCTGCACACACATACACACACATCGCACACACACATCGCACACACACACCACACACAATTTGCACACGCACACACACACATTGCACATACATTAAAATCTAATTTGTTCTAATTTTTTTAATATTTTTCCAATATTTATTAGTTATTGTTCACTTATTGTGTTATTTAATATGTAAACTACAATATGATAATAGTTGATGGGCCAAGCCCAAGGACCCAACTCATGTTACAAGCCCAAGTGCCCAACTTCAAGAGGTTCAGCTAGCCAAACCCAAAGAAGTCTACACACAGTCAAGCTCATCAGGAAGCTACATCAGCTTGGCTACGACAACAAGGAGCACTCAAGACCCTCACCTCCACCACCTTGGAAGCGGTCAACCTTCCTCATCTTTTGACCGAGTCTCATGGAGAGCACCTCAACGGTCTCACCCGTTGAGGAGAAGTCGCAAGCCCCACCAAAATAGTTAGATAGTTGCTATTAAGTCGCCCCAATTTGTTAGGGGACGACTATAAAATGTAAGCCCCACCAACACTTGGGGGGCAACACACTTGGTTGAGCATACCTCTCTCCTCTTCCTCTCTAAGCTTGTAACTCTCTGCTCCTTGCACACTTGAGTTAATAAAAGACCCGGCGATCCTAGCCATTTAGAAGTGGATGTAGGTCACATTGACTGAACCACTATAATTCTTGTCTTCTCTCTACTTTAATTACTGCATTTACTACTCACACTTGACAGGTGGTTTGCAAACCTAATTTGTGCATCATCAGTTTGGCGCCGTTTGTGGGAAATGACAAAATTCTCATTTTTAAAAACTTTCTCTGTTGAATCAATGACGATCACTACCCGATTGATGAACCAGCCTGAGGATAACCAACCAAGAGAAGAGGAGGTTGCTCCTCCCCCAACCAATTACGTCCCAAGTACGCATCAGATGCTGGAGACCATGCAGGAGCTTGTGACACAGAACCAACAGATCCTTCAACTAATGCTCGTTGCGCAAGGAGGAGCACAACCTGGACCTCAAGTGAGAGGAGCTCCACGCATTGGGCGTCAAGGAGCTCCCCACATGGGTGCTCCCCATCTGGGCGCCACCTTTGGAGCCCCCTTGGGCGCCCAGCATGGGAGAGCTCCCCATAAGGGACCTCCAACTCCTTTTTCTCCAGCTCCTGCACCACATGGTGAAGACCCTCATCTCCAAGACGATGAGGGTGAAAACCAAAGCATGGAGCATGAGAGTCATTTCCATGATCATTCCAGAGGAGCTCCCAACCATTGGGATGAGAAAATTAAGGAGGTACAAAATCAACTAGGTGACGTCTTCAACGCCATGAAGGCGCAGGGACCCGAGACAGTGGACTACCTCGTAAGGCGAACAGACACACCTTTCAAGCCAAACGTGGCGAACTACCCCCTTCCTCAAAAGTTTAAAATGCCATCCGTGGAGACCTTTGACGGAACGAAGGATCCACTAGACCACCTCGAAACTTACAAAACTCTAATGCAGCTGCACAATGTCCCAAACGAGATCATGTGTAGGGCGTTCCTAACCACCTTGAAGGGATCAGCGCGACAATGGTTTGCCAAACTCACCCTGGCCTCCATAGGCTCCTTCGCCGAACTGAGCAGATCCTTTGTGACACAGTTCATTGGTGGACGCCGCCATCAGAAGCCTGTGACCCATCTGCTCAGCATTAAACAAGATCGAGATGAGAGTCTAAGGAGTTACCTCACTCGTTTTAACGAGGAGGCCCTCCAAATCGAGGAGCCCAATGACAGAGTCACCATGACCGCCTTCCTGGGAGGCCTTTGCTCATCGAGTTTCCTCTTTTCAGTAATGAAGAGACCACTAAAGAGCATGCCAGAACTATTGGCAAAAGCTCAAAAATATATGAATGTTGAGGAAATCAATAGGTCTAGGCGAGGTGAATCATCTCGCGGATCGTCAAAAAATTGACCTGCCTCTGCACTGTTCTCAAATAGGCAGTCTAACTCCAGCTTAGCGGCTCTCTCGCGGGTCACCAAAAAAGCTTGGCCTTTGTAGTGTTCTCAAACAGGCAGCCTAACTCCAGCTTAGCGGCTTTCTTGCGGGTCGCCAAAAAAGCTTGGCCTCTGCACTGTTCTCAAACATGCAGCCTATCTCCAGCTTAGCGGCTTTCTCGCGGGTCGCCAAAAAAGCTTGGCCTCTGCACTGTTCTTAAACAGGCAGCCTATCTCCAGCTTAGCGTCTTTCTCGCGGGTCGCCAAAAAAGCTTGGCCTACCTCTGCACTGTTCTCAAACAGGCAACCTATATATCCAGCTTAGCGACTCTCTCGCGGGTCACCAAAAGCTTGGTCTCTGCACTGTTCTCAAATAGGCCGCTGGAGGGACTCTAGGCAGCTCATCAATCCCCAGGGTGACACGTGTAAGGGTGAAGCCGTTACGGAGGCTAGGGGTCGCCGAGGAGTGGCGCCGAGAAGAGGTGACTCGGAGGAGCCGAGTACGCCATCTGACACCAGCATTTATGACGATACGACAGTGCATTTATTACGATGTAAGTGACTCAGACAACCATTAATGATGTGACTGCATCCTCGAGACTCGAATCTACAGGTCATGATCACCTAGCATTAATGATGAGGGACCGAGTACATAGTCTCGGCATACCCCGGGGTACTGTTCCCCCGAGCATTGAATGCCCGGGAGTAGGCGTTAGAGAAGCTCTGAGCCCTCGGGGGTAGCAATAAATGCTCGGCGTAATGCCGAACGCTCGCCTCATCGCCCGGACATTAAAGGCGTGATGATTTGAGATGAAAGCACTCATTACGCCTGGGCAAGAGGGCCGAGTATTCAATGCTGTGATGGGACTTAAAGTCATAGCACTCATTGCCTTTTCAGGTATAAATACCCCAGAAAAGGGGAAGTAAAGGTACGCAAAATCACAATACAAAATTCATTAAGCTTGGGCCTCGAATCTCTGACTGACTTGAGCTTCGGAGGGGATAAGCCGGGTGTAAACCTGGCCCCCTTTTCTGACTTTGTGGATTGTTTCAGGTTCATCATACGTGCAAACCGCTACCTCAAATCATTACAGGAAATATCCCGTGCAGCCGCCTATACCTCAAGCTTAAGGACTCTCTCATGGGTCGCCAAAAGCTCGGTCTCAAGAGGCACGACTCTCTCACGAGTAACCTCAAACTCTGTTTTTGCTCTCACGCAAGCAGTATGCCTCTCTCTCCAGGTAATCATGTTAAATATTTTAATGTTTGAAATAACATTATTTTTGCCATCTCTAGGTAGGATCTTGAAACTTAGGTCGTCTACAACCCGAGGGACTATATTAGATTGAATGTCAACAATTGGGGCCTCTCCATTGGCACCCAGCAGCTGGGTTGCTTGACCAATGACTCCCAGCAAGTCCTCAGCGCCCAGTTGCGTCCTGCCCAGTGCCAAGGGCGCCTCACCGAGCGCCTCACGCAGACAGCAGCGCCCAAACCGCCCAGTGCTACGCACCTTTGGGCTGCTCGCCCATCTCCTCTCCAGGCCACTTGGGTTGCTCGCCCATCTCCATGCCGGATCTCCCCCCTTATGCGAGCAGGCTGCTCGCCTAGACTGCGTGAATTGGCGCCCAAGTCATCCCTTTGCTCGTCAGTTTTCTCCATCGCGCGGACAGAGCGCCCAAGCTGCTCAACCAAAGCCTCCTGCTTGCCCAAGAGAGCTTCCCAAGTCCCAGGCTCGCCCAAGGCAGCCCAGGCTCGCCCAAAGTGCTCCAAACAGGGCTTATAATATATCAAATCGAAGCTCTTGACGAGCTCTACAAGATTTATAGGCTTTGGCTATGATTGATGTTGTACAAAGTCCAAAAAAAGGCTCAGAAACAGCTATTTTGGCCTCCCGAAGTTTTTTCAAAAAAAAAAAAAAAATTCTGCTCGCCCAGGACACTTCTAACTCGCCCAGAGGCTGTCTGCTCGCCCAAATCGCGCGCCTGGCTCCCTGCTCGCTATTTTGACCGTAAATTTTGCTCCGTAACTCCAAATTGGGGCTTATAATATATCAAATTGAAACTCTCGGCGAGCCCTACAAGACTCACAGCCTTTGGCTATGATTGATGCTGTTGAAAGCTCAAAAAATGCCTAAAAGCACAGGTTTTGGCCTCCTGATGTTTTTCCAGTTATGCGGGTCAGCCGAAAATTCAAATTCAACCGAATGCCCTCATCTCCAAGTTCTATTGGACGCAGGGCATTGGGGGGCAAATGATGGGCCAAGCCCAAGGGCCCAACTTCAAGAGGTCCAGCTAGCCAAACCCAAAGAAGTCTACACCCAGTCAAGCTCATCAAGGAGCTACATCAGCTTGGCTACGACAACAAGGAGCACTCAAGACCCTCACCTCCACCACCTTGGAAGCGGTCAACCTTCCTCATCTTTTGACCGAGTCTCATGGAGAGCACCTCAACGGTCTCACCCGTTGAGAAGAAGTCGCAAACCCCAACAGAATAGTTAGATAGTTGCTATTAAGTCGCCCCAATCTGTTAGGGGACGACTATAAAATGTAAGCCCCACCAACACTTGGGGGGCAACACACTTGGTTGAGCATACCTCTCTCCTCTCCCTCTCTAAGCTTGTAACTCTCTGCTCTTTGCACACTTGAGTTAATAAAAGACTCGGCGACCCTAGTCATTCAGAAGTGGACATAGGTCACATTGACCGAACCACTATAATTCTTGTTTTCTCTCTACTTTAATTACTGCATTTACTACTCACACTTGACAGGTGGTGTGCAAACCTAATTTGTGCATCATCAATAGTGATTTATGTTATGAATTAAACTAATTTGATTATATTGTAATTTTTTATTAAATATAAAAACCTATTTTATAAATATTTTCAAAGTAAAGAAAGGAATGGTAAAATTAAAATTAATTTATTTTCAGACGTCAGCTATGTGTAGTTATTAAACAGTTTGGTTCAATTCAATACTTAAATTTCAATAGGTACCAAACAATCAACGAATTCAACATTCAACATTCAACATTCAACTTTCAATTTTCAAACTTCAGCTTTCAATTTTCAAACTTTAACTTTCAGTTTTATCAAACACCATCTAAATCCCGTGTAGAAATCCCTTGGATTGGGTTTGAAGGAGTTTTCTAAAACCAATTCAATCTCCCCACGTGGATCATCTAAACATGCCCTAAGTGATAACAGTGCCCTTATTTTGTAATAATTTTTGATATAGTATCAAAAAATATCAACTTTCTCTTTTTTCTTCTATAACTTTACCACCATTTAATTATAACTTTATTTGAAAAATTATAACTTAAAAAATTTTTAACTTTTAACAAGTTATGATCCCACCTCAGATATGTAATCTTACCCTTTCACTTATTACAATGGTTGAAATTTGAGTGACTTTTGGGAACTCCCAACTGCACATTATATAATGTGGTTGTTGGGGGAGAGACCTATATTTAAATCCAGTTTTGGTTTCAACTGGGGAAAGTTGCTCCACACTACACGTATTCAATTTCACCACAAAACCACGATTAAATATTTAATATAACAATTGTATCATGTCGTTGTTCTTACATGGTGTTAGCAATTAATAATAAATATATAAATAGAATAAGTGAATCTAAGAAATAGTATTTGGGGTGTCAAAATATAATATAATTAGTTAACATGACATGAAATTAAAGAGTTTGAATATTTCTTAAGCCACCCGTTGCGTAAACAAGTGGACTCGACACGACACAGTTAATAAACGAATCAGGTAAGGTTGAAGCAAATAAAAAGTAAATAAACGACGCGACTCGTTTATATACCGGTTATACATGATCCATATATAACACGAATCTGATATTACATAATTTGTTAGACACAAATTAATAAACGAATCGGGTATGAGTGAAATTTTTTTAACACAAATCTGATAAAACTTGACACGAACCTGCCTCACCCGATAGAATTGACAGGCCTAACTAATACCAAATGATAGGTAAGTGTGAAATTTATTAGTGGTTATAGAATTTAGTGGAACCTATTAATTCTATATATTCATTTATTATTAATTGGTGACACAACATAGCAATGAGTCACTCTTATATTTAATATTTGGAGAAGTCTGTGGTACCAAAAAAACAAAAAGTCAATATTGTACCACCATTTACAAGTTTTGTAATTTTTTTTTATAATTTTTCAAAGTCATAACTTTTGAGGGTCATTTATAGTTTTTGGGGATCATTTATAACCTTTGAGGATTATTTACAACTTTTGAGGTTAATAAAAATTTTAAGATAGATTGTTAGTAAAACTTGCAGCTAGATGACTTTAAAGCCAAGATGGTCTAAGTTTTGTTTTCATTAAGATATGGCCAAAGGAGGTAGCATAGTTTGACCCTTTTCAGAATCTTTGAATCCTTTTTTTTTCCCTATTAATTTGCTTCTAGTTTGGAATCATTTTAGTTTTTTTAAGTAAATTATTTAATTTGCATCCCCTTAAGATAATGACACCTTACCTTCATTCTCACACTTTAGTAACATATTAATGATTCTGTTTAATCCTTTAGACTTGTTTCTTTTTCAATTTTTAATAATGGATAGATACATGTGGTGGTGGTGGTGGGGTGGTGTGTGTGAGAGAGAGAGAGATTGGTTTTATTTGGCTGACTGTACACAAGATAATATATGAATAAAAATATAAAAATTGGAATCAATCGGCACGCGTAATCTCCAACTTTATGTTTTTTTTTTCAATTGAAAGACTCCAAATTAATATGTATAGCCTTGACATTCATTGCATCATTCTGCAAGTTAACGTGGTCCAAGACCGTACGGTGCTCATGTATACTCTTAAATCCTGAATATTATTCTATAAATGATTAAGACTTTAATCCCTTTGCTTCCCATATTTTCAAAACTACTTAGAATTTTATCCCTATGTCCTATGTTTTGAATCCTTAATATTATCATAAATAAAGAAAGATTTTTAATGGAAGTTGATGGGACACTTCTGAGAAAGAAGCAGATCGCGACACGTGTCCTCGGCACCGAGGACATCCTTCTTTCTGACAAGGCCACGTGTCCTCGGTACCGAGGACAATGGTCTCTCTAACAAGGATACGTGTCCTCGGCACCGAAGCACGTTGCTCTCTGACGACAAGGTCCCCTCGGCTCCGAGAAATCCCCATTCTCTTGAACAAACTACGTACCCTCGGCTCCGAGGGTACCTCCACTCAAAGACGCCTGTGTGTTCTCGGCGCCGAGGGATACTTGCTCGGACTGTGGCCCTACCACATAACTCTGACTTCTAGAAATGCTACTAATTGATAGCCGATCAGTCTCAACTAGATTAGGAATCATGAGGGTACTCTGCACAAGGACCAACACAACACTCCACCAAAGGGAGCAGGACGCGTGGCATAAAGTGCAGGATAAGGGGCAAATAGACAAATATGCCTCTGCTGACATGTGGCTGTCTCAGACAAGCATTTAATGAATCATCAGTTGATGGGACCTCAACAGTGACTCGAGAAGTCAGGAAGGAGGGGCATTAAGTGCTTCAGTATCAGGACATTTAATGCCGCAACATTGAAGAAAGAGCATTAAATGCTTCAGGATCCGAGCATTTAATGTCCTTGCATAAAAGGAAGAACATTGATTGCTCGGGGATCCGAGCAATTAATAATGGGGTCTCCCCCATGCGAAGTAGGGGGCACACTACCCTATATCTGGACACTACCTACTATCTAGGCCCCCAGTAATGATGAGTCTTTGGTGGGTATAAATAGCTTCCAAAAATACAATGCAAAAGTACGCAAAATCACCTCTCAAGAATACATCACAGTGCTTTCTTTTTCCTCTCTCTCAAAGAACTGACTTGACCGTCGGAGGGGATACACCGGAAAACACTCTGGCGCCCTTTCTAACCTGTTTTCTGTGTACCAGGGACCATCATCGATCGAGCAACCTCTTGAAACAATTCATCACCACTCCATAGGCCCCCTTTGACCCTTTAAGTCCTTTCTTTGCCACGGGATCTTCGACATTCGAGGTAAATACGAGCTCACAAAGGGAGAGATATGTCTTTTACAACTATTGTGCGAAAATCACCGCGCATAAAAGTCATTGAAAAAACATAGATCGAGATTATGTCTAGGTTTTAGTCACTAAGGTGGTGTTTTATAAAACTGATTGTTGAATTTTAAGTATGGAGTATTGAATTTTTTAATTTGTAGACTGTTTGATATCCACTGAGATTTAAGTATTGAATTGAATCAAACTGTTTGACAAATATAAAGAGTCAAAGTCTGAATATTCTAATTTTGCCCTTTTTTTTTAATTATCTCACTGTAACTATTTTTTTTTCTATCACCATCACCACTGTGGTGATGGTGGCTGTGGCACAATGGTGGTAATGACGATGATGGTGGTGGTACGATGGTGGCAGTGGCGATAATGGTGGTGCAATGATGGTGGTGACAACACAATAGTGGTGGTGATGGTGGCGGCGGCGACGGCGGCGGCGGCGGTGGTGGTGGTGGGCCTAGTGACGGCACAATGGTGGTAGTTGTGAATAATGGATATTGAAAAGTTAAGAGTGTAAAATATATTGAGGATATATTTTTCCATTATAAAAATTTTATAAAATTCTTACTGACCATCCTTTTCAGCATTAGGTGATAAGTAGGTAGGTTTCTACTTAAAAGTTTAGCATATTTTTAAAAAGTGCTTGAAATATTAAGTAGTGTAAGTTTTACGTTATCAAACAGGTATAATTCATTAAAATGTTCAATTTCAAGCATTAAGTTATGTTATCAAACAGCTCATAAATCTCACTCTTTTAGTCTTCATTTTAATTTTTTATTATTTTTACAATATGTTATTTTATCCAATTAGGACGATAGAATTATATTCACATCAATAGCATAATCGACTTGATAATGATGAGATTTTGAGCTTGGGCCGCTAGTATCAAAGAGCCCAATGAGCCTAGGAAGCCATTGCTCGCGTACTGGCCCAAATGGAGCACCCGCAGCAGGTCCACACCAAGAGTAGAGTGGGCCAAGCCCAAAGGAAAAGGTCCGACGGTACCAGTGGACCTGGATCCCAGCACAGCCCCAGTCCAGCCCAGCCATATATCACAGTTCGGCCCAATGCCCGTCTTAAAGCGTCTTCGTCATGCCACGTGTTCCGAGGACAAGGGGACCATTTCTGACACCCATAACAAACACACACTCCCTGGTACTGGGCGTGTTGGTGTGCATAACCATTCAGAAACGGCGGGAGTAGTGGCGTCGCATGATAGAGACTGCAGCAGGACAAAAGAGGGCCCATAGAATCAACAAAAATGAAGGAGGAGCCACAGGAAACCCTAGAGGGGTCGCATGTATAAATAGGACATGGTTGCCCTACTGTTAAGGATCTTCTTCTCCCCTAGCTCTATCAAGCCTTCAATATACTTAAACATTGTAAAGGCTCTGAGCCAGTTACACCATTGTAATCTCTACAAATTAAGCAATAACCCCCAAAGAGCAAGAGACTCCCTTACAGTGGACGTAGCCCAAGTCTTTCGACTAAGGTGAACCACTTACCTTGTGTGTTCAGCTTCCCCTCACTATTCCATTCATTTTACTGTTCTATATACTTACTCTAAGACTAGTGGTCAACACATCGAACTTGGGCCCTTATTGCCGAGACCCATCAGTTGGCCCCGTGGGAAACGGTTTTCATCGTTTTCCTTTGAAATTCTCTTACATCCTTGATTAGTTTGATGGTTTCGACTCGGAATATGAGTAAATCTCATGCCCATTCCCAGGTTCACTGGAACTTACCTGAGAATGTCCCAACTCCCGAAACGGACGTCGAGAACCACCCCCCAACGGCAAACCTCCCTCATCTCAATGAATTAGAATCCTATCGTCGAACCACGATGCAATTGATGAAGCAGAACCAAGAGTTTATGACATGGATACAGACACACCAACTTCCGCAATACCCATCAGCTCATCAAGAACCTCCTCCGCCTCCGGCACAACACGACGCTCCTCCGCAGGAACGCCAAGCTCCGCCTAATGGGGTCATGGAGCTTCATGAGCACAACCACTCTGGGGAAAATTATCGGAGGAGACATTGGGAGGAACACACTGAGGATGAAGCCCACAGTCAGGGCCGAGCCGCCTATCGAGAAGACAGACCCCTTCCCCCGCCAGATGCCATGGACCACCTTTTGAAGCAGAAACTTCGCGAGCTCCAACGAGAGCTAGGTAGAATGAAAGAAGTGGTTAAGGGGAAGACTCCCGACACCATGGACACTCTGGTCCAGCAAACCGAGTCACCATTCACTCCGGAGATCCTTCATTTCCCCCTCCCTCAGAAATTCTGGATGCCATCGATAGAGGCATTCGACAGGACCAAAGATCCGGTTGATTACTTGTACTCCTAAAAAAATCAAATGGAACTCCAGGGATATCCGGATCCCATATGCTGCCGAGTTTTTGTCATCACCTTCAAAGGGTCGATAATCGCTTGGTTCAACAGACTACCGCCAACATCAATCTCCTCTTTCAGGGAGCTATCTATACAATTCGTATCGCACTTCATCGGAGCAAAGACGTACAGGAAGCCGTCCTACCATCTTTTGAACGTCAAACTGGGGCCCAACGAGTACCTCCGGAGCTATGTACAACGTTTCAACCAAGAATGCCTGAAGGTGGAAAGTGTGGACGACAAGTTCGCGCTGACCACTTTCATGTCTGGGCTCGAAATTCAATCCAAGGATCTCCTCTTCTCAATCGCAAAAATCCTCATGCCACTATGACCGAGGTACTAGCAAAAGCCAAAAAATACATCAACGGCGAGGAGGCCCTTCGCCTCAAAGGGGGTTCGACACCGGCATAGGAAGGAAAAAAGAAGAAGGATCGCAGCACTAGAAAGGAGAAAAAACATAATTGGTCACCGAGGAGTCATTCTCCCAGAAGAGGAAGAGAGCCGTCTCTGAAGAGGAGATGCAACGTCAAAGACCGCCCAGGGTCCCCGCCACAAGAATTACAGCCCCGATATGCCCCAGCGGGCTCCCTCCCTTAGTCACCTCTATTGCACAGGTCCTCCATGAGGTCAAGAACGAAAGGTTCGTCCAATGGCCACCTCAGATGAAATCTGATCCTAGGAGGAGGGACCCCGCGAAGTACTGTGAATTCCACAAGGACACCGGCCACGAGACGAATGACTGCATCCAACTCAAGAAGGAAATAGAGTACCTGATCCAAAGGGGTTACTACACCAGTATGTGGCAGGAGAAGGAAGAGAACAAAATAATTAGAGGTGAGACGCCCGAGCTGCCCCTCAACCCCCACAACAACACCAGCAGGCCCTTGGCGAAATTCGGGTCATCTCGGGGGGTTTTTCCGGAGGAGAAGAGTCCATCTCGGCATGAAGGGTGTACGCTAGACGGGCAAGATCGAAAGATTTCCTCGAGGTCCAAGCAATTCGAAAAGCCCCTCGTCGGGACATAGAGATTACATTTTCTGACGCAGATCTTGAAGGATGTCAACACCCGCATGACGACCCCCTAGTCGTAAAGGCAATCATCGCGAATAAGACTATACATTGAGTGCTCATTGACAATGACAGTCCGGCAGACATCATCTTCCTGTCGGCCTTTGATCAGCTCGGCATAGAGAGATTGAGGCTCGAACCTGTAAAAACCCACCTTTTGGGCTTCTCGAGTGAGAGAGTCTTGCCCGTTGGATCTATCCAGCTTGTCCTCACCTTGGGGGACCAACCCTTTCAGGTTACAACCTTTGTTCATTTTCTAGTGGTGGACGCCCCGTCCGTCTACAACGTCCTTCTGGGAAGACCGTCTCTCAATTCCATTAAAGCAATACCTTCGGCATACCATTTGGTGATGAAGTTCCCCATTGGGAATGGGGTCGGCATGGTCAAGGGGGATCAACGCCTCGCAAGAGAATGTTATGTGGCATCAATGAGGCACAAGGAGGTAGAGTTAGTCCAGCTGGAGGACTTGGACATGAGAGACGAGTTGGAGACTCGGCCCACCCCCATAGAGCAGTTGGAACCCGTGCAGTTAGATGAGAACCCAGGACACGTGGTCTTTGTAGGCTCCATGTTGCTCCCTACAATAAAGGAGAAACTTATCTCGTTCTTGAAAAAGAACGCTGATATTTTCGCTTGGAAACAGGAAGATATGGAAGGAATAGATTGTACACCAGCTTAGTGTTGATCCGAACTGCAAACCAGTGAGGCAGAAGAGGAGAAGCTTTGCCCCGGACAGGTAGAGAGCTATTAATGAGGAGGTAGCCAAGCTGCTACGGGCAAAAGCCATCAGGGAGGTAGATTATCCGACCTAGTTGGCTAATGTCATGCTCGTGAAGAAAGTGAATGGCAAGTGACGACTATGCATCGACTTCACCGATTTGAACCGAGTGTGCCCCAAAGACAGTTTTCCTCTACCCCGGATCGACCTGATAGTCGATGCCGCAGTTGGCCATAAGCTCCTCAACATCATGGATGCCTTCTCAAGATATAACCAGATTAGAATGGATCCGAATGACCAAGAGAAAATTTCGTTTATCACAGAACAAGGGATCTTTTGTTATTAGGTCATGCCTTTTGGATTGAAAAATGTCGGGGCCACCTACCAGAGGCTGGTTAATAGAATGTTCTGCGAGAAGCTCTGCTCGACTATGGAAGTATATATAGATGACATGCTCGTGAAGTCCCTTAAAGCCAAATCCCATATTCAGCGCCTCGAGAATGGTTCGAAATTATGCGGCAGTACAGGATGAAACTGAACCCAACGAAGTATGCCTTTGAAGTATCTGTCGGGAAGTTCCTGGGATTTATAGTCAACAGCAGGGGTATTGAGGTGAACCCCGAGAAGGTGAAGGACGTCCTTGAAATGAAGTCCCCGGCCATCACTCTGGAAATACAACGTCTGACCGGAAGAATAGCGGCGCTCAATCGGTTTGTTTCGCGCTCCACTGACATGTGCCAACCATTCTTCAAGGTCCTGAAGGCAGCCTTTCAATGGGACGAGAAATGTGAGGAGACCTTCCAAGCCCTTGAGGCCTATTTGGCCTCGCCACCGGTACTAGTGAGCCCTCAGGAATGAGAAGTTCTAACCCTCTACCTAGCCGTGTCTGACTTCTCAGTCAGCGCCGCCTTGGTGAAGAACAAGGAGAGAGTCCAGCAACTAGTTTACTTCTGCAGCAAAGCCCTCAGGGGGGCCGAAAAGAGGTACCCAAAGATG
This sequence comes from Ilex aquifolium, assembly GCA_951799425.1. Classification (NCBI taxonomy): domain Eukaryota; kingdom Viridiplantae; phylum Streptophyta; class Magnoliopsida; order Aquifoliales; family Aquifoliaceae; genus Ilex; species Ilex aquifolium. Next base: position 7,807,892 of record OX637395.1, read on the forward strand.
GAGAAACTCGTACTTGCCCTCTTAGTGGCAGCTCGAAGGTTGAGGCCATACTTTCAAACACACACCATCGAGATTCCGACTGACCAGCCGATGAGGCAGGTCCTGCATAAGCCGGAAGCCTCCGGGAGACTAGTGAAATGGGTTATAGAGCTTAGCGAATTCGACATCAAGTTCAAGCCGAGAACTGCGATCAAGGGACAATTCTTAGCAGATTTCCTTGCCAAGTTTACCTCGCTACTCGAAGAGAGCACAAAAAACCAAGATTGCATCCCTGATATCCCGACTTGGAAATTATACGTAGATGGAGCATCAAACGCCCAGGGAAGTGGGGCCAGTCTGATCCTAACCTCGCCCGAGGGGTACGACCTGGAGTACGCTTTGAGATTTGACTTTCAAGCATCCAACAACGAAGCGGAGTATGAAGCCCACATAGCCAGCCTCAACCTGGCCTTATCAATGGCTACACAACAGATCGTGGTCCATAGCGACTTGCAATTGGTGGTCAGGTAGGTCGAAGAAGAGTATGCCGCTAGAGATGACAAGATGGCGCTTTGCGTGATGAAAGTACGCATCCTGCTGAAGAAGTTTGTTTTGGCTAAGCTGGTCCAAGTGCCCCGAGAAGCCAATGCCCGAACCGACGCACTAGCCAAGTTAGCTACAACCTCCCAACAAGATTTTCTAGGGATGGTTCCCATCGAAATACTTGTCGGGCCCAACTTCCAACTCGATGAGGATCAGGCCAGGGAAAGACAAGCCATGCCAATCCAAGAAACCGCTTCATGGATAGATCCCATCATATCCTTCTTACAAGATGGGGTACTCCTTGATGACCCTAAAGAGGCATCAAAGCTAAGATCCAGAGCAGAGAGATTCACACTCGTCCAAGGTAATCTGTACAAAAAATGTTTTTCGTTCCCACTAATGAATTGTGTGATTGAAATACAGGCAGATTACATCTTGAGAGAAATTCACGAAGGTATATGTGGGAACCACATCAGCGCAAGAACTTTGGCAAGCAAGGCGCTACGGCAAGGATACTTTTGACCCACCATGGCTAGGGATGCAAATGAGATGGTGAGGAAGTGCCAGGTCTACCAGATTCATGGCAATCTGCCACACTGCCCGCCAGAATAACTCACATCCGTCGTCAGCCCATGGCCTTTCCAACAATGGGGATTAGACATCCTAGGGCCTCTGCCGATTGGTGTCGGGCAGTGCAAATTTGTTGTAGTCACAGTCGATTATTTCACCAAGTGGGCAGAGGCTGAGCCGTTGGCCAAAATCACCGCACAAAAGGTTAAGAACTTTGTTTGGAAATCAATAGTTTGTCGTTTCGGTGTCCCCAGGGCGTTGGATTCAGATAATGGAAAGCAGTTCGATAATCCAGAATTCACGGGTTTCTGTGCTGAGCTAGGAATCAAGAACTACTTTTCGGCACCCGCATATCCGCAATTCAATGGGCAGGCCGAGGTCACCATCAGAACCATCAAGCTTACACTGAAGACAAGGCTGAAGGCGTCTAAGTCTCAATGGGTGGATCACCTCCCAGTAGTATTGTGGGCATACCGGACAACCGTTTGAACCGCAACAGGCGAGACTCATTTTAGCCTTGCATACAACACAAAGGCGATGATCCCAATGGAGGTCAGGATGCCTTCCGCAAGAGCCGAACTCTTTGATCCAGAGCAGAACGACAGATCCCTGTTGGTCAACCTTGACCTCTTGGATGAAAAAAGAGATGAAGCGCTGCAACGGATATTCTCATACCAGAGAAGCGCAGCTAGATACTATAACAGGCGGGTGAGGAGAAGGAGTTTCAAGCTAGGCGACTTAGTGCTGAAGAAATTACTCCCAGCCAGGAAGGATCCAACCCATGGGAAGCTCGGTCCAAATTAGGAAGGGTCATACATTGTGAAAAGGGTAATTCGACCTGGAAACTATGAGTTGCAGACAGAGGAAGGAAGAGACTTGCAACACTCTTGGAATACGGATCACCTGAAGCGTTACTACCAGTAGAAGTTCTCTGAGAACCGTTGTAATTAAAAGAAAGAGTCGTTGTAAAACCTCATTTTTTAGATCAATGAAATTTTCGAAGTCCTCATAAAACGAAATTTTGCACTAAGTTCAGCCCATCGAGCTTTTCAGCTTGAGAAAAAAAGTTTTTCAGCTCGGGACTACTAGGTTTTTCAGCTCGGGACTACTAGGCTTTTCAGCTCTGGACTACTAGGTTTTTTAGCCTAATAGCTTTTCAGCTCAGGACTACTAGGCTTTTCAGCCTAAGAGCTTTTTAGCTCGGGACTATTAGGCTTTTCAGCCTTAGGGCTTTTCAACTCGGGACTACTAGACTTTTCAGCCTAAGAGCTTTTCAGCTCCGGACTACTGGGTTTTTCAGCCTAAGAGCTTTTCAGCTCGGGATTACTGGGCTTTTCAGTCTAAGAGCTTTTCAGCTCGGAACTACTAGGCTTTTCAGCTCGGGACTACTAGGTTTTTCAGCCTAAGAGCTTTTCAGCTCAGGACTACTAGGCTTTTCAGCCTAAGAGCTTTTCAACTCGGGACTACTAGGCTTTTCAGCCTAAGAGCTTTTTAGCTCCCGACTACTAGGTTTCTCAGCCTAAGAGCTTTTCAGCTCGGGACTACTAAGCTTTTCAGCCTAAGAACTTTTCAGCTCTGGACTACTAGGCTTTTTAGCCTAAGGGCTTTTCAGCTCGGGACTACTAGGCTTTTCAGCCTAAGCGCTTTTCAGCTCCGGACTACTAGATTTTTCAGTCTAATAGCTTTTCAGCTTGAGACTACTAGGCTTTTCAGCCTAAGAGCTTTTCAGCTCGGGACTACTAGGCTTTTCAGCCTAAGAGCTTTTCAGCTCTGGACTACTAGGTTTTTCAGCCTAATAGCTTTTATGCTCGGGACTACTAGGCTTTTCAGCTCCAGACTACTAGGTTTCTCAGCCTAATAGCTTTTCAGCTCGGGATTACTAGGCTATTCAGCCAAAGAGCTTTTCAGCTCGGGACTACTAGGCTTTTCAGCTCGGGACTGCTAGGCTTTTTAGCCTAAGGGCTTTTCAGCTCGGGACTACTAGGTTTTTCAGCCTAAGAGCTTTTTAGCTCCGGACTACTAGATTCTTCAGTCTAATAGCTTTTCAGCTGGAGACTACTAGGCTTTTCAACCTAAGAGCTTTTTAGCTCGGGACTACTAGGTTTTTCAGTCTAAGAGCTTTTCAGCTCTGGACTACTAGGTTTTTCAGCCTAATAGCTTTTTAGCTCGGGACTACTAGGCTTTTAGCCTAAGGGATTTTCAGCTCGGGACTACTAGGTTTTTCAGCCTAAGAGCTTTTCAGCTCGGGGACTACTGGGATTTTCAGCCTAAGAGCTTTTCAGCTCGGAACTACTAGGCTTTTCAGCCTGAGAGTTTTTCAGCTCAGAACTACTAGGTTTTTCAGCCTAATAGCTTTTCAGCTCGGACGCAGATATGTCAACCACAAAAGTCATCATAACAAACCCACATGAATTTTTTTTATTAAAATTTAAGTAAGTGACAAGATTACAGAAGAAGAAGACCCCCTGACACATACTAAATCCCCCCTCAAAAGAATAAGCAACACCCTAGATCCCCCCGGCAGGCCCTTTTAGCTTAGAATCTCCCTTCTCCAGCCGAGCATTGATAGCTCGGAGGCAGGAGTTCTCTTCCTTCAAAACATCTCTCTCTGACTCAACCTCAGCCAACCGCTTCTTCAAGATCTCCACCTCAGCAAACAAAGACTTTCTCTCATGAGAAGAGCTGGGTGACTGAGATGTCGAGCTGACCCTTCGACGCTTCCTGGAGGAAGTGGCCACATCCTCATTTTCTGATTTAGTAGAAAAAAATTCAAACTCGAAGAAGGAAGGGGCGAACCGAGGGATGACGTCCAAAGCAGCTTGAGAGCAACCTCCGATCCCGAACCGAATTAGGTTCTGCGGAGTGACCAGGGCGGAAAAGGGGATCGGCTCGACAAGCTCCACCTGGTTGACATTTACCTTCTCTCTCGGAATCAGGTTGGGGGTACCTGCACGACACAACGTAGAAACAATCAAGACTAACACGATGCCTGCAAACCAAAAATGACTAACCCAAACTCGACAAGATTTACCTTTTTCGTTGAAGCGCCCCCAGGTGCGAGGAACCCGGGTGCACCAGTGTTGTCTCTCGGTAGACTCCCACCAGTCCCCGGAAACAAAAAAGAAACGCTGGGTCCACCACTCTAGAGAGTTAGGGATGCCAGGGATCAGTGGGAGGCAACTGAGGCGTCAGGTAAAATGGTAGAAGCTGGGGGGGAATTCCCAGGAAAGTTCGAAGAAGTAAAAAAACTCGGCAACAGTGGAAAAGTCATCAAAGCCTTGAAGGCGCCAGAAGATGAAGAAGCTGATCAAAACGGCCCATCCTTAGCAGAAAGGCGAGAAGGGAATAGGGCGTGGTAAGAAAGAACCCACCCAAAGTCTGGGTGGATAGGAAAGCGAAGGCCCATCTCGAACAAACCCTCAAAAAAGGAAACCTCCCATCGGGAGGAGATGTTGCAGGGTTCATCAGGGGTGGGAGCCCTGACCACCAAATCCTCGGGGAAGTCGTAGCGCCTCTTCACCTCCTCTACATCAGAGGCGATGAGCAATGAAGGGAGCAAGAAAATGGAATACCTTGAGTCATTGAGCTTTTCATGAGCGCACTGCTTAAACAAGGTAGAAGGAGAGGAGTCCGTGAGTGTCCAACGATGGAGGAATGAGCAAACTAAGCGCAAAAGCAAGGATCGCCTAGAGTAAGGGAAGAGCAAGAAGATCTCTGAAAAGTAGTAAGAACCTGAAAAGTTTGAAGCACCAACGGATAAATAGCATGCAGAGGCCAACAGACAACCGTTTAACTTCCGCAATCCTGACGGTAATCAATGATAACGGCGCAAGGGTAGGTGACGGTTGGTGGCCCATCAGACTGTTCATTAAAGAACCTTTTTATAAATCCCTACATGTCGACTTAGGAAAAGTATAGTCACAAAAGAAGGTTCCATAAAATCGCCCAAGCATACAGCCGAGTAAACTCGACTGAGGAGCTACCTCAGCTCGGGAGGATTCGACTCTTCAGCCAAGGAATTATCTGGCTTTTCAGCCGACCTGCAAGACCTGACCCTTTAGCCCAAGTTCTTCAGTATAAAGAGCTCCTAAATCTCAGCATTGTCAGGATCATCAGCCTCAGCCTCGAGTTTTTTAACTTCAACATGATCAGGCTATTCAGTTTTCAGCATTGTTAGGTTCGTTAGCTGCATCTCAGACCTACTCGACTGACAACAAGCCCAAGGCTCACTCAAAGCACAAAGTTCGAAATTCTTAGCCCCAGTTAATGGACAACTCATATCAGCCCTCGCTCGTTACTGGAGGGCAACACAGCCCAGAGTAAAGTAGATCAGGAGAAAAAGATAGCGCAAATAAAAAGATTACTCTAAACAGGCCAAAACCTCTTTGGAGTAGGGGCAAGGGAACACGACATCGACAACACATCATCACAAAAAGAAAGGAGCTTCATTGCAGAACGAGAAAGCATTTACAAGTGTAAAAAAAAAACTTGGTCTTCAAGGATTGCCACTAGTAGGAGCTGCACCGGGGTGGCCTCCGCAGGGAGGACCGCTTAGAGGGAGATCAAACCAAGGCACAAATTGCTCAAGATCCAGACCAGGGAATTTCTCGATCACCTGATCGAAAAAGTTGAAAAACCCGTCTACAAAAGCCCTGATAGCCTCCAGCCTGGCTTTTTCAATCTCTTTGCGCTGATCTTCAACCAGGCGGCGCTCGGCGGCAAGAGAGCTGTTCAGATCAGCAATTACAACTCGGGACTTCTTTAGCTACCCCACCAACACTGACTGGGCGATGTCAGAACGAAATAGACTGTCGGCCTGGGCGTCGTAGTCTTGTCGAGAGCAGGCTAACATCTCCCGAAGAGACACCTCGGAGGTAGTACTGGCAATCAGCTGTCGGAAGACCTAAGCCCGCTGGTCGAGGGTAGTCTCCAGTTCCTTCTCGGTGGCTAGACCCTAGCTCGGGAGCTCGGTATTCTGTTGGCGAACCTCCCGAAGCTCGACTGCCCTCCGATGGACGTCACTCCTCAGGTGGTAAATCTTTCTCCCAAGAGCGCAAACGTGTGTCGCCGCCTGAGGACAAAGTTAAAAACCACAATGTCATAAAGGTGAAAATAAGGAGAAGTAAAGGGAAAGGCAGAACTAGCCTCAAGAAGGGTGTGGAGCGCTTCTCGGCTCTGAGCGCGGAAAGGAAGGTCGACAGAACGCCGCAGGTCAGCCTGTGGGATCAAGTGCATTAGCGCACGGCTGCTCAAGCTCGCATCTCTCAACAAGCTACCCTTGAGGTCGACAACCGGGGTTAAAGGGGAATGACCCGAGCTGGGACCCACAACTCCAACAGAAGAGGAACCCCGCCGAATTGGCCCTCCCACCGGGTTAACCACAACCATGCCCATTATGGCTTCCCCGTCACCAATTCCTGTTTTCGACACCTGCACCTCCCCAGCTGTGGGCACAGGCTCAGACACTGGTACCCCAGCAGCAACAGACAACACCTAGGGCGTAGGAGCGGAGCTCGGCGTCGGCAAAGCTTCGCCAAAGGCACCAGGAACCTCGGTCTCGGTACCTGCGCTTAGGATTGGGTCTGAGCTGCTCTCCCCCAACCTAGCCCTCTTAGCCAGAGGCTCTGAACTCCTAGCTCACCTCCTCTAGCCCACATGCTCTATGATCACATCACGTTGGGTAACCAGGTACAAAGGGACTGAACAAGCAAAAAGGCAAGGGAGTAAGTCCTACAAACACATTAAAAACAGGACGATAAGGCAAGAATAGCGATCACTCACGGCTACTTGGCACAGAGGCAAGCTTGGGGTGCATCAGCTCAATGTAAGAAAATGGCAAGCGAGCCCGAACATGATTTACCCGAGCTAACTCCTTGCCGGATAATGAAGGAAGCTCACCTACAACTCACCAAAAGGGAGTAAGAAAAAACAATAATAAACATCATGAGGGCAAGCCAATGAAAGGGAAACTCACCAAGATTCCTGCGCTCTCCCCAAGCCATGGGAACCCTCACCGATGCTGAAACATGAAACGTAAACTCCTAACCTTCTCTAGAGACAAATAAATACCTCATCCTCCACCCTTCTGGCTCTGGAGGAAGGTCAACGATGGGAATTTCTCCCCCCCCCCCTGCCTGGGGACAAAGTGGTAGAACTCGGACACCTCTTATGGGCGGGCGAAAAAAATTAAGGAACTCACCCAAAGTGGTCATCGATTGAGGAAATATCCTTTCCCACATCGACAAGAATGCCAATAAGATATCCCACCTGAAAGGAAGAAGCATAGTGGGGCAAAAACCAAAGAAGTGTAGGATCCCTCGGATAAAAAGGGGAAGGGAAAACCGAAGCCCGATCAGGAAAGGGGCCTCGAAGAAGCAAACCGAGCCCGTCAGAGAGCTGTGAAACCGCCACCAGTTAGAATGGCGAACGATTACCCTAGTGGGGAACCCGAAACGCCTGGCGAAAGCCTAAGCCTCTCCCACATCAATTTCACTAACTTCGGCGTTAGGATAAATTCGCTCTATAATGTCGCAAGACGAAGAAGGGATCCTGGCCATGAAAGCAGAAAACAAATGGATTTTTTTAAAGCACCGTAGAGGAAGAGATATTATGCCAGGAAGAGGCAGTAAGAAGTTTTGGCGCCCAAAGTAAGGCCATCATTCTCCAATAATGGCCTATTTATAGGCTCAGCAAACGTGCGCCCGTCGTTTCAGCCAGACGCGGTTAATGCACATCGTTCGTATTTAAGAGGAGGGACACGTGGCATCATCAGAGCTTTTTGGACATTGCTTTTGAGGAGCCACTAACCCCACTGACGGCGCACGTTCTCAACCGAACGAAACTGTCAAGTCTTGAGTACACGCAAAGGAATAGAAAAAGTCCAAAATAACCTTTGAAAATTTGAACAAGGCTGTCTGGAGCAAGGCAAGCTCGGGAAAATAAACTGTCAAAATCAGCTCAGGAAAAGAATGGGGTCAGCCCAGACAGCCACGTTTTCACTATTACCAAGAATTACCCAAATACAACTCGGCTATAATAGTCTACTGTCAACATGTGTAACGATAAGTTCTGCAAACAACATATTTCGAAATAAACATGTCCATCCATTGGTAACAAAATAAGGGTAGGACAAATCACAACACAATTATAAAAGAAAACGGTATGCCGAGGCAATTACATTGTCATTAAAGAGGAAATGAGATAATACAAAGCACGGGTCATCAACGTATTACAAGGTGAAGAAAAAGAAATAACTGCAGGCCAGGTTCAAAGAACAGATCCTTCACCGCCATCGACTCCTCCATCAACTGTCTCTGTGTAGGCACTGGGCTCCTCAGTCACAACTACCTCAGCCACATACCCTTTCTTGGCACCAGATGTCTCAGCCTCTTCGGCCATCTCAGCCATCTTCTTAAACCCAAGTTACGGCGTGAAGGAATCCAGGTCGAGGTCAGGATAAGCATCTTCGACATGCTCACGGAAGTTCAAGAAACCCTTCACAAAGGCAAAGGCACTTTCTCTGAGGAGTTCAGACACTTGGCCCTTCAGAGTCATCACTACTGCATCTTTGGCCTTGAGCTCAACCTCTTTAGCCTCCAGCTAGAAGTCCTTGAGCTTGGTAAGGTCCTGATAGCGACTATTCAGCTCGTCGTAGACTCTTTTCAGCTCAGTCGCCTCGATGGCTAGAACAGTCACTTTCTCCTCGGTAGCCTCCTTACTCGCCACTGCGACATCGAGAGATTCTTTGGCCTTCATTAGCTCTTGCTCGTGGTGGAAGTCTATCATCTTCACGTAGGCAAGTGACTAGCAAAGAAAAAGAGTCAGTTAGCACGAAAAATGGCCAAGAAAGCCCCAGAAAAGGTACTCTAGAGGAAAAATACTAGTAAAGTCAGGGAGCACCTCGGCCAGACCCTAGATGGCGTGGTGAATTTTCCTCTTGTAGGGAACCTGCATAGCCACCCTGGGGTCCGATGTGGGAACCAGCTTGAATAAAGCAGTCACGGTGGCCTCGAGGTCGCGAAGGAAACCGCTCCCTTGGGTCTTAGAATTGGAAGGAACGCATTCCCCCTTTTCGCCTTTCTGAGAGACAGGCTGAGGGGGAACGAGAGAAGCAGCAGAAGCCCTGGGCTGCCCCGCTGAAGACCCTTCAGGAAGAAATTTGCTCTTAGGGGGCTCGAGGGAAGACGAGGGCAAGACGGCACCTTCAAGGGAGGCAATGTCCTCACGTTTCTACTCTAAGGAAATTGGCGTTGCCCCAAATCCTGATACCTCCTTGGAGGGTGGCTGTAAACCCTTCACCAGTTTCCTCTTCTTCCTCGTCTTCTCGGTATCCGAAAAAATTGCCATGATTAAATCTTGGTTCATGGATTCGGGCTAGGGGGCAAGCGGAGACATCGGTTCTGGGGCGGATTCAACGTTTATAGGAGGCCCAAGCTCGTGCTTCGCTAGGATCTCATTGGTGACTAGGTCAAAAAAGGATCGTAAGCCAAAACCTCAGCTCTAGCTACCCTGGTCTCCTCCTCCGTGTTAAGGGTCGGACAAAAACCTACAAGATGAGTCAGAAATTAGTAGACAATGGTGAAAGCGAACAAGAAAAGAAAGCAGTATGCTTAAAGGCTGGCCTTACTAATATTCCTAGGAGTCCCCTAAGATCTGGGAATACGAGGAACATCACCAGGCTCCCTTGATAACTCTCAGGAGTCACCCTTAACAAAGAAAAACCTCGATTTCCACCCTTTATTGGAAGATTGGAGCCCGGAGATCATGTTTTTTGCTTTCACCCTCTTGGCGAAGTATAGAAAGCCCAAAGAGGGGGAAGACTTGAGTTGAAAAAGAGAGGTAAATTCTCGGATGGTGGGACGAGAGTCATTCCCACTCTCGAACCAATGAACAAGAAAACCAACTAGGAGACCCCAGCCATTCGGAGAAAGCCGAGCTAGACAGACTTGGTAAAAAACAAGAATATCCCGAATGAAATGATGAACAGGGAATCGAAGGCCAGCTCGGAACGCGGACTCAAAGAAGCAGGTGAGCCTGAGAATAGAGGAGTTACACCTCTCATACTCCTTAGGAGAATGTAATACCACAGAGTTGGGAAAATGGTATTCTTGCCTCAACTCCTTTAGATCCTCGTCATCAAGGTGACTAGGATTCGACTCAGCACAGCAAGTCAGGTCTGACAGATCCCGACGGGTTTTCTTCTTGGGTTTGGGAGGTGAAGCCGCGTTAGATTTCCTCTTATTAGACTGACCAGAGGAGGAGGAGGGCAACACCAAAGGAGCCTGAACCTCTGCTAGTGGGGTTGAAGCTGGAACCTCAAGGACCAACCCAGGAGCCTCCTCGGCAGATCCCCTAGGAAGGAATTCTAAATTTTTTGATGAAGAAAGGGAAAACCTATCACCACCGGCTGTTACGTCGCTAGCAGTGGGAGAGGAGGCCTCCTCCTCAGAACGTCCACTAGTGGAGGCCGCAGAAACCTCCTCATCTCCCTGATCCTCGAATTCGGATTCAAAAGAAGAAACTACAACCCTCCCCCCATCAATGGATCGGGTCGCAAACCAGAATGAAGAGAGGGAAAATGCAAGACGCAGTCCGTTAAAAACAAAGGTTTAAGACACCAGACCCTAAAGTAGGATAACCTTAACAACGTAGGGTGACCTATGAACTGCGAAAGGGAAGAAAATCATCGGAACGATTCCTGAAGTAACTGAATCTCCAAACCTAAAAATGGAACCCGAAGCCCCACCAGGGAAGGTTGAAGGGATCCAGATCGTGCAAAAGGAAAGAAGCGAGAGGAAATGTACCTAGTCAGACGCTAGAAACAGAAAGGGACTGAAAACGCGAAAACCCCAGATCGCCGAAGAACTTTGAACAAGGCGCCTCAGAAGCCAGGGGAAGAAAGAGAGAGCACAAATAGATGAGAGTTCAAAGAGCACAAAGTGGGAAAGGCGAAGATAGTTTCTCTCTTTTATGTACATAGCATTTAATTTGCGACAGACAGATGACAGGACACGCAAAGGAAATCGTACCAACGGGCTGTCCTGTTGGAGACACGTGGGCGGTAACTGTCTCGTCATAGCCGGCAAAAGTTGACACAGCACAACTCAGGTCAGAATCGGCAATCAAGCACAACAGCCGCACAGGGAAATCAAGTCGAATCTAGAAAAGACAATTCTAACCCCAAGTCAGAGTTGACGTCATTCTCGTGACCTGGGGCTGGGGGGGCAACTGATAAGGATGAGATTTTGGGCTTGATGAGCCTAGGAAGTCATTGCTAGCATACTGGTCCAAATGGAGCACCCGCAGCAGGTCCACACCAAGAGCAGAGTGGGCCAAGCCCAAAAGAAAAGGCCCGACGGTACCAGTGGACCTGGATCCCAACATAGCCCCGGTCCAGCCCAGCCATATATCACCCCGGGGAGGAAGCTCGGCCCAATGCCCGTCTTAAAGCGTATTCGTCATGCCACGTGTCTCGAGGACAAGGGGACCATTTCTGACACCCATAACAGACACGCACTCCCTGGTACTGGGCGTGTTGGTGCGCATAACCATTCAGAAACGGCGGGAGTAGTGGCGTTGCATGACAGAGACTGCTGCAGGACAAAAGAGAGCCCACTGAATCAACAGAAAGGAAGGAGGAGCCACAGGAAATCCTAGAGGGGTCGCATGTATAAATAGGACATGGTTGCCCTACTGTTAAGGATCTTCTTCTCCCCTAGCTCTATCAAGCCTTCAATATACTTAAACATTGTAAAGGCTCTGAGCCAGTTACACCATTGTAATCTCTACAAATTAAGAAATATACCCCCAATGAGCAAGAGACTCCCTTACAGTGGACGTAGCCTAAGTCTCTCGACTAAGGTGAACCACTTACCTTGTGCGTTCAGCTTCCCCTCACTGTTCCATTCATTTTACTGTTCCATATACTTACTCTGAGACTACTGGTCAACACATCGAACTTGTGCCCTTATTTCCGAGACGCATCACGACTTATTAACTTTCACTTCTAATATATCATCTAGTGCCTTCACAAACATTGTACCTCGAAAACAAGCAACCAAAAAATGAATGAAGGGCCCGCCCCTCTTATTTGTCTGTGTTGCCTGCAAGTTCTGGCCAGGATGATTGAAAAAGATAAAACCAATTTGAACTACGTACTCACAGCACAAGAATACTAATGTAAAAGCCTCGCTTATATGACCGGCCATAATGTAAGGCTATTACTTTCACATCACTCTATCCTGACTGAGTGAGACAGAGAGAGATCTATCACGTGAGCAACCTGACTGTTCTTGCTCTAGAGACCGCAATCCATCTTTCTTCACAATAAGCACATATATCTTTTTACTTCAAAAATTGGTATTGCGTTCGGTTCAAAAGGCATGTTATCTTGTTATAGCGCAATGCTTGGTTGTTGTAATGACATTTTAAGAGATGGGAGTGTTCGGGATTCAAAACTTCTCGTTAGCAATCAAAAAATATTCAATGTGCAAGTTTCTCACCTAAAAATGAATCAACAATCTTTCAAATTTACAAGCATTGAATGAATATGCATATTATTCCCCTTTGCATAACTTTAAACTTTGAAAAAGATTGGTGATTAACATCAAAGTTCAAAAACAAGAGAGTATTATATAGGTACATATTTTACATCATTTTCTATCAACTTAAGCCTTTAAAAGAGTTGGCGATTAAAGCGAGCAGTGCATCATTGAACTTCGTCGATCATTTTCTTGTCCTTGCCCAAACGCACAACAATTAGGGAAAATCCAGCTCCCAAAACAATCCAACCTCTTCCAAATCAAACCCAATGAATTCTACTTCATTTTCATTAACATTGGTTATTACGCCCAGGAATTTGTCGGCTTTAATGATCAAATTAAGAACATAAAAGGAATTTGTCACCACCCATGACCAAATTAAGAACATAGAATCAAATAATAAAAAAAAAAACACATAGAATCTAGTTCTCAACAGAAAGTGTTTGTCTTGTGTTTTGTGATCACTGCTTTGAAGTAACAAACGATAGTGAAAAAACAAGCTCAGGCATATAAGGAATATTGGCCAAGTTCAAACACCCAAAGCTTCTTGTCAATATTCATGTACAAATGTAAGTTAATATTGAATATTCCCTCCAATACATTATCTTTTCAATTTCTTTCTTGACGAATCACCTATCATATATTTAAGTAAGGCTTATTGTTTACAAGTGGGTCTCTCACTTGGCTTGTCTTTGACCGGACCGAAGAGGAGATTAATTGAGGTATACAAAAAAATATTCATTGCAACGGTGACACCATGTCATCACTGTCACATGGTGTCACCATTCAATTAGAAGATAACAAATAAGAAATGTGGATCTCACTAATCCTATATATTGTTGATTGGATGTGGTGGTTACTGATAGTTATGAAAATAGTGGGGTTCACTTTCCTTATTTCTAGTTTTCTAATTGAATGGTGACACCACGTGGTAGTGATGACATGGTGTCACCATTATATTGAATATTTACTCAGGATACACATAAACTAGCGTGAACACCCTTGACCGTTGAACTAAAAATAAAGTGGGTCTCTCACTCATTAAATGTTGGATAATCTGTCAATAAAAGAATTGAAAGAGAAATGTATTAGAAGAGATCTGAATCCGTTAATATCGGTGATCAATAAATTTCAAGGCACCAATAGAAGCTAGATCCGACCTTGTAAGAAAGCAGCAACAGAGAATTTACCCCGAGTACATTGAGCCAAAACTGTTTGTGATTTCTAGATGTATTTGTCTCACTTGAACAAACAGCCACTGAAGTAATGCGTTGGAAATTGCATCATCACTTGCCTATATTATCAAAGATGGAGAAAAGGGAAGTATCTTATACAATGGTTTAAGCTCAAATAATAACTTAAAGTACTAATTTATTTTATGATCGATCATTCACATTATAATTTTTAAAAATCAAGTTATTACTCTTAAAGATTAAGTTACAATTCACAACGAAAAAGTTTAAACTTATTCAAATAATTCAAGAATTACCTCAACTAGTTATAATTGTATTGTACCTTTAAAATGTATAATTTAACCTTTAAAAGTGATAATTTTTGGTACGGTACCAAATATTTTTCGGTATTGTAATGCTATCCTCAAAGATTATATTATTGTCGAGGTATATATGTTTATGTTACGTTTACAATACGAAAAAGACATTTTTCGCACATATTTCCACTTTTCATTCAATAAAAAAGTGACATGTATGTGAAAAATTTATTATTTTATTATGTTTTAATCAATAGTTAAAAATCATCCAAATTAAAATCAACGATTGTTATTAAATTCGGTACGATATCAATGTCAGTAGTACTGTAATCATATCCTTTTATGTTATTACTCTAATTCTCAAATATTTTAAGCTTGACTCGATCAATATGATATTTGTGCCTAAAACGTATTAAGTTTAAATCTCACTAACAACACCTCCCTCTCCCGTAATGCACATGTTATAATCACGTGAATAGATCACTCAAGAGAAGTCACACATGAAAAAATATTAAACAAATATGCATGTTGTATCCTTTTCTATGGGCTTAAACCTTTAGATGGGGGGTGATAATTGAACATGGCATAAAAGCAAGGGGTTTTACGTTGGAACCTTTTGGCCAATTTGAAGAACCAAAAGCTTCTTGTTAACATTCATGCACAATGTTACGTTAATCTTAGTGATCATTTAAATTTGAAGCCCTAATAGAATCTAGATCTGGCCTTGAGGAAAGCAATAACAAAAAAAATGTACGTACCATGAGAGTACATTGAATTAAAAACTACTTGTGATTTCTAGGTGCATTTGTCTCACGAGCAATGCTATTAGGACCTAATTTATTGACATAATTCATTATGACATTTAAATTGACTGTAGGACCCATCAAACATTGGAACTTGATGTTGATCTAATAATTCTACTGAAGCCACATTATTATATCAATAAATTAAGTTAAATTTTTAGATCCAAATAATATTACTATTCGTCTCACTTGTACAATCAGTCCCATAAGTAATGCATTGAAAGTTGCCCCATCTTCACGCATTTAGCTTCTCTAAATAATTGTTGGGAGATATGAAATTTATATTCACTCAAAAGGTTAAGCATATTTTTATTTCTTTCTCTATCCGATGTGGGACTCACATGGGTAATACTCATTAATCTCTCTCTCTCTCATGTGTGAATCACATTGAGTTTAGCTCTCATGATTTTTGTAAGAGGCAAAAATATGATTCCCTCTTGACTGAAGTAAAGGTTTGATATTTGAGGTATTGAATTCTTTTGACCGTGATCTCCCGGCCTCTTTCCTGCAAAATGAACAAACTGCCCAAGATCGAAGTGTTTCGATTGAAGGCACTTCGATACTTAAGTCAGTATTGGTCTTGATTGAATTGCTAATAGACAGGGAGAGTTCAGCGTACCTTTCACCCTGGCTCCTTGTGCCTTTTATAGATCACTGTTCCGTTAGGGTTTCCTTGATTCCCGATTCAAGGTGGCACACATTCCTTTAATTTAGTGGTTCAGTTTGGGAAGTTGTTGATTTTTCTCCAACAATTTCTCTGATGAATCTTTGATTTCGTTGATTCGCCTATCCAGAATGCCTAAGTTAAAGACATATCTTTATCTTTATCTTTATCTCCTTGTTCACTCTTTCGATTTGATCGGTCATAGTAAGAACCGAACTGTTTCACCAAATACCAAATCGAATTATTTTACCAAATACCGAACACATTTGATAGCAAGGTTTGGTAAGAGCCGAGCTCTTTAACTGTTTGCCGAACACATTGCTCAATTCGGCTCGGTTTATCGAACTGAATGGCTTAGGACTTCGTCACATGCCTTGTCTTGTCATCCTCACGTGGGTTCATTTAATGCCACAACACGTGTAATAATGGGAGCCACCCCCTTCATTTGCCCCCAGAAAACGTCTGACAGACGCCTTTGGTCTGTCAGCCGTTTTATATCTTTTCATCATTATTACGCGTATTTGTGCCATCCCCTTTTGTTTTGGCGGCATGCTTTGTATTTAAGTGGCCTTTTGGAGTTCCCTCCCTTTATAAAAGAAATTTCTCTTTGTCTTCCCCTCACTTTGCCTTTTCGAACTCTTTGACTCCCTCTCTTCTTCAACCTTCACTACTTTTCTGCCATGGCTCCTCTTACTTCTCCTGAAATTCCAGCCTTCAAAGCAAAATATAACATCCTAGACGACGATGAAGTTAAGGTTGCTTGGAAAGATGAACCTCTGATTGGCACAAGGGAGAGGATCCCCATCCCTACTCGTGCCATTACAGAGGGTGGAGTGCGATTCCCCCTCGATCCTCTCCTTCTTTGGGTACTTTCTGCTGCGAAACTATGCCCCCTCCAATGCTGTTCTAACTTCTTCAGGATAGTGATGGGGGTATATGCTTTGAACAAGCTTCTGGGCTTGAGCCTGGGTTTATGGGAAATTCCGTACTGCTACATTATCAAGCCTGTTGGAGACAACTTCTATCTGGCGGTGAGGAAGAAGGACCGCTATCTGGTTACCCATCTTCCAGATTCTAACAAAGGTCATGAAAATGACATTGTGTTCGTTTCTGGGAATTGAGAGTATCCTGCTGGGGCCACACCTTCCTATCGTTGCCCCTATAAAGAAGGCATTCCAGGTATCTGAATCCTTTACTCTTCTAATTTGGTTTTTTGTTTGTTGTTTTCTCATCTAAGTTCTCTTGTGGACAGGCGAGACTATCAAAGGTAAGATTCTTGAGTCTTCCGTAAAAACGGACGAACTCAAAAAGGTTTGGGATTTCAACGAGTCTTTGTTCTGCCAAGCTGCCCACACCTTGCTAGGATACACACCGACTTATACGTCGTTCATCGTCGTGCCAAGCCGACCCAACGCTAGTCTGGCCGCAGACCGAGAAGTAATCCAGACTGCTCGGGAATAGACTCCCCGAGCTAAGAGGAAGACTTCACTTGCAACCTCTAGATGTAGAACGGTGAAGAACTTTTTAGATTTTTTATCAACTGTTGAGCCGACCCCATCCACCGAACCTGTTCCGACATCTTCCGTGCCCTCAACCATTGTTTTAGATGAGCCTGCTGCTGAGGTCCCTGCCGAGATTGTTCTCCCAATCAATGCAGATGTACCGAACAACGACCAGGCAGATAAGGTTCAGACTATGGAAACTTCGATTCCAATAGAGTTGGATCCCCTTGATTCTGTTCATTCTCCCATCCCTCAAGATGACTCAATTTTTGAGCTTGCCGAGGACCCTGCTCCTAAAAGGCGAAGGACTATTGAGTCCGCGGCGAGCCTCTCTCCCAGGCCAATCACTACTCCTTTCCGACCTATCCTTAGAGCAAAAAGGAGAGAGATCACCGCAAAGGATTATGTCATTGAAGACTTTAATGTAGCAGTGGGGATCGCTAGAGGAGTGATCTTGCCTCGAGACCTGGCTATGAACGAGGCTCTTACTGATGATGAAGTGTCTCGCCAAGCCATTCAACATATGGTTCTGGTAAGACTGTTCTTTTGGAAATTTGTTTTTTCTCCAATTTTTTCTTCAAAAATGTTTCTAAGTCACCCCCCTTTTTTTAAAGGTCTGCAAAAAGTTCACGAGGTAGGGGCCAGGATAGCCAGAAAAGACAAGGCTATGAAGGATGTTACCCACGCCCGAGCTTCTGCCCTGGCCAAGAAAGAGAGTGTGGATGAAGAATACGCCAAGCTCTGCAAAGAAGTTAAGGTTCTACAGGCTCAAAACCAAAGCCTGACCGAGGAGAACCATAAGCTTCAGACTGAGATTGGGCAACTGAAAGACTCTGAACATGACGCAAATGTTGAGCTTTCCCAAGCCCAGCTTGATTACACCAGTCTATTGGAAGAGTTTGATCAGTACAAATTAGAGGAAAAAGTGAGGGAGGGTGTTGCTTATGATGAGGGAATTGAGAAAGTTGAGAATGATCTAGCTCTGCAAATCCCTCAGCTTCGGGATGCATTCTTCAGCAAGGGCTGGCAGGCTGCTTTGATTGCTGCCGAAGTTGCTCCTTCCTTTGAACTTTTTTCCAGGCACCCTCTTCCGAGCTCTTCCCAGCCTCCTGCTACATGATCAATACTTATAATGTTTTCTGTAATTTCCTACAATTTGCCTACAAATCTGTAATCTTTTGAAGTTTAAATAAAAGTAACTCTTCGGTTTCAGTAAACCTTGCTTATTACTTATTCACCGAGCTCGGTCTCTCATCAGAGACCTTTTGCACTAAAAATTAATTTAGATTCAGGCTCTTGAAGTGGTGGCCCTAGCACGACCATTCTTCAAAGAGTTCGGTCTTTACGACAGAGACTTTTAAAATAATTTGGAAAAAACTTTTAACTCTTGAAGTTATGGCCCTTGCTCGGCCCTTCTTCAAAGAGCTCGGTCCTCAACAGAGACCTTTAAATACTTGGAAAAAAATTTTAACTCTTGAAGTTATGGCCCTTGCTCGGCCCTTCTTCAAAAGAGCTCGGGCCCTCAACAGAGACCTTTAAATACTTGGAAAAAACTTTTAACTCTTGAAGTTATGGCCCTTGCTCGGCCCTTCTTCAAAGAGCTCGGCCCCTCAACAGAGACCTTTATATACTTGGAAAAAACTTTTAACTCTTGAAGTTATGGTCCTTGCTCGGCCCTTCTTCAAAGAGCTCAACCCCTCAACAGAGGCCTTTAAATACTTGGAAAAAACTTTTAACTCTTGAAGTTATGGCCTTTGCTCAGCCCTTCTTCAAAGAGCTCGGTCCCTCAACAGAGACCATTAAATACTTGGAAAAAACTTTTTACTCTTGAAGTTATGGCCCTTGCTCAGCCTTTCTTCAAAGAGCTCGGTATCTCGGTAGAGTTATTCTCAGATCTCCTTGGGAATCAGAGATAGTTTCTACCTCGCACCAACCCGCCAATCTTGTTTGACTCCAATCCATCCCAAGTCAGCTTAAATTGTCATGCCTAGTTGTGGGCCTGGATCAAATCGGGTGGTTGCGCCTGATTTAAGTTGATACTTCTATCAGGATTTTTTGCCTCCCTGCCTTGACAGTAGGACGTATATGACAAGAAAAGTAGAGTGAGAATAAGGAGATGACTCCTCAAAAGATCTTTATTGATAACTTCAACTCGTCAGTACATTTGAAAAATTCTTGTTGATTCCTAAAGGGCACCCTTAAGTTTTCCGAAGACACTTCGGAGTTCTATTAAAAAGGCACTTTTTAGAAATAGAACTTTCTTAAATTCGCTGTGTTCCAAGGGCGTAATACTGCTTTATGGTCCAAGGTCTCGAGCTCATAGTATCCACTGCCGCCTATTTGGGTAACTCTGTATGGACCCTTCCAATTTGCTCCGAGCTTTCCATGCGCAGGGTTCTTTGCCGACCCCAGCACGCGTCTAAGGACTAAGTCTCCAAGTGTGAAAGACCGAGGGTTAACTTTCTTGTTATAAGCTCGGGCCATTTGATGCCGATAAGAAGTCATCCTTAACGCTACCTATTCTCTTTTCTCTTCTACTAGATCAAGATCTCAGGTAATAACGGCATCGTTACCGTTGCTTTCAACTAGATCGGTTCTCAGGGTCGATAAGCCAATCTCTAATGGGATTACTGTTTCCATTCCATAAGCTAGGGCAAAGGGGGTTTCTCCAGTTGAGCGCCGAGGTGTGGTTCGGTACATCCACAGAACACTTTGCAGCTCTTTCACCCATCTCCCTTTAGCATCCTCTAACATTTTCTTGATTCCATCCAAGATTGTCTTGTTGAAAATTTCTGCTTGACCATTGCTCTGAGGATAAGCTAGGGTGGAATAGTGGTTCCGAATTTCATATTGCTGACAGAAAGCTTTGAAGGGACCACTATCGAACTGTGTGCCGTTATCCGAAACAAGTGTGTGTGGAATTCTAAATCTGGTGATGATGTTTCTCTAGATGAACTTCCTTGTATCAGTATCCCTGATGTTGGCTAAGGGCTCGGCTTCCACCCACTTTGTGAAATAATTCGTTGCAACCAGAATGTACTTCTTATTGCCAAGGGCCCGAGGTAGAGGACCCACTATGTTGAGTCCCCATTGCGCAAATGGCCACGAGCTCGCCAATGGAACCAGTTCCAGGGATGATTTTCTCGGTATCGATGAAAATATCTGACACTTTTCACACCGCCTAACAAACTGTTGTGCATCTTTCTGCATGTATGGCCACCAAAAACCTTGAGAGATTTCTCGGTGAGCAATAGATCTTCCTCCTGTATGTGCTCTGTAACTTCCTTCGTGAATTTCGGATAGAAATTCGGGAACTATCTTGGGGTGTACACACTTCAAATACGGGCCTCCAAATGAGCGCCGGTAAAGCTCGTCTCTCGGAGATAGCCAGAATCTGGACGCTTTTAGTCGCAGCTTATGAGCTTCCTTCTTGTCCTCGGGTAGGCCCCTATTCTTCAAGAAACCGATTATCGGGTCCATCCAGCTTGGTTCGGTTTCATACTGTAACACTTCATCAAAACTGGTCGGCAAAATGCTAGGTTCGGACTGAAACTCAACGATTAGAGCTCTTTCAGTTTCTTGGTCAAGTGCCGAGGCCAGTGAGGCTAAAGCATCAGCATGCGAATTCTTTGCTCTTCCAACTTGCTAGATTGAGTATTCTGCGATTCTGCTTAGTTCTTTTTCTGCAACAGCATGATACGCCATCATCCTTTACCGCATACTCCCCTATTATCTAATTCACCACCAGTTGTGAATCAGAGAATATCTAGAGCTTCATTGCCCCCAGCTCGGCTGTTAGTCTTACTCCAGCTATCAAAGCTTCATATTCAGCTTCGTTGTTTGAGGCCCAGAAGCCGAGCCTGATGGTTTTCTCCAAAAGACAACCATCTGGACTCACCAGAGTGAGGCCGATGTCGGCACCCTTCTGATTTGAAGACCCGTCAACAGAAAGGGTCCAACCTTCGTCGTGGCCTGCTTTCTGACCGTTATCAGTTCGTCTTTTCTGCTCCGAGCTATTTTTAGATTGAAATTCTGCAATGAAGTCTGCCACTACTTGGACTTTGATTGTCTTCCTCGGTGGAAGTCCATAAATTCCGTGTGGGTTGGGTTACCCTTGGTGTAAGTCCATAAATACCCACCCCAAGAAAGACTGGGAGATTTTAAAATGGTCATTGGATGTACAACATTTATGGTGGGGCTTGGAATGTCCAGTTTCAAATACATGACATGGCATGTGTTGTGGGAGCCAGTGAGGGCTCGGATTGAAGTTGCATGAGTGAGTCTCATCTCATTTCATGGCATGACATATCAAATTCCAACATTTAGTTGCATATTCTTGATTGGAATTGTTGCGGATGGTTGATTGTTGCATGTGAATATTTCATTTGCATCTAGATCGGGAAGTAGCCTCTTTAGGGGATATCCTATTGAGCGTGGCTCACCCTTTATGGGAAAATATTTCAGGTGTAGGGTTCACACCGGCGGGCGGCTCCTAATTCGAGCCTCAAGGATGAAGAAGGTCGACTTGTGGCTTTTATGACTCATTTTGTATAACTTTTGTAAAAATCTCATTTTGGCATGTAAATATAAAAGAATTGTAATCGAACTCATATGGACTGTTTTAATGTAAAAAAAAAAAAAAATGCATGTGGTTATATGAGTATGGATAAATGGACCCGGTGCGGTCAATGTGTACTTATAAATGGACCCGGTGTGGTCAATATATATTCATAAATGGACCCGGTGTGGTCAATGTAGTATAATTGCACAGGTTGTGTTTTGGGTAGAGCTCCCCGTACAAAGGAGACTCTACCCAAATTTTGTTAAATTAAGGACCCCCGATTTTTTGGGGCGTCACAGCTTGGTATCAAAGCTTAGGTATATGATTTACCTAGAGCTTGAGGGGTATGGGTTTAGACCATTCCATCCATTGTGCATTTCATGTTGTGTGCTTTACTTTTTACATGTCATGTGCTATATGCTATGTTGATTATATGCATGGTAAGATGTATATTGAAATGGACACACTAGGGTTAGAAAACATAACCTTAGGGGTCGAAAAAAAAAATGAACAGGGTGGTTCATGGGGTAGATGTCTACTAGTGGTTGGCATATGCTCTACTAGTTAGACAAGGAGGTAAATCTCAATGTTTGAAATTTGATCCCTACATTAGGATACTAAGTAAATGCTCTGTTGCTATTTGACATGTCTGTAGATGGCAAATAGAGGAAGGGGATGCGGCCGAGGCGGTGGGCGGAACAACAACCAACCACCACTGGCTTTTGACCAACAAGCCTTCATGGAGGCTATTGGCACGATGGCAGCCACCATTGCACAGTAACCTCCAAAGGTTCAAGGCACACAAACCTCCAACTTTTCTGGGAGGGGCGGATTCGATGGTGGCTGACTGTTTGTTCTATCAATTCTTTTCCCTTAACAAATATAACAAAAAATGCGATTTTTCATAATTACCCTTACTATACATCATTTTTTACTTATCATCCTCTCATATTTAAATACTAATAAATGGGTCATTTTTAGGTTCAATCCGTCAAATCCAAAAATTGACACAATCAACTCGTTTATTTAATCATGTTGAACTTCATCTATCTTCTTGTTTGTATGTTAACATGAACAACATGAAATTGATACAATCAACATATTTAACTAGTATTATAAAAATAAAATATAAATTATTTGTTGTTGTTTATTAAGCACTCACATAATTATTGTATAAAAAATATATTTTTACTCATTACTATTGTTATGTTTATTAAATTAATTTTTAGTTTATAGAAAAAGTATGAGCATTGATTCAATTAAGTGATAATACAATCTTAAACTTAAATCTTAGCGTTAAATTTTTTATTTAAAGTTTATATAAGTCAACACGAATACGAAGACACCCGCACGAGAAGCCCAACGGTGTGGAGTTGAATTCAGACAAACCGTAGACCTAGACATCAAGGGTTCAACCCTCGCTGGCATCTCTTGAACTTAACCGATACTTGTGGTTTGCGGGTGGTTGTTGGTATCCGAGGTTTACTCTCGCATGATGGGTTTAAAGTGACCATACCTTGGAAAGGTTCCACGTTATTAAAAAAAAAAAAAAAACACAAATACGAACACGAATACGATACAAAAGTAAACAGGTTAGTCTAATTTTATCTAGGGGCAATATGAGTATTAAAGTGTAAAAAGTTAATGATATAATCACTCTTTTGACATTGGCAATAACGATGTTAACCATATGGATACTTTGTGAAATAAGGGGTGTCAGTGTAATTTTAAAAAACTAAGGGAATGTCTTTGTAATTAGACTAATCTTATAGGAGGTGTCCGTGTAATTTACCTTAAAAATAACAATGAGAGAAACTTAAAGATCCTCTTTTGCTATTTTTTTTTTCGTTTTTATTTAGTTTCAATGTTCTACATATAATATATGTGGAGATTGTGTGTTTACCTAGCCAAAAACCATCCAGTGTAGGTCAATCTAATCGAGAAATAATGATGAAGTTTCCTGTGGTTTTGGACCATAAGAATAGAAAGTACTTTTTTTTTTTTCCCCACAGAATAAGGTTAACATGCGGCCACTTTAGGTGGCGGTGTAGTAGTGGTCCTGTGTGTGTTGTGTGTTTCTTGTCAAAAAAGGTTAACATGCGGCTTGTTTGTTTGCACATGAAGATGTTTTTCAACGTTAGTTGATTGTTTATGTGATTAGGTCAGTCTAAATGCTTTGCTTTTTGACTAATGATCATTACTTGAGGATTATAGTTCAGTCAGAGTACGGAATTTCTTGGTCACTGATTTTTTTAAATCATTTTTGTAAGCTTCCCATGTTATTTCCCTTCTGTTTTTAATCTCATAAATTTGTTCTGAGTTTTGTTGACAAGGAGTTTTGATGCAGTAAGGTTACTCAGTATATTCAAATCTCGGTTCAAGTCATGAAAGCAGTTGCATGTCAATCCCAAGAATAGCTCAAGTGGTAAAAAAGACGAGCTGTAAACCCAGACGTTCTGAGTTCGAATTTTGACAACTTCTTAATGTCAGATCATGAGAGAGCATGAATGACCTATTTTTGACCAGATCAAGGGAGAGACTAATCGAGGTGCGCCCAAGTTAACCCTCCTGACCGTTGAATCAAAAAAAAAAAAAACAGTTGCATGCCCACATAATTAAAACCCGCGTTGATATATATAAACTTTACGACTATACAGTGACGGAAATCTCGTACACTAGGCAATTTTTTCTGGGTTTTATGAATTTTATAGCTTCATGGAGTTACAGTGAGGGTAGAGAGTTTAAAAGTGAGGAATATTTGGACATCCCTGACTATTGAACTGAAAAAAATACTGGTGCATGCCCACATAAAATCATGTTGATATCTAAACTTCTGGACTATACAGTGACGAAAACCTTCTACACTAGACAAATTTTTCTGGGTTTTATGAATTTTGTAGCTTCATGGAGTCATAGTGGGGGTGGAGAGTTTAGAAGTGAGGACAATTTGGATCGTATCTGGGGAAGATATTGGAAGAATCTTTACAGGAAGAAAATAGGTCTGCGCAAAAGGACAGCAGGTCTCTCTTTCTCTCTCCTGTCCTGAAAGTCTCTTTTTCTCTCTCCTAGTTGATTTGTTTGACAGATAAGGAGGGAGGTATGCAATTTTGGTTTTTGTGCATAGCTATGTGCTTATCAGGGGAATGTAGGACTCAGGGAGGTTCATGTGATTCCTTGTATAATGTTACCAATTGCCATGTTAATTTTTACTGATTCAGACAAATTTATCGTTAATCACGCCCTTAAATTAAGGATTAACAGTGTTTTATTCTGCTTTGTGCTTGCCATGGTTGTAATTTGTGAACATCCAGGTGATTTTTGTTAGGGTTATTAACTAATTGTCTGAATTTGTCCAAATATAGTAAAAAATAGTAGACAGTTTCATCCCCGTTTTGGAAAAAAAACCCGTTTTGAAGAGAATGCATTATTGACAAAATGGAATGGTGACATATCAATTCGACAAATGGACATTGATAAATTGATGAATTTTGGAACGTGTTTTTGTTTTCTAGAAATAACGACATTATAAAACATTAGACGTAAATATTAAACTGTCATTTTTTTTTTTTGATATTTGTTAAACTGTCATTTACCATCCAAACTTTGAAGAAAAAATGTGATGGAGAATGAAAAACGGACTAATTCTTTTATTATCCTTCAATAAAATCGTGATATTCGAATGATTTGCCTTTGGATTTCTTTTTTAGTGACTAGCATGAACTTGATTCGATTTGGGTATTCACATAAATTTGGCAAATATCAATGTTCTGCCATTAAATTAACACAGATCAATGTGGACGGTTTAGTGTCTCCAAGAGCTGAGGGAGGTTCATACCACAACTCTCCTAGTGGTAGGCTATAAATTCCCATTGATTTTTGTTGTGAAGTGCACTTGCTTTTCCATTGTAGTAGTCACTGTACTGATATCCCCATTTAGTCACAGCTGACAAAGCAAAGGTCAGCTTCAAACTCTTTTCAATGTGAACTTCTAAGCTTTGCATTGTTTGCTAGTAATAGCGTGGCGTTTTCGTTGTTGATTCCAGTGGAACTTTCTTTTTTTTTTTTTTTTTTTCTGTTTTTCCTGCTTTCATCTCCATGTAGTTCCTTTCTGTTAAGTGAAAAGGTTATGCATTGATTTTCTTTCGTTCAAAATCTAATAAATTGCGTTAACAAACGTGCAATCTGCATCTCGGATTTATCGTGAATTCTGCAGTGTGTTGATCTTAAACTCTGGAAAATTGAATATTTCAGGCTGCAACAGAATTGTGGTTGAAGTAGGTGCATTGAAAGCACAGCACAACTAGTGTTAGTTTTCAAAACCTTAGGCTTTTGTTAATCATGGCTGAGGATGGTGTGCTGCCTCCCCCTGAGAGAAAGTGGAGAATACCACTCTTTGCCATGTTCAACGACGCCAGGTTCAGTTTTTCGATAATAGCATTGGCAATTTGTCCGAATTAGCTCTGCAACTTTGGATAGAAAAGAATATAGATGTTACAATTCATTGCTGGACACAGAGTTGATATATCCAAGCTTGCAATGCTTTTAATGGACATGATTTATTGTGTATCATTCATAGAATCCTTGTTGTTTAATCTATATAAATTTGTCTCTAGAAGTACAACCCGAAAGAGAAATTTGTGTTCAATGTGTTGAATCGAATGTTGGTTTCTGGAACTGTTTCTTAGGCTTGTTTTCAAGAAGGATGCGCTCGGGATGGAGATACTACACATTGCAATACCTGCAGCCATGGCATTAGCTGCTGATCCAGTTGCTTCTCTGATTGACACTGTGTTCATTGGCCGTCTAGGTCTGCTTGTATATCCTATACTTGTCCATTTTTACTGGCTTCTGCTTCAGAAATCTCTTGAATATAAAGTGAATCAGTAATCCCACCAATTACCTTGACAATTAAGCTTTCTCATTCCTTGTCATGCTTGATCTCAAAGATCTTGTGATAAGATCTTTGAAGAATGGCTTGTTAAGTATGTTTTGGTGTTTGAGCCCTTTTGTGCTTATGTATAGGTCCGGTGGAGATTGCAGCCGTGGGTGTTTCGATTGCCATTTTCAATCAAGCCTCAAAGATTACTATATTCCCACTTGTTAGCATTACAACTTCTTTTGTTGCCGAGGAAGATACTGTTGAAAGATTAAACAGTAAAGTGCCAAAAGATGAAGACTTGGAAAAGGGTTCATCCAAGGACAACGAATGCAAGGAGTTGATGCCAGAAGATGCGAATACCGAGAACTTGCAAAAGGGTTCAACCATGAACAATGAAACCAAAGAGTCGATGACAGATGATAGTATGCCCCCCCCCCCCCCCCTCTCTCTCTCTCTCTCTCTCTCTATATATATATATATATATATACATCTATTATGTGTGAAGATTTAGATAGAAGATTGGCTATATGTTTGTGTCAGCTGCACATTGTATATCGAAGTTTAATTTTTGTTGATGTAAAAGGAAAAGATATGTTAGAACCTTGTTTAACTTGTTAAGCATTAAGCCTTTTGGACGATTAGCAACCGAATTACATGACTTTAACATGCATTACTTGCCTTGTGGTTTCTTTTATCAGATGTCAAAACAACTGTTACAAGCAACAATCCAAAGAAGATGAAACTCAAGAAAGTGAAGCGAAATATCCCTTCTGCATCAACCGCCCTTGTTATTGGTGGTGTGCTTGGCATCCTCCAAACCATGTTCCTCATATTTCTTGCAAAACCAATTCTGAGCTTCATGGGTGTCAAATCTGTGAGTTTCTTCATCGTGAATTACAGTTATCGATTACTTATCGCTCTATAATCATGAAACTAATTCAACTTTTTTCATGTAATTTGAATAGGGATCCCCTATGCTAAGTCCAGCGCAAAAGTATTTGACACTACGATCACTAGGCGCTCCTGCAGTTCTTCTCTCTTTAGCCATGCAAGGGGTCTTTCGAGGTTTTAAGGATACCAAAACTCCTCTGCTTGCTACTGGTAAAGAGATTTTTCTTCTTCATTACTTTTCTCTTAGTTTCATTCATTCCCAAATATAAATTTAACTGTTATAATAACTACATACCAATGAATTTTTAAGTCGAACATCTTAATATGTTATGCACTACAAATTTCTGGATGGTTTGACTTAATTCAGCCTCATCTTTGTGATTTAATACAGTTGTTGGAGACTTGATGAATATAATTTTGGACGCTATCTTTATATTTCCATTGCGTATGGGAGTCAGTGGTGCAGCTATTGCCCATGTTCTCTCTCAGTAAGTTTTCCCTTTTAAAACTTTCCATTCATCAGTGTTCCCTTATAATGCATTTCATACATCTGTTTTTTTACTATAGTTTTTAACTAATGAGTATTGTTCTTCCCAGGTACTTGATTTCTTTGATCCTTTTGATCAAATTGATGAAGAAAGTTGACCTATTGCCTCCGAGTGTTAAAGATTTGCAGTTCAGTCGATTTCTCAAAAATGGTAAGAGGTCTAATGCAGGAGTTTTGATCTTTTGGGAACCTCTTAAGATTTTTTTTTTTTTGGAACGTTTTTACAAGTGCAATGACTCCTCTTTGCTTTACTTCTGATTATATGTGTCGAGCCACTCCCCATTTTGTCCTACTGAAACTCTGTTTTTGTGGTTGGACATAGGTTTCCTATTACTAGCAAGGGTAATAGCTGTGACATTCTGTGTAACATTGGCTGCATCAATGGCTGCAAGGCTGGGCTCAACACCTATGGCTGCATTTCAAGTTTGCTTACAGGTCTGGATGACTTCATCGCTTCTTGCTGATGGCCTGGCTGTTGCTGGACAGGTAAAGGACATCTCTCTCTCTCTCTCTCTCCACCACAGTGATATTTTTTTATAACTAATTGAACGCATAATCAATCACAAGATTGATCAATCATTAATGTGTTTGCCTTCCACTCTTCCAGGCAATCCTTGCTTGTGCATTTGCTGAGAAGGACTATGCTAAAGCAACAGCTGCTGCATCCCGCGTATTACAAGTATGTTTTTCAAAATGTAGGAGTGTAAATTCCTCTCATTAGCGATTACTTGAAATTTTCACACGACCACTACCCTCACAATATAGTGACATTGATGCTTTCTGATCACAAGTACTGGGAATTCCTCCCGGAATTGGCTAAGTTTCCATGTCCCTCATCATAATCTTCAGAACATAGTTTTGTTAACACATGTTGATGTATCTGTGTATCATTCAATAATCCCAACCTTTTTCTTTTCCTTTTGATTTTGCAGATGAGTTTTGTGCTAGGCCTGGGACTCGCAGGCGTTGTTGGACTTGGTTTACAATTTGGATCAGGAATTTTTTCCAAGGATAAAGCTGTTATACACCTAATACATATAGGCATTCCGGTATACCCTCTATCAGAAAACATTGATTTGTTCCCCCTTACAGTTTTTCTTTGTTAATCTTTTCTTGAATCTTCGACTGAAGCTTTCATTTTCTACTGTCATCAGTTTGTTGCAGCTACACAACCGATCAATTCCTTGGCCTTCGTTTTTGATGGTGTTAACTTTGGAGCATCTGACTTCGCATATACTGCATACTCCATGGTAAATTTCACACACTCTTTCCTACACTACAAACACAAAATCAACACAAACAATTTTCGACTTTTACCTCTATAAGCTCCTGTAAATAAATTTAACATTATGTTCTTGTTTCTTCAGGTTCTGGTGGGAGCAGTGAGCATTGGATCCTTGTTTGTTCTCTCTAAAGCCAATGGTTTTGTTGGAATATGGATTGCTTTAACCATTTATATGGTTCTTCGCACATTTGCCGGTATTGGCAGGTAGTTTTCTTTGTTCATACCATAGTATACATTATACAACACTAACAACCATCAATTTTATCAGACATCCTAGTCTTAAGTTTTTTTCATAGTGCTCTAACTTTGATCAAAATGGGAAAGTTCATGCTTGTATTAACACCTATTGCATCTATATTTGCAGGATGGGAACTGGGACAGGACCCTGGCGGTTTCTCAAGGGTCGATCGATGGAATAGAATGTGAAGTTCTTCGGATTTCTTTGATCTATTGATATACTACTCTCTTTTTTCCCTTTCTTTTTGTTGTAGCCCGTCCGCGGACAGTGGTTTTTTTTTTTTTCTTTGGATGTAAAATAAGTAGACCTCTATATCTTGTTTTTATTTCTTGTACTTTGAATATAGATCCTACATGTATATGTAGGTGCTAGAATTCACTTTGTGTAGAAGTTTTATGAGATGGTTTTGGGAACTGGTTACATACACTTATATGAGAATTATAATTCCATAATTTGCAAAATCATCAAAAACAACACTGTAAATAAGCAACAAAGATTTTTTATCGTCGCATACCACAATCACTTCAATGTAAATACGTCAATCCCTCGTGTTAGGCGAATGGCAATATACACCACGAGTAAGATTACGTAGTCTCTTAATTGTTCTATAACCTTTTATCCTTGTTTTTGTATGTTTCAAAGACAATAGATACCGCGACATGCAGGAATTAGTGTTTGATAGAGCAAATCCTAGTTTGGCGACGAACCCGATATAATTGCAAAAAAAAAAATCACTTAGAAAATTTTCAATCATTAAAGACGTTGTTGATATCGTCGGGCGCTCGGTGGAATCAAGAAAGTTCAAGACTATGGCAGAATGATTAAAGCATAGTGAAGAATTTGGAAATTCCAACAACTTCAAAGACAGTTAGAAACCACCAACACCATGTATGTCCTTTAGGAAGTGCAATTAGAGTTGATGAAGGCTTGGAAACCACTATGTCCACCGAGCTCTAACAACCCAGGTTCTGTGCGGCTGTTGTTTATAAATGTTGGTGTACATATTTATAGATACCAGCTTTTTCGCCACTTTTAAACTGTTAAACATCATGCTTGCTAATAGCCATTTTGGGTGTATGTGCTCTGTTGGGCTGTTGCCAATCAGTATTCAGTAATCTGATAAAGCCCTTCAAAACCCAAGTCAATTCTAGCAACCACCCAGCAGTAATCTTGTTTGAGACCTCGTAGGGTTTTATCTTAGGTTTGATTCACGGAAAGTGGACTGTTGAGTTGTTTCTACTAGTTTGGTAAGGTTGGAGTCCAACTATAGTTCAAGCCTATGGCTTATCTCCGTCTAGACTCCCCTGGAGGGTTTCCCCAAGGGGTAAGTGCTGCTACGATGACGCCTTGATACTGATTTCACATAGGTCTGTCAATCGTGTTGGGTAAGGCAGATTCGTGTCGGGTTCATATCGTGTATGAACCGTATATAACTAGTATATAAACGAATCGTATCGTATATTAATCGTATCGTATCGAGTCCACCCGTTTGCTAAAGGGGTTATTTAAGGAAGACATAATCCATCTAATTTCGTATCGTGTTCGTGACATATTAACGGATCGTGTCATATTTTGACACCCCTAATTCCAGATATGGTTGTCCTCCCTACCCTTTTTCCATTAGAAAGAAAAAAAAAACACAATTCGAGTGAAAGATAACAGGTTTAGTGTGTTTGGAAGTCTTGCCAATGTATGGTGGTGACGTTAGAATTACAAGTGACAGCTATTGAGCTATTGCCGAGACTTAGGACTCTAAAGGATGCTAACTCCAATCGAAGAAGATTAGACCAGTTGCAATCTTTTATCTCACTATTACACCCCTGCAAACTATTAGGGGGTCCAGTAATAGTTTGGAACAGTGTCGTACAAATGCTAGAGTGGGCAATCCTTTAGTGAAGATGTTAGTAAGCTGATAGTCAGGGCGCACGAACTAGATGTGTAGAGCACCATCCAAAACAAGATCTCGCACAAAATGGTAATCAACCTTAATATGCTTGGTGCGTGGATGTAGAACATTATTGGTAGTCACGTGTGTCGCACTAAGATTGTTGCAGTAAAGAAGTATTTGTTTCCGGAAAGGAATAAGAAGATCATTAAGCAAATAGGATAGCCATTTCACTTCGGATGTGGTTATGACCAAAGCTTTATACTCAGCCTCAATGCTAGACCTTGAAATTGTTGGTTGTTTCTTAGACCTTGAAATTGTTGGTTGTTTCTTAGAAACCCACAAGACAAGGTTTGGTTAGGTAAATACAAAAACCAGTGGTAGATCTCCGAGTGATAGGACAGTTAGCCCAATCAATGTCGAAAAAAGCAATAAAATATGATTAAAAACCAAGGAAAATATGGAGACCAGAACCCAGGGATCTTTTGAGATAACAGAAGATGCACTTGACTGCCTTGAGATGTTCACTAGTACAAAAGTGAAGAAATTGACAGGCTTGGTTGATGGAATAGCAAAGATCTGGGCGAGCGAATGTAAGATATTGAAGAGCTCCAACAAGATGGCAATATTCAGATGGGTCGGCAAGTAAAGTGCCATATGCGGAGGACATCTTGGAACCCGAAGGAAAAGGTGTGGAACATGGTTTGTGACGGGATTTTAGGCGGCTCATCAGCCCCAGATTGACACGCGGAATAATGTAGCCGTTATGGAACCTAGAAGGCGCCGAGAGGTGGCGCCAAGGAGTAATGGCTCAGAAGAGCTGAGTACGCATACTGACACCAGTATTTAAAAAGACTTGACAGCTCATTAATGAAGGCTTGACTGACTATGACAGGGCCATTAATAAGCCCATGAATCATCGAGACCTAAACTGACAGTCATGATCGCAAAACATTAATGGCGATTGCGCCAAACATATGGCCTCGGCTCACCCCGAGGTACTGTTCCCCCGAGCTTCAAACACTCGGGAGTAGGTGTCTGGCGCCGATCAGAGGAACTTGAGTGTCTGGTGATAGCTATAAGTGCTCGGCGTTACCCCGATCACTTGTCCTATCACCCGAGCATTAAAGACGCAAGGATCTGAGTGGAGAACACTTATTACTCATGGGTAAGAGTGCAAGCCATTAAATGTCGAGATGGGACTCCCTGCCCTTGCACTCATTGCTAATTCATGTATAAATACTCCTCAGAAAAATGAACAAAGGTACGCAAAACAGACTCAGAAAGAGATATACACTATGCTCAAGCCTCCAATTGTTACTGATTTAAGCTTCGGAGGGGATAAGTCGAGTGTTCGCCCGGCCCCTTTTTTGACCATTTTGGTTATCCTAGGTTCGTCAACGAGAGGATCGTTATCCGTATTCATTGCAGGAAATCTCCTGTGCAATTTGGCACCTCCATGTTTTCTGCGACTCCCAACTAGTAGTGAATCAGATCAATAGTGACTTCGAGGTTCGGGATAGCAGGATGAAGGCATACCACCAGAAGGCGAAATCCAAAATCGAGAAGTTGGAAAAAGTGGAAAAATCCCAGATTTCAATGGACCACAATACTCACGTTGATGCACTAGCTTGCCTCGCCTCGGCTTTGGCCTTAGAGGTGACTCGGCGTATTATCATTGAAAATCGGGAAAGCCCGAGTATAAAAGGCATAGA
The DNA here is from genome assembly GCA_951799425.1 of Ilex aquifolium. Taxonomy (NCBI): domain Eukaryota; kingdom Viridiplantae; phylum Streptophyta; class Magnoliopsida; order Aquifoliales; family Aquifoliaceae; genus Ilex; species Ilex aquifolium. The sequence goes on from OX637395.1 coordinate 7,840,983, forward strand.
GGCCGAGCAAGTGCTACCGATGCAAGTGAGAAAAGCGCCCCCGGGTTGGATGGATCCCATAATCGCATATTTGATGGAAGGAGTACTTCCCGAAGATATCAAGGAAACCAGAAGGATCAAACTCAAGGCTCTCAGGTTCTGGATATCCACCGATCACAAGTTATACAGGAGATTCTTCTCGGGGCCACATTTACGGTGCGTCCCCGAGGATAAAATAGAACATTTGCTCTATGAGATTCATGAGGGAGTATGTGGAAGTCATACAGGAGGAAGATCCCTCGCACACCGAGCGATGTCTCAAGAGTATTGGTGGTCGTACATGCAGAAAGATGCCAAGAGCTACGTTCAAAAATGTGATAAGTGTCAGAAATTTGCTCCAATCATCCGACAACCAGCTGGAGATTTGAACTTCTTAACAAGTCCTTGGCCATTCTCTCAGTGGGGTATGGATATTGTGGAACCTCTCCCAATGGCCCCTTTAGACAAGAAGTTCCTCTTGGTAGCCACCGATTCCTTCACAAAGTGGATCAAAGCCGAGCTGCTGAGCCGTATTCGAGACGTCGAAACGAAGAAGTTTGTATGGCAGAACATTATCACTCGGTTCGGAATCCCTCGGGCCATTATCTCGGACAACGGCACTCAGTTCAACAATGGTCCGTTTAGGGAGTTCTGTTCAGAATTCGAAATACGCAATTATTATTCCACACAAGCCTACCCGCAAAGTAATGGACAAGCAGAGGTCTCAAATCAGACAGTGCTAGCCGGAATCACGAAGAGATTGGAAAAAGAAAAGGGTAAGTGGACCGAGGAGTTACTCAATGTGCTATGGTCCTACAGGACAACGTCGAGGACTTCAATAGGAGAGACATCATACAACATGACATATGGGGTTAAGGTTGTCATCCCACTAGAAGTAGGGCTCCCGACAATACGAAGCCAAGCCTTTGAGTTAGGAAACGATGATCAGACACTTGCCAGAGACCTTGACTTGGCTGAAGAAAGAAGAGAACTGGCATCTATTAGGATAGCAAAACACCAAGGAGAGTTATCAAAACAACACCAGAAGAAAGTCCGGATGAAGAGCTTCCAAGTGGGGGACCTAGTGCTACGCAAAGTTGTGGGCAATACTCGGGAACCCACTAATGGAAAACTCGACCCCAATTGAGAAGGCCCTTACAAAGTAATCGATGTGGGGGGCACAGGGGCATATAGACTACAAGATATGGATGGCAACGATGTAAACAGACCTTGGAATGTATCGAATTTGAAGAAATACTATCACTAAATTTGAATTCAAGGCTGTCTCAAAGTTTAACACGAGCCTTAGGCTCGGTCGTTAGGGGCACGGTCCCGAGGGGTGTAAGACTCCACCCTTGGAGCAACTCCCTCAAAACTTAACACGAGTCTTGGACTCGGTCGTTAGGGTCACGGCCCTGAGGGGTGTAAGACTCTACCCTTGCAGCAATGCCCTCAAAATTCAACGAGCCTTGGGCTCGGTCGTTAAGGGCACGGCTCCGAGGGGTGTAAAACCCCAAATACTTGCACGTCTTTACAATTTTATGAGCTTGGAGTACGAGGAGCAATTCAATAGAAAGAAATACAGTTGAGCCAAAAAAAAAAGATCAGAACATAATGAAAAGAAAATTTCATTGACAAAAGGGGCTTTACGTCCCCGAGGCCATACAGAGAAGAATTTACAGAAGTAAAAAGCTGCAACAAGCGAAATGGCTAAGTCCTAGGGCCTTCGGGGTCCCCTGGCTCCTCCAAGTCTCGGCCGACGTCTTCACCGCCGAGCACCCCCCTTGGCCTAAGCGAGTCCTCACCAACGCCAAGTATTGCGTCTAACTCGGCCTCGGCCCCTACAGGATGAAGGGCGGGAGCACCTGGAGGGGGGAGATCGCTGTCGTGGCTTGCAGGAGTATGAGAAGGAAGTCGAGGGGAGGAGTGATCAAAACCATCACTTAGAGTGATCGGTGCATTTTGGACCTCGGTCCCTCCCGCTCCTTAAACTACATCGGAAGCTGGCTCGATTCACTGTGATGCCTCGGGAACGTCAATAGCTTCAAGTCCCCCGAGATTGCTATGCATGGCAAAAAGTGGTGAACCAACTTTGACTCCGGCGACATGCAGGGCCCCGTCCCAACCCTCGTCGAAGGTCGGGACCATCTGATCTTGGAACTAGATGTAGAGGTCCATGCATACCTTCCGATATGTTTGGTTTGGTCGCCAACCGTCTTCTCCACGCCTCGGATGAACTCGTCCTTCCTGGCCAGTGCGGCCCGGGCGTCCCTCGCCGCTTGCTTGTACTCCCAAAAGCGGTCAATGATGACCCCCATCTGCTAGCAGGCCTGAGAAGGAAGAAAAGAAGTCAGAAAAGGCCAAGCGATAAGAGAAAGGGCAAAGTTAGGAAAGAACTTGGCATACTTACCACCAAGTTATGTTGGATCACCCCTTGCAGGAGCCGGTTGTCCCTAAAGTCCCAGTGCACGGCCATGTCGGCCTCAAAATGCAGAGCTCCGGGAGCCCACTCGGCGGGGGCAGAGGGCGCCGGGGCGTCATGTCGCCGCTTTACTCGGCGTTCACTGGAAGACTCGGGTTCTCGGCCGTGCCGGTCTTCCCTCGGCTCATCAATCAGCTCCGAAAGAGGTCCTTGGTGTCGCCGCCGAAGCTAATCCCCCGAAAGGATCTCTGGATCCTGCTGCTGTTGTTCCGGTGGAGGGGCTGGTTGTCGGCGCGGCGGGGGAGGCAGAGGTATAACGGCCGGCATGGTCCCGGATGGCCCGCCTGCTTCCGAGAGCCTCTGTTGCCTTGCCCGGGAGGTGGCTTCCATACTCTCCCTGGTTATGACCGGGAAATTGAACATGTCGTCGGGGGATGACGTGTGCTCGGTGTCCCTGTCTGGGTCTGCTTCAAGGTCATCTTCCTCTTCCTCCGAGGAACGTTCTTGCCAAATAGAAGGATCAAATGGCGGAGGAACTTGTGAAAATCTGGTGTAGGTCGGATGGTAGCCGAGTAGTACGTGTGATGCTCGAGCAAAGGAATTTTCTGGATTATGGGACCAGACTTTCAGTAAGTCCTCAAAGTTGACTTGGGACTTTAGGGGTTGAGCGGCGTCGGCTTTGTATCTGTCTGCAAAAAGAAACCAGCAAGGAGGTCAGCAACGATAAATAGATCCGAACAATCTCATAGTATGTGCTACACGCACCGAGATCCCTCGGCACTTTGGGGCAGTATAATCCATCATACTCGGGTCCGTCTCCTTTCTCCCAACTGCCGCTAAGCATGATTAGATCCTGGACATACCCCTTGTCTGAATTCGGCATATGGGTCACCAAGTACATGGAGTAATCCCTAGACTGAAGGTAGTACCTGCCCCCGACGACTAATTTTAAGTTGTAACAGAACAGGATCTCATCTACCCCCAGTTTTATCCCAAGCCGAGCATTTAGGGCGACTACGCCCATCACCAGTCTAAAGAAGTTAACGCCACACTGGAGGGGGAAGAGCTTCAAATGCATCAGCATCCTCAGCAGGAGAAGATGGAGAGGGAATGTAACCCCCCCCTTCCATAATGGCTTTGGTATAGAAGGATATCATATCTACACTCCCTATATCGTTCCTATGGTAACGAGAGTTGAAGGGAAAGGTGAAAACGGGCTCGGGAATGTGGTTTCTATCCCTAAAGGTTTGGATATTGTCCTCTGTCACTTCGGTCCTCCTCAACCTACGGTTGTCCCTAGCCCTGACAGGTGCCTTCACCACTGTTCTACGTATTCTAGTCATGGGTAGAGTCTATGAGAGATGTAGAAGAAGAAGAGGAAAATGAGAAACAAACTCGAGAGGAGGAAAGTACTTACAGGTTGCAGATCTTCAAGGCGAGGACTCGGGAGAGCAAAGAGGAGTGCTCGAGAGATTAAAGAAGGGTACTCGGGAGTTGATTGCTGAGGAAATTCGAGGATGCAAAGTTCTAAAATGGTTAAACGATCTCCTATTTATATCCTACAATAGGAGCAGGAATCGAAGAGACAGATCATCATTAGGGAATTTGAAAAGTACGGCGCCAAATGTGCAGGTAACCGCCCCTATAAACTAGGCGTGTTCAGCAAGCCCCCACTCTCCTCACGCCACTTGTCCCATGTTGCAAAGAAAATGGAGGCTGGGGGACAGTTGACGGAACTTTAGGCGACTCAGCAGCCCCCAGATTGACACGTGGAATAATGTAGCCGTTATGGAACCCAGAATGCGCCGAGAGGTGGCGTCGAGGAGTAATGGCTCAGAAGAGCCGAGTATGCATACTAACACTAGCATTTAAGAAGACTTGACAGCTCATTAATGACGGTTTGACTGACTATGACAGAGTCATTAATGAGTCTTTACATCCTCAAGACCCAAACTGACAGTCATGATTGCAAAATATTAATGGTGATTGATTCGAGCATATGTCTTCGGCTCACCTCGGGGTACTGTTTCCCCGAGCTTCAAACACTCGGGAGTAGGTGTCTGGCGCCGATCAGAGAAACTTGAGTGCCCGGTGATAGCTATAAGTGCTCGGCGTTGCCCCATCACTTGTCCTATCACCCAAGCATTAAAGACGCAAGGATCTGAGTAGAGAATACTCATTACTCAGGGGTAAGAGTGTAAGCCATTAAATGTCGAGATGGGACTCCTTGCCCTTGCACTCATTGCTAATTCAGGTATAAATACTCCTCAGAAAAATGAACAAAGGTACGCAAAATAGACTCAGAAAGAGATATACACTGTGCTCAAGCCTCCAATTCTTACTGACTTAAGCTCCGGAGGGGATAAGTCGGGTGTTCACCCGGTCCATTTTCTGACCTTTTTGGTTGTCCCAGGTTCGTCATCAAGAGGATCGCTATCCGTATTCATTGCAGGAAATCTCCCGTGCAATTTGCACCCAGTTATTCCTGCTCACTTCAAGAGATCCAATGTATTAGTTTAGCCTCAATGCCCAAAAAGTAATGTAAGTCTCCCAAATCCTTCATGGGAAATTCACACCCAAGCTAATATAAGAAACTGTTAATACGACGATTGATTGACGCAGCGAAACAAAGAATACAAAGGACATTACGATTTTTTATGTATCGAACCAAAAGTAACACTCTAAATGCACAGAAAAAAGTAGATAAAACTTTGAAATATAATATTATTCAATAATCAATTCGTAGTACAAATGAGCAATATAAATAGGAACAGTCAAAACTCTAATCGTTCTTAAAACAGAAGCAAAATCCCTAAAATTATGAAAAATATCAAAAATAAAAATATGTGATTTTCCAAATTAACATAAAAGCACGTATCTTCTAGAGTCTAACAAAACTGACGACACTAAATTCGGAATTTCCTATGATTTATTATTAATTTATGAAATCTTTCCTAAAACGGTAAAAACAAGGTTTTGAGGACCTAAACAATGGAATTCGGGTTCCAAACTGAAGGAGCACATAGTATAGCAATGAGTCTTGATCGTTAGTCCAATCCGGATCAAACTCCACTGGTCCCAATGAATTATGAGTCTGACTCATTTTGCATCTACTGTTACTTTTTGCCTCTCTATTGTGCTTTGAAAGCATGAAGATCAGCATGTTCCAAGTATTCTACTGCCACCTATTCTACATCAGTCCCTCTCTCTTGAAAAAAACTCATCCTCGAGTTAACATAAGGGAGTTGAATACCATTTGAATGGAACTCAAACAGATCTTGGACACTGAAGGTGTTAGAGATACCCATATCTAAAGAGAGGTCAACAACATATGCATTGTCATTGATCTTCCTCAAAATCTGAAAAGGACCAACATTTCTCTGATTCAACTCATTGTGAGTCCCCACGGGTAGCCTATCCTTGTGTAAGTAAAACATAACCATGTCACCAACCTCGAAAAGCTTCTGGCGGCAGTGCTTATTTGATGTTTCCTTATACTTGGCTGCGGATTTCTCCAACTGCTATTTCACCTTAGCATGCACATCAGTCAACTTTTTCAACATGTGCTCAACTACAATATTCATCCCTCGAAGCTTGGGTAGGAGAACTAATGTAGACAATCTGAAAAAGGGACCAGCCAATAGACTTGTTAGTAACATTGTTGTAAGCAAACTCTGCCTAAGAGAAGGTATTGTCTCATTGCCTCGGGTACTCCTTGCAAAGACTCTGCAAAATATTCCTCAATATCTGATTCATCACTTTCGTTTGCACATCTGTCTGTGGATGGCTTGAACTACTATACTGCAATGAAGTATCCAACTGTTTCCATAAAGTGCGCCAAAAATGGCTAAGGAACTTATTGTCACGATTAGAAGTGATGGTTTTCAAGACATCATGTAAACGAACAACCTCCTAAAAGAATAAATGAGCCACATGAGAAGCATCTGAGGTTTTCCTATATAGAATAAAGTGAGCCATTTCAGAAAACTTGTCAGCGACAACATAAATGGAGTCCATACCCTGTTGAGTCCGCGGAAGACCCAACACAAAATTTATGGACAAATCTTACCATGGTGCATCTAGAAAGGGAAGGGGAGTGTAGAGGTCGATATTCTACGCATGTCCCTTGGCAGTCTGACATGTATAGCATTGTTTGATAAACCATTTCACATCTCTCTTCAGTTGGGGCCAGAAATAACACCCCTCTACCAAAGCCATACTCTTATCTCGACTCATGTGCCCTCCTAAACCACCATTGTGTAACTCCCGAATGATATGCTCACGCAAGGATCCTCAGTGTAAAACCCGGGTAAATTTAAATTTTTATGAAAAAATGGCAAAACGATAATTAGTCACTACGATATATGTTGAAAACTCAAATTTTTCTAGAACTTGGATGACGAAAAGGACTTCACCGTTGGATTCGTCTCACGAAATCTAGTTACCTAGTCAATTTTCGTTGAATTTCGAGATAGTCAGATTTTTCGCGTTTTACGATGCGATCGGGTGTCGCATGACTTAAAAATGAGACGTGGAATTAAATTTTGAAAATTCAAAAATAATTTAAAGCTAGTTAAAATAAAAATATTTTGAACTTAAACCGAGACAAAATTTAATTGTTTTAGGACGAAACTAGGCCCGGGAATGGAGGACGTGTGACGCAACGAGGGTCAAGCATCTAAGGGATATAAATAGGGGAGAAAATCAGATTTCTCTCCATACCCATCAGATTTTTGAAATTAGAGAGGAAGAGAGGGAAAATAGAGGATTCTTCAACTTCTCTCTACGATCTACGGATCTATGTTGGTCGAAATTCTTCGGGCCAATAACCAAAGTTCATCTACACAACGAAGGCTACGCCTACGTACCAAAAATCGAAGGTTTTGACGAAGAACAAAAAATGAAATTTTGGAGGAAGCAAGGATTAAAGCTTGTTTCGAGTCTTGAAAGAGGTAGGGTTATTTTCCTAATTAGGTTTATTTTCAACCTAAGGTTTCATATGATATAGGTAGCATGACTTGAGATGAATTCTCTTGTTTGATATACTCCTAGTGTAACTAGATTATGGGAAATGGGTATAGAAATAAGTTAAACCAATCTTGCATGAATTGGGTTTGTAGAATTTACTTGTTTGGTAAATTCATGAAAAATGTGATAATTTGGCCTGATTATGTGTTACATGATTTGGTGTCCTGAATGTGTTTGATAAAATGCATATGTTGATGTAGCATGTTGGTTTCATTGAAAATGTTATAACATGCTTGGGTATTGAGAATAGTTAAAATCAATTATAACATGAATTGGGTACTTAGAAATTACTTGTTTGTGATTTCTTGAGAAATGTATTGATTGAGTATGTTATGTGCTTACATTTATACCTTGAAGGTGTTTGATGAAATGTCTATGTGGATTAAGTGTATTATTTGCACTGATTGTGTTATAACATGCTTGGAAGTTGGTGTTGATATATTCATATAATATATGGACATTGAGGTTGTTTATGGTGGTTATATGCTTATGATGTAATTTACCATGAAAAAAATTGTTAGATATTGAATTGTTCATAATGTGCTCATGACATATTGAACATGGTTAAAAATTGCAATTGTACATTTACATTGCATATGCACGGGTAACATCACATTCGTGGACATTTGACATGAGTGTGGGTGTGTGTGTGTATGTTTTTGAATCAAACACCATTCTTGGTGGTTGAGACATGGACTCGGGAAGGTTGGACCTAGGTCCGTCTGAGCTGCATGGTTGCATAAAAAAAAACTTGTGTCAGATATAGTAAGAAGGGTTAGATATTCTCTCGGGTGCAAGACTCGGTTACTGGTTTATACATTTCCGACGGTACAAGTCCAAAAAAGTGTAACGGTGTACGGAACCGGCGATGAGATCCCAAAATCTGAATACCCAACAAAAACACATGGTTTATTTTAAAAAGGTCATTAGATGTGTAACATCAATGGCGGGAGCCGGTAAAGGCTCGGGTTGAGTTGCATATGTGAGTCTCATCTCATATCATGGCATGGCATTGAGAATTCCATTGTTGAATTGTATATTCTTGAATCGAGTGATTGTTGCTTGTAATTGCATGTGAACATTTCATATGCATCTAGGTTGGGGAGTAGCCTTTTTAGGAGATACCCTATTGAGCGTGGCTCACCCTTTATGGGGACAATATTTCAGGTGCGGGACATGCGCCAGTGGACGGCTCTCATTTGGGCCCTCATTGATGAAGAAAATTCGAACTGTGGCTTTTAAACTATGCTTTTGTAAAACTAAGATGTAAATTAGTTTTTGAGCATGTAATGTATATAAATGATTGTAATCGAACTCATATGGACTATGTTTAATGTAAAATTACATGTTGTTATATGTTGTGTGATTGCACAGGTTGCGTTTTGGGTAGAGCTCCCCGTACAAAGGAGACTGCCCGAATTTTATTAAGTTATAGATCCCGGTAAATTGGGCATAACGGCGTGGTATTGAATTACACGGTATCTACGGATATTTTGTGGGTTGATGGGTGGTCAACGAGTTGACAAAGGATCCCCGGTTTTAGGGACGTCACACTCGAGGTATGCAAAGTCGGGTAGCTTTGAACAAGAATCCATCATGGACCTGAAAGTCTCCTGAGGCTCCATGTGCAGCTGAGCATTGAACCCAAATCTCCTAAAAATCCTCATCATCTGCGTACGATTCCCTCAAGTAGTCAAATCTAATCACCTCACTAAAAATAGTGGTTAATAACATACTCCGATAGCTCAAGGCATTGCCACCTTGTTCAGCTAACCAGATTTATGCTTGAAGGTGAAGGTGAATTTCTGAATTTCAACAACCCACCCAGCATGCATGCGATTGAGAATAGTAGAATTATTGAGATACTTCAACGTTTGGTGATCTGTATTCAGGATAAACTCACTCTAAATTAGGTAATGCTACCAGTGTTGCAAGGCTCTCACGACTACATAAACTTCCTGCTCATATGTAGACCACTTCTATTGGACCTCACTAAGCTTCTCACTGAAGAATGCTACAAGTTTGCCCTTCTATGACAACATTGCTCCAATGCAAATACATGAAGCATCACAATCTACCTCAAACAGCTTCTCGAAGCTAGGTAGTGCTAATACAAAAGTTGTAGTAAGCTTTTTCTTAAGCAGTTCAAAACTCCTTGCTGCTCCAATAGTCCACTGCAACTACTTCTGCTTCAGGCAATCAGTGAGGGGTGCTGCAATAGTGCTAAAATTCCTCACAAACCTCCTATAGAAGGTTGCAAGGCCATGAAAACTGCAAATCTCACTGATTGTCCGCAGTGTGGGCCAATCTTGGATAGCCCAAATATTCTCATCATCAACAAAGATACTAGTAACACTAACTACATAGCCCAAGAACATAAGACTATCAATCATGAAACTGCACTTCTTAGAGTTCACGAATAAGCTATTCTCCTGTAGAGCTGCAAAAACTGCTCTCAAGCGCTACAAATGGTCAGTCTCATCATTACTATAAATAAGAATATCATCAAAATAAACAACCACGAACTTCCTAATGAAATGCTTGAACACTTGGTTCATAACCCTCATAAAAGTGCTAGGAGCATTGGACAGACCAAAGGGCATAACCAACCGCTCGTACAATTCATCCTTAGTCTTGAAGGTAGTCTTCAATCATCACCTGGACAAACGCGGATCTGATGGTACCCACTTTTCAAGTCAACCTTGGAGTACACCCTGGCACCCTCCAACATATCTAGCATGTCATCTAGTCAAGGTATAGAAAATAGCCCGACTGTCAACACACATCCTCCAACTCTCATCCTTCTTAGGAGTAAGTAACGTTGGAACAGGGCTCATACTTATCCTAATTTGTCCCTTTCGCAACAACTCATCAACCTGACCCTGCAGGATCTCAAACTATTTGGGACTCATCCAATAATAGGGTAAGTTTGGCAGACTAACCCTAGATACCAAGTCAATATGATGTTGTATGTCCCTCAGAATGAGTAAACCATCTGGCAACCCCTCCGGTATGATCCCTTTAAACTCGGCCAACAATGGCATCAACACAACAGGAACTGGTGTAGGCTCAATTGCCCTTGCCTCCTCATCCTTCACTACTAGGGCATACACCTCCCTATTCTCCTTCACATCCTCGTCAATGGTAGACACCACAAAAAAAAACCCGCCCTTAGCCGGAGATGCTATGGATGATCCTCTCCCACTGTGAGGACAAGAACAACCTTGACATTATCTTTGAAAAAGTTGTAAGTATTGTCTTTTTCTCTATGGATAGCGTCTACATCAAACTGTCATAGCCTCCCCAACAAAATATGACAAGCATCCATATCCACAATATTACATAAAATATCATCTTTATACTTTTCAATTGAAAAATGGATATAACATTGTTTTGTTACCTTAGTTTTGCCCACACTATTGATCCATCAAATAGTATAGGGAGAAGAGTGTTTCACAATCCGTAACTGCATTTTATCAACAACCTCCTTGGGCATTATTTTTTCACTGCTACCACCGTCAATAATCAACAGACAAACCCACTAATTCACAGTGCATATGGTTCAAAAAATATTGATTTGCTAAATATTTTGTTCAAGTTTGGGAGTACACATCAACCGACGAACAACGAGAGAGATCCCCTAATCACCATAAATCCATGCACTCTCATCCTCCTCTTTCACAATCTCTTCCTCCACGGGGTAGACTTCCTCCTGATCAACCCCCTCTATATCAACCAAATATACTGCACCCTTTTTAAGACACTGGTTAGATCCATAGCTAGGTTGACAGCATAGATAACACTTGTCTCCCTCATATCTGATATAAGGATTCTTTGGTACATCATTAACCGTTGGACCCGAACCCGAGACTACTGCCCTTGCAAGCACCCCATCTTGCCAATGTATAGCAGTGACGTTGTATATATATAATCAAATTACATGTGTTTAGAATTACAAGTGGGAGCTATTGCAAAGACTTAGGAGACTTAGGACTCTAAAGGATGCTAATCCCAATCTAAGAAGATTAGATCAGTTACAATCTTTTATCTCACTATTATCTAGTACTGGAGTTACAACTGAAGTTTTATTGCACTGCTAATTGCCACATGTGACAACCTCGACAACTCAAGCTTAAATTTCTCTTCCACCCTAGTACATGAACAATTTCGAGTATACAAAACAATTTTGCATGTAATCTATTTGTAATTGAAATTTCATATGTCACATGGTCAAAGATAAAGATTAATCCAAAAAAAAGTACCAAGAAATGGGGCAAAATTAAATTAAAATCAACGTTGTAAAACTACTGTAGTTTACGTATTAAGTTAAAAACTACTGTAAATAGAACCAAAATTGAAAATGTGTCATAATTGGGTGGGGGAAGCCATTTCAACCCTTCCCCCTCAGTTCTTTTTTTTATTATTATTATTGGGCCTTCTTGTAGTAGAGAAAATATTAGGTGTAACGGTAACATCTTGTCATCAATGTCACGTAATATCAACAATTAGTAATAAAATAACAACTAGACTTAATAGACTCCACTATTTTTATAACTACCAATAACCACTAATCTAATACCTACCGTGCTGAAATAGTAAAATTCACCAATCTTATTTGTTATTTTATAATTAGTTAGTGACATCACATAACATTAATAACGTGATATCACCGTTATACCCAATGGGCTCGTTTGGTAGACGTATTATGAGGGGATTAAATATTGGATTGCACTATTTTTTATTTAATCGGGCCTAATACTTTGTTTGATAAGCAAATTTGATATCGTATTAATTTCAAAAACGTATACTAATCGTATACTTATCGTATATTTTTTATACGTTAGACCTGTATTATGGATGTATTTTAATATCACCAAAAAAGGTGGTATTATAATCCAACTCAAACGTATTATTTTACACATTTACCATTATAACCCCCTAACTGATAAAATCAAACTGTCATCAATGTAACAAACACTGATTGAGGATATTTTTGTTAATTCAATATTAATACGATAAAATAATTTCTTAACCAAACAACCGATTGGATTAAATAATTATTATCCAACGTTTATTTTGTGTATTACCAAACACTAGATAAATTACGTATTATTCTAATACCCTATTTAGTCTTATTTTTTGTCTTTCTGTATTGTATTAGACCGAATTATTTTATCTAATTCATCCATTTTTAATACGGCAACCAAACGAGCCCAATATTAACTCCTTCCGGAGTCTGCCAATATTGACTCCTTCTGGTGTCTGGAGATAATTCCAATAAAAAAAGATATGCATACAGAATCAACTGAGTCATAGCGACCCCATCATGATCAATGGTCCTTCTCTCACTATTGGCTAATAATTAGTAGATTCTCTTGCGTCAATTGTACCATTTCTATTTGCATTTCCTAAAATTTCCACTCCTCAGAAAGGAAAAGTACCAACAAGATCTTCCCACTCAAGCAATCACTCACTAATGGATAAATTTATAGTACCGAAAGTTTACACCTGAATCTTGTACCAAAAAACAAATTTTAAGAGCATTTCTAATAGTTTTTTGTTTTAATTTTAAATAGTATCTTTTTTGAAATAAAGATCATCTTTAATAAAATTTTGAAATATAGAGTAAAATATTTTATACAACTCCAATGAACTCTATTTTCTAGTAGAAAAACAATCTTACGGTCAATAGCATTTAATGAAAAATATATATAAATCATCTTTTCATTTATTAAAAATAAAATAGAGTTAGAGAGCAGAAAATGGGTGTGCAGCAGCAAGATAGCTTTGTGGAGGTCCTAGTCCCACCCCACTAAGTTCTGCAAGCACTAAGGGTGTGTTTGCTTTAGGGTTTGTTTGTTTAGCAGGAGAATAATAGAAAATGCAAGAAATATAAACTTTTTAAAATTTTCATGTGTTTGGTTAGCATAAAAAGGAAAATGATAGAAAAAATAAATTTCTTTCATGCTTGAATTTTCTCACAAATAACCAGCTTTTTTTTCTTGTAAAAAACAGAAGGAAATGCAAGAAAAATGTAATCTATAACTAATTTCCTATTTTACCCTTATTTTTCTTAAAATATTTTATTGGTTATTAATTTTAAAAAATTTTGGTATGGATTTGATTAATTATATAATTTGGCCCAAAAACCTTTAGTGTTGGTGATTGTCTTAAAATTAGGTTTCAAGCATTTTTTAAATTTTTTTTTAACTTTCAATTATAATTGCATATTTTTTTTTCTTTTTTAGACCTATTTAATATAATTAAGGGTAATTTAGACAATTATACAAAATTTCTTATAACTTTACTTTCTTTCAAACAGTAGAATGAAATTTCTTTAAAACTTTCCCGTAAATTTTTCATTCTAACCAAATACATGCATGAAAATATATTTTCTATCATTTTCTTTTATTTTACTTCACTTTCTATCATTTTCACTTTTCATTATTTTTTCTTCCTAACCAAACGGAGCCTTAGGTATTAAGAAAGAGGGATTGGAAAAAATAACATCAGACCCACCTTATTTCTTTTATACCTATGTTTGGATACACTTTTTGGGTTTGGTATTATTACCTAAAAATAATACCGACCCAGATAAATAGTGTATTTAATACCACATACAACCTCTTAAATAAACCCGCCTTTTAGTGGATTTAAATAATCCAATTGGAATGTATTTAGTCAAAAGACATTTTTACCCTCACGTATCTTTACGATATAAATATCATTTTTTATTTTGAGAGTTTTTTAGTAATTTAATGTTTATATTATCATTCAATATTCTATCCAAACAAAGTATTAGATGGAATAAATGTGGGGTCCACTACTTCTTAATACTTGAACCAAACATGGAATGAAGAAGTATTATCACTATAATTATTCCAAAGACTTGATGGATGAGTACAGAATAGACGACATTATCTAATTTGGTCCTTCCTAACATCTGACTTAGGCAGTGTTGCTTTAAGTAAAGGGTTAAACTAACCCCTATTTCTTTTCCAATGTATCAAAAAAAAATTATATGGGGAGCTAAATAAAGCTCTATATTTTAGCTATTCTAATTAGAGAACCTATTAAAACTTAATTTTTAATGATTAATTCTCTAAAATAAAGAGTTCAGTGAGAAGAAAGACCCTATGAGAAATACTCTAAATTGTAAACCTTAATTTAAATTAGTTGCATTTATTGATTAACAAAATAATAAAGTAACACACTTTTATTTGTAATTTTTTATATTATGACTGATAAAAAACATTGATCTATGATACCGAAAGGTAACTTTTCCTATAAAAATCCAAGCCTTGAGGTGTTTATATTCCATTTTCACCGGTCCCCCAAGTCCCAACTACTACCATGACAAGCACAGAATTCAATAGAGTGAGGCCACCTAGAGGTTAAATAGTCGTTTTCCAGAGGTAAGCAAAAGCAACCAGGTTCATAGTCCAACACTAATGGCCAAGTTTTCCAAGTCAAGTAAAAGATATCCTCAAGTCCCAATCCAACCCAACTCACACAAAGAGTCCAAATAGATGTTCTTACTATATCAAAAAAAGTAGACCAACTCATTTAAAGGACCCCCATACTTCGATAATGCCTTCCACCTACAAGAGTTTCCAACAGCCTGGCCAAGAGGATAACGTGGGTGAAAAAGACTTGGAATCAATACCTCTTTACTCTCAAGCATCGTGCACATTTGAAATTTACGTTATAACTACGAGTCCAACTAACAAACACTAAGGGTGACAATTTTTAACACAACACAAAAACACGATTTGATATTAATATAAAATTAGCTAGTTATAATTGGCCATTTCTAAGTTTAACCATTTCTCGACACGAATCCATATTTAAGATGACCCATTTACACGAATAATAAATAAATTTAAAGTGTCAAACACAAACAACACAAAATTAACACATTTAAATAATATTATAAAAATAAAATACCAATGTTTAATTATTTTTAATCAAGTAGTGACCTATTTCTAGTACAAAAAAAAATTATTTTCTCATTTTTATTATTATATTTATTAAATTAATTTTTAGTTTATAGAAATTTGAACTTAAATTTAATAAAGTGATAATAAAATTTTAAACATAAAACTTACATAAAATTTTGTATTCACGGATTATATGAACCAACAGGAATACAAAACGAGAATAAATAAATCAACATAACACCAATGCTCAACACAGAAATGACACGAACACGACCGATTGGCACTCCTACTCTTTGCATACAGAAAAAAGATTATGTACACCTGACTTCCGAGAGCCTCATCAACTGGCCATCATTTAACCCGTAAAGGGGGAGAGGAGAGAGAGAGGGGGTAGAGGCATGAGGTAATACAAATTTATTTTCATTGCAGTGAAACTTCTCTTCTTCACAAGATATAGAAGGGACTAAAAATATACCTAAAAACTTCCAATGAAACATAGCCAATCTGGACTGGGTTTCTTTTAATACAGCCCAAAAACAAGCCACTTTCATCATCTTATTATGCTTTAAAAAATAACAATAAATGATAAATTTTTCAGCCATCCTCCTATCCTTCAAAATCTCCCAAATCAGCTCTTACCTTTCTCAAAATCACCTTCAAAACCAGCCAAGAACATCCCCAAAAAATATGTACTTCCTAAGTTTTGTTTAACCACAGTAAGAGAAAACAAATTCGGTGTTAACTTAGGCTACGAGCTGATCGAGTTGCATCTGCTCGAGCCAAGCTCCTAAAACTGAATGATCAACTGAATCAATTTGAGAATTGGATTTCAAACCCTCACCGGATGGCACAGTTCCAGAAATCGGAACCACAAGCTTTTCTTTCATCTCAGGTGGTGATTCCTTGACAAGAGATTGGACCCATGATAGGTCAGGCTCCTCTCCATTATTATTGAGCTCAAACGAATTAGACCTTCGCAGGCGACCCATTCCATCTCCATTAACAGACCAATCTACTTTTCCATTAGGGGTTCCCCAGTTTGACCAAGAAGAATTCACAGGGAACCCAACAGTGGAGAAATTGTTGGATCCGAGATCCCTGGAGCTGAGGCTGCGTAGTTGTTGATGCTGCTTCTCACGTTGAGCAAACACAGAGAGCCGAGCACCCATTGGGGAGATGGGCTCCACACTTCTTGGCGACATTCTTCCAGGAGATGAGACGCCAAAGGAAGCCTGCAAAAGAGGGTGTTCAACATTTTTGGGAGAGAACACGTTAGTGTTAATTGGAGAGAGTATGGACTGCTGCTGTTGGAACTGATTGAGAACAGTTGATTTGTGCGATGGTGAGAAAACACCAGTAGCCGCTGCCAGATCAGGATATCGAGGAGAAGAAGCCAGATCAGAATATCGGGGAGAAGAAGCCATCTCAGCAGAAAAAAACTCTTCAAGGTTCGAAGGACTTAGTGTATTAGACCGGCCCGAACGGTTCAAAGAAATAGTACTAGGACGGGACTGCGGGAGACAGGAGAAGTCATTTAGCAGTTGTTGCTGCATATCAAAATCCTGCAATATACTCAAGTCCTCCGGAGGGATGTCTCGAGCACTAAAGGAAGATCTCAAGCGACTCGATTGGAGATTACTTCCAGGCAAATGAAGGGTTGGAACATTTGGTTGCTGCCAAGCCACAGATGAGTGGGAAATGCCATTTGCCGATGGGGACATGGGCTGATTGAACGGAGAAGACGACATCACAGAGTGTGATGAGGGTGAACCAGGTAATAGGCTCAAAGCAGCAGCCATGTCCATAGCACTAGCAGCTAAGGCAGATGACCGAGGAGATGGAATCGCAGAACCAGTATTGACATACAGGGGTCGAAGCTCCTCGGCTGTGTGGGCAAAAAAACAAACCCGCCTTGCACAACTTGTGCCATCCTTGCAAAGCCGAGTCCGGTACTGAGCCGGGTGTAGCCAGCACTCAAACACACCATGAGCATATTCACACATATCCCCTCGCCTACAAGCGCCCTTGCGAAAATCAGGGCAAGGAACACAACTGTAATGGTATTTCCGGGGATCTCTTCTGCGAGCATTCTCCCCTGGGTGGACAAAAGGACATTCAGTCCAATCATGAGAGTAGGCCCTCGAACAAGGCCGGACCTTGAATGAGAACATACGGAACTCATCAGTTGAATACATACTGTTCTTGATGTCAGGGAGAGATGGATCAATTGGGTATTCTCTCTTCTCTGAGGTAGAATTTGCAGGACCATCATTGTATTTAGATGCCATTGGAGAGGAAACAGAATCAGATGGAGAAGAAGGGGACCCATTATCTGGCGATGAAGAGAGGGTTGGCGAGGAAGAGTTCGATGTAGCAATGGACAAACATAAATTCCACTCACCAACCGAGCCATCAGAGACATTATTCATTAGCAATTCTTCAAGTGCAGCTCTTATACCAGGGAGCTTTGGAGGGATAACGATCACATCAAATGGCCGGTGACCATTGGCATCTTCAATATTCGGATCTGAACCCACAGATAAAAGCAGCTTAACAACATCAACAACATTGACAGAGCCACCAGAGGCAGCACAGTGAAGGGCAGTACACTTATCCGGACCACATGTGCGATTCACATCAACATCTGGCTGGGAGATAATTAGCTTCACTACATCAACACTTCCAAATGTAGCAGCAACCATTAGAGGAGTTCTATGCTCAAGGACTATTTGTTTCGAGCCTTTCTTCCGGACATACCAAAGTCCAACCTCATCAATTCCAGAAGCATCACGCTCAATCGTTTGTTTAAAATCCTCAAAGTCATTGTTAGCAGCAAGTTCAAGTAAACTAGAAAATGAATCTTCAGTTTCTAGAGTTAATTTACCCATATCTTTTGTGTTAGATGTGTTTTCTACAGTAGACGACGTGGATTTTGACTGATCTGGACCACCGCACATACCTTCAATCAGCTGCGTTTCAATCAGGAAAATCGCTTCAATCAGAATGGAAGTACATACCCAAAAAACACTCGAACCATATTCAAACTCTGCTTTCTATAATCAAATGTTCTAACCCACCTGATTCTCCAACAAAAACAATAGGGTAAATTTCATAAATGTCCCCTGAACTACAACCTTTGTTTAAATTACCCCGAACTACCAATTGTCTCAATTTGCCCCTGAACTATGTAATTTGTTTCAATCAACCCCTTATTGTTAAGATTAACCGATATATGAGACCAATTGCGCTAAGATTAACCATTAATATGTCTCATATAACCGCTAATATCAACGGGAAGGTCGATTGAAACAAATTACATAGTTAAAAATCAAATTGAGACAATTGAAGTTCAAGGGTATCTATGATATTTACCCAAAACAATAAGGTCCATGGGTAAAAAGTAAACTAAATGATTCAATAGCAAATAAAAAACTGCATGCCAAAGTTGCAGACAAGACAATAAAAAATTACCGGGCAGAAAAAATAACCCCACAACATAGATCTGCAAGAATAACAACACCCCCAGAAAACATCATTTTTTGCGAAGAAAGATAAAAATTCAATCAATTTGGAGACTGAAAAAAAATGAAAAACCAACCACAAAAAAAAGCCTAGAATTCAATTTAACAAACCATATACAAAAGTTTCTATGGAATAGAGTAAACACTCCTCCGTTTGATTCCCAAGAAAATCAAGGAAAAGAAGAAAGTAATAGGCTCACTCCATGCAAAGTTGTCTAGTTTCTTTCTTCGTACAACACTCCCAGTTATGTTTTCTTCAATTTTCCCACTTTTTCTCGGCAACCAACCAAAGGGTAAAACGAAAAAAAAAAAAAAAACCATCATACATGACATGAAAGTTATTTCAAATTCATCGATGTAAGTTTCAACAACTGAAACAAGAAAGAGATGAACGAAGAGCGAGATATGGAGCTAATCAAACAAACTCACCGATGCTCAAGATCTCCAAGTAAAGTCAAGCTCTAAGATCGACGAGAAATTTGACGGATCTGAACAAACACAAACAGTAACAAGTGTACAAGCATTCATTCATCCATGGATGGATCGGTAGTGAGAGAAAGTTGGTAACAACAGCGCAACAAGAATCGGAAGCAAATCGCTTCCCTCTTTATCTCCCCCTCCATTCTCTAAAGTTCACTCGAAAACGATAGATACCCAGATCCAATACATACATAGATGTTGATATTCGATATTGATATGCACGCCCTTATTCGATACCACCGAGAAGAGAGAGAAAATCTCTATCTACATGTCTGTATGTATGTTTAGACTGATATAGATCGAGAAAGTGAAAGCGAAGGCTTGGATTGTATTGTAGAGAGAGAGAGAGAGCGCGGAAAAGAGAGGGAGTGTGGAAAGTGTGAAGAGTTCAGAGAGAGAGAGAGAAAGTAACGTCTCGAAATTGAAATTGAAATTGAAATTGAAATTGAAATGAAATGAAATGCAGATGGAAATGAAATGGCGTTGAAATTTACAACGAAATGCAGTGGAAATGAGAGTGAAATGCAAAAATATTTTGAAAGTAACGGTAAATGACAATCAGACCCCAATAAAATATGGTTCCGGTATCACTTTACCCCTTCTAGAAGTATTTCTCCATTAACACCCCCCCAATTTCACTTTATCTATAAAATCATTGAATAGGTATATTGGTTTCACTATACTTTGACAGAAATTAATCAGGTACTAAATTAATCACATCAATAAAATAATTAGGATTGATTCTGAAGATCGAACCCAAATATTACATTTTATTATAATTTAACCCAAAAAAATATAATTTGACCCAAAAAGTATGTACTGTAGTTTTTTAATGACAAATGACATGTGAAGTGGGTAGCTATTTTGCATTCAAAATCTAACCATGGTTAAGTTTTGGACTAATAAACCGCATAGAGGTGGTCTAATATGGATCATATGATAATGTTTAGCTTTGAATAAATTGTAAGTTCAAACATCTTGAGTTTAACTTTCGATGATATCTACCAAACTAATCAGATACTTATTATTAGTAAGTGATTATAGATATCCATAGTTTACTCTGCTAGGGTAGTCCAACCAATATGACCCTATCTTGAAGTGGCTCATGGTTAAAAAAAAATGAAGAAGAAAAAGAAGTTTGGAGTAAAATAATAAAAATATTCCAATAAAATCAATTATCAATTTAATTTGAGGTAGCTATGCAAAGGATTAATAATTTAAGGACTAAAATGAAATAAAAAGGGTCACGGTTCTCACGGATGTGGGACGGGGTTTGGGGTGGTGAGAGTTTTACCGGTTGGGTAGGTAAAAGTCGGGGAAGGAGGCGACCGGTTGAGCGGATCGGTAGGTCCTATCGAAAAGTCTAGTGCGCGACTTGGGATTTTTGATTAAACTGGATTGAAGAGTGGGCGTGGCGTCCGCCAATGAGATGAGGAGAGAGAGTGTGGTAGAGGACGGACGTCAGGCAGTAGTCTAATTTGGTTAATTATGGAGTCAAATCGAGCGAAAAAGGCCTGAAGCACCAAGGACGGAAAAAATTTTGCAATTGAGGACTTTTTTGTGGATAGACCCCTTAGGTTTTATTAAATTCTTATATGTACCTCTAATATATTTCTTTTTGCTTTTTTGCTCTCTTTGGATAAATATGATAGCGAAAAATACCACCATTACAAATTAAATTACACTTTGCGAAGTCCAAGTTACAATTGTTCATAATCAATCACAAAATATTATAATTTATCACAAATAATCTCAATCAGGTATAACTTCACTTTTAAAATGTGTAAGTTTACCTTTAAAATTTATATTTTTTATGATCGATCACAATATTTTATAATATTAAATGTGTCAGTTTACTTTTAAAACTTATATTCTTCATGATCGATCACAATATTTTATAATATTGCTCATTTGCTATTGCTGTAGTCCTTTTTCTTTTATATGGGCTATATTTCTTCATTTCTAAATGAAAAGGACCTATTGTGACAACAAAAAGTCTCAGGTTCGATAGTTTTCATACCCTCTAAACTAATTCGAGCTACAGTGATTAGTATTAGGGCTCGAGAGAAATAGTTGGTACAAGTTTAAATATCCTATACTAAAAAATAAAAATAAAAAAGACGAGATATGTTACCAAGGTGAAAAAGAAATAAAAAATAAATGTGTTTTCTATAAGCCAAACCCATCTTTTTTCATATTCAGTACATAAAAAATTGAGCAACTTTGTTTGTCCTTGTTTACATCTACAAAATGTCCCTAGGATTGACAAATTCATACACTTTATTTTTATGCTTCACAATGGACATTGTCTACTTAAATAAATTATTTGTTAGTCTTAAGGGTTAAGAAACACAATATTTTGGGTAGGCTCACATGTGAGTGAAATCTCCCAATAAATTTTCTTTTTAATTTTTTTCTCGACAAATTACCTGTTGTGCACATTCAAGTGATCTCACTGTATATACGTGAGTTTCTTTGCTGATAAAAAAATCGGGTTACTCATTTGCTATAATATTTCGGTCCGAGCGTGGTCTTTTCCAAAGATAGCGAGCGAGTGTTTTTTATCAACATGGGCAGAGCTACACTGGAGCGAGGTTTTTTTTTAAAATATTATATGTATACTTATATTTATATATTCTAAAATTATATATATTACTTGTGTCCACCCTGTAATTTTTTAATTCAATTGTTTAGTCTTTTTTTTGTATTAAGGCTTTATGTAGATGACATTAATTTTATTATTTATGAATTTTTACAAATGAGAGTTCTTGCAAGTAACTTTAATTTGACTTTTATTTTTCTGCGAAAAATCGTCTCTATTTTTATTTGAGTATTAATTATAATCCTTATTATGTATCAATCAAATTTTCCTATATTTAGCTTTTAAATTTTAGTTTTATAGTTTTACTATGCTTATATCTCAATAATAATGTTTGGAACATCGTTTATTGAATAAATTTAATTGATTGTTAGTGAATAGCTGATATTTTTTAATTATAAAAATGACAATTAACTCCATTTTTTTTACAATGGTGATAAGTAATGATATATATACATACATATATATATATATATATATATATATATATATATATATATATATATTATTTTTTTAACTTTTTATTATGTTAAATGGACTTCATGTATCAAATATGATATGATAAAATATAAATATGTTATATAGTTTGAAAAAATCAATAAGGTCTATGGCGAAGTTGGCAAGGTCTCTTTTCATATCATTAGGTCTCTTTTCATATCATTATTCAGAGTCTCTATTAGGTGTAGATGTTTTCACATCGTTCTTCACGGTCTATTTTTCCTAGATTTCTTGTAGGAGTTGGTTGTGTCCCTTGAACGGTTCCTTTAAATTACTACATATTCATTTTTTTTTTTTTGTTAGAATCTAATGAAATGTGAATATAGTAGAGTGCCTCATGCAAAGAACGTTTTTTAGAGCTATATTAAAATAATTGTGTTTTGTTAAAATATTTGCTATGGTTAATATGTTTGTAGTGGTTAATGGGTTAAAAATAAATTGTAAGATAAGTCATCGAACCTAAACGTTTGGGTCATTGTTGTGTTTTATTTAAGTCTGATGTTTAATTTTATTGTAATAAATGAAACCGGAATTTTATTTTAAGAGGGGTCAAGCAATGGCGTAGTCTTGAAATCATTCGATGAGCAATTGTCAATGGCAATTTTTTTGTTGTATAACTTTCACTTTATAAATTATAGTAAGAGTAATTTTTCAAAAAATCGAGAAAATTAATTTAAATTTTTTCACTTGTTACGACTAAATTTTACTATGCGCATAAAAAATCAAACAAAATGAGATAAATACAAATTCTAGACGACTTTATATCTTATTTATAAGTGATAACGATTAAGAATTGCATTCTTTTATAGGTTAGATAAGTATAATTGCACTTCTTTTAAGCATATTATTGTATTTTAAGTGAGTTTTAATTTTTGTTCATCTCTTTTGGCCATGATGTGGTTTGAGAGGTGTAAAAGAGCACCTATTACGCGTATTCGGTTTTGTTGGAGATAAAACCTGGCTATTCAAGGAGAGATTGAGCATTTAAAGTGAAGTTTAAGTGTTTCAAGATCAGTCAACATGATTTTTGAGGGTTGAAGTTGAGAGGATGAAGTTTTGCAAGTATTCATGTAAAAAGAATTCAGCAAGAGGAGATTTTGACATTGTTGTTGTATTTTGACCATTATTTTTTACTCCAATATTGGATTAAGGCGGTACTTACGACATCGGAAAGAAGACTCGGCAAGAGGAGATCACTATTTAGTTGATTCTCAATTGAATAATAAAATTGGACCAAAAATACATATTGTAGTTCCTTAAAAGTAAATTTCCGATGCTTTAGTATTTCTCAATATTGTTTTAAACCTTTAAATTTTACATTTTCTCAACAATTCAAACCAATTTTTAGTTTCATAATCTATCTATACTACTTTAAAATGTCAACAAAAGTGAAAAAATTTTGTTTGACTATTTTATCCTTGATCTTTGCTATAAAGTCAATTATATCCTCTCATTTTTTTTTCTTTTTTTTACAATTAATTACATAATCTTCTCATATTCTTTCATCTTCTTAAATTAATTATGTGCATAAATTTAACATTTAATTATATTCATTTGAGTTTTAACAATTAATTTTAACCTTTAATTTTCATTTTTCTTGACCAATCTTATCTTATCTATACTACTAATATATTGTATAATTTATATATATATATATATATATATATATACTACTCTTAAAAGTCCCTTAACCAAAAAAACTTTTAATTTTTTTTAATCCTCCATCTATACTATAATCACCATAAAACCAATTTGTATGTATATCTATATATCTATATCTATACCTATATCTTATGTTGTTTATGCGCTTCCAATTCTATTAAATTTATCTTTCATCATAATTATTGTAACTTAATGGCAATAAATATTGATTAATTATTTTAAGTTTTTCATATTCTTATTCTTTCACAAACACAGTATTATGCAGTGAATACACGATAAAACCAATTTGTATCTATATCTATATACCTGTATCTATAGCTATACTTATATCTTATGTTGTTTAGGCGCTTCCAATTCTATTAAATTTATCTTTCATCATAATTATTGTAACTTAATGGCAATAAATATTGATTAATTATTTTAAGTTTTTCATATTCTTATTCTTTCACAAACACAATGTTATGCAGTGAATACACGGTGAATCAATTCAAGCCATCATTATTCCACACCTTAATCGAACTGTTTCTCCCTGCCTATCTCCCTTTCTTTCTCTACCTCTGACTCTCATTCTCACGGTTTGTCTACATTGCTAAACAAGGGAAAAAATCGAGAAATTCTTCCCTACGGCAGTGAATCATTATCACTTACGAAGCAATGAGTCATGCTTCTCAGTCTACAACAAATGAGATCAAACCAAAAAGAATCAAACACCAGACTCATCTAGGCTACAATGCATCAAATTGGTGTGTCTCATTCGATGTATGCTGTTGATTTTCTTTTTTAAAATGTTCTTTTTTAAAATGTTCTTTAGTTGTTTTTTGTCTTTCCAAGTTGCTTTCTTGTGTTGGGGTTTGATTGTGACGAGACTTTGTTGTGGTTATCTATCTTTGGCTAGGGTTTTGAATAAATTGTTTGGATAGTGCTTAATTTTTGTTTTAACAATTTGGGTATCTCGACCAAAAAAATAATAATAATATGGGTTGAAGCAAGCAACTTTTCTTTAACGGGTTTGTCTCTTTTATTGTTTTAGTTGTTGATCTTTTTAACAAATTTTTATTGAGCTTGGTATTTGATTTAGTGATTTTTTTGAGATTGTGGAATTAAGATTCGATTGATATTATTGTTTTTCAATATGTTTTTGATTTTGTGAATTATTGTTGACCTTATACGCAATTAATACTTCTATTAATACACTATAGAGGAAAAAAAATCGTAATTTCCCTTTCAATTCTAAAAATTAGATTCATATTAAGGAAATCATGGTAGAGATGACATTAAAACCCAAGTTTTAGACCTTATAGTCAAGTTGAATTAATAACATCAGAGAGTTTTTTCATCTCGACGGTACGAGTTTTACTATTCCTTGTGCTATTCTACCAAAATTTTCATTCCTTGTGCAAGACAATATCAAAGTTAGTGAAGATTGAAGTAGGATGAGAGCTTATCTAAAATCGGAAAGATCAACCAGAATAAGATTTAGTAAAGTTGTGTTAATTCATATCAAGCATGTTTTTTTCGAAGCGAATAGAAAATATCCGTGTTCAATATAATTCAACTATCACATAGTAATTTCTTAATAAGCAATTTCTACAAGCTACGTGAACAAAAGTCCCACAAGGTAAAAGTGGTACAAGACTAATGTGATGGAGGTGGTTGGCAAATGATAGAATTTCACCTTCACATGACGGTTCCCTTGTCGTGAATGGCTGCACTTGGAAAAATCCCAAGGTTGGATAATTTGGCTCATGGTTGAATGGAACATTGGTCTTTCAAGCGTAAAAGAGTGAAGAAAGTGATGGATGACATCTTTTATATTATTGCGCATTTCTAGAATTGTGGCTTTCATTATTGATTCTTTTTAAAGTGTAGTTATGTTTTTTACGATTAATGTTGGAGTGGTGGTAAAAAAAAAAAGGTAGGAGTGAGTCATTGAAAGTAGTACCACAAAAGAAATATTATTCCTATTCATTTTTGGGGGGAATATAGATTATCCAGTCTTATTTGAAGGATGTACTATTGAGCTCTTTGTTTCATTCGACCTCATGACTAAGTTTATCTCCCTCAACTTTATTTGTTTTATTTGTAGACAGTTGTACATATCCTTTTTTTTTGTTCTCTACCATTTTCTTTATATTTCTTGTTATTATATTATACTTGTTGGACTCTTATTTGGATTGTGCCCCCCTTGGAGCTTCCATCCCACTGACTGCAGGAGCAGGTATGAGTTTTCTTCTTGCTACGTCTATATCTTTTAATTTGAAGATTTGGACATATGAGGATTTCACGAGATTTTTCTATTGTTTTTAGAAATGGTGGCATTTTTCTCAATGACTATTTGGTGATTCAAATATTACAATTTAAGATGTCTGAGCATTACATGTGGTGATTTTTGTTTCTTTATCAAAGTAAAATTAAATTTGTTGCTGAATTTTTTATGGGTTATATGTTTTTTCGTGACATGTGAAGTTGGGGGAGTTTTAAGGTTGTTTAATAGAAATTGATTCTTATAATGTAATAGGGTGGGTGAAGAGCAGTCTCTTTCAATCATGTGACTGTTTCAATCCTATGACTCTTTTGATTTGAAATGCATATTTTCATATGACTATTGCTTGGACTCCTACTTGGCTAGCAATGTTTTGGCATTAAACCCTGTCACAAGAGATGATAGCAATTGAGCAAAATATTGGGAAGTATATGAATACAAAGTAAGCAAAATATTAGGAAGTATATGAATACAGAGTTATGTTATCATGTTATAGGACAATAGTTCCAATATTATTTGTAATTTTCTTAAATTACCTCAACATATGCTTTTAGACAGTTAGATTGACATATGCTACTGAATTTCTTGAATCTCTTTTGGCTTGAGACATGATTGTCTTACAAACGTACTAACACATTTACCTTTCTTGCATAATAGGTATCAAGAATAGGTGATGATGCAATTGATTTGGAGCAACTAGAAGAAGACACATGTGGCATTGTCCTTCAAACAAACGGCCACTCTATGAGATCTTTGAGTAACATGTCAAGGGCAGGAGGATGGTCTACATAGTATAAAAGCATGGCTACTTGCCTTCTCTAAGCATATATAGAATATTTATTTTAATGTTCTATTTAATGAATGGCATGGCGAGCTTTATTTATGTTTCTGGATCATTTATTGTTTTTCTTTTCTAAAAGATTTTCTCATCCATTATGTTGTGTTTCTATCACAATTTATAGTCAACTTGTATAGGGTTATAGAGTAAAGTTCACACTTCTTGCTTTAGTATTTAGTTTGTCCGCATGGAATTTAGAGTTGAATACTAAAGTTCCATCATTTCTTCAATTTTTTGTCATTTTGCATAAGAATCTGGTTATTGAGACTTGAATTCGTCTTACGAGTTCAAAAGCTTGAATGCTAGAAAATGTGAAAATTGCAAATGAGGTTCAAAAAAATTGCACTTCCAACGATAAGTGGTCAAGTTTGTCGAAGTTTTAGAAGTTATGTCTGAACATAAGTGGGTTAGTTGGCTGAAATTAATGAGCGCATTTTTAATGAGAAGCACAATATTATGATACAATTCAGTGAACATTTATAGTATGTTAATGTTAATGGGGGATTTCTTACTGTCAGATGTAGTGACTATGATGGAGACTTATATAGTTGGTCTTTGAAAAAATTGAGTGGACAAAGGGGGTGTTGTCTTCATATATTGATGGCAACACCCTACTTCGCGTGAAGTTAAGTCATATGCGATAAGATGAATCCAATTGACATATATTATGTGTTAGACAGTTGTTAATTAAGTTTCTTCCTTATTTGCTATCTTAGTTCATATTGAAAACTAATCTTAACTATAATTTACGTTCTTTATTTGTCTTTCAAAGAATTATTTGAGAAAAATATTTAAAAAACAAGAATGGAAACAGATAAACGCATTATTTTTCACTACATATTCTATCAAATATTAGTTTAGGCTGTATTTTTTTTTCTTTTTTGGGGTGGGGAGGGGTTTCCTTGTAGAGCATGGTTATTGGTTGTTTATTTTTTTGGTTTATTATTTTTTTTTTTTTTGTGAAAGACACAAGAGAATACATATTAAAGATATGTATTTGGGAAAAATTGTTTTAGAGATTAATATACAATATTCAAACACAATTTGTTCCACGTGCAACACACGTGTGCATTAACTAGTATAATAAAATAGCTAGATTTCTTTGTCTTGAGCTTTTCGCGGCTCAGATCGTTTGAGGATTATTGATCCGACGATTCTAATTAGATTTTCATTCATTTTAAAACTCTAAGACTCTTATCTCTAATATAACTCTCTTTCTTTCTCTATCTTATATACCCAACTCTCATACGTATATAACTCTCTATCTCTCTCCCTCACAGATATTTTAAACATTTTAAACACACTCTTCCATTTCTCATACTCTCTCTCTCTATGTATATATATATATATGAGATAGAATAAAAGTCTAATTACGATCATCAAGACAAACAATGCTATGTCCTACTTTCTCTCTTAGCATTATTTGTTTGTCTTGAAGATTCTAATTGTACTTATTTACTCAAAACATTTGTATTATTTTATAGATGAGAAAATATTTAAATATTAAAAAAATTCTTAGGTTGTAGGTATTCAAAACCAAGCTAATCACTAATAAAAAAAATTCAAAGTCAAGCTAATCACCAATAAAAAATAAGAAGTGATACCAATTGCACCAAAAAAAATAAAAAAAATTCAAAGTCAAGCTAATCACTAATAAAAAATATCAATTGCATCAAAAAAACTAAAAAATTCAAAGTCAAGCTAATTACCAATGAAAAAATATCAATAACCAGTAAAAAAAATAAGTGAAACCAATTGCACCAAAAAAAAAATATTCTAAACCAACTATCAATTTTTTTTCCTTATTTGCATCGCTTTCCCCTTGCTAATGTTCATATTTTTTAAATAATTGAATAGTGCAAAATAGACACTGAAACAATAAAAAAGTCATTAAAATCAATTTTTTATTAAGTAGTGAAATTTTGAATTTGTTGATTTGGTTTAATTGTAACGTGAGAATATTTCTGTAACATCTGAGAAGTCATAGAGACAGATAATTTAAATCAATTGTCTTTGTACTTATAAGCAGATTCGTTGGACAATGTTAATTCAGTTGGGTTTTTTTTACTATTTTTTGAAAATTTGATTTGTAGTTCAATGTGAACTAGACAACCTATTCATTAGATTTGGCAAGAGGTTGAAAAAATGAACACTCATTGGAAAAAAGAGCCGCCATGAAGAAATATATGGCACGATAATTTTGTAATAATGTTAATTTAAGTTCATAGGGATTTTCGAATTGTGTTAATGTGATATAAATTTTTCATTTCAATCATTGCACTTCTTTTATTTAAGACATTCTTAGATGCCCCATTTGATTGGCAAATTTTTTGTGTTAAGAGTGCCTTCATGCACAAGTAATAAATAGTATTCTATATTAGTTCACTAATTTGTCCCATTGGACTCACGATAAATAAATTTGGTATACATGTAATCAACTATAAATCAAGCGAATTGATCAGCCAAATCGTCTCTTAAGAGACTTGAACTTCGGACGTGAGGTATTAACCACTGAATTCTTATCATTCAAGCTACTCTGACAATCATCAAATCTTTTTTAGCAGCATTGAAAATATATTAAAATTATGTTTAAGATACAAGAGTTGCTTCTTACATAATTTTCAAATTGAAAAATTGATATTAAGTACCACTTTTTACACAAAAAAAAAAAAAAAATCATCTAGTCCTACGAGTTTATAAAATTGACCAGTAAGTACTAAATAATTACATGATCTATCTTATTTCCTATTTTACCCCTAATAACTAGAAGAAAACAAATACTTTTGCTATTAACTCTGAATATATCCTAACATATTAAAACATAAATCATAATTTTTTGAAAAGCTCATCATACTTTTAATTACCAAAGCAACTGTAATAAATTCATCAATATTATTAAGTTAATGATTTTCATTCTTATTAAAGAATAACGTTAAGAATTCATCAATATTAGCTTAATGATCGATTCATTTTTTATAAGTTTTAGTTTAATGAATAGATCTTACTCACGGGTAAGAGTAGGAAAATTTATTAGTTCGTATTGTTAGTCTACTTGTTACAAAATACGAACATTCACATAGATCCTCAGCTAGCCTCATCCTTAAGCTCTCCTTTACAACAATCATATACTATATTTAGTGTGAGATAAATTACAAGCGCCATGAAGGGAATCCAAGCAATAAGCAAAATATCATTTTGAAAAATTGTGAGGAAGTCAAATTGAGACTGCATTCGATTTCCTATCAGATGAAACTAAGAGTCATTTACTTTTTTTTCACTTAGTTTTGGAGAGTGCATGGTCAATCTACTGAGCCATTTATGACTGAATATTACTCTTCTTCGAACCCTCCGAAAAGAAAAGTGAACACAGACGGTTCAGTAGCAATAGAGAGGGCTAGAGTTAATGGCAAATTTATTGTTTTATTTCTAAGGGGGTACACCAGGAATTTAATTAGATTTTGAACTTACCAAAAACCATCTTTAAACAGTAGGACTTGTTGGTCCACTTTTACAATTTATAAAACTTGATGGGCTTTTTTGTTGGCTAAAGTAGAACTAAATAATTATTTTCTCTCTCCAAATCTATCCCATGATTTATTAAGTTCCATTCCCATCACTTTCATACTTTATTATATCCCATGGTTACTGAGTTATGATCCAGAAATGCTCAAGCATTCATTAGGTACAGTACATTTTCAGCCTCAACATGTACAAGAAAAATCCAAAGGCCAAACTCAAAAATAGTTAGTAAGCTCAAAACAGTCTGAATCATCATCCTCACTGTATTTTCGAGCAAGATTTTCCATTTTTTTGTTAGTCTTTGACCTTTCCCATAGTCTCATTTGCAAGTTTTTTGTTTTGGACTAGAAAAAATCATCATACCGATTCGGTACCCTACCTAAACAGTTGCAAGTTAATTCGGTGTCATACCAAAAAATTTATAAGTTAATGAAGTCAAGAAATAATCTAATAAGAATGAAGTTATTAGTTGATGAAGTTCAAAAATAAGGAATTGATTCTAAAACACTTGGGATTAATAGCAAATTGTTTGGATCAATACTTGCCGGCCAACAGAATCATGACTTTATTCGAGTCGTATTCCGATTTGATTGAATTATAATATACGATATGATACTTAAAATTGTACAAAAAATTCTCAACCCAAGGCCAACCTACACCCAAATCATTAAACCATGATTAGTAATTAATCATGATTCAAGGTATCAATTGAGTTGTATAGTGTTGCAAGTGTCGTATTAGATTCTTATCAAGTATTGATCAATCGTAACTTTGACATGTTTAGTTAAACCCGATTTATTTATTAATCGTGTCATATATTAGTCACAAAAAAAAATTACCCCTAAAGCGGAAATTCATGATTGTGACCACTTTCTTTCTCAACTAAAACAACTACAAATGGAATTTTCATAAATTAAAAATCCACTCACTCTAGATGCTAACCACATTAAGTTAAAAGCATCTAATTCTACAAAGCTATATATAAACATATATCAAGAAATAACATGTTTACTATTCTTGTAAGCTGATCATTGTACGAATGATTAGGCTAAGATTATGTAACAAATGAACTTAATCATGAAACTTATCATATTCAATATGTTGGTGTTTGAGGGTTGTTGTTGGCCTAATAACCACCGCCTCGTTGTTAGATCATAAGGTCACGGACCCGAATCTCATCGTCCCATTTCCCTGTAATAATGTCTAACCAAAGATATATTGTTGTTTAATGATGTACTGCAAGAGTATCGATCCGAAACAAAAATAAAAATAAAAAATTGCACAAGTTGGTGATGCTAAAGTTGCATACAAGATCAAAGGTGATTTCATTAGAATATGGGAATCGTTATCTTGTGTAAAATGAAGATTATGGGCTGCTTTATAATCGCTATCAGCAGAAAATAATTAAGTGGGCATATATATATATATAGTCCCATCTCTTTGGTATCTGAAAAGAAGAGCTTGTAATGGGTTATTTTATGTCGAATTTAAATTTATTCAATTTATATCTGATACATTTATAATTCTATACATTTAGATCCGTATCGACCCATTCTAATTTCTCAACTTGGTTATGATCAAATCTACTAAAACTAGTTGCTACTGTTTGATTCATGCCGATTTCATATTGGATCTACTAGTCATATAAATAACTACCATATTTTCTAAAAAATAGAATTCTAAAAAAACTCACTCGCATATTTTCTTTTCAATTAGGTTCTTCTTAAAAAGTCAAAACAATGAATATAACTAATATCTTTTACAATTATAAAAAATAACAACAATGTCATCACCTAATTTAAACATCTATTCTAAAAAACTACGTCATCATAATGTACATAAAACTCCATAAACACAAATCGTAAGACAAGTACACTAAAAAAAAGAGATACGCAATTAAAATATATATATATATATATATGCTTTCGAGTCAAAAAATAACAGGTACGCAATAAAAAAAATACAAAATAACAGGTACGCAATAAAAAAATATAAAAAATAATAGGTACGCAATAATCGTCAGAAAAATACGCTAAAACACAGATCATCAGACAGGTACACTAAAACACAAATCGTTAATATACCTTCTTTTTCTTCATATACACAGATCGTCAAACAAACACTAAAATACAGATCATTAATATACTTTTTGTTTCATAAACACAGATCGTCAGATATTGTCAGACCGGTACGCTAAAACACAAATTATCAGACAGGTACGTTAAAACACAGCTCATCAGACGTTATCATAATGTCCAAATAGTTTGGTTCACGAGTTTGAATTTTAAAACTGATAGACAACACAACAAAAATCTCAATAACAAACGCAAAAAAAAAAAAAAAAGAAATTAATTATATTATCAATAACTAACGCTCTTTACAATTACAAAAAATAACGACAATGTCATCACCTAATTTAAACATCTATTCTAAAAAGTTACGTCATTATAATGTACATAAAACTCTATAAAACACAAATCGTAAGACAAGTACACTAAAAAAAAAAAAGGTACGCAATTAAAAAAAAAAAAAAAAATATATATATATATACACTTTCGAGTCAAAAAATAACAGGTATGCAATAAAAAAAATACAAAATAATAGGTACGCAATAAAAAAATATAAAAAATAATAGGTACTCAATAATCGTCAGAAAAGTACGCTAAAACACAGATCATCAGACATGTACATTAAAATACAGATCGTTAATGTACCTTATTTTTCTTCATAAACACAGATCGTTTGACAAGTACACTAAAACAAAGATTGTCAGACAGGTACACTAAAATACAGATCATTAATGTATCTTCTTCTCAATAATCACAGATCGTTAGACATCGTCAGACAGGTACGCTAAAACACAGATCGTCAGACAAGTACATTAAAACACAGATCATCAGACGTCATCATAATGTCCAAATAGTTTGGTACACGAGTTTGAATTTTAAAACTGATAGACAACGCAACAAAAATATCAAAAAAAAAAAATATATTAACTATATTTTATGTTGAAATCATGTGATGAGGGCAAAATAGATAATGAAAATAAGTAACTAATCAATCTCTTAACATTCCTGCCAACACAAGGATCGCATTCAAATTTTTTCAAAAATCGGAGGACCTTTTTTTATACTATTTAACTATTTTTTTAATCGTGAATTGTATCATTATTCTTTTCTTCAATTGTTATTCAAACTCTTTTTTTTTTTTTAAATGAGAAAAACATAGAATTGCATTATCGAGAAATATGAGTTGGCCATGAAGTCAATAGTTGCATTTTGTCACAGGTTCTTGCTCTTCTTGATTAAGGAAGATAACGAGTCACTTATCTATAAAGAATAGTGCATGTTCATAGAACCAACTCCCAACCACTTATTAGTCAAAAGCTATTGCAATCCATTCCCCCCATATACTTTCATTTCATGCAATGAATGGGTATAAATATTTTGGGTCCCACCAATCAAATAGATTGAATAATAAGGTAATCAAATAGATCCAAGTAAAATTCAATATATTCAGGAAAAAACATTATCAATATCTATAATTAACAAATTGACCAGCCCAAATAAGACAAATCAAATAGGCTTGAGTTGGACCTAAATTCCACAGCCCAGATGTAATTAACCAGTCCTGTTAAATTAAATTAAAATGGATCTAAATTCCATGAGCCCAAATAATAGAAGTTTAAATTAAATTGGTTTGAACTTAAATTTCATAAGTTCAAATTAAAAAGACTTTTAAAGGTAAATTGAATTGGATTTAAATTCTATAAATCAACTAAGGCCCACAAATTTATAGAATCAATTGTTAAGTCTAAATCTCAAAAAAAGATAAAAATAATAAGAAAGGGTGATGGTGTTGTCTCTAAATAATAGACACATATAATAAATAAATAAAAATACTAAAGATACGAGCCATATGAGTCAAATATGAATTGGTCAAAATCCGATACGAATTTGATTGATAACGTAAAACGAATCAAAGAAACTTCACTTTCATTGAAATTAGGTCATGTTCATTTATCAACACCATACGTGTTGTCGATAAATCAAATCAAACTACATCACAAGGATATGGCAAATCCGAGCATCTTCTTACATCAAAAAAAGAATAATTATAATTTTTCGGGTCATATTATAATTTTTATAGTCTAAGTTATAAGTTTTGGACGATCATTTAAAATTTTGTTCTCGATCGCAAGTAATCCTTAAAAGATATAAATTACCCTTAAAAATATATAATATAAAACAGGGTAGACTTCAATAATTCCATCCAACGGTCTCAAATAGGTTCATCCAATAGCCACTAACATCCCTCTCATAACTATTTATATTGTACCATGTCTTCAGGCACGGGTTACCCCTAATTATAAATAATCTTCAAATTTTATACAACAAAAAAAAAAAAAAATCAACAAAACTTATAATGATAGTATGGTACCAATTTTTTTCTTTTTTGGTATGATAGATTTTCCTTAATCTTGTTACAATCTTTGCCTACGTTCATGTATTATCCTTTTTTATGCCTAGGGATGCTAGAAGTTGTCATCTTCCAGCCCAAACAGGGAATTTGCTATACCTGTTGTTCTACAAGGAATTTAGCTATTAAATGGGTGTTTTCATTAGATTTATTAAATAAATGGATCATCACGAACCTGTTAAACTCAATCGAACCTGACATAATGTGAATCTGACTATACATAATTCATTACATTCAGATAAAAACGTTATTAATATACTTGGTGTGTGATATGATATATATATATTAAGAGGATAAAACAAATTTAGTTTATAGCGATTCTAACTCTTTTTAACTACATTGTATTATGTTTGATATGGCAAGTGAAAATTGAGAAAAAAAATATGGAAATCGAATTATGCCTACAATGGATTGGACTTAAAAATTGAATTGTAGACATTAAAAAATTAACAAATTAATGTCTATAATTGGATCAAAATTAATTAGATAAATTAAATTGAGTTGCACCTAAATTCCACAACCCAAATGTAATTAACTAATCTTGTTAAATTAAATTAAAATGGATCTAAATTCCATGAGCCCAAATAATAGAAGTTTAAATTAAATTGGTTTGAACTTAAATTTCAGAAGCCCAAATTAAAAAGACTTTTAAAGGTAAATTGGATTGAACTTAAATTCTATAAATCAACTAAGGCCCACAAATTTATGGGTAGCACACTACCTAAAGCTCATATAAGGGTAATCAAGTAAAAGTACCCTTATATGGATAACTATCACCCTTATATGGATAACTATTCTTAACACTATAAATAGAGGTCTTGGGGGGGGGGGGGGGGCAAAGGAGGAGGCCAAGAAGAGAAACCAATGAGGAGGGAAGATCAAGAAGCTCTGTCCGAGTCCATCTCAAGAGGAGAAGGAAAGATCAGCAGCGAAACTCTGTCGCAGTCTATCCCCAACTGAGGTCTTGCAAATCAATCTCTAAGGAGAAGAAACACCACCAAGGTCCTTCTTCAAGAGATTCAAATTATCTTTAAGTCATTCAACACAAAGAACGATAAGAAGATTCGACAAAGTCAAGTTAAAGATCAAAGAACGAGATTCACGTTAATTTGACCCTCGTCTTTAGCAAATCCACCAAATTAAAGATTGAAGAACGAGAATCACGTCAATCCGACTTTCGTACAAATCAATCAAAGTCAAAATCAAATCGAAGATTGAAGAACACGCTGGGCAAGCCCCTATCTTCACCAAATCCACCAAATTAAAGATCTAGAAACACGCCGATCTGGCCTTCGTCATCATTAAATCCACCAAGAATCGAAGGAAAGTGCACGTGAGAAGCACGTCGAAGAGAGTCAACATCACTTTATTAAATTAAGTCAAATCATCAACAATTGTAATTTTGACATTACTTTTATGTTATATTACATCACGAATTTTGTCATTACACGATTTTTTTTTTTTTCGATAAGTAAAAATAGAATCCTATGCGAATGAAAGTAGTCATTATGGAATATTATTTTTAACAAACTGTTCTAATCTTGAGTATTTATTCGTTATGTCATATTTCATGGAATCGGATTTAATGTATCAATATGTGATTCAATTATGATTTAACTAGGGGTAATCCGTGCCAAAATATACGGTGTAACGTAAACCAATCGGTTAATTTAGAGAAGTGAGGAATGAAGATCCCAGAGAGAGAGAGTGAAGAGTGAGGAGAGAAATGTAAAATTCAATATGAATAGTTTTGAGAGATATGTTGGTAGTTGTTGGATGAGTCTATCTGAGACCGTCAAATAGACTTATTAAAGTCTACCATATTTTATATTATAGATATGAATTGTATAATCTTTACTTGACTCGGTCCAAGCAATACTCAAAGGCACTCATACCTTTCTCGATCGCACACATATCTATCTAATATTATAGTTAAATAGTTGGATTTTTAATTTATAAAAGTACAACAACAATAAAGATTAATCCAACTTTCATCTATTTCGATCCAATGGTATCAAATTCATCTCAATTTTTTTCTTGCTCTAAAACATCATCTTTTCTATACGGACTTTAATGATAGGCAACTCAATCGACACACTCCACAATGTTAGATAACTCCACTAATCCATGTCTACCGTTCTCTTCTCTCTGTTATTTTTTCTTTATTCACTTTAATTTTAAATTTTAAAAAAATTGTTATTTAAAATATAAATATTGTACGATCAATGCCCAATTTTTAGTATTGCATAGTAATTTCAGACACGAATTATTACTAACATATTTCTATTTGATGAAATTGAATGATTATTAGAAAAAACTATTCTAAATTAAGATGTGATTTTCTAAAATTCAATTATATTTAAATTGATGGGATTGAATTTAATTTTCAAATCGAGTTTTTGATTTGACACATTTAGCTATATAAGAAATGCGTGATTAATAATAAGGTAAATAACTTATTTTGGAAATTCCACCAATTTATAGAATCAGTTAAGTCTAAATCTCAAAAAAGATAAAAATAATAAGAATGGGTGATGGTATTGTCTCTAAATAATAGACACATATAATATAAATAAATAAAAATACTAAAGATACGAGCCATATGAATCAAATATGAATTGGTCAAAATCCGATACGAATTTGATTGATAACGTAAAACGAATCAAAGAAACTTCACTTTCATTGAAATTAGGTCATGTTCATTTATCAACACCATACGTGTTGTCGATAAATCAAATCAAACTACATCACAAGGATATGGCAAATCCGAGCATCTTCTTACATCAAAAAAAGAATAATTATAATTTTTCGGGTCATATTATAATTTTTATAGTCTAAGTTATAACTTTTAGACGATCATTTAAAATTTTGTTCTCGATCGCAAGTAATCCTTAAAAGATATAAATTACCTTTAAAAATCTATAATATAAAACAGGGTAGACTTCAATTATTTCATCTGACAGTCTCAAATAAACTCATCTAACAGTCACTAATATCTCTCTCAAAATTATTTATACTATACCGTGACTTCAGGTACGGGTTACCCCTAATTATAAATAATCTTCAAATTTTATACAAAAAAAAATCAACAAAACTTATAATGATAGTATGCTACCAATTTTTTTCTTTTTTGGTATGATAGATTTTTCCTTAATCTTGTTACGATCTTTTGCCCACGTTCATGTATTGTCCTTTTTTTTTTGCCTAGGGATGCTAGAAGTTGTCATCTTCCAGCCCAAACCGGGAATTTGCTCTACCTGTAGTTCTACAAGGAATTTAGCTATTAAATGGGTCTTTACATTAGATTTATTAAATAAATAGATCATCACCAACCTGTTAAACTCAATCGAACCTGACATAATCTGAATCTGACTATACATAATTATAAATGAATTAAGTATGAATTAAATAAATTTTAGGAAATTAGGGAGGCCGGTACCTCCCTGAAAACTTAATAGGATAAAAATACAATTTTTAAAATAATTGGAATAGAAGTACATCTGCTAAAAAAAAGTCATAAAAGCTCTTTTACCCCTACCATAAATAGTGCATATTTAATTGACAACTATATATATATGTGTGTGTGTGTGTGTGTGTGTGTATATCTATATACGTGTGTGTGTATATATATGGAATTTTAAAATTCAAATGATACACAGATCAAAAGGAATATTGGAAGTCTCACATTCTAATATTTAGATATTGGAAATATAAAAGCTATCAATTAGGTATGCACTATTTATGGTAAGGGAAATTATGGAATACATTTTAAAAAGAATTTGAAAATATTTTAAAATGTGTACTTATTGATAACTATTTGATGAAAAAGATGACTTAAAGGAAGATAAGTTTAGAGGTGGTACTTAAAGCCAAATAAGTTCTGAAAAAAGGTACTCACATCCCATTATCTCTAAATTTAACACAATCCTTAGGGATGGTTCAATAATTGATTCTGACCTCTGATAATTCAAAAGTCTCAAGTTCAACACTTCTAATACCCTTTGAAGGTCAATCATCCTTGTTCCTTAGAGGACATGTTCTAAACCCGCTCAAGGTATGGTGACCAGTATCCGAGTTCGGAATAATAATCGACATAAATCTGAACAACTTATAAAAATAAATAAATAAATTTGATAAAGTATAAACCCATCCCAACCTGACATGGCCCATTGTCCACACTGCATGTGACAAAGAAAAGCATAGGGGATGGCTATAAGTCGAGCAACATATTAATATATTATCCTAACATATTTAATACAATTATTTTTTGGATTTCAATATGAAAGTTGTACATGTACATTGGGATTGTTGATGCTGAAAATTTGTTTGTTGGTCCGAGGCTTTTAAAGATCTGAAAAAGGATTGATAGGAATAAAAAATAAAATAAAATAAAATTCTGTTTTTAAAATTTAACATATATTTTTTTTCCTACAAGATATAATGCTCTTGACGCTGGAATTATATTCTCTCAAGTTTATTTATTTCATAAACGAGTCTTTTTTTCCTTTCAGATACAGTGAGGTCGGGGTCAAAGTTATGTTTTCTCGTAGAATAAATGCATTGGACATCAAAATAAGATTTTATTCAAGAGTTAAGTCAATGTGAACCAAAATCATGTTTTGTCTAAATTTGAAACGTTTGACAGAGCCTTAAACAACAATGATTATGATAATTTTAGACACGACCCACAAGCCCAACGCGAAATAGATATGAAATTAGTGTAGTTTGAGTTTAGTCTTAGCGGGTTCCCGAGGCAATTGGATAACAAGTTTTTTTTTTTTTTTGGTCAAGAATAAACACAATTTATACACTACACAAACTCAATTATACACAATTTATAATATAAAACAGGACGGCTTCAACAAGCCAATCCTACGGTCTCTAATTCATTCATCCAATGGTCAAGAAATTATAAATTTTCCATAATATTTCCCCCCCCCAAAAGTCAACGATTACGGCTGATCTTAAACATATCTTGCAGTCTCAAATTCATTCATCCAACGGTCAAGAAATTAACATTTTTTTTCCTTAATATTTTCTCTCCCAACCAATCAACGATTATGATTGATCTTAAAACACGGGATTTTTTCTAACATCTATAATATAAAACAGAGCGGCTTCAACATCCGACGATCTCAAATCATTCCATCTAATCTAACGGCTACCAACCTTTTCTTCAATTTCCCCCCTAAACTCATCCCTCTCTCACTTAGATTATTTTTCAAAATCAGTACCCAGGCGTACTCTCTCCTTCTCTCTCACCTCTCACTCATTTCCTCTCTCTCTCTCTTCTCACTTTGTAAGCCACCAAGAGAGACAGACCCACTAGAGCCGAAACCACCAGCGCCACCCACCGGAGTCACCAACGCCAGTCGCCAGGTTCTCTCTTCTCGCCTCTTCCTGCCTCTCTCTGCCTCCTCCTTTCTCTCAGACACTCGCCTCCTTGAAGCCACAATCGATCGAACTCGATCAGACCACCTTGAACTCGATCAGACCACAATCGATCAGACCATCGATCGATTGCTGCTTTTGCCCCAAATCGAGCATCCTTGAAGCCACAATCGATCTCAGACCATTGATCTAACTCGATCAGACCACCATCGATCGATTGCTGCTTTTGCCCCAAATCGACTTCTACGGTTGTGTTTTGTCGCCTCTTCTCCATACACAGAGCTCATCTCCGACTTTTCTCCACACCAGAGGCACACAGAGACAGGCAGGAGGCAGCAATCGATCTCAGACCATCGATTGAAGTCGAATCCAGAAATTCCTTGGTTACTGCCGCCTCCTCTTTCTCTCAGACTCTCTGCAACGCGTATCGATCAAAACAGGTATCAATGGCTATGTACATTCTCTCTCTCTCTGCTATGTATATATATCGTTGTATTCGTGTATGTATATATATCTCTCTGTTCTGTTTGATTTTTTGCTGGATGATCATGGGCTTTGGTTTGAATTGAATTGGGTTTTGGTATGATATTGAATTGGGTTTTCTAAATTGGATTTTTTGAATTGAGTTTGCTTTGGTTTGAATTGAGTTTGCTGGGTTTTCGGAATCTTGAGTTTGCTGTATGATCATTGAGTTTGCTGGATGATTATTGGGTTTTCTGATTTGGATTTTTTGGTGGATGAAATTTGATATTGAATTGTTCCTTTTGTTCCTTTTGGTTTGCTGGTATGATTTGTTGTTGTATGATCATTGGTTTGCTGTACTACCAGAAGCTACCACCATATCCTCAAATCTCAACTGTCCCAAACATCAAATGCATACTTACTGTAATGCACTTCAAGTGTCATTCACTCTCACCCAGCAACAGTGCACCATAGAACTCATTAATCAATTCAATGATAGCAACGAGCAGTGACTAGGAATTCATAATGGCCTAAATACCTGTGAAATTGTAGCAAATTAAAGCTGATAATATATATAAACTGTAGATCATTTTCAGGTTGATAATATTAAAAAGCTGATAATATTAATATATACAAACGGTGAGGCAAAAAAGCTGATCATTTTCAGGTTGCCTCACATTTTCAGGTTGTTCAAGTCCAAGCCAAGCATTTTTAATATAATTTAACATACCAACTTTTTTGATAATATATATGTTTATACATGGATAGTATATATTGTAGGTCTTTACATTGGTACACATAAAAATCATGCATGTTGTTTGTTTGGCCCTTAATCCCATTTATTAGAAAGCCGACTTTTATTTTTCAGAACTTGTGCAGTGGATTTACCCAATCAAGAACTTGTTTGGATTACTTTTTGCTTTGTCGATTTGCTGTGATGTACACACATATAAACACCAGA
The DNA here is from genome assembly GCA_951799425.1 of Ilex aquifolium. NCBI lineage: Eukaryota > Viridiplantae > Streptophyta > Magnoliopsida > Aquifoliales > Aquifoliaceae > Ilex > Ilex aquifolium. The sequence goes on from OX637395.1 coordinate 7,883,064, forward strand.
TATTTTTAAACATTGCCTAAATTGCTCAATTACTTGATCATTCAAGTGTTAACTATTTGGAGTGTATTTTCCGAGCAATGCTAAATTTTGATTTTTAGTATTGGCTATGGTTGAATTCTTTGCACAAGGTTGCACGCATTCAATCCGTTGAATGATTAAGGACTTGAATAGTACAAAACCTGTTTTGCATTTGACATTCATGAACAAACACTTGACATAGCATATGGCTTGATGCTTTTTCCTCTGCATTTTACTCCTGCATCATGAGTCTTTGATTCTGCCATTTGAGCCTCGGCTTCTTTCCATTTGTCTACTCTAATTGCTTAAAAAACCCTAGCACCCTTTTGAATGCTTATATCATAGTCCATTCCTCTAAAAATGGGTGTCAAGGAAAAACCTCTCACCAAAAACTTTCTATTTGACAGTGAATGGAAGAGAGTTTCTAGCCTTCATAAATTATCTCTCATAGCAAATATAAAATCTGGATTTCTGGCAAAATATGGAGTCTTTTTCCCATGTACACCCTTTCACAGAGAGTTGCAAAGATATATTAGTGGTCGTTGGCCGTTGCACAGAAGAACATTCTTAATGGATCAGACTTCAGTTGATACAAATGGAAATACTGCCTATCTTTAGTTGAATGGAAATTTTAAATGGAAATTTTTTCATGCCTAATATATTAGTTTTGCTCATTGTTTGTGTGAACGTGATCATCCACAAAGTTGGAATTCATGTTACGAAAATACACTCCACATCCCATTAAGAAGTCCATGATACAGTTGTTTAGTAGAGGCAGGATAGTACAACGTATACAGTTGTTTTGATGTAGTGTTGTTGACGGCTCCATATGTGCAACACTATTGCATACATTGTAATGTCAACCAAAGTCAATTCATTACATTGTACATTGTAACCGTTGCTTAGTTTCAATTGAATGAATTCATAAGTCTTTGTTACATCCACTATGTTTTAAATTTGGTTGCTTTGGTTGTTTGTGTGAATCCTACCTTTTATATAATTAATTGCTTTGCGTGAAGCCGCCCTGTTTTATATTATAGAATTTGTAGGCACCGTATGATTTTTTTGATTACGCCTACAATTCAAATCTATATATATGCTAATGTCATTGGTTAAATCTATAATATAAAACAGAGCGGCTTCAACATCCAACGGTCTCAAATTAATTCATTCATCCAACGGTCACTAATTTTTCTCTCATTTCCCCCCAAATTCAACATTTTTCACTCACAATTTTTTTTCAAAAAACTGACCTTGCAGTCACCTCATCTGTCAGAGACTCCCAGCGACACCAAGCCATCCCTTCTCTCAGACAAGCCATACCCTCTCTCTCTCTTTCTGTCTCTCTCTGTTACGCTCCAGCTACGCCACGAGGAACACCAGCAACACAACCACCACCGCCACTTCGTCTGCAACACCACCACATCCCCAGCTACACAGCCAGTGCCACCACATCGCCAGCGACACAGCCACCACCACTGCCACAGCCATACACCCCTCTCAGGTATCCCTCTTCTCTGCTTCTCTCCACCTCGACCCTCTACTTCTCTCTCTCCTCTGCTTTCACACACACACACACAATGCATACACACGCTAACACTAGCCTCCTCTCCTCTGATATTTTTGCAGAATTCTTGGTATGTTTCGTTGTTTTTGACTAATTGAAAATGGGTTATGGTTTGGTTTTATTTTTCAAGTTTCAATTTCCTCAAACGATGGTTGAATGGTCCACACTCCTGTCTGGGTTAGAAGGTGGACTGCCTTCAAGTTTTTCAGGGCCTTCCACATGATCTTTATGGTTAAACTTGCGTGTGCGTGTGTGTTTGTCTTTACTTTTTGAAGTTACTTGGTCTTCTTGGTTTATATTGAGACTTTGGAATAAAACAGCTGAGTGTCTTTAAGATCTTTCATATAAAGCACAACCTCTCTTGACTACATTTCAAAGGTTGCATTGCATCTAAAAACTCAAGAAAGATTGCTGCTACAGTTGACGGGTGTGGGTATTTGTTTTATGTTAATTTTGCTTTTTGGGTACTTTATGAAAACTGGTGATGAGTAATAGGTATCCTAATTACTGATTTGGATAAAGAAATGAGATCATATTGCAGAGTGTTGCATTGGAAGAATTAATGACAATTGAAATCAAATATTGGATTGATGTTGTTTTTATTGTTTTTAAATTTTTTTCTGCCAAGCAGCTTTAGTATTAGATTTTGTGTGCTTTATATATGATGATGAACTGTTGTTATAATGCTCTAATGAAAATAACTCAAATTGTGTTAACTTTTTGTGATCTCCTATGATTTTAATGTTGTGATCAACTTACCTATAACCTAACTAAGTGCAAAGATTTGCCATTAAATGTGGAATTCCCAATCTTTTTTATTGCTTATTTGGTTAAAGGAGTATGCTATATTCCATTTGTTTATCACAGATCCAATCACATTTGTATGAGTTTGTGTAATTAGTTTGTATTTGGATTGTAGAGCAGGACTTCAGCAATGGGATTAGTAGTGAGAGTGGGTGAAGACCATGTTGATGACTTCACTGATGCATGATGACCATTGTTGAATTTAAGGTTTGATTTGTGTGAGTTTTGTTTGTCTGCTTGAATGAAATTTGTGAAGTAAGTGTGATTTGAATGGGAATAGAGTTTTTAATTAATTTTTTGTAACTGTTCAAATTTTCGGTGATAAAACCATGACCACTTGAGTAATAAAGACCAATCTCAGAATTCTTGGTGCCCAAAGAAATCTTTGAAGGGACCAAATGATGTTTTTTTCAAAGTGCTCAACAATGTATTCAAGAACTATATTTTGGTATTGTAGCTCATTGAAAGCAATGTGAAACATCTTTAAGTAATGTGACAACTTAGTTGCTTCCAATCACGGGTTAGATTGTTCTTAAATTTTTTTATTTTTTTTTGAACGATGTCGAAAATATTTGAAAAAATAGCAGTTGTTAGATTGAAGGGACCAAATGATGTTTTTTTCAAAGTGCTCAACAATGTATTCAAGAACTATATTTTGGTATTGTAGCTCATTGAAAGCAATGTGAAACATCTTTAAGTAATGTGACAACTTAGTTGCTTCCAATCACGGGTTAGATTGTTCTTAAATTTTTTTATTTTTTTTTTAACGATGTTGAAAATATTTGAAAAAATAGCAGTTGTTAGATTGATTTTAATTTCTTTAATTAAAGCAAATGAAGGAATTTTTTTTTTGAATTTCTTTATATACATCGTTACTTATTTTATCCTCTGTACCGTTCAGCATATCGAGTGATGAATTTTTGAAACTCATATGTCCTTTGGCACAATTTTTTTTTTTGTTCTAAACTTGGTGTGAAATAATGATTATTATAATTATGAAGTTGGTAAATGGCTGAGTAAATAGTTGTTGTGAGGGAACACTGTGATATAATGGTGAGTTTGGTAAATAGTTTGAACCTTAGAGGACTGACGTAAATAGTTTGAGCCTTATGAATTTAAATTTAGAGTTTGTAAACCTTATAGCACTGTGATTTAGCATTTTCATGTAATGGGGGTTTCAATGCATCACACACACATTGCTCACATGCACCCAGCCCACACATACATCACATACACAACACAACCCATTACACACGTATCACATACACAACACACAGAGAACTCACATCGTGCACACACACATACACAGAACACACATTGTATTTGCACTCATTTCCACACATCGGAAAAAACCCCAAATATGTTCGACCAAATGCCCCATGGTCCTTTCGTTTCCCTATATGTTTAGTCTTGATTTATTCTTCACTTTTCTCAAGTAAATTATGCTGGGGGTGTTTGACAGGTTTTTATTATTTATTCTAGCAAGGTGGGTGGACCCCTCTCTCTCACGCTATAATATTAAGGTGCGATGACATTATTAACGTGGGCCTTTAAGCTAATGGACGAAATATTGCAATTGCGTCAATATCTCCCAGTCTCGGGTAACTCTCTCTCCCCTTATTTCTCTCATACAAACAACACACATGCAAATGGGGGTCTTTCGAGTGTGGGATAGAAGTAATTTGAGAGATTGGTTTGGTGGTGGTCATGTTTGATGTGCATATAGAGGTGGATGGTTGATGGTAGGTGGTTGTGTTAATGGTCATGGGTAATTGGTTGTGTCAATTATGTGATTTGGTGGGTCTATCATGGTGGTGTTGGGTATATAGTGTAACTGTGTAAAACAATCATGTTTCAAGGATTAGATGTTTTGTTTTGATTTCTTATGCTTTTTGTATGTTGTTTTGGTTTGATTAGAATGTCTCAAATTTGTAGTGCATTGTATAATGTTCCACATTAGGTCATCAAGTTGAATTTTTTGGTTCTTTTACTCCTTTAGATTGAACTTCTTGAACAAGGAATTGGAACCATATCAAGTTTAAATTATAATTTTTGAATTGAGTTGGTGACTGGGTGGACTGATTATTATTCTTAGTATGGTTATTGACAATCTTATTTTTCTTTCTTAGGTGGAAGGGTGTCTACGGTTTTGTGAAAGGTATTACATGTTACCATTTTTTATTTTTGAGTTATATAAACATGAGTCTAAACAAAGTTTGATTTTAGATGTAAAGGAATATATAATGAGATGATTCTAAATTTGATTTTATGCTTAAAAAATTATATTTTAAGATGTTTTTGATTTGGGTTGTGATTGTAACCTACATTAATTTTGTATATAGGTTGATATGTTTTTGGTGTCCTCTTTTTAAGAAAGATTTTGTCCAAATTTTTTTAAAGAACAAAGAAATTTGACTTTGATTAAATATTGATGATTGTTTTGTTTAGCATAGCATAGTGCCTTTGGAGACGAACATTTCTTCTAATAGCATAGATTTGCAAATCCCTCTGAGTTGACTTTTGAGTAAATCTTTATGGGCGCTATTATGAGTTCTAATTAAGCATATAGTTTTAAACATATTAATTTTTGTATCTATGATCAATATTCAATTTTTTAAAATTGAACAGTGCCTTCAGGCACGAGTTGTTGCTATATACCCACAAAGAAAGAGAGTGTCACAGTCTATTTTTCTCTTTCTCTAAAATGTGTTTGTGGCACTTGCGACAAAATTTGGGACAGTGTTATAATTATCAATTTTATGTTGAATCCAACTAATGATAAAAGTAAAGGGTTTTATGTTTTGGATTTACAATTGTTTTATTTTGCCTCACATATTTCGATAATTGGTTATATTTCAAATATTTTCAGGTATATATGGAAGGATATGAAGATGAAGTTGAAGATGTTTCTTTATTTGTGCATGTGTGTATTTTTTGTGTTCCGTCTTTTGTACAGTTAACTAATTATACATGGTTATAATGGTTTTGTTTTGGTGGTTTGGATAAACATGGTTATGATAATTGTGGTGATATGTATAATTGTCAGTTTTATAGGCAGGTTTAAATTTTTTGGGCTTCTATTTTTAGAGGAAACTTTGCCCAAATTTCTTGAAATTAGTAGGGACTAGCTTGATGTTTTGGTGGTTGTATATGTGTTGATGATTGGGTATGTATTGATTATTGTGGTGGTATTATGAATTATGATGATTGTTATGTATGATTGTAACTTCTGTAGACATGTTTAGATTTTTATGGGTTCCTATTTTTAAAGAAAATTATGCCGAAATTTCTGGATAATAGTATGGACTACCTTGATTTCAAATTGACAGATTGTTTTAGGTTGCAAATAGTTTTTAGGTAATGTAGAATTCTTCAAGTTTTAATTTAATTTTTCGTTACGCCGTGCCTTCAGGCACGGGCAATTAGTAGTGGTTATGATAATTGTGGTGATATGTATAATTGTCAGTTTTATAGGCAGGTTTAAATTTTTTGGGCTTCTATTTTTAGAGGAAACTTTGCCCAAATTTCTTGAAATTAGTAGGGACTAGCTTGATGTTTTGGTGGTTGTATATGTGTTGATGATTGGGTATGTATTGATTATTGTGGTGGTATTATGAATTATGATGATTGTTATGTATGATTGTAAGTTCTGTAGACATGTTTAGATTTTTATGGGTTCCAATTTTTAAAGAAAATTATGCCGAAATTTCTGGATAATAGTATGAACTACCTTGATTTCAAATTGACATATTGTTTTAGGTTGCAAATAGTTTTTAGGTAATGTAGAATTCTTCAAGTTTTAATTTAATTTTTCGTTACGCCGTGCCTTCAGGCAGGGGCAATTACTAGTCTATAATATAAAACAGGACGGTTTTAACAAGTCGATCCTACGATCTCAAATTCATTCATCCAATTGTCAAGAAATTATAATTTTTTTCCTTAATATTTCCCCCCCCCCCCCAAAAGTCAACGATTACGGCTGATCTTAAACATATCTTACGGTCTCAAATTCATTCATCCAACGGTCAAAAAATTAACATTTTTTTTCCTTAATATTTTCTCCCAACCAATCAACAATTATGATTGATCTTAGAACACGAGATTTTTTCTAACATCTATAATATAAAACATGGCGGCTTCAACAAGCCGATCCTATGGTCTCAAATTCATTCATCCAACGGTCAATAAATTATAAATTTTTTCCTTAATATTTCCCCCCCCCCAAAAGTCAACGATTACGACTGATCTTAAGTATATCTTATGGTCTTAAATTCATTCATCCAACGGTCAAGAATTTAACATTTTTTTTCCTTAATATTTTATCTCCCAACCAATCAACGATTATGATTGATCTTAGAACACGGGATTTTTTCTAACATCTATAATATAAAACAGGACGGTTTCAACAAGTTGATCTTGCGGTCTCAAATTCATTTATCCAACGGTCAAGAAATTAACATTTTTTTCCTTAAATATTTTCTCTCCCAACCAATCAACGATTATGATTGATCTTAGAACACGGGATTTTTTCTAACATCTATAATATAAAACAGGGCGGTTTCAACAAGCCGATCCTACGGTCTTAAATTCATTCATCAAACGATTAAGAAATTATAATTTTTTTCCTTACTATTCCCCCCCCCCAACCAAAAAGTCAACGATTACGACTGATCTTGGAACACATCCTACGGTCTCAAATTTATTCATCCAACGGTCAAGAAATTATAATTTTTTTCCTTAATATTTTCCCTCCCAATAGGTCAACAACTCCTGCTGATCTTGGAATACATGATTTTCTCTGACATAATAATTAGTCATTGTTTAATATTATTTGTGTAATATAACATTTTGAATTTTTATAAGACACAATGGTAACATTTCTATTGAATATAATTAATTTTTTATTTATTTATTTAATTAATTATCTCAAACTAACATGTATTACACACTTTGAATCAAAAGTTCAAGACTAATTTTTTTATCTCTTAAGAAAATCTAACGCTAATATATTCTTATAAATTAATAATTTTGTAATAACTTATATTAATTAAAAAATAATATTCTGTAAATGATATTTGTAGATCTTTTCACTCTTCTCACTCTTCACTCTCTCTCTTTGGCAGTGGCGGGGTGAGGAGGGAGAGGAAGGGTCTGGGGCCACCCTAAAAAAAATATTTTTTTAGTTATATATGTTTTATATATTTTTTTGGATTAATTGGGCTCACTGTAATGATTTATGAAAAACAAACGAGCATTGTTATTGGGATATAATTTGAGAACTTAATGATTGTGGTCATTAGATTATCGATGAGTCCCAACATTAAATTATCACTGAGTCCCAACACTATCAATCCAATGATCATAATACATTAAATCCCAAAATTATGTCCCAATAGCATTGGTGAAAACAAAACTAATTGGGTCAAACAAGTTGGGTACTAGAACAAAAAAATAAAAACAAAAAGTTCATACCAAATCTCTTAAAATTAGCAAACTAAAATTGATTCCTTAGAATATTAGTATGATTTGTTGAAGTCTCATTTTGTTAAAAAATTATGGAATATATAGCCAAAAAATGAGTAAAATGTGGAATTTGTAAGAAGATTAAAAATTATAGATTATTGCTTCTATTTGTGTCAAATAAATTATATAATTGATTCTTAATGTATAGATGTTATCTTATTAATTTTTTTTAAACAGACCCCTTTTATGTTTAATGAATTTTTAAGTATCAAATTCGATATAAAAAAATTTAAATATATCACATTATTTTTATCTATTATACTTAAAGTGAGTCCACCCAAGATCATATTTTTGGCTCTGCCACTGTTATCAGGGATCTTCACTCCTTACTTCTCCAAATTAATCGGTTTGTTTACATTACACTGTAAATATTTTGTCATTTTTCAAAAAAAAAAAAAACGTTGCATCGTGCCTGAAGGCACGGGTTATGTCTAGTTATATATAAGTCAGGTATGAATTGAACAAACTGTGACGCAAAACCTGTAGGTTGTCATAGGCTCATAGTAAGGCTTGGTCCCAAAGTGTTCCAGCCTCGATCAAACACTCACCTATCCATGAACTGAATACCTCTGAGGACAAACACTGGACTGGACTGGACCAGACACGAAACAGCGCCAATGCTGTACGGATACAAGCAGTCTAAAAAAGAGCCTTTTCCGTACAAATGTAGGATTGTGTATAGATTCATACCTTAGTCCTATAGCATTTGCAGTATAATAAACTTATGAATATATGCTATTCCATTCAATCCAACAGATAATCGTTACAGTACAAAAAAACAACGAAAATGGGGAAAATATAAATTAATACATAACATCTATCATTGCAAACTTACAAGATTGCTCCTCTCATTGGCAAAAGACTGAGGGCAAATCAGAGGTTGCGTTTATGATTGATCTCGAGAACAATGAAATGGCTGAACATCTGTAATTTCTGCACAAAAACAGAGACAATTTGGTTGGCAGCCAGATGGGAACAAAACAAGCACGAGAGGATCACATTAGAACCAACTCTTAAAACTTATAGAGGAAATCCAGATTGAATTCATCCTATCCCCAGTGGCATTCTCTCTTAGCAGTTGATACCGCACACCTCAACATCTGGACCAGTAACCTGGGTGGTAAAGGGGTCAATCCGCACCCATAATAAAGAGAAAATCGAAGCAAGGAGAATGGACCATACGACGACAATGGTGGGTGTCCGGTTCTGGCGCCCCATCAGCCCTTTGAGGAAGGGATAGAGATGAACAATCACCCAAAATGCAAAGAACAGTTTGCCAAAGAGTGGACCCCATGACTGGTAACCACTGTTAATGGCATACGAGATGCCTGCAACAACACCCACCAAGTTTACAATGAGGAGGGTGGTTGGTGGAATCAGGAGAGTTGTCCATTTGAACATGTACAATTCGGTAAAATCCCCATCCTCATCTGACGCCTTGGATGTGACGGTGAAGTTGGTGTCAATTCCGGCAAGCACTTTAAGCAGACCTTGGAAAACAGCAAAAAGATGGGCTGAAACACCACCAATGACCCAGAACTGCTCGTTCCTCCACCATTCATCTATTCCCACACCACTCCATCTCATCTCCAGTATGCCAGTGGCAAAGATGGAAAGAAAGAGGGATATGAACCAAATACTTGCAAAGTTACTAATCTGCATCATAAACGGACAAGTGAATGGAATCAGTAAATTGAGAGAGGTCCTTGTTTTAAAAATTCACAAGTTTGATGTCAATGGGTGTAAGAAATGATGTTCTGGAGGGTTTTGTCAGGTAAAACTTATTCTTTGAACATGAGCAACGTTAGTTAAACATATACTGAAAGCACATATAAACATGTTCTAGCAGCTGCACAATAGCCATGTCATCAAAACTCTGATAAACACGAGATTTTAACATATGCACAGCTCAAGAATAAATAGGTTGTAGTAACAAGCTTGAGAGTGCATCCAAACATTCAGATAGCCAGGAATTCTTGCAGTAACCAGCCAAAGCATATAATACCAGAGTATACTTGCAAAAGGTTTAGGACTTTAAGTTATTTCTGGAAAGGCCACATTTAAATACCTAGGTACTGCATAGAAGCTAGCGGTTGAAAGACTGCCTATTCAAATTTAATATAGAACATAAATGTAAAATAACAGTTCAATGAGAGGAGGATAAGGGTTATATAACGAACCTGTGGAATTATGAACTGTCCAGTAAGCAGGCAGACAGCTGGCAAAGTACAATAAAGAAGAAGAGGAATGGAAGTGATCGGGTAAATGGTAGTATTTACATATGCAAACCTTTCAAGCCATTTCAGCCTTCCTCCATAACCATACCATATGGGGCAATGTCGACTGAGAAGAATTTCAACAGAACCCAAAGCCCAACGAAGCACTTGGTTCAGACGATCCGACAGATTAATAGGAGCAGACCCTTTAAAAGCTGGTCGCTTAGGCATGCAATAAATTGATCGCCAACCACGGGCATGCATCTTGAATCCTGTAAGAATATCTTCTGTGACCGAACCATAGATCCATCCTATCTGCAAATCCAGAAATGAACAATGTCATACAGAAATACATCCTATAGTGCCTACCCAGTTTAACATGGTCCTTAAAAATCATAAAACACAGCAATCTTATGTTGAATTCGTGAAGATACTGGCCAAGGAAGCTAAGATTTATAGCGTACAAAAACCAACATACCTCACTTCCCCATTCCGTTTTATCCTCATACCCACAACTGATAACATGAATAGCCTCTTTAAGAAGATTTTCTGGCGTTGCTGATTGAGGAACACCACCATTCTCCATCAGTGTGGATGCAACAAAAACAGCAGACTGACCAAATCTTTTCTCAAGGCTCATTTGTGACATAAGCAATGACTTCTCATCATCAAATCCAGCACCTGAAACCGCAACGGAACGAGGAATATATAAGACAAATAGAGTAAGTAAAGAAATTTATGTAACCAATTCATTGCCAGACTAATCTCAGTTATATGGTATATGCAAATCACAAAAAAAATTGTAAGGGCAGTAGGATTGTGCACCATTTTTTATTTAATATCAGTTATTGACCCCTTTTTGACCATTGATCACCAAACAAGTTATGCATTTTATCAAGGTAATATGTTACCGCATATTCTTCCGTTGGGAATACCAAAAATATTATTGGAAGAAGTGCTACAGAATCAGGACGTGGCTGGAGGGTTGAATTCAGGTCTTTAATGGCCCAGTATTATGTCACAATATTAAAGCTTACACATTTTTAAACTCAGCTGACCAGGGTACTAAGTAACCAGTCAATCAGGAATATCAAAAGAATTCAAAAGGATCCACAAAGACTCCATTTGGACCTTGAGAAGAAGCAGAAAAGAAAAGGTAAAGTCTCTAAAATTAATGAACTAGTGTATACACGGGACTTAAGGAAGTATGATTGGGGGCAATGGCTAGCCTCGACTCTTGATACCCCACTGCAGCACTTTTTGTGCATCCAATTTATGGGGACTAGGTTACAAATGACATTAAGTCGTATTATAGTAAAGTGGATGTAAACAACTGCATATGCTCATATGCAAATACATATATATATATATATATGTGTGTGTGTGTGTGTGTGTGTGTGTATTTGCTTTATAATCTGGTTTAAATTGTTAAACACTGATGAATAACTACTGGCAGTACTTGTGTACTAAATAATCCAAGTATTCAGCTCTATAAATGATCACAAGTTCGCTTCACTGCAATGTAATTACTTATTTCTGTTGGTCAAGAGTATCTTAAGCCAATGAATATGAGAGAGAGCAGGCTGCACCTGTATGTTGCGTTCAGAATCAACCATGTCACTCACAGGTCAAAACAGCGACTCACAGGTTATGAAAGTAACTCACTCAATTGACAAATGATATTTCTGATTAATATGTGTGAAATGACTAATGTAGAAGCATTGAAACAGCATATTACAGATTAATGCCTTGATCAACTGTATAGGAATCAATGTGTTTCAACTATATAAGAATTGCATGATGGATGCAACCATATTGAAAGATGAATCATGTTTTATGTATCCAACTTGAAAAAACCAAAACATGTTAAACTTGAACATCAAGGAAAAGTAATAATAACAGATAAAAAACTATACCTTCCACCCCTTCTTCTATATCCTCCAAACTGAATACTGGCACAGTAGGGTCAACATGCTTGCTAGATTTTTTTTTCTCTGAACTCTTCTTACTTGATTTAGAACTTTTTTTTCTTGATCCACCACACAATGATGAGAGCAACCCTGGTTTTTTATGCTTGGGTTTGAGAGGAGGCTCATAACCGTATAAAGCTGTTCTATTGAAAACGCATCCAGTACCCACATAAACAGGGCCTTGAATGCCATCCAAACCTCTCAAGTTTATCTGATTCCACAAAGAAAAGACAACGAAGTTAAGATAATTGTGAGCATAAGATTGAAGTACGGCTTCCTGAGACACCTATATTGTTCATCTAATTGATGGAGATGCACATAAACTCAGCTGTTACCATCTAGTAGAAAAACTATAATAGGAAAAAAATAGTCTGAAACTATATTTAAGGAATGGAAAGACTCACATCAAAGAAAACAGTGTTACGGTTGGCATATCGATCATTCCTATCAATACCATCAAATCTTTGTGGAAACTGAACATAACAGACGTATTTTCCAAGGTTTGGATCCATCATAAAACACATTGCTTCTCTCAACGCCTTGCTATTATTAATGTAGTGATCACAATCAAGATTCAACAAGAAGGGTCCATTTGTAAGGACTGCCGATACGCGAACCTGAAAACAGATACATCAACTGTTACTATTCATGGCAGGACATGAATTAAATCAACTGTTACTCTACATGGGCAGTGCAGAATGAAATACCCTTTTCATAAAACGATAAACCACTCACTAGTGAATTCATGGCCCCGGCTTTCTTGTGATGTTGGAAGCCCGGACGCTTCTCACGAGAAACATAGACTAACCGTGGCAGCTCATTACCGTCGCTGTCAAGCCCTCCACTTTGGCCTAAGAAAACCTGCAAGTAATGAAATAGGATGAATTTCTAGACAAATTAGTAGTAGTGCGAGGACGCAACAAAAATTAAAGCTGATTGGGCAACCTATTGCTGCACAGTGACATGGACAAAAGCTAAGAATAGGGTTAAAGAAGGGAGTACAACCACAAATGAGATGGCCAAAAACAACATATAAAAGTAGAAGACAGAAGGGTGAAATATGATATGCGTGACTTTTATGATTTCAGTAATAGTGTAAGAGACTTGTAACTTAGCATGACATGTTGGATGTTCTAAAAACCGCCCCATAAGGAAGAATCAACATGACATGTTTGTGTAACTAAATCAACCAATGTGAGACCGAGGTTACCTGGATCATTCCTGGATGATCCCTGGTGTTATTTCCAGGCCATGGTGTACCATCTTGCATGATCCATCCTTCTTCAGGAACTTTCTGGGCCTTGGCAACAAGTCCATTAACACGGATTTTAAACTCTTCATATTCTCTCTGCACAGAAAGTACATGAAAAAACGTTCAAAGAATGCACAAAAAAAAAAAAAGAACAGCACACTCATCTGCATCAAGAAAATCCCTACCTTCATAGCCCTACGATCTTTGACAAATGATGGCTGAACTTTATCTTTCAGGTAGTCTATCTTTTGAGCAAAATACCATTCTGGAGCCCGGGGCTCAATGTTATACTTCTTGCAGAAAGGAACCCACTTCCTAGCAAATTCTGATGTTTCAGACAGAGCTTCAAATGTTAACATTGCAGAACCATCATCAGAGACATAGCACGAGACCTTGTCAACTGGATAGTCAACAGCAAGAATGGATAGGACAGTATTGGCTGTAACAAGAGGAGGCTCCTTTAAAGGGTCAACAGTACTGACAAAAATGTCAACAGCTGCTAATTGTGATGGTTCTCCTTCTCTGTCATATCTGTTACCACATAATTTTGGTTAGAATTCAATACTAAGAAAACAAATCAAAGATCATCTGACATAAATCCAAAAGCTGTAACAAGAAATAAACGAAAAAGATAGAGGTGGATGACTGCAGGTTATCCTAACCTAAGTGCAAGCCTGTCAAGGTATGTTTCACGGTTCACAGGGAGCCACTTCGGGAACTGATCCAGAATCCATGACATTGCAAACCAAATCTCACATATCACCGATATAAGCCACAGTGCATAGGCATTTCGAACAGGATTTGTTAGCCGGTAGTGCAGGAAAATGCTGAGAATAATGAGCCGCAGGACAATAACCATCCTGTAAGGGTTTATCCTGGATGATGGAATAGAAACCTTCCTCGAAAGAGGCTGCCGAGCTTCATCATTCCTGCATCAAACAAAAAAAAAATTGTTAAGCTCCAAAGCTACCCTCTAAGCTACATTGAGATGAAGAAACTATCAGACAACCTTTCAACAACATTAACGTCAATGAAAAAGAAAAAAGTTCTCTGACACAGTTCAAATGAGAGAGTTTAAATGACATACAACAATACGTTATCATTTGCTACAAACTAATAGAGATGCAAAACCTGACGGTGCTAAAAATTGATAATAACAAGTAAAGCTACCAATGTTATTAACCCAAGAAAAGAACTAGCGCTACTCACGAAAAACATCTCCAGTTTACTGAACAGAAGAACCACAAAACACGCACGATCAACATGATTATGGTTCCTAGAAAGGAGAAACTAAAGAAGAGAAAACCCAAGAGTGTGAAAAATTATTTCATATTTACATTAACCAGTAAGGCTACCATGTAAAGGTGGTCATTAACTTAGTAGCTCAGAACTCCTATGGACTGACAACTAGAACAGCAAATATAATCGAGTTCATCTATTGCTCTGATGGCAGCAGAAATTTAGGAAAATATACTCAAGTTGGAACTCACAGTAATGAGTCATCCACCAGCACGTCTGTACTGGCATCAATGTCTCCACCTCTTTCTGAAGCAGCATGGCTAGTAGTCATAGGAACAACATTCTTCTCCTGCTTCATCTTCCAGCCATCAACTCTCTCTTTCCATGCTACGTTGCCTAATCCTGGGGATCCAAACTCCCTCACAGGATCGACAACCCTGATATTAGCTGTAAAAATAATATTGCTTTGAAATTAGATTCACCAGAGAATAGGAGACACCACACAAACTTAATAAGCTATGCACAGAACAAGAAAAGAGATATATGTGATTGATTAATTTCTGCTGCATAAGGGAGGTGATGTGTACGTTTTCCTCCACCACCAGGTCCAGGAGACGCCACTGAAAGACGTTCAGGTGATGCTGCCGACAACTCTCCAGAAACCTAAAAACAAAACCATCAAGAACATTAAGCAGATTGCATGCAAAAGTAGAGACACGCTAGAAGCTTATTTGCATACCTCTTGTCCATTTGTGAGCAAAGGAATGTGGTTCTGAGAGACCTCTTTATCATAGTTCGGAGCCCCAATATCTTCCCCTCGTCCATATGCCATTTGCCAGCTCAACATGCGCTCCGCAACTTTCTGCTTCTCGTCTTGATTCCCTGAAGCGTAACGAAAATCACTGGCACCATCATTGGCATCGCCGTCCTCTTCTCCACTGCCATGGATAGCAGGGCTTCCTAGGATCATGTAAACGGAAGATAAATGACACTCATATTGAGATCGCAAATTTGTCAACAAAAAGTTATGACCGCTCAAGGAAAGTTATGATCGATCCTAGACAACCATGATCGATCATTACTTCTAGCTCAAAAAAGTTATAACTTGGCCATAAAAAGTTATAATTTTTAGTATCGGTACCGCTTTCCAGAAAACCAGACAATGCTGTCAGTGTTCTATCATGTCTACACGATAACAATTCTCATTTTCCCTATACATAGTAGATCCATCAAGCAGATACACATAAACCAATATATATTTTCTCCCTGTAAATATTATTCCATCTAATGCTCAGTCAGTCAAGCATTGAACAAACCTTTATGTCTTTTATATCTGGTCTTGCATTGAGGGCAAGACTGATTTCCGTCCTTCCTCTCGTACTCGTAGCACGGCCTGCAGACGGGAAACGCACAGACATCGCAAGCAACAAATGGTTCACCCTCCACAGTTGTGCCAACGTTATCACCACAGATCTGGCAGACCTGACCACCCAGGCTCTTCAAGGACTTCCCCTGAGTAAACAATCACAATAATTCACCCAATTTAAAACCCAAATAACAAATGATTACGAACCTACATGTTCTTTCTGATAAAAAGTTCAGGTCAAACCTATACAGTTATATAAACAGGAGAACTGCCATAAAATGGCATGCTCACTCACAGATTGTTTATTCCTATATAATTCACAAGATTCAGCTGGCAAATAGCAGAACCCACTTACTGGAAGATCTAGAAGAAATTAGCATATCCAAATCTAACAAAAAGTCTCCAAACCAGTGGCAATAAACCATCAAAGTTCACTCTTTAAATGTACCTAAACATAGGGTATACATGGATTTTTTTTCTTAATACTAACCCCAGTTTCTCCTTCTGATTCCATAGCCACTTTGTTTGCTGAGAAATGAGAACAATGGACTGAAACTAGTCAAGTTTAGAGTCACCCAGAGATGTTGACGACATGCCTAAAGATTTTGCACCTTCAAATGCAAAATATGACAATATTAGAATCTTCAGCTTCAAAAGCTATGTCTTTTCCCTACAATTTGCTCAATTGGCAGCCCAGATCTGTGCCTCTACACCTGGGGGAAAACAAAGACATTAAAGAATTAGATTGCCTCCTTCAACAAGTTTCCCACTAAATATTGCAATGCAAAAGAGAAAGTTACCCAATTTCTAGTCCCCTGTTTGGTTGCTAAGATAACTGGGCAAATGAAAAGGAGATATAACTAAAGTAAGCCAATAGTCATTGTAACGCTTAGTTAAGAGGAAATTTCCGTCAAAAAATGTACTCTTTCTATTTTCCTACATTTTCCCAGCTACCAAACAGGGAATTAAGCAAAATGCACCGCTAGAAGACAGAATTATTACCTCGAGTAAAGATCTGAGCGTTATCGTAACCTCCGTCACAAATCAACGCAATGCCTCCTGATTGATCAATCAAAAATACGCCAGATCTAACGCCAAAACCTTCACTAATAAAGATCGATGAATAGAAATTCACACTAGGAAAATGAAGATCGATGAAGTGCCGAATAGAGATTGATTAGTGTCGATATTGACTCAGAATGAGGATGAAAGGAAAGCAGAGCACAGCACAGCACACCACACCACAGCTGTCTCCCTCTCTCTCTCTCTCTACACAATTTCTATATCTTCTTATCTTAGATGTCTCTCTCTCTCTCTCTCTCTCTTTTTCTATATATAATTAAATATATAATTCATTGTATAATTGGACAGAGGTATAGAAAAATAATTTAGCTTAGAAGCGACGAAAACGACATAGGAGCTGTATGATGTGCTCGCTCGCCTGCTGTATCTGGACTGTCACTCACAACCCCACCGACAGTCACGGTTTTACTTTTACAGACGGCGATGTAGTGTTATATATCGGAGTCAAACGGTAACATTTGTTATGATGGTCAAACACCCAAAACTTACTTCTTAATT
The DNA here is from genome assembly GCA_951799425.1 of Ilex aquifolium. NCBI lineage: Eukaryota > Viridiplantae > Streptophyta > Magnoliopsida > Aquifoliales > Aquifoliaceae > Ilex > Ilex aquifolium. The sequence goes on from OX637395.1 coordinate 7,900,600, forward strand.
GGAAAAGCTTTGTGTGCACAAATCTTATATGGAAAATATTATGGTATCGAAATGTATTTTTTAGTATTTTATTTTATTTTTTGACCAACAAAAAAGGGGTAATGTGTAAATTTTTTATTTTATAATTGAATTACTTTTTTAACATGGTACTACAGAGGTACTAAAGTCATACCCGTCTTATGTAGGCCTGTCAAAATCCAACACGACACGATTAACCGACACGAATCGACACGGATTAAGCGGGTTTGGGTGAGACCTTAACGGGTTCGGGTAATAAACGGGTTAACCCGTTTAACCCGTTTAATAAACGGGTCGTGTTCGGGTGAGACATGTCAACCCGTTTATAACCCGTTTAACCCGTTTAAATAAAATTAATATAATAATAAATTAATAATTATTTTAAAAAAATTGGTCAAAATTTTTTTTAATGACAACTACACAGAAAATATATAAACTTATTTTTTCCAAACCCTAATCTATTTCCATCGCTGAACGTTGGGTGCGCCTCCAGCCTCTCCACTCTTTTTCTCTCTCTATCTCCAAGCTTAGTTGTTACTTGTTGCTCCTCTCCACCATCTACGCTGAACTGAACCGAATGCGTTAAGGTCGATCGCTGGCCACCGAACAGCCTCCAAGCTTGATCGCTGACCACGGCTGAACTCTTAGGTTCGAAATTTTTTCCTAATAATTATGATTATTTTCTTGTATTTTTTTGAAGTCATCTAGTGGGTCTTTCCAATGTTTGAATGTTTTTCGGCTCCAAAGAGTTTCAGCTTCAGATCTGACTGATTTGCGCAATTTTGCAGCAGTTTTTGGGTCGAATCTCTTTGGTAAGACTCGACTAGGGCTAGAATGGAGTACCCATTTAGATTCATTGCAACCAAAGTGGATCTGGGAGGTGTCGTCCTCCTGTTTGTGTTTCTGACCATTGTTTGGCTGCTGGTTTTGTTTTAACTGCCGCATTTTTGGCCTCTGGTAGTGCTTTGTTGTTGTTAGATCAGATCTGAGTGTGTTTTTTGGCCATTTTTTAGTGCCGACAGTGAGTTTTTTGCCCCTGTTTAGTTCAGTTCAGTTCAAGCAGTGAGTTTTTTGGGCTTTTTCAGTTTCGACAGTGTGTTCAGTTCAGCGATCCCTGATATTGGTTGTTTAATCTTCATTGGCTGGTGCCAAGTTCTCAGTCTTCCTAAATCTCCTACCATGTATGCTAGAATAAAAAAGCTGGGAACAAAATTCAACTTCCACTCCGGGATTTGATCTTGCTTTAAGTTTTTCTAATATGGCTTGTAGCAGATGGATATACTGGGAAAAATTTGTGATTCTTCTTTAGGAATGTGTGTATGATATGGTGACTAGTATCATAAAATGATGATAGTTTAGTTGCTATTCAAGACGTGGTTGTTTAGAACGGTTGAGAAAATATGAGGAGATATAATAAGCGTGGGGGCTCATTTACATGCGATACAATGTCTGTTATAGCTGAGAGCAGAAAATTTGATGGGAGAAGTAATGGTGGACTTGACTGAGACTTAGATTTAAGCAGATGGTCATACATAATGCAGAGGAAGCCATCCGTCTGCTGTGGAGGGGCACCTTTTTTCTCTCACCATTAGATCTGGATTTTTATATTTTGAACCTCCCCCTTTAGAAGTTTTCATTACAGCTTGTACATTTTGATTGATGTTATATAATATTTCATTTTAATTTGTGTAGGGCATGGGAATTTGGTTGTTGAATCTGCTCGTTGTCGTGGAGGTGGAGATTTGATATCTTTCACGGGATTTTGTGAATAATGACATTTGTAGTTGTTTGAGATTGTGGTTTGTAATATGATTGTTATTTCGGATTGTATTTATGATTTGTAATATAGTTGTTGGTAGAATTTGGATATTTTGGATTGTACTATGTATTTTATAATATGGTGTGGTATGGTATGACTCATATGAGATATCTCTAAATATCACATTTATTTGTGTTATTTTGTTAGTTTGATAAAGATATATAACATTTTTAAATAAACAGATAAATGGTTAAACGGATGGTTTATCGTGTTAAATGGGTCAAACGGGTGGTAAACAGGTAAATGGGTTAAACGAGTGGTTTATCGTGTTAGTCCTACCTGACCCAACCCAACTCGACCCATTTAAAATTAGACGTGTTAAACGAGTCGTGTCGTGTTACCCGTTTATTAAACGGTTCGTGTTCGTGTTTCGATTTTTTACCCGTTTATTAAACGTGTCGTGTACGGGTTTACATGTTTTTCACCCGTCACCCGTTTAACCCGACACGTACCCGTTTAACCCGACACGTTTGACACCCCTAGTCTTATGTATGGAGTTGATTTTGATTTGAATTGTTCGAATATGAACTTTTTTTCATAGCCTATCCAAAAATGATTGTCAGGTTTGGTCTATTTATAATTGTTGGATGTAAAAATAACAAAATAATAAAAATTTTACACATGCCAATCTATAAATGATCAAAAAATGATACCAAAATTTTTTTTTTTTCAATATCATAGAATAGCTCCTAGTTGATGATATGGCAAGGAAATTAACATATCAAATGAGGATGAAAAATAACAAGTCAATTTTGTGGAACCCACTAGAAGTAGGGCACATCCTCATACAATGTGTATGATTTACTATTTAGTAAAATTTTGTGGAAAAAAAAAAAGTATAATGAAAATAATTTGGATCTCGAATATCCTATCCAAATAACTTAATTGATGTTGGATTTACCAAATTACTTATGAATTTTGATTCAATTTTATCAAAACAATAGATCAAGTTCATTAGACAAAATATATGTATGTGGAGAATTTGGATTGAACCACAATCTAAATGAAAATTTGTATATGTTCAAATTTAAAGCATTGAAATATTACATATTGCATCTAAATTTAGATCCAATTAATTGATTAAAATTAGGCGAGGCTTTCCTGATCCATTTTCGACTTTCTCCATCTGTTTTCACGTATGAATTCTTTCACTTAACATCTTTTTAGTCGGCATCTGGATTCCTTCTATTTTTGTGCGTGTCGATGCTTTCAACCTTGCTCAAATTAGGGACAGACCAAACCAGATCAAGCCTGGGATATTCTTGGAAATGGGATGATCTAGGATAGGCAGCCAACCTATAGGAGAGAGCAACGTGCATGGACAAGGTGAATAGGAATGCAGCTCCATGGACTGCTCGTCGGACCTGATAAGTGGTGGTATCACATCCTTTTCAAATGAACCGTGTGTGACACTCTCCAATTCATTTTGTTGATTAACTAGATTTGGACTTCTTGATCACAAAAAATGATTCAGACTCGAATTGGAAAAATTTAAATCTAATACATTCATCTCTCTTTGTTAAGCCTTAACAATAGGGCAAGCAGGCCAATCCGACACATAATTTCTGGGACCCCCAATCTATCTAGGCATGGGGACTTTCGGGCTTGACTCGTCAACAAATCGGGCTTGTGGGCAACTTGGTCAAGAAACAAATGCCACGCCCTACCCATGGGCTAGCGTATTGGGTCAAAGTTCGGGTCATTCCTAATTGAAGGAATTCAAGAATGCTATTGTGAAAGAGAGAGAGAGTGATTTTCCATTCACACACTTTCAATTAGGCCTGGCAATTGTGTCGAGTGGAACGGTTTCGTGTCGGGTGAAACGGCTTTGTGTCAAAAAACCATTCGTCCATATTCCATTCGTTTATATAAACGAGTCCAATTATCACATCCATATACGAATCATTTATTAGACGGGTTACCCGATACAACTCGTGTGTCATCCGCTAAATAAGAGAATAAGTTATAATATTTCGATTCTACACAAAAAATCATCAACTCACCATACATTACACATGTTTGACATGTTTACTAGAACAATTAATTATGGCTGAGTAAAAAAATAAACATTAAATGACTACTAAATTTGAATGAGTCTGAGAGATAGGAGGTGTGAGATGAGGCAGAAGCTGAGAGACCTAACTTTTTTTTAAAAAAATTATAGTACCACTGTTAACGGGTTAAACGGGTTGAAACGAGTTTATGGGTTAAACACGAAACCGGTTCATTTATTTCATGGGTCTGCCGCGTTAACCCGTTAACCACCCGAACCCGTTAAAACTACACCCAAACCCGCTAAATCCGTGTTAGGTTCATGTCGGTTTCACGAGTCGTGTCTAGAATTGTCAGGCCTACTTTCAATATATGGTTGTCTATATATTTACATCATCATAACATTATAATTGGAAAGTTTGTTATTGCTGAAGTAAATTACTCAAATAATCGCCTCCAACATCTGTGCGCAGAGTGTTACATTTTTTAGATAGAATATTTTCTATATATGGTCTAAATTTTTGAAAAATAGCATTAACATCATAGTCATTGATCATGGGAAAGATCGAAGTATATATAGGACAGTGATCAATAAAACTCATATAGTACCTGAAGCCATGAAGAGATGATGTTAGGGCAGGACCCAAACATCACTATGAAGAAGTTATAAAGGTAACACATAAATTATATGAGACAAAGGAAAAACAAGTTTTTTCATTTTGCCAAAGATACAGTATTTCCAAATACAATTATTATTTGAAGAAGGGTGTGCCGAGATCTTTTCAGCATGCAGAATCTGATGAAGAATCTGAGAAGATGGATGGCCTACTCTGGAGTGACACATGTTGGATGAATGTCCAAATTTGTTACAAAATTGATAAATAATGTATGGTGAAGAGCCAGTTTGCAGGTGAACTATTGCAACCTTGAGAGTTGAATGAAGGTCTATTATTAGACCATTGCTATTCTGGTGGGATAATTTTTTGAAAATATGAGCTATTATTGTTACTTGATCTTCCTCTTTCCGAGTAATTTGAAAAATCAGATCTGCCTCTTCCACCTTAATTGCCAAATCTACCTCTACCTTTGCCGTTGTTACAACCTCTTCATCTGTAGGAGTTAGAATTAAATTGATAGGTATTCATCGTAGCAGGTATGTATGAACTTGTTTGTGCCTTAACTGTGGTTTGAATTGACAATTTCTTCAACCTTCAACATAACATGAAGTTATTCGAGAGTGATTGTTTGTGAACGAGTTCTAATCAATGTCCAAAAAGCACTATACTTAGAAGATAATCATTTCAAAGTATGAATTAGAATATCTTCGTCATCTATCATCACTTATGCAACAAAGAGTTTGAGCAGTGGTAGACAAATGATCACAAGGAAATCATCGTTTCCAAGTGCAAAAAATACAAACACTTTGAAACCATAGAGAAACACAAGAGAAGAACTCTCAAAATATATTAATACTAAAACTTGAATGATTTACATGGTTATACAAAGACCCTTCATATAGGGATCTTCTACCATCTCCCAACTACTTATATTTAATGCATCCAACCACTTATAATAACTCTACCTCTCCAAACTACCTAATTTAATATATTTTTTAAATATCTCTACTAACTCCACCTACTCACATTAATACTTCTATTATCTTATAACTGCATCTTCTAACTATTCACATTAATATCCTTCTAGACACTTCTAGAAGTTGGGATCAAGTTGGATATCTATAATCTATTATATTTGGGGTTATTACAAAACTAGGTCAAGATCAAGATGGATCCAAGCCTGCATCCTATTCTACATTAGTCTTTTCCTCTTCAAAAGAATTTGCCCTCGAGTTAACATGTAGTAGCTTGATGGAAATTGAATGAAACTTGAACAATTCTTGAACATTGAAGGTGCTAGAGATACTCATATCTACTAGTAGATCAAAATCTGGAATGGCCCAATCTTCTTCTGGTTCAGCTTGTTGTATGTTCCAATGGGTAACCTTTCTTTGCATAGATAAACCATAACCATGTCTCCAACATTGAAAAGCTTCTGTCATTGGTGCTTGTCTGCTGCTTCCTTGTACTTTGTTATCGATGCTTCCAACTGATGTTTCACCTCCGCATGTACATCTGTCACCTTCTCCAACATGTGTCCAGCCATAATGTTCATCCCTTGAAGCTTTTGTAATGGAACCAGATCAAGTGTATGTAGAGGTGCTCGAATGTAAACAATTTGAAATGGGATTTTTTTGGTGGATCTATTCGACACGTTATTGTAAGCAAACTGTGCTTGGGATAAAGTATTATCCCACTACCTCATATATTCCTTGCAAAGGCTCCACAAGATATTCCCCAATATCCAATTTACCACCTCTGTTTATCCATCAATTTGGGGATGTCTCGAGCTACTGTACTACAATGAAGTATCCAACCATGTCCACAAAGTTCGCCATAAAATGGCTAAGAAACTTGTTATCATGATCGAAAGTAATGGTCTTGGAGATACCATGCAAATGAACAATCTCCTGAAAGAACAAGTGAAAAATATGAGTAGCATTTGATGTTTTCCTCCATGGGATGAAGTGCATCATTTTGGAAAACTTATTAATCACAACATAAATATAATCCATACCACGTTGATTTTGTAGAAGACCCAGCACAAAGTCTATGGATAGATCCTCCCAAGGTGCATCTAGAATGGGAAGAGGAGTGTAAAAGTCAATATTATGTGCATGTCCCTTGGCATTCTTACATGTGTAGCATTGCTTGACAAATCGCTCCACATCTCTCTTCAACTAGGGCCAAAAATAATGTTCCTTCACCAATGCAACACTCTTATCTCTGCTCATATGTCATCTTAAACCACCACTGTGCAATTCCTAGATGATATGCTCGTGCAAGGACCCTCGGGGAATGCAAAGACGATTGGTTTTGAACAAGAAACTATCATGGATCTGAAAATCTCCCGAGACCCCATATGCATCTAAACACTAGGCTCAAATATGCTGGAAGTCCTCATCCTCTGCATACAACTCCTTCAAATAGTCAAAGCCAATCACCTCAATGCGAATAGTAGTCAACAACATAGTACAACGACTCAATGCATCAACCACCTTAGTTAGTTGGCCCGACTTATGCCTGAGGGTGAAAGTGAATTTTTGAGTCTCAGCAATCTATCGAGCATGCATACGATTGGGGGTAGTAGAACTATTGAGATACTTCAATGCTTGAAGGTCGGTATTCAGAATGAACTCCCTCTAAATTAAATATTGTTGCTAGTGTTGTAAAGGTCTGACAACTACAGAGAACTCCTACTTAATCTGTCTCGCTTCACTAAGCTTCTCACTGGAGAAGGTCACTAGTCTGCCCTCTTGTGATAATATCGCTCCAATGCCAGTATAAGAGACATCACAATCCACCTCAATAGCTTCTCAAAGCTTGGTAATGCCAATATAGGAGATGTAGTGAGTTTTTCCTTAAGGAGTTGAAAACTCCTTGCTGCCTCATCAGTCCACTGCAACTATTTTTGCTTTATGCAATCAATTAGTGGCGTTACAAAAGTGCTGAAATTCCTCAGAAACCTCCGATTGAAGATTGCAAGACCATGAAAACTGCAAACTAACTGATTGTCTGTGGTGTAGGCCACTCTTGAATAGCTCGAATCTTTCCCTCATCCACTGAAATACCCATATTATTGACTACATAGCCCAAGAACACTTCCGGTCATGAAGCTGCACTTCCTGAAGTTCACAAATAGGCTATTTTCCTTCAAAGCCGCAAATATTGCTCTCAAGTGCTGCAAATGATCAGTCTCATTATAGCTATAAATCAGAATATCATCAAAAAACACAACTATGGATTTTCCAATGAAAGGCTTGAGTGCTTGGGTTATAACCCTCATGAAGGTACTAGGGGCATTGGACAACCCAAAGGGCATAACCAACCACTTGTACAAATCATCCTTCGTTTTGAAGGCAGTCTTCTACTCATAACCTAGACGAATGCGGATTTGATGATACTTGTTTTTCAAGTCAACCTTCGAGTACACCTTGGCGCCCTCCAACATATCTAACATATCATCAAGTCAGGGTATGGGGAATCGATATTTCACAGTAATCTTGTTAATAGCCCGACTATCAACGCACATCCTCCAACTCTCATCCTTCTTAGAAGTGGTTAGAGCAGGAACAACACATGGGCTCATACTTATCTTAATATGTCATTTCCGCATTAATTCATCAACCTGACCCAGCAATATCTCGAATTCCTTGGGACTCATCCAATAATGGGGTAGATTTGAAAAAATTAGCCCTGTGTTCCAAGTCAATATAGTGTTGAATGTCCCTCAAAGAAGGCAAATCATCCGATAACTCCTTCGGCATGATCCCCTCAAAATCACCTAGCAAGGTCCTCAACACATTGAGGACTAGTTGAGACTCAACATTTTGCTTGTCTTCTCCCTTCACCAGGGGCGAAGCCAAAAAATTATACAAAGGTGGGCACTAGTTATAAGTTTTAACTTTTGGTTTCCTATTAATTAAAATAAATGATACATGTAAACTTTTTAATCATATACAACACCTAAAAATTCATTAACACCTATTTTTGTAGGTGGTAATAACTCTGAATCGAACTTTCTTTTAAAGTATTTATCCATGATTGTTTCAAATAATTAATAAAAAGAATGAGTAGGAAGCAATTGTAGCAGGAAGGAAATGCAAGTACAAATACAATTTCTACTTTATTTTTATCATTAACATATTAAAAGAGAAATTATGGTAGAAAGCGAATACAAGTACACAACGGACCAAAAAATTCAAGAAAATTGGAATACAAAAACGCCAAATTATAATTTCTAATCGTAACCATTTTTTTATCAAGTCACAATTTTAAAAAATCTAAGAAATGTCAAAAAGCACAACATTTAAAAAAAATTATAGATAGTTTCGAATTGAGAGTTACCCAAAAAATAGTTATTATTGCCTCAACTTCTCCATCTCCATGATTGTTTTGAGTGGTTATAGCTTTAAAGACTTGTTAAAACCTGGCCAAGGCTTTAGCCTTCACGTGCATAAGGAGTTCGTGGACCCAATTTTTTTTGTTTTTTTTGAGTGGACTCAACATGCTTTGATTTGTTTTGACTGGGTACAACTTGGGGCACTTAGAGGGTAAGAATAAAGCACATATTGGTAATGCAAAAAAAATATTTTCAGGGTGGGCAAGTGCCCCCCTAGACCAATCCTCCATTCCTACCCTTCACCACAAGGGCATACACCTCTCAATTAGTGTTATTTAAGACATAAATTGAACCAAGCGAACAAGTCTATTGAGACTTATGTGAGAAGCGAGAGGAGAAGTGAAACGCTTCATCGAAGCGAAGTGAACAGTAAAAAAAAAAAAAGCAAATATTTTAGTTTAATTACTTCTAAATATCCAAGTTCTAATTTTACAAATACAAAATATTTAAATGCAACCAAAATCATAAACATTTAAATTCAAACAAATACTAATAATATCTCAAATCTTCACGACAGCCATAGCTCAAACATTTGAATTAAAAAAAAAACCCTAATAATATCCCAAATCCTAATATTTAAAAATATAAGACACATAATTCAAGCAACTAAACATTTAGTTTATGCTCCACAAATCTCAAGGACTTAGAAATCAATCATCATCACTAAAGAAACCATCTTTTTCGTTAGATTCATGTGCCTCTGTATCATCATCCTCTACCTTATCTAAAATTGTCACTTCCTCATCCATGAGTCCAGTCGAAAATCCTGGAAACCTTGGTGTTACCATAGAAGATGGTGTTGATCTAGTCTGTTGGCTACTTTCCCCAACTCCAGAAGCTTGAGCAACATCATTCCAAGTCAAAGTATCATCACTAAACGAGAGCTTATTATCTCTATCTCTATCTCCATCTCCATCTCCATCCATTCTCCCAAGCAACCACTCATTTCTATGTTCAATATCCTTCAAAGACATTGGATCAATTGTGTCACGGGAATCATATCGGCATCTCAAAGCTCTATTATACTTTACAAACATCAAATCATTGAGACGAGATTAAGCTAGCCTATTTCTTTTTTTGGTGTGAATCTACAATAATTTATTAACAATACATTAAAATTTATTTTTAAGATTAAAAAAATGGAATTGAAGAGATTTGAGGACAATACTCACATACTCAAGCACGCTCCAATTTCGCTCACAACCGAATGCACTACAAGTAAGGCTTAGAACTTTTTGTTTGAAAAGCTTTGCAAATTCAAAATTATAAACTCGTATGCACCCCATCAATCAGCTGTGAATATCAATTAATTAACAAACATCTTTAAGCAATGATAATGAAATAAGCTTGTGGGATAACATAGATTACCTGGTGCCCTTGTAGTTTTTTGTCTAATTGTCATGGGCAACTTAAAAAGGTTTTCACTTTTCATGTAAATGCTCAACTCTTGACCAATTTGATCTTGTATTTCAGGGTTTGGTACCAACTTTTCTAACATTTATATAGGCCATTCGTGACTTCTTGATCTTTCTCAATGTATGGATTGGAAAAAAAAACTCTGGGTTCAAAAAATACCAAGCTGCATGCAAAGGCCAATGCAATTGAACTTCCTACTTTTGGTCAATGATTTCAAAGAGGTGTTTGTACTTCTCATTATTGTCATTAGAGGACTTAGCAATCATTTCTTTTGCCATGTCCATAGCTTCATAAATGTACCCCATGGGAGGCTTCTTCTCACCATCAATCTTGCGAAGTACACGAACAAGAGGGCTGCAAGCTTAAGGGAATAGATTACACTATTCCAAAATGAAGGCATTAAAATGATCTGTGATGTCCTTTTGCCTTATTGTTCCTTTGCCCATTAGCTTATAGTTCATTCTTTTGAAGTGAACATTTTCCTCAAGGTACCTTTTTATTGGCTGATCCTCGTTAAAGTAACAAAAGTCGTAGCAAATCTTGCTTATGCGGGCTTAATCAACTCCTTTGACTATGTAAGCCATCTCATCATATTTAACAGAGTTGGACGTGTACTGCTATTCCTCTCTCAAATGTCATTTTGAAGTTTGGCAACTTGAAGATATCTTCCAACATCAAGTCCGAGCAATAGGCAACACATGGCGTCAATATAGGTGGGGTCGTTTTGCCTCAAAAAACTTTCGTATTAAACAAAGATTTTTTTTTAATGTTTAGTCATTAGTGTGCATAAAAAAATCAATGTAATAACTTAATTGTATATACAGTTTATATGTAATACTAACTAGCTATCTTTCTTTTTCAAGAGGCTCATACTTGTTAACACACTTGTTGCAGCCTTGTCAATGACAATTTGGACCACAATAACTTCACCAATATGCTCCACAAAATTATCAAGCAATTCATATATTTTTTGTCCATCCTCTAAGTATGTAGAAGCGTCAACGAGTTCAAAGAACATAGTCCTTTTTGGACAATTCACTAAGAAATTAATCAAGGTTCTACCTCTCTTGTCGGTCCATCCATCAGTCATTAAGGAACATCCATATTTTGCCTAATCCTCTTAGTGATCTTTTATTCATAACTTGATATGCCCTACTTCTTTGTTGAGCAATGGGACCTGGTTGTTTCAAACCAGGACCATACTGTCCGATAGCTTCAAACATTGTTGCAAAACTTTCGTAGTTCACAAAATTGAAGGGAATTCCAGTGTCATATATCCATCGTGAAAATGTTGTGTTAGCTTTTTCTCTCATTTTATTTTTAAAATGATAATTGGCATCAATCTTCATTTGTCTCTCTGTGGCCTTTCGATTTTGCACCACAACATTCGAAGTAGGGGGTGAAGAATACATTCATATGCCCTTTTTGCCTTGGCTTTTTTGGTATGGATGTGGCGTGTGTAGAACCTTGACTAGAGCTAGCCATGGATATTTTACGATGTGCAACAACCTCTACAATATCATCATCATCCTCATCCTCATCCTCATCCTCATCCTCTTCAAAGTCATTAGGCATCTTATCAAAGTCGGGAACCATGTTCATTTAATTTTTTTCATTCTTTTTTTAGCCATGTATTCTCTAATCTCCTCCCTAACATGAGCAGGACATATTTGACAAGTAATAACACTCGTAAATTTCCCTAAAAGGTATTGCTTGACCCGATAGACACCCTTATTTGACTATTCTTCACAAAAATTGCACTTGAACTTGTTTGGATTTTGGGGATTTACCAACTGGGCATATTTCTATGTCAGATATTTTTTGTTCCCTTCTGCCGATGTTGCCATTTATTTGTTTATGATTGACACTATACCACTACAATCAAAGGGAACAAAAACAACTAAGTAATAAAACATATTAATCAACAAACTATCACACTATAACATATTAAGCAAAATTAGAGAAGCAAAAACAGAATTAGCATAAGCAAAAGTAGAAGGAAAAAACATAAACAAAAATAAAATAATCAGAAACAGAATCATCATAAGCAGAATTAGAAACATAATCAGCATAAGCAGTACAAAAATAAAATAATCAAAAATAGAAATCATAAACAAAATCAGCATAATCATAAACATAAATAGAATCAACATAAACAAAATCAACATACACAGAGAAGAAGAATCTCATCCAAGATAAAACAGAAGCACATAAACACAAACACAGAATCCCAGCCAAAATAAAACAAAAGCAGAATTAAAAGAAGAAGGCACAGAAACAAAGAAGAAGAAACAACAGAACTAGAGATGAAGAATCAAAACCATAACAAAAACCAAAAGCGAAAAATGAGAAGAATAAGAGAATAGGCAGAACTAGAAGAAACAGAATCAGAAGATGAGAAGAAGAAGAGAAAAGAACATACATATGTTCTGTCGAAGAAGAAGACAGAAGCAACAACAGAAACAGTAACAGATCTGGTTCTGGGCTATGTTTTATGAAAAAGAAGAAGAGAAGAGGAGAAGAAGAAGGAGAGAAAAGAATATCATATCAGTGTTTTGTCAAAGAAGAAGATAAAATCAACAACATATCTGGACTTTCTGTAGAAGAAGAAGAAGAAGCAGAATTAAAAGAAGAAGAAGAGAAATAAAGAAAAAGAAGATTAATAGAATAGAGAAGAAGAAGAAGAGAAAGGGCAAGCCTGTTCAGATGGGTTGTCTATGTTCTATCAGGACTTCTTCAGGAAGGAGAGAACCAACAACTTCAATCATTGTTTAGGCAAATTTAGGATTTGAGTGTTAGATATATTAGGATAAGGGGCAATTGGGTGTATGGACATCTCACAATTTTATTCCAATTGCCTCAATCCAACGGTCCATATTACAAATAAAGCAACTTAACAAAGGTGCTCGTTTTTCTTACTTTAGCCTCGCTTTCACTCATCTTTGCTTCCCCTGGGATGTTCAAGGTGAAGGAGTCTCGCTTCGCTTCGCTTTTCACCTAGGCGTGACTTTCACAACACTGTCTCCATTATCCTTACCTTCCTTATCAATGGTAGGGACAACAAGGAAGAACCCGCTCTTAGACTGGGGGTTACGGGGTGACTCTCTCTTATTGTAGGGACAAGGACAATGTTGGCAGTGGCTCAAATTTTTGTTTTGATTGATTAGGTGACATCATTACAAAAAAGACCTATTTTGATTGGTTAGGTGACATCATTGTTAAAAAGACTTATTTTGATTGGTTAGGTGATATCATTGCTAAAATCGTATTGGAGGATACAAGTGGAGCAATTTCATTGCTTGAATGAGATGAGAGTTCCTTTGTAATTGATTACATGATGTCATTGTTAAAATCTTATTGTAGAATACAAGTGGAGTAATTTTATTTCTTGAATGAGATGAATATTCCTTTGTAATTGGTTAGATAATGTCATTGTTAAAATCTTATTGGAGGATACAAGTGGAGCAATCAAATGCATTGCTTAAATACAAAAGAGTTCATCTGTCACAACCTTGAGTTGCCTATAAATAGGCATATGTCTCTTGTTTTTGAGATCATCCCAAAAATTGTATTTTTTCAATTTTCATTCTCTTGTTGAGAGTGCTAGAGGTTTTTTTTACTAGGGGTTTGAGAGGGTAAGGTTGAGTGGGTTGTACAAATGGTTAAGAGTTTGGGTTTGGGATTTAAACCTGAGTGGTGAGACTTGTACCATTGTACTCATTTTTCTTTCAATAGTAAAGAAAGGAGACGGGGATCATGCCTCGTGGACGTAGGAAAAATAATTTTGCCGAACAACGTAAATCTTAGTGTTGTGAGTTGTACTTTAAATTTTTTTTTATTCTGCTTATTTATTTTCTTGTCGTTGAACTGACCAAATTTCTAGGAGGATTATTCCCAACAAGACAATTTGAATACCATCTTTGCAAAAGGTGTAAGTGTTGTCTTTGCCTTTATGGATAACATTTAGATCATACTACCATGGTCTCCTCAACAAAATATGACACACATCCATATCTATAACATCACATACGATACCATCTTTATACTTACTAATAGAAAATTGGATACAACACCGTTCTGTTACTGTAGTTTCGTCGACGTTCTTGATCCATCCGATAGTATAGGAAGAAGGGTGTTTCTCAGTCTGCAAATGTAATTTGTTGACCACCTCCTTGGACACAATATTCTTGCTGCTACCGACATCAATAATCAATTGACACACTCTCTGGTTCATGGTGCATATGCTCTGGAAGATATTGTGCCTCTGAATGTCCTGTTCGATCTTAGGAGTATATAATAGTCGATAAACAACGAGGAAAATCCCCTCATCGCCATACGTCCATGCAATCTCATACTCTTCCTCGAAAGTTTCATCATCCACTTGATAGTTCTCCTCCCAATCGACCTCTTTAACATCAACTAGATTTATTGTACCCCTCTTAGGGCACTGATTAGAACGATGTTCCAATTGACCGCATCGATATCACTTATCTCCCAGGTCTAGCATAAGGATTTTTCGGTGCTTCATTCACCACTGGGATAGAACCCGAACCCAATGTTGCTGCCTTTTCAGGTACCCTGTTGTTATTGGATTCTCGACTTGAGATTGAAAAAGTGTTTGGAGTACTCATAATTTGCTTTCCTCGGTTCACCACAAGTCATGATGAATTAAAGGAATTTTAACTCTACACTTGAGTTCTCGCCCTATCTAACTAGGTTTCCACACGTGTGGCTAGGTGAATGGTCTCAGTCAAAGAATACAAGGTCTGTAGTGAAACCTTGTCCTGAATAGCAAAATGTAAACCTCTGATATATCGACCAATTTTCTAGGACTCGGTTTCATTGAGATTATTGCACGAAGAAAGCCACAAGAATTCCTCTATGCATGCTTGAACAGATCTATTTCCCTGTTTGTAATCTTGATATTGTAGAAATAGGATCTGCTTATAATCTAGGGGGTAAAAATCTCGACCTCAATAACCTCTTCATCTTTGGCCAGGTACAGATCGGATACCTGCCCTCTCTAGTGCGGGCAAGCTGTATACCTGCCCACTTCAGCCAACCAATCAAGAAAATCCTCAATATGAAGATGACCATTAAAACTAGGCAGGTTAACTTTCATATAAAATCTCTAGACTGACGGTCATGATTCCTGTATCCGGCAGCGCTACCACGTAAATGCTTCTCATTATCATCGCTAGAATCTGTGGTAGGTGTTGTATAAACAAGTATGCCATGAACATTATGTCTTGCTAGATAAGATAGGAAGACACGAGCTCTATCATTGTTTTGTACATTCTCTCGACTGGGATCCTAGTTTGGACCCAACGTTAACTAAGTAACCATAGTCTGCAGCTCTTGCAAGGATTGCTAGAACTGTTTGGAACTACTGTTGTGTCGTCGTTGAAAATCCAAGAATTCGGCTCTTGTACGAACCTCTTCTACGTGATCACCGTCACAAAGAAGATTGTCAACACCTTGCGAATTAGCCATCATGTCAGGTCAATTAAGGCTCTGATACCAATTGACACAGCGATAGACGAAGAGACATAAGGAAATCACTGTTTCCAAGTGCAAAGAATACAAACACTCTGAATCTACAGAGAAAACAAGAGAAGAACTTTCAAAATATATTGATCCTGAAACTTAAATGATTCACATGGTTATAGAAGGACCCCTTATATAGGGCTTTTCTACCATCTCTCAACTACCTAAATTTAATGTATCTAACCACTTATAACAACTCTATCTCTCCCAACTACCTAATTTAATATATTTTTCAAATATCTCTACTAACTCCACCTACTCACATTAATACTTCTATTATCTTCCAACTATATCTCCAAACTACTCACATTAATATCCTTTTATACACTTATAGAAGTTGAGCTCAAGTTGGATATCTATGACCCATTATATTTGGGCTTATTACAAGACTTGGTCAAGATCAAGATGGATCCAAGCCTACACCGTGTTCTACATCAGAGTTTATCTCGAATTTTCATGATCTTCTGGACATAATAGTCAACTGAATCAGATCATTTGGTTAAGGTTTGAAGTTCAGTTTTCAATTGCAAGATATTGGATATGGAAAGTGAGGAATATCGTCTCTTGAGGGCTAACCAAACATCTTGAGCAATTTTATAGTCTACAACATGAAGAAGTGCAAGAGCAAAGAATGTAGCATTACCTAAAGTTACCAATGCTTGATCCTGTGTAGTAGATGACAAAAAAATCTGGATTTACTTTTGAAGTAAGTTATTCGGTGTGAGACTCGATCATGCATTGTATGAATATTAGCATAATTTTGTGGGCTAAATTGTAATTATGTGAAATTAATAAAGGGTTAATTAAATTAAATCTTTCATAGCCATGATGTGTGTGAGCATATATTGGGTATATGGACCCCGTTAGTGATGTATTAGTGAGACCCATTGATAGGAATTTCATGTGTGAAAATACTAGTGAGTCGATTTCGAAATCACTTAAAAACTTGGGGGGAGGCCAACATAATTATAAAAAAAAAAAAAGAGAAAAGGTGAGTCATCTTATGGTTAGGTGGGTGTGTGTATGCATGTCATGTGTGAGTGTGTGTGTTTTATGGTGTGGAAGTGTGAGTGTGTGGAATATATATTGCATGCTATCATGACCTATATGCGATATTCACATTTGTTACAGTGATACATGGAGGGAGAAAGGTCATCTACTCGGGCTGGAGATAGGGGAAAAAGACCCCAAGAGGAGGAGGAATCAGATGAACAGGGGGCTAGACAACTGTGGGAAGCAGCAGCTAAATACTTTGAGCAATATACAACGCGAGTGGAAACAGTAAAGCCCAGGAGTACATTGTACGAATAGTTTTAAAAAGCTTGATCCACCAATATTTACGGGAACTGCAGGTCTATTGGAAGTAGAAAATTGGTTACGACGTATTGAGAAGATATTCAAAGTGATGGGAATTCGCGAGGAAGATAAATTGTTGGCCACTTTTATGCTAGCGGAGGAGGCCCAGTATTGGTGGGAGGCTATGGAGAAAGTATTGCTGCCAGTGTGCACTGAGGGGGAGGCCAGTTCTATTCCTAGAGTTCCTACATGGCGGCAGTTTATAGATGCCTTTGACAAGAAGTATTTTCCCTCAAGTTATCGATATCAGAAACATAATGAATTCTTACATCTACAACAGGGGAATCAGACAGTGTTGGAATACGAGGGCAAATTTAGTACTTTGTCCAGATTTATGCCTTCTGTTGTTACAGATGAGGGGGAAAGATGCAGAAGATTCCAGATGGGGCTAAATTACAATATTAGATCTCGTGTTTCAATGCTGGAATTAACCACATTTTCAAACTTATACAACAAAGACCCTGATTGTGGAAGCTGATCTGAAAGAGATGGAAGGTGCAAGTGAGCAAACAAAGAGGGAAAGATATGAGTCAAGTGGATAGAGTTCCAAGGGAAGTTTCTTTAGTAGAGCCTGGAGAGGAATGTTTCCGAAGGGTGCAAGTAAAATGAAATCAGGAGTCCCATTCCAAAGTCGAGGACAGGGAGTGAGTGGATCATCTTCATTTGCATCGGGTCAAGAGATAGGACAGTCTCGGGGGAGTACAATTACTTGCTACCGTTGCGGGCAGATTTGGCACATTGTACAAAACTATCCTATGGGAGGACCAGGACCTACTGTATCACGGTGTTGCTTTTTCTGTGGTCAGGAGGGACATATACAGAGGGATTGTCCGCAGTATTCTATCCAGAGTTCATCGATGGACAGTGCATCTACGGTGTCCCGAGGAGCAGCGAGTGATAGAGGCCGAGGATGAGGAGGCAGTATTGGAGGTGGCATTGGAGGTAGGGGTGCTGGTGGCAGTGGACCGAGTGGACCTAAGGCTGGAGGTCGTGTCTTTGTACTTATTCAGCGGGATGCTCAGGCGACCTCAGATGTGGTCACAAGTATGATATCTATTTTTGGTCAACAGGCACGAGTACTTATAGATTCAGGTGTCATACGTTCATTTATATCACTGACATTCTCCATGCATGTTAATAGACCACCTACTCCGTTAGATTGTAGATTGACTGTAGCTACTCCCACGGGTGATTGTGTGACGACCAGTGTAGTATATAGGGAGTGCCTAGTTTAGGTGGGTAATAGAGAATTACCTGCAGATCTGTTACCTTTTGAATTCCAGGACTTTGATTTGATTTTAGGAATGGATTGGTTGTCTGCATATCATGCTACTATTGACTGTTTTCGTAAAGAAGTAGTATTTAGAATTCCACATGTTTCTTTGTTTCGATTTTTTTGGAGAGCGACGCCCTGAGCTGAGGAATTTGATATCAGCAATTAAAGTCAGGAAATTACTCAGGAAAAGATGCTATGGGTACTTGGCTTATGTGAAAGATACTCAGAGAGATACTCCTGAATTGAAGAATATTCCTGTGGTTAATGAATTTGCTGATGTGTTTCCTGAAAAGTTACCAGGGTTACCAGTGGATCGGGAGGTGGAATTTACTATTGAGCTTGTGCCAGGAACTAGTCTCATATCCATTACTCCATACAGGATGGCTCCAGCTGAATTGAAGGAACTTAAAGTGCAGTTGCAGGATTTATTAGATCGGGGATTTATACGGCCTAATGTATCTCCTTCGGGTGCACCAGTATTATTTGTAAAGAAAAAGGATGACACTATGAGGTTATGCATTGATTACAGACAGCTGCATATGGTGACTATCCGGAACAAATATCCATTGTCGCATATAGATTATTTGCTAGACCAGCTACAGGGTGCCCGAGTGTTTTCAAAGAATGATCTTCGGTCAGGATATCATCAGTTGAAAGTCAGGGATAGTGATATATCGAAGACTGCTTTTCGGACCAGGTATAGGCACTATGAGTTTCTGGTGATGCCATTTGGTGTGACTAATGTTCCTGCTGTATTTATGGATCTAATGAACCAAATATTCCAGTCATATCTTGACTCATTTTTTATAGTGTTTATTAATGATATATTGATAAACTCCCATAGTGAAAAGGAGCATATGCAACATTTGAGGGTGGTACTCAAACATTGAGAGATAGACACTTATTTGCCAAACTCAGTAAATATGAGTTTTGGTTGGACAAGGTTGTGTTTTTGGGGCATGTGATTTTTGGTGATGGTGTATGTGTTGATCCAACTAAGATTGATATTGTAGTTAACTGGGAGAGACCAAGGACAATGATAGAGATTTGGAGTTTTTTGGGTCTGGCAGGTTACTATCAGAGGTTTGTACAGAATTTTTCCATTATAGCTATGCCTCTGACCCGATTGACTCGGAAGGGTGTGAAGTTTGAGTGGTCTGATAGATGTGAGCAGAGTTTCAAGGAACTAAAGACCAGATTGACAACTGCACCAGTATTGATCATTCCGTCAAGTAATGATGGGTTCGTGGTTTATAGTGATGCCTCACATCAAGGTTTGGGTTGTGTGTTGATGCAGCACGGTAGGGTGGTAGCTTAAGCCTCCAGACAGCTGAAACTACAAGAGTGCAATTATCCTACCCACGATTTGGAGCTTGAAACTATTGTATTTGCACTGAGGTTGTGGAGACATTTTCTATATGGGGTTACATGTGAGATTTATACATATCACCAGAGTTTGAAATATCTGTTTACCCAGAAAGAGTTGAATCTGAGGCAGTGACGCTGGATTGAGCTTATTAAAGATTATGATTGCATTATTCATTACCAGCCGAGAAAAGCAAATGTTGTGGCAGATGCTTTGAGCCGAAAATCATCAGATCAATTGGCTAGTTTGCAAGTGATTCGGAGAGGTTTAATTGTAGATCTGAAATCATTGATAGTGCAGTTGGGGATAGGAGAGATTGAGCTCTACTTGCTACACTGACTTTGAGACCAGTGCTGGTGGACAGGATTAGAGAGGCACAACAGTTTGATCTCCAGATTGAGAAATTGAAAGAAGAAGTGGAGACTAGGGTGAAGACTGATTTTATTGTGGATAGTACTGATGTTTTGTTATTTGGTTATCGATTATGTGTACCTAACGATGCAGGGTTAAAAAGAGAGATTCTGGAGGAAGCACACAGTTCAACATATGCTATGTATCCATGTAGTACGAAATTGTATCATGACCTGAGAGAGCATTATTGGTGGTCTGGGATGAAGCGAGAGATAGCTGAGTTTGTGACTCGATGTTTAGTATGTCAGCAGGTGAAGACAGAGCATCAGAGACCAGCCGGGTTATTGCAGCCTCTACAGATTCCAGAATGGAAATGGAAGCATATCACTATAGATTTTGTGAGTAGTTTGCCCCGTACGCAAAGAGGACATGAAGCCATTTGGGTGATAGTTGATAGGTTGATGAAGTCTGCTCATTTTCTAGCCATTAAGATGTCATATGCTCTTGACAGACTAGCTAGATTGTATATTGATGAGATTGTGAGATTGCATGGTGTACCTGTATCTATTGTCTCTGACAGGGATCGATGCTTTACTTCGAGGTTTTGGCCTAGCTTATAGACTACGCTGGGCAATACTTTGAAATTTAGTACAGCATTCCACCCACAAATAGATCGACAGACATAGCGTACTATTCAGACATTGGAGGACATGCTGAGAGCTTGTGGCATGGACCTTCGAGGTAACTGGAATAATTATTTGCCTTTGATTGAATTTGCTTATAATAACAGCTACCAGAGTTCAATTGAAATGACACTAAATGAAGCTTTGTATGGAAGGAAGTGTAGGACCTTAGTGTGCTAGAGTGAAGTGGGTGAGAGAAAGTTATTGGGTCCAGAGATTGTGTAGATGACTGCTAATCAGATTAAAGTCATACATGAGAGATTACAGAGTGCACAGAACAGGCAGAAAAGTTATGCAGATAATCGTCAACGTGACTTGGAATTCGAAGTGGGTGATCGAGTATTCCTACGGGTATCACCTTGGAAATGGGTCATTCGTTTTGGCAGGAAAGGGAAGTTGGCTCCCAGGTATATTGGTCCGTACAACATTGTGGAGCGGATTTGAGCTGTTGCATACCGGTTGAAGTTACCAGTAGAGTTGTCCAGGTTGCATGATGTATTTCATGTGCCTATGCTACAAAAGTACTTGCCTGACCCATCACATGTGTTGACTTCAGAACCGATGGAATTAGCTGAGAATTTGACTTATGTAGAGCAGCCGGTTGAGATTTTGGGTAGAAAGGAGAAGGTATTACGCATGAAGACGATACCGTGGGTAAAAGTTTTATGGCGCAGTCACTCAATAGAGGAAGCAACATGGGAGACTGAAGAGAGTATGTGGACTCAATATCCTCATTTGTTTAGTCCAGGTGGAACGGGTGAGACAGTCGGTGTTGAAACAGATACGGTAACATCGGAAGAATCCACCGATAGGACCGAAGGGTCGTAGACCTGTATATTTGAGGTGGGTGTATATCTTTATATGTTATGAAAATGCTATTACAATATGATAGTAAATGATAGAATTTAATAGCATTTCTCCAAGATTATGTGATATGTTCTTATGTAATTGAATGATGCTTTGTACTGTGTATTGTGTATTGTGGAATGTGGCGCACTGTTTAAGACAGGAGCATCGATGCCTGGTCACTGGGCGTGCAGTAATGTGCTAGCACTGTGGTGTTCCCAGGAGGTTCGGGAGACACGGATCCATGTGGGATCGATTACCCGATGAGGGGTAGTGTGGAAGTGATGTGGCTTGTGAATTCTCTGGAATTGGATTGATGTTGTTGTTTGATACGTGTATCTACATATTTCAGTGTATTACTATCATTTTCATTTCATATACAACATATATACTCACTGAGCGCGTGGTTTAGCTCACACCCCTATAGTTTCTCCTTTTCAGGTACTGTAGAGAAAGATACAGACTAGTTCACTGTCTAGTCGTTTGAGTTTTGTACAACATTAGCGTGATATCACTCAGGTTGGGTGTCTGTATGACTAATTGCTGGGTTGTGTATTATATTTATGAGAGATTATTATGGCAGGTTAATAGTATATATTTGTATATAGACTCAACAAGCATACTTTGTGATGTATGCTATATGGGTGTGGGATTTTGTATATGTCTATAACCTGGGAAACAAACAATTGGTACATGTGTTTTATATATGGTACAAGTTATGAGACATGTTTTACCATCATGCTTAATGACTAAGGTGATGGGTGGTGTTGTTGTTGCACTTGTGGGATTATTTAATGTGTGATTAGTCCAGATTATACATATATGTAAACAGGTGTATCAAAAACCTAGTCGCGTCTCATCCTTGGGAGACTGGGATGGGGCGTGACATTCGGCTTCATTTATGATAAATTCTTCTGGATATGACTTTATTCCCTCAATGAATTCCAGCAAAGAATGTGCACGAAGATCTCAGTGATTTGATATCTCCATGGAACATAATTTGTGGAATGGAGTTTCAAATAGATGAGATTGCATATTTGATAAAAAGAAAAAATGGTGAATACGAAGTATTGATGTTTGTCAATGGTGTTGATGTAGTTGATGACAATGATGCAGAAGAGGTTGAAGAAGATGAAACCATTTGAAGGAATTTCAGAGGACGAGGTCTTGGACTGCTCTAGTACCATAAAGGTACTTTGTGTGTGTGTGTGTGTGTGTGAGAGAGAGAGAGAGAGAGAGAGAGAGAGATTGAGAAAATGATTATTCATTCACACGCTTTCAGTACATGACTATTTATATCTATATCTATATTTATACTACTAATAAAAGTATCTTAAGATGAAAAACTTTTGAATATCTATTTTACCCTTATAAAGTATTGCAAAACAACTCTATCATTTCACAGTTAAATATCTAAATTTTCATCATATCCTTATGTACTTAAATTTCTAAATTATCTATAACATATCTTTTAATTATCTATTCTTTATGTATAAATATCAGTTTTTCATAAACTTTTTCATTGACTATATTACCCTTAAAAAAATATGCATCATTATATTTTCAATAAAGTGTTCAAAAAACCTTCAAAAACTCCATCAATGTAGTATTACTCATCTCATATACAAAGACAACATTATGCCTACACATATGTATTTTTTTTATCAAAAAGTTTAACCCTTTCATTTCTAAGATAAAATATAATCGTATATATAGTTTTTTAAAATCAATTTATCTCCGGCATAATTCTTCAGTCACAATAAACTTTCTAAGTTGTACGAAGATTTTATGTAAAAATAGATATTTTAGTATATTTTTAAGTTCTTAATTACAGTAAGGTTTCAATGTGATTAGTATATTGACAATTACTTTTATTTTATTCAAGGAATTATAAGTGAAATCTTAATCACATAAATTTCAAAAAACTTAATTTCTCAAACATCACTAAAAAATCAATCTCAATCACAAAAATCTAAAAAAAATAGAACTTTAACTATTTTTTTTTTTATAGTTAGAACAAAAAAATTTGGACACATACAAAGATTTCATAATCTTATCTATATAATAAAGCAAAAAGAGTTTCAAACCCTAAATTTATAAAATCGTTCGAACGCCTCATATCATTTCAAGATTGTTAATTTGATGATCTTAACTAATTCTCAATTTTTTTTTTCACCCAAAAATTGGACTAAGAGTTTCGTTCCATTTCCAACACTAGAGTCTCATCTCTCTTCTACATCTCACCTTTTAGACACACTAGAGTCACAAACACACACTCAACTTACACACACAAACACACTCAAACACACTCCCTCTCTCTATAGTTTTTAATGATTGTATAGCAAACATAATACTTGATCAAAAATTCAAATAAACAGATTAGAAAAACAGAATCCCCCAATCTCAACGTTTGGGTTAGAAAAAAATTAAATTAGATTGTATCCTACAAAACGTTGGGAAAAATATAAGTGAAGATTATATTATGCAGAACATAGCATAAACTCTTCCCATCAACTGAAATTCTACAAAGGAAAAAACTTTTAATCATGACCAACCAACCTGTGCAGTACAATTTATACAATTATTAGCGGAAGCGGAGCGCAATATCCATCAATTGTGAATACAGTTTGAGACAGAGAAAATGGATTCATAATCAAATGTCACAGACCATATAAAAAAGAAATAATCATTATATTACAAACTGAAACAAAAAAGTTTCAGTCCGAATAATCCGATAATGTTGCATGCTATTGTTAGCACGCTTCCATCTATATGGCCGATTGACTGCATTCATACGAAGTTGAGAATGATTTCATAGATATGATAGAATTGGAGGATCTATTAGAGGATATCGAAACTGACCAAATTTGTTTACGAGTATTAGAAAACGTGGAGGCTCAACTGAGAAATAATGAAGCGGTACTTTTCAAGTAAATATGTTTTATCAATCTTTTTATTATTTGAATGTGGATGAATTAAAAAAAATATTTGTATGTTTTTAGAGAATAAAAAAACATCTAAATAATTATTATTTTTACAAGTTGTATACATTCTTTTGGAAGCGGTAGAATTTCAGATATCAATATTTATTTTTTTGACAGCAATTGTGAACTTATTTTTATTATATAGATGGTTGCATTTGTGGATAGTTTTTTTGTTTGAGGTATTTATTACATAGGTGGATTGAAATTTTGGTGATTGAATTTAGAATTATGTTGTGTTATTGAGTTGAATGATGGTAGTGGCGATGAATACATGATTCTTATAGATGACAAAGGTTTTATTTATTGCTTAAAGATTGTAAATTATATTTGGTTTTGTTGGTATTTATTTTTTTTTATTTTTTTTGAGGTATTTGAATATGTGGTGGTGTTGTTTTAGGGAGTTTTTTGTTCATTTTTATGACAGTTCCAATAATATGGAGGGTAAGGTCAATAGTATATAAATGTTTTCGGATAATTTATTTTTGAATTTGAGATTGTTTGTCATTGTTGATCTTTATTACTTAGTGCCTTCAGGCACGAGTAATGACTAGTAATAGAATATGACCAATGAAAAATTAAGTTTGATAAATTTTAGATAATATTTAATTCTAATCCACAAATACCTAATATATTTTATTAATTTTTATGTACAAAAATTATTCACGTGCAACACACGTAATACATTGCTTTTGTCTGTGTGTGTGTGTATATATATATATATAATTCAGTTATTTGTAATTTTAATTATTTTGCAATCATAGTAAATACAATTCAGTATCATCCATCTATATCTCTTTGTACTTACTTATATTCATGTCTTATTTGGTATCAGAGCCATTTGACGGCCTGTATAGTTAATCATTGAGTTACATTTGTTTCATCTTACTTGTTGGAAAATCTTTGATGCTTCAATTAGTAAATTTCTTTTAAGTCTCATCTTCTTTGTCACCTTAGCTTTGCCACCTAAGCCTAGAGAGTCTAGATCCCAGTGTAAGTCCTAGTGAGAGGCAGTGAAAGGGAAAATGGACAACAAATCTAGAAGGTATGTGCATAAGAGGGGTATGTACAATGAAATAAAAACTTATAAGTAATTTACAAAGTTGAAAAATCTTAGATTTAAAAATGAGTAAATGATAATAGGTTAAACTTAATCAATAAGTTAAACCTCCAGAAATGACATTCCAAAGTTAAAATCATAGTTGATAATGATTTTGGAATTGAAGTTGTAGCTCTTATTGATATTGGGGCAGATTTAAACTGCATACAGGAAGGGCTTATACCAACTAAGTATTATCAAAAGACAACTGAAAGACTCAGTTCAGCAAATGATAGTAAAATGAGTATAAAATACAAGTTACCAAATGTGCATATTTGTCAAGACAATGTATGCTTCAAAACATCATTTATCTTAATACAGAATATGACAGATAAAATAATTCTTGGTATACTATTCATATATCTGTTGTATCCTTTTACTATAGATATAGAAGGCGTATCCACCAAACCATTTGGTCACTCAATAACATTTAAATTCTTAACAAAACCCCAAGTCAAAGAGTTAAGACAACTTAAATATTATTCAATCTTTAAGTCTCTTAACTTATATTTATGTCTTATTTGGTATCAGAGCCATTTGACGGCCTGGATAATTAATCATTGAGTTACATTTATTTCATCTTACTTGTTAGAAAATCTTTGATGCTTCAATTAGTAAATTTCTTTTAAGTCTCATCTTCTTTGTCACGTTAGCTTTGCCACCTAAGCCTAGAGAGTCTAGATCTCAGTGTAAGTTCTAGTGAGAGGCAATGAAGGAGAAAATGGACAACAAATCTAGAAGGTATGTACATAAGAGGGGTATGTACAATGAAGTAAAAACTTATAAGTAATTTACAAAGTTGAAAAATCTTAGATTTAAAAATGAGTAGATTATTCAGATCTAATTCTTTGACTAGCTTATCTAGATCTTCATTGAATACTATACCAAATATAGTAAATGAAGAAGAACATGAATATCATGAGTCACAAGTAGATTGGAGTGGATGGAATATCCCTAAAGTTCCCCACAGGGAAATTTATAAAACGAGTTGGATGCCAGCAGCATTCAAGTCAGAACTTCAAGTAAAAACAATTGAGCAAGTTTATGCCCTCACAAAAGAGCAAGAAAAATGTCAATTACTTAGCAAAGAAGCCATAAAAAGACATAGATCAAAAGGATATAAATTTATCCACCTTAGTCTAATACAAGTAGCAGTAAAACCTTTAACCCAAGAAGGAATTAATTATGCAGTTTTATTATGCTAAAGATAGATAGATAGATAGATAGATATATATAATAAAATAGAAGAGAAGTTGAATTTTATCTCTACATATTTTTCCCCTCAAAACCATCTTATCACACCCATCACCTCCCTCATAACATTACTCTGTTTCTCTCTCTCTCCCCCCAGCACACCATCACACAAATACACAAACACGCGTATTCACAGACATAGACACAATTTTGCACACACAGACACACGATCTACCCCCCTTCTCTCTCTATCTCTCTTTCTCTCTCGCCATAGACAACGAAGCGCCACATAATCACCTCCATAGCCACAGCGCCACAACCAAGGTATTGTCCTCCCCTCCCATCCTCTCTCTTCCCCCATCCCCTGATCACTCACAGACACCCCTCCCCCATATTCTCTCCCCCAAACCCCCCACAAAGGCCCACCGCGATCGTTCTCTCTTTTAGTGCACTGTGATCCCCTGATGTTTTTGGTTTTTGTGTAATTTTTTTTTACAGGTCTGAAAATTTGGGTGTGGATAGGTATCATGAGTTGTTTGGATTGAGGGGTTGTTGATAGAAAATTGCCTAAAAATTTTGGGTGTAACTGGCAGCCCATCAAAGAGTATTATTAGACGAAGAGGAGTAGTGGTTATGTGAGTGCTTCAAATTTTGAATTTCCAACTCTATTTGTTTGCAATTTTGGTTTTTCAATTCTGTTTTTCAATTCTTTTTCCATAGTTGGATTTTGATCGAATAGTAACCGAGTGAATGGTTGGATTTTTGTATTCAATTATTTTAGTTTGATATAATTTATAGCATAACATGTGTTTGATGAAATGTCTCCGAAAGGAGCATAACATGTGTTTGATGAAATGTCTCCAAAAGGAGCATAACATGTGTTTGAAACGTGTTGCATGTGAATAGGTTAAATGCTAGCAGTTTAATAATGGTGGTCTAAGGATTAGTGAGCCATGATTATTGTATTTTTTTGTTTGAAATATATATGTGAAAATTCTGGGTAATATTATATAGGAGCACGATCAATGTTGAACCTGAAGGAAACATCAAAGAGGCAGCCTTTTTCCACCTCCCCCGATGTAGGAATATTAGACGAACAGTTGCCAGAAAAGAAGCACCGTCTCACTCCTGAACAGGTCAGTAGTGCTTACCCACTTTATACGGTGCTTCATTCGATAATACGTGTCTAAGTATCATAACACATACCTTTCCTTTACACAATCCTTAAAGAAAAACCATATCTAGTAATATTCATATTCATATGAACACTTCTTTTTTTATGCCTGAATAGAACCCATGTTGAATCGATAATGTGACTGTTAATTGTTTCAGTTATATGATTGTTAATACAAAAAATTATATCTAATGCATTTGTTATTAAGTGAATTTCTTTTATACCACAGTAGCAACAAAAAGGATGGGAATTTCTATTATTTTGGTATCAATGAATTGTCTACTCATTTTAATGAGTATCTTAATTGTCCATGCATTCGAATTTGACATCTTAATTGTCCATGCATACCTCTGGAAGTTTTAGCTCAAGTGATCATGAGGAAAAATAAACACGACCTATTTGTCGTTATATAGGAGAAGAACAATTATGTTTTATTGGTGTGCTTTGTATAGGATTGTTGTTTAAGGTGCACAAAATTGGTTTGGGCAGTGGACTTTAAAGATTTTTAGGTTGAAAGGGCAATGTAAATACTTGATTTCAATCTCTTTGTTGTTCTGCCTCAATAAGTAATTTTAGCCCCTGAGATTATGAAGCAATGAGCATGATTTGTCTAAAGTATGATAACTCACTTTTTGAACTTCACTGGTCAAAAGAGCTATAGGTTCTGAAAATTAAATTTTAGAACCAAACAACTAAGAAGTTTAACGAGAAAAAAAAAAAGTAGTCATTTTTTTTGTTCAATTGAGTTTTAGTTTAATCTTTGTGTCTACTATCAACAATTTGGAGTGTGCTCACAAGATGTTTGAAAACATGTATGAGGAGGATTTAATTTGTTGAAATGTGATGATTAGTGGGTGTCATGATTAACACCCTTTTTTTGCTAGCTCATTTCTATGTGTTTTCTTCTTCATTTCTTTGTCTAAAAAGACTAAAATTTAGGCCTTGGCTAAAAATTTTAAGCTTCCACTGATTTATGAGGTATTGACCTAATGGTTGTATAGGAGCTTACAAGGGGTTAGTGTTAATTGGTCTCAACTAGGCTTATTTGGTAGGTAGGGCTACCTATTTTCCGCCTTTCCTATTCATCTTCTTTTCTTTTTGTTTGCTATTTTATTTGGGTGAAATATGATTATCAGTTATTTGGTAGAAATATGTATTTATCTATCACAATCGAGGGGTACTTCTTGCAAATGCTTGGTGAGGAAAATTCTAGTTGTTGGAGTATTTCTTTCCCATTTTCGGATTGTCACTATTGACAAATTTATGGCAGTTGCATTCAATTCTTATGTGTAAAATCATTCAAATTTTACCTCAATTCCCTACTCCCATACTGATTAATGGTGGGTATGTGCTCCAGTCTTTTCATTCCTTGCGTGGTTAATTTATTCTCTCTCTTCATAGGTTTCAAGTGTCCTAGTTAACTATTTTCTTTTTGCTAAATATTTTATCACATAAGAATTATTCCTCTTTAGAGGTTCTAGAGCTTAAACTAACAGTAGATAATTATTTTTGTTTGTCGTATAAGGAGGGTATTTATCTAATTTTTTTTAAACTTACTTAAACTGTGTAATACTTTCTCTTTCTATGAAATTATGTTACCTATTTAAGGTAAGTAATTTCGGTGGATTGGAGGCTTAGATGACTCCTTGAATAATGAATGATGATATCTAGAGTGTTTTAGAATTTAGAGTTTGATTTGTAGGATTAGTACTTTAGTGCTTTTGACTTAATTCTTTAGTTTAGGAATAATTTTCTAAAATAATAAAGTCGTAATATTATTACTTTTGTTGTTATAGAATGCTATCAACATTACTTTTGTTTTCGCCTATTCCTTTGAAGTCTATTGTGAATTTTTTTCAATTGCATTGGTGCTGTTGAATTATAGTCTTTTTTTTTTTTTTGATTTTGTGGTTGGTATGGCAGAATTAAAAACTGGTACCTTGGCTACTGATTATTGTTGAATTTTTTATATTCTCTTGTGAGTTTTGTTTTTATTAGCATACTGTTATTGAGATTAATAATTGATAATTTTTCATTATATGCAGGTCAAATGAGTATGGTGGTATCGTATTGATTTCTTGATCTTGAGAAGGTATAAATCTTTATCCCCTACACATTGTCCCGCTCATCACACCATCTCTCAACGGTTCGAATGCAACTCAATTTTGACTTATTTGGTTGAAATAAATAACTTATCCACTTACTTGAAATGTTTTGGTTTTTGCAAAATTAAGAACTTTGCGCTTTAATAGAACCGTCGTTTAGGATTTACAACAAAAAATATGGCGCTTTGCAAGGAAAATTTTATAGTTGGTGCACATTATTGTGAGTCCCTTTTGCTTCATTGCCATTTTTAACGATTGTTGTAGTTCAATTTTTATAAGTACTTTTTTTTTCTTAGCCTGCATTGTTAATAAAACATATTATCTTAATGTTGATGT
The DNA here is from genome assembly GCA_951799425.1 of Ilex aquifolium. NCBI lineage: Eukaryota > Viridiplantae > Streptophyta > Magnoliopsida > Aquifoliales > Aquifoliaceae > Ilex > Ilex aquifolium. The sequence goes on from OX637395.1 coordinate 7,931,178, forward strand.
TTGAGACTTTCTTGGCCGAAAGTATTTTCATGAGTTTTATTTTTATTGACAGGTAGCTAACGTGCTTGATCACATCTATTTTGCGTTGAATACAAAATTGGGTATTGTCATGTTCAATGCTTTCCGACACGAACAATTTTTTTACTGACCTTGCAAGTTGATTTGTTTACAATATTTTTTAGCGTTCTAATTAGGTATGTAGTTTCAAACATATGAATTTTATACTTTTTCAGTTTATATTTATGACATTTTGATTATTAAAGTTAGGTTTTCTCCATCTCTCTATTATAATTTGTCTTCAAGAGAATTATTATATTGGTAATACTTTGTTGAGCATATATGCAAAGTGCGATGTGTTAAGGATGCGATTTAAATTTTCAGTTTATTGCGGTCATTTTCAGTGTTTAATTATTTTGAGTCTACAATCAATATTCAATTATTTTTTGAATTGTACAGTGCCTTCAAACACGGGTTATCGCTAGTATATAAATATAAAATAAGATAGCTCACAAGTTGAATTTTATCCCCTACATATTTCTCCCCCAAAAAACATCACATCACTCATTTCTATCATATGTCTTTTAATATTTGATTAATCTATAGTTTAGTATAATTTTTATTTCAAATATTATCTATACACGATAGTATGCATATGTTGAAAAAAAATTTCAGATTACATATTTTGAAAAAAAAATTGTCAATATTTTTAAGAAAAAAATGGATAAACATAGATTTTAAATGATTTAATCAAAAAAATGAAGGAAATAAAATTATTATTTAATATAATGGGATAGATTTGTTTAGACGTTCGAAGTTTATACTTCATCGTACTTTCAGACACGGATTATAACTAGTATATCTATATAATAAAACAACTCATATTTTAAATTATATATATATAACATTACAGCTGGAGAGTTTGGTACAACTCATTTTCACAACTTGATTGCTGACATGACCACTTGGTCCAACTAACACTAACAACTAATCAATTATTTGTTATGATGATCAACGTCACTCAATAATCTCTAATGTAGTCATGATCAAGCTCACCGGTTGGTAGTCTATCACTAATGAGCCTTGATCAAACTTTACTATAAAAAAGTAGTTTTAATAAAAAAAAATTCCAACACAATCAGATGGATGTCAATTTGTGAACAGAACATTACTTGTTACCTTGGATATAAGTGGAGATTGTGAGCACTGGTATTTATCCAAGTAAAAAAAATTAGATGCTATTAACGTATAGAGATCGAGTGTGACCCAAAAGGGATGCAAATATGTTTAGAGCTTAATTAAATGTTTATTTCATTTAGAATCATTGGATCCAAGAGGGAAAACATAGGGGGTGTTTGGATCCTTGGATTTGGGGGATTACAGGGGGAATTTGGTTAAAATTGTGAAGAGGACCCACATATCCTTTGTTTGGATATGAAAATTTGAATGGGATAATCGTTGGATTTGAAATACTCGGCCGTAGTAAATAGAACCCGAAATCCTTTCTGCTCCAGATATGTGAAACCCATGTAGCGTGTGGGATACAAATTTCACAACAGGATTGTTTTAGGATATTACGAAACCACCCCTGCACAGTTATTACGAAACCACTCGTCTCCCCTCTCTCATCTGATACGGACAACGGTTGTGACGACTTGGGAGGATGATGGTCGAGCTCCGATGCTTGAATCAACTATTTTAGAGGTAAGTTTTATGAAAAACTTCTCCATTGTTTTGCTTTTTTTTTTTTTTTTGCTATGGTAGTTTGCTTTGGTTTTTTGTTTCGTTTGAGATGGGTGCTTATAGTGGTTGTGGTTGAGAGTTTACTGGGTGAGGGAAGTGGGAGAAACATCTGTGTTGTGGATGGGATTATGGTCGGTGGGTTGTGGTTGAGAGTTTTCATCATTTTTTTCTCTGTTGTCATGAATACATAGTGGCCGACACATAGACCCCACTCAACCTGCAAGTTTAACAAATACAAAATGGCAGAACAGAACCCCACATTTTTTAAAATGTATAAGTATCCCTAAAGTTTTTAAAATATTTCAATGGGGGCAAGATCCTAATATTTTGAAAATTATAAATACATCCCAATTTTTTTTAAAATTACAGTGGGAGCAGTTACCCTCACTGTAGCTCCGCCTCTGGTCTCATTCTACTGCATCGCCATGCTTAGAAAATCAAACTTAAAAAAAAAAAAAAAAGGCAATGTGTTTTTTGATTGTATTATTTCACTTTAATATTCAGTCTACCATTAAAAAAAAACTAAATTCCCCGAGAATTTCTCTTTTCTTCAAACTCGATATTTCACAAAATAGCTAAAGGCTCTAAGGTATAAGATATTGAGCTCGAAAAAAAGAGGTTTTCAAAAGACTTCATTTTTTCAAGTGTGAGATTGAAATTTTAAAGAAGAATGAAAGGGACAATACCACAAAAAAGGGAGTAAATCAAGAGAAATAACTAAGCTATTGATTGGTGTTCATATTTATATTGCTATTCTTCGAAATTTTGATTTTCCAAGGTGGCGATTTAGTATGGGACAATTTGAAATTCCTGGTTTACCTCCTAATACACAAAAATGTCCTTCAAGAAAATTTTGAGAGAGAAATTTTATGGAAGTTAAAGAGAGTTTGATTGAATTTTGGTGAAGAAAAACGAATGGATCTTGTTTATAGACTTTGGGGTGGGGAGAGGAGTTTCTGGATTTTTTTTTTTTGGTAATTTCGAAAGTTCAATTTTTTTTAAAAACTAAATTGGGGTGGAAATTTTAAAAAAAAATCGGACCTTGTCGAGCTAACTCTTCGTCCCGACTCTAAAAACATTCAGCCTCTATCTCTACTTACCGGGTTCACACGTTAACCACGGGCATGCGATGTGATGGGCCAGGCTGTCCGTTAGCCCGATGGGCTGTTAGCTAGTCGAGCAGCCCATCGGCCCTTGGGCCATCAGCAGAGCCACCCACAACCAAAATTTGCTTTACCATTCGATCACGCTTACTTTGCCGGGCCGCAGCGATCGTCGATCTGCGGTTGAACGGGTTTGAAGCTTCTTCACTTTTAGTTGCTCAATATAAGAAGCGATAGTTAGGGCTTTCCTCAGAATTCGGGAGAAATGGCTTCTTTCGGGGCTCTCAAGTCCCAAATCTTCGACAGAGAAGCTCGAAAACAGTGCGTCTCTATCTCTCTCTAAGTGTGTATGTGCGCGCGCGCGCGTGTGGTGTGTGAATGTATATGTTAATTAGTTTACGTAAAGCTCACAAAGTTGCTGTTTATATAGGCAGTATCAATCTCATATACGAGGGCTCAACGCATACGATCGCCACAAGAAGTTTTTGGATGATTATGGTCAGTTCAACATTCTTTAACAGAAACATGATTATATAATTGTATATATAAATATCAGTGATTTTTTTTTTTTGCTGTTAATTGATTTATTTAATTCAAATTGTATATGATATCATCGTTGTTTATTGTTAATGTGGATAATTTTTCTTGCCCTGACCTTTCGTGCGCCATATGATCGGTTTAAGATTAATTTGGTTGAATAACACTTCAATTTGATGCGAGTGCTGTGACCTCAACCAATACTCAATTTTTTAATCGTAAACCTAAGAGTTTTTTGATAATATAAATAGGGTACGGAGGAGGACAAGTAGTCCTCCACTGATTCAAATAAATGACATGAAAAAAGAGCAGAAAAGATTAAAAAAAGAAGAGTCGTGTTCTCAAAAAGAAGAGTTTTGTTGATCAGTACTCATTTTGCCAAGAGCCTTGTGGATGTTAGAGTGCAAAAAATGAGTTATGTTTGTTTGACGTTGAACTTTACCACTGTCTGACCAAAAAAAAAAAAAGATTTACCACCGCCATTTGCATCTCGTGAGCCATAGTGATTGTATGCTTCTTTAAGCTAGCTCTTTCCATCTTTAGGGCAAAAACCAGTGAAATAGCTGTTCGAAGCCTTCATTTTTGTTGTCTTGTTAGTTGACTTAGTTCAGAAGATTAGATAAGCGTCCATCTCGTATGTTTGTGTTGTATTTAGTCTTTACCAATACCAATAATACCATTGATCTCTGTCTTGATTAAATGAGGAGGGATACGCTTTGTAGCTCATAGTCAACGTTGAACTTTTTAGATCTCTTATGACGAAATCTTGAAAACATCTGCATAAATGTTATTAAATTTTTCCCAAGTGATATGTTGTACCACAACCGTTTTTTGGAAAAATTGGCAAAGGATGTGCTTTCAGTCATCCAAATATGGTGATAAAATGTACAAAGTGTCTTATAACTTTGGATAAAATATGTGTAAAAAAGTTAGTATATGTATTAAAGTTTTTAGGTTAGCGATTTGAAATATAAGAAAAATGAATAAAGGTAATTGAAACTAAGATTACAAGAACTATTAATATAATATGGTTGCCAGCAACTAAGTGAGTAGGGAAAAAAGGAAGTGAAATAAAAGTTAAAGGGTATACAATCTGAACAAACATAAAATAGAGTTGGAATAATAATGTGTCCGAACCTTAAACATGGAGTAGTAGCTATTTGTAGGAAAATAGTAATAATAATATTTGCTAAAATTCGTATTAATAGAGAATATAATTAGTAGTATAAGTGCCTTTATACATGAAGTAGAATTATATGAACATTTTAAATCTCCTTGAGGACATATGGCTGTACCAATATGAGAAATCCATGTAGGATACATAGTATGAATAGGAGAAGACTTTAAATGTTTATATAAACAAAGAGTTTAGTTATTGGTGAGTTTAGTTTGAGTTGCTAATTCTAAGAGGTTGTGTTGCTTCACTTCAGACAATCTTATGTCATTTTTGAAAAAGGGGAGAAGAGCTTCTATCTCGTGGGAGTGTGTGTTTATGGCTATTTTTTGGGTTGTACGGAAGGAAATGAATAATAGAATCTTCAAAGGTAAAAGAAGAATGTGGGCAGCTTATTTGGAATATAGTAAAATTCTTGGCTTCCCTTTGGACTTCAATGCAGAAGAATTTGTGGGTGTGCTGTCGTTTGCCCTTAATCTTGATTGGATTGTGCTTGTAGTTAAATGAACGGCTTCTTTTTCTATTTTAAATTTTTTCAATGCATTTTCTTTTCTTTCTTTTGCTAATTTTTATCCTTTCATAGGTTGGATTCTTTGTCTACTACTTTGTAAACTTTACTTTGTTTGACGAAAGTCTTGATTCTTATCAATAGGTGCGTTGATGATTGCCTCCTCCCCCCCCCCCAAAAAAAAATAAAAATAAAGTTAGCTTATCGAGAAACAATTGGACACAAAGGAAGCATGCAAATAATGAACTCTTTATTTGTTGGATCCTAGTGTCCTATAACAAATGGGCGATGAACAATCTCCTCCATTAAAGAAGGAAGGGGGCTACAATCACTCATACATTTTATTTGTATTGTTAACGAAACAATTATTATTGTCAGTAAGTTGAATGCTGACTTTTTTATCACAGAGTTTTAGTTAACCACGGGATAAATAGTTATCAAGAAAGTTCAGGCCTACACTACAAAGTGGCCATATCAACAAGAATTGGTTCTGGGGTGTATGTCGTGTCAGTGTCTCTGAGTTAAGTACACAGTGAAAAACATGTATTTTTGAGCTAATTTGCATGCATTTATTTCTTCTCTTTTTAAGGTCTTTTTATGTTGGCATTGTTCACAAATTACAATGATACAATTATGTCTTTGTGTCCATTGTTTTGTATTATATTGGCCTTCGATCATCTGTCTATTAAATCAAAGTAGTTGTAGATCATCCTTGGGATCATCTGTCTATTAAAGGTGTGGTGTTTGTGGCTAGGGCGCCTGATCCCAAGGATTGAAATATCGTTTCGAAGTACCGTTTCGGTCAGCTCAAAAACGGAAACGTTTCGAAAACGCAATGGAAACGCAGACAAAATATGGAAACACGTGGAAACATGTCAAAATACAAATACAATCTATTTATTTATAAAGATAAGCTAAATAATTGATTAATTTAACATATTTATTTGATTAACATCCATTTATATAAGAATAAATTTAAATTGGAGGAAAAAAAGGTTTGACATGAGGCACAAAATCATTTAAATTAGAATATTATCTAATTAATAATACAATTTTATTATAATACTAATTTATTAATTAATAATACTAAGTGCAACATATTATTATAATACTAATTTGTGCAACATATTATTATAATACTAATTTATTAATTTAAATTGTGTCTTCAAATTAATAAATAATATTATTTCATTAATATTAAAATCATTGTGTACACAATGATTAAAACACATAAATACTTAATTCTAGATATTTAACAAATAAGTTATAATTAATAAAATGACTTGCAGTTATTTAATATGTCAATTTAACAAATAATAATAACATAAAAGAATAATTATAAAAAAGAAAAAAAATAATGAAGGGTATCAAATTAAATTAATGGTAGTTATGTATAGTTAAAAGTAAAAAATTATAATGCAGTGGAGTATTAAATGTAATTGTTCATACTTATAACAAAAAAAAAATATAAAGGACAGCACAGTCTGTTTCGACCAAAACGGTATTGTTTCGACCTGTTTCGACCGAAACGGTCCAACACAGTGACGTTTTGACCGAAACTTTAGAATTTTGGGATTCAACCCATGTTTTGTGTCGGTGTGTTGAAATTCCGAAACGTTTCGGACGTTTCGACACGACATTTTGATCCTTGCCTGATCCATACGTAAGTCCTTTCCAAAAACGGTAGTTCCATGTAGTTTTATAGATAAAGCATGTATACATATCCTTATGGTTTTGACTTGATGATTGGACAACTTGATTTCCTCAAATTAGAGGTTTTGATTCCCTAGAACTTTGTATTTGTATTTGTGATTTCATCTGCCTTAATGTCCTTCACTCTTCCCTATTAATCGCAACATTTTCCACCGACCAGCCGGCCAATAATCCTTTCCTTTCAAGCCCATAACCTTCACTTCAGAGTCCAATCTCTTCATTCAACCTAAGATTCATCTCCAACCACTCAAAATGCACAAAATCTTGCAAGTTACAAATCAGTGCTTGAAGCCTTGAACTGTCACAAGATGAACACCAAAGTACTTATTTCCCACTATCTTATAAGCCCAGCATGGTCCCAACACTTTCATCTCACACAATCTTTCTCTAGAGCCTCAAACCCCTTGAATCTCCTATGAAGGATCAAAATTTTGTTTCGAAACGGTTGAAATATTTTTATTTTCATAGAAATTGAAACGAATCATTGATTGAATATCAAAATCCTTATATTTGGAGGTGGTTTGGTACGCTTCGATAGGTTTCAAGTGCTTCGGTCAATCTTTCGAGGGTGTTTTGGCCGATGTTTTGGAAATAAATTTTTAATTTTTTTCTCTGTTTCCATTTTATGTCCGAAATCTTTACGAAACGGACCATTTCTTAGGTGATTGAAGGAATGCACTGAGACAAATATGTAGCCAAACTAGTTTGGTGGTTAAAATAAAGATCCAGCATCAGTATCCTACAAGATCTACGACAGTGTGTTGTAAAGAAGCAATTTTTTGTACTATTAGAAAAATATGTGCTGGTGCACGGTGTCCCCGCCATTCTAGGGTTTGGGGAGGGTCAAATGTACGCAACGTTATACCCATACCCAAATGTGGTTTATGTAACTTGAATTCTTGATGCCCAGGTCACACATTGTACACAACCTTATCGCATGACATTTGAAGTATTGTTCTTGAAATTTTAGAAATGATATATCTATGTAGTGTGAGGAAAAGGAAGGACTTAGTTTTTTTTTGTTTTACCTTGATTTTAACACTGATGATACCTATTATTATTGACCAATATTTTGTTTCGAAGTAACAATCTTTTGATATTGTTATGTTTGTTCACAGTTGACTTTTATGGAAAAGAAAGATCCACAAAAGAAAAATTGCCAGTTAAAACTGATCAAGACACTCTGAGAGAAGGATATCGGTATGATCATCATCTTGCTCTTTCCAACTCAACATTTTGTCACACATGCATAAGCAACTTCGATAATATTATTTGATATGTTTGTATGTATATTGGTCCTATATTTTCTATTGGTTTTATTTTGAATTGTGGATTGATTGTCCATTAATGCTAGGTTTTGGATGGTTTTTAGATGTAGGATTTGTTGGTGATATGATTTTAATAGTGGCTTTGGTTACAAATTAAGGGACTTGGGATTTTGGGGTATGCTAGTTAATGCTATTGGCTTCAAGTGTAAGGAATAACGATACCGTTGGTCAGTAATTTTCTATTATTTTATTGGGGCTTTTGACATTGATTAAATATTTTTTTTTGGACAGGAAACGATTGAATATTATTAAGATGAATAAAAAGGAAGAAGTACATAAGAGGACAAGGAGTCCTCAAGAGATAACTAAGGCGAGAGACATTGATTTAATTGTAATTTTGGTAATTTGGAAATTTCTTGAGGACTTGTTCTCTTTCCTTTTTATTTTTGGTGTGGTTGGAATTTTAAACCCATTATCACATGTTGCTTTCTAATATGGGTACTACTAAGAAAGTACAAAGAGAGAAAGGAGAGTGAGGCTGGCTTAAACATTTTTCATAGATTACAACCTGTTAGAGAAGTTATTCCCAAATTGATCTTTGGCTCTTTATAGTGATGGATTAGACTGCTAATCCACAATACTCTTTTAAGAGGCTTCACTGCAAGACTTCTTTCGGATGTCTAAATCATTACTATGTACAAGCTCTCTCCATCTCTATCTGGCTATGCTCTCTAGTGTCTAATAGCATGGACTACATCCATATTTCATTGCTAATTGGATATTTTCATTTTATTTTTGCTTTTGTTCGATTGAGAATTTCTATATGATTCTCCTTCTTGTTGATTGGAGAATTTTTGCCTGGTACTGCTATATTATAATGATGATGATTTGACATTTTTTTTATTGTGCTTGCTTGAATAACAAATAATTTCTTATTGTTGCTCATTTCTTTACACGATAGTAGCGACTACATCATTCTAGTGGGAACACAAGAGATGAAAGCAGTATCTTGGCCATGTTTCAAAAACCGAGTTGGGATAATTTCTTATTATTGCTCATTGCTTTACACGATAGTAGCGACTGCATCATTCTATTGGGAACACGAGAGATGAAAGCAGTATCTTGGCAGTGTTTCAAAAATCGAGTTGGGATAGGGTGGTTTCCAACTTTCTGTTCATTTTGACCACGCTTGAATTGAGCTCCAGTTTATGAATTTCTCCCTAAACCTGTATTAACCACCCTATTTCATTAGAGGTGGGGTGGGGAAGGTACCCATAGAATCGCATTCTCATTCATCCCTGATGGATTCTCCATGCATATGTGATATATGTTATAATTTTTTCCCCTCCTTTTCTTTCTTTCTTTATTTAAAATTTTCATTCATTTATTTCCTTTTTCATTTTTTTTTGGTGTGTGTGTTATATAGTTAATCTGTCTCATGGCTATATGATTATTGAACTTGCACTCTTATAATTCTCGGTACTAATATACTAGATCAGGACAAAAGTTTTTTTTGCACCTTTTTTTTTTTTGTATAGATGTTCATTAATTGAATTTCTTCCTATCTACTACGTCTGGTTTTTGTTTTTTAAGGAGTTGCAATACATATGAAGTACTGTGGCGTATCTTTTATGTTTTGGTTGGTTTGTTATTACCATGGTCTTATTATTCTGTGTTGATATTTGTTAATTTTTTTGTTCAATTTTTGTATTTACAATAGGTTTATACGTTCTGAGGAAGATGATATGAATCTGTCTTGGGAACAAAGGCTTGTGAAGCGCTACTATGACAAGCTTTTTAAAGAGTATCCTTTGCAAGCAGAGGCAATCTGACCTTATTAAATTATTTCAAATACTCGAACTTGGGAGTAATTAATTGAATGCATCATACTGGTATTGGATGATGCTTTGTTGACTATGGCTGTTTGGAAGGTGTACACCATTAAAGAGATGCGTGCAATAGAAGTTGCTTGGATTTTGTTTCTGTTAAATTGGAATCCATGCTTTGTTCCTATCTTCTGCTCACTTCTAGCAAAGAATAATGGATGGTTGTGCAATTGTATCCCCCTCGCCGCCGCCACCACCACCCAACCAAAAAAAAGGGTAAAAAAAAAAAAAGAGAGAAAAATCTATCAATTTTCATCTTTTCGCTTCCATGTTACACCTTATGCCCTAACCATGAAAGCATTTTCATATGCTTGGGCTTCAACTTGTTTGCCTCCAGTCTCCACTTTAAGTTTGTGTCTCTCACACCATCTCTGCTGTGTCCTACCGCATATGATGGACCAGTATGTGTATGTCTGCTACTTGATTTTTCTCTATTTTAATCATGGTTACAAGCTTCATCACTCTTGGTCATTGGATTTTGAGCATACTTATGGTTTCTTACTTGATACTGCACAGAATTGTTGAGTTCTTTCGAACCACAAAAGTATGTCAACACATTTTTGGTCCCCTATACACTGTGCAACATTTTTTTGTTATTGCAATGGAGAATAGACATGTCTTATCTAATATCTTTGCAAGCATGTTTTTGGCTTTCAAACTAAAGTGATCTGCTGCTACCCAGTAGAGATGATGAGAGTTCTGTGTATTCCCTTAAACTCATTGAAGATACTGCATAGCTGACATGTCACAGTACAAGAGTGGCAGGGTATGTAAGCATATGGTGGCACATCATATTTAGATAAGTGTTTGATGCTCTTTCATTAATCCTCCTCTCCCACGGGGGTGGGAACAACTCAGTCATTAAAGTAGAATAGGAGAGTACAAATTTTTAGGAGGGTGGAAAAGTTTTACTGTGCCAAACTGGAACAAAGAGAGGACACAGATAGTTTATGATGCAGATCAACTCCATGCCCAAAGACCTGTAAAACTCACCCAAGTGACTGCAAAGAGCTTATATCGGCGTCAGATGTCAATAAATCTATCATCTCATGCTCTGAGGGGTCAATTGCCAAAATACTATGTTCCCCGCACTCTCTTATTAAGGTCGAAGGATCACTTGTTTATCTGACGCTTATCTGAATGAAAAAAGGAACAGACTCTTTCTAATCCTTAGATGTCTGGTATGAATTGCCGAGGATATACACGTATTTGCATACATGTTTAATGTATGTTTTGCTTGCCAGTGTGATACTTCTTATTAGGCCTGGCTCCTCATGCAAAGATCCTTAACATGCAAGCTACCTCACAATAAAAATATAAAATATGTTGGAATTTAGAAAATTGTTTACTTCTAATAATTTTATATACTGTGGGAGTAAACCCGAACACATATTTCCTAATGTTTCTTGGTTTTGATTTTCCTCTCAGGTATTAGTTTTTATTTGTGAACAACTTCTGAAAAACTTACTTCATATTAATGATAATTTTCTTGTAGGTTGGCCTCAGGTGGAGGACTGAAAAAGAAGTAACAGCTGGGAAAGGTACTTTCCTCTCGTAACTTTAGTTTTCCTTTCATTGGGTAAATCATAGCTTGAATTTATTATGTAGTATTTTGTTGAACACTCATCCATGTACGATGGAAGCAAGTTTTTTGTGCCCTTGCTTTTGTCTAGATACTTTGTGCTCTTTTCTCATTGTTGTGATGCCAACGATGACTTTCATTGGCCTTGCTAAATGCTAACTATTAGTGCTTGAAATAAGGAAAGATTGGAGCTCCCCAAAAGAATTCCAAAAGCTCCTTATCTCTTCCACTTATTTTGGTCTAGTGAAATAAGAGTTATTAATTTTTATGTGGTATTTTTTTTTTTGTAAATATCTTCCTTTTTGTGGTCAACCCAATTTCCAGTAGTGCTAACAGAATCATTAGATTGTTTCTTTCTCAATTTAGTAGTCAGTACCTTAGATTTCATTGTGTTGAGATTATAAACGAGACGACCTAAATAAAGTAAAAACAAACAGCAGGGTACAACTTTATTAGTCATATAAAGCGGGAATCAATCAGTTGCACCACTTTCAATGTCATTGGTGGAACCCAAGATCTAGTTTTAGCTATAAGACTGCCTATTACCTTTTGCTGGATCAAGTTGATGCCTAGAGGGAAGGGAAAAAGAAAGAACAAGAGATTCGCAAGATTAGGTCAAGAAACAATTATCCACTGAGATAATCAACCAAAATTCAACCCTGATTCAAATAATAGGGGAATACAAGAGTTCTTATAGATCAAGTACGAAAATAAAAACCAGTCTCTTGCCAAAACTCTAGCAAACTTGTGCAAACAATCCTAATATGATAAATACTAAATAGTCCTATAAATAAATAATAAAAATTCCAATAAAGTCCTAATCAAAAAATAGCGTTAATTATATAATAGAAATCCTGGTCTTCAATTATGTACTTATTTAATTCCTATTCGATCCCTCTTAAAGGTAAGAATAGGGACAAAAGAGACTACTAACTCCTCGCAAGTTTTAGGTCAAGAAATACACAATTCTCCTCCCAGAATAATTAACTCAAATACATACTAATTAAATAATTGGGGAGGATTAAATGTATGCAAACCTTATCACCACATGCAGAGGGACTGTTTTCGCAATCTTATTATGTAATCTAAAAAATAAATATTTAAAATTTCAAAAAGTCTTAATCACAAAATAATACTAAAAAGTAATAAAAATCATAATATCCGATTACATGATTTTGCTAATTCCTTTTCGATCCCTACAGCAAGCCTTTTGTGGTTTAGTGTTACATACTTTTTTCACTGGAACATAGGACTTCTTAACAAGGTTTCCCATTAACAAAAGTATATATGCCTTTGACTATGAAAAGATCATTGTCATTACTTCCGTCTTTGAGCATATTCAATATCATGTAGTTACTAGTTAGCCTTCAAGGAATGTGACTCGGGCAGTCTATGTAGGAGCACAGTTACACACTAGTAATCCAGCCTCCACAGAATTGACTTAAACATTTCAGTGAGGATTTAAAAAGAAAAAATTTGGATGATCTAAAGAGTACTTATATTGCAACATGATTTTGAAACATGTACACGTCGGGTTTATGCCATAGATGACCAAAGGGCTGCAAATCCAAAATTTATAGCTCAAGAACTGATCTTGACTGTAAGACTTTTCTAACAACCATTTGCAATTTTGTTTAGATTATGCAAATCAATGGGATTAAGATCCATTCTTAACTTTTATGTTAATTGAAATGGTTGTTATACTCTATTGTCTATGGAAATGGGAACCAATTCTAATTTAAGCAGATGTCGATGCAGATATCGAAGTCCCATAATATTCCTAACAATGAATAATGTAATAGCTAGAGAACCAATCTAAGTTGCGTTGGTTAGCCTTCATAAAGTGACTAAAGCCTTCCACTAAGCCCCTCCAAAACAAAACAGTGTTCCACAAGTGAAAGGAACTCGGAAGGTTTAGTACATTGAAAATTTTGTAATTGGTGGCTCAAATCATCAGTTCTCCAGTTTTTTGGCTTTACATATTCAGTTTGAACCTAGATGTTTGGTCCAATTTTTCCTGAGGCTTTGTATTAGATATGGTTTAGTTCAATTGATAGTAAAGATTAAATTTAATTTTCATTTTTATTTTAAAATGTTCTCATGTCCAAAACTCAAACTTTTGTGTGTGCGCTAACGATCAGAAGTCTTTAGCTGTGACAACTCTTAATTTGCAACTTCATTATTGGAATGTGGCATATTTATTCTCTTGGGTACTCCCATAGATGGTAATGGCACTAAGAATTAGGGTTGACTCAGTATCCTTGATTGTCAGGGCAGTTCGTATGCGGTAACAAACATTGCAGTGAAAAGGATAGTCTGGCAAGCTATGAGGCAAGTGTTTGTAGAATTCATCTTTAAAGCCATTTGTCTTTACCTCGAGTGTAGTTAGGATTAGTGGGAAAAACCAGATGTCTGCTTATTTATTCTATTTTGTTTTGTATTACATAGCTGTCAAAATTATGTTTAACAGATATGTTTAGGTATACTATAGTTCCGCTATGTGCTTCACTTTGATAACCATCCCTAAATATATCTCGAGAGTGTTTTTTGTGCTAACAATCAGCTTGTTTTAATTACTAATTGCTTTTACTGTTAATGTTAGTTAATATTTCAGCCATCTTTCGCTGACCAATGAGGTTGTTTCTCATAAGAAGGATATTGTAGAAGATATTTTATTGAAAATGGTTACTCTTGGTGACGGGCTGGGGTAAGTAGGATGCAACTGGTATCTTGGTTACTCTTCTGGCAGAAACCAGCGTAAGTATTGTGTTATTAGAGCTACTGAAGCATTTCCTCTATATCGAACAAGGGATAAAATTGATCTTTGCTTATGATTCACAAACTATCTGTGGATGTCATGTCTCGAGAGATTTTGCTGGTGCCATTCATTCTTTGATCCATTTTAGGATGTTGTCCTTCTTATGTTTCAGTTTCACAAAGTGAAGTTTGGGCACCTTTTGGCAAATTTATGTCAATGAGATTGTAGACCTTGAGGTAAGGAAGACAAAAGAAGATGGGAAGAGAAGACTAAGGAAAATAAACCCTCGAGTCCACTAGCAGGTCCTCAAGCTTACAAGAAAAGAGAGAATAAGGGAAGAAAAGGAGATTTCCGAGAAAATGAAGTGTGTGTGTGTGTGTGTGAGAGAGAGAGAGAGAATAAGGTAAGAAAACAGGATTTCCATGAAAATGACGAAATCATGTCCACACAATTCCTGTGGACGTCAGTTCTTGAGAGCTTTTTCTGTTACCAACTTACCATCCATTCTTCAAATTATCTTAGGATGTCGTCCGTCATATGTTTCACAAAGTGACATTTGGGCGTATTTTGGCAAATTTATGTTGAGGAGATTATAAAATGGAGTTTCGTTTCTGTCATATTTATATAATTTTTCGGAGACATCTTATACCAAATTCTCGAGGCACAAAGCAAGAATTCAGTAAATAACCTCTAAACATACCCTATCAAGCTCATTGACCTAAAATCTCAAAGTTTCTCCCTCACTTCTTCCTTGAGATTAAAGCTACAAACTGGAACTCCTGTCTGATCTTTAATGCTCATAGAACCAATGGATGACCTTGCCAATTCAATACATTATACATGTTTTCCAAGAGAGATGGTATCCTTTTGTTGTGGCTTTGATGAACTTGGTGCTTCCGAGGCACTTCTGATGAGGTTAGAAAGATAAAAGAAGATGGAAAGAGAAGAAGGAAAATAAATCCACGAGTCCACTAGCAATTCCTCGAGTTTACAAGAAAAGAAAGAATAGGGTAAGAAAAAGAGAATTCTGAGAAAATGCAGAGATGAGAGAGAGAGAGAGTGTGTGTGTGTGTGTGTGTGTGTGCTTGAAGTCAGAATTAGAAGAAGAGGAAGAGAACTGGAGGTGAGAGAGCAACAAAATTTTTTCACAAAACACTCAAATTTCTACTTGTTGGAGGCTTACCATCTTGAGCTGCTGCTTATTTTAGGTTTTCACAAGATCCTAAAACTAGGCAGAATGACCCTGTACCCGCAGTGGTTGCATAAAAAGCCTCCATTCGTAGTACTCTTTAACTTTAGAACAGATACTATGCAACCATTCTTACGAAAAGACTCCTACATAAACCTTTACAACTAAATATGGCTGCAATATCTTTCTAACAACCGCTTCACATCATGCTTGAAGTTGCTATCATTTTTTTTGGATCCCTCTTAATGAAAACTAAAGTGATTGAAGATATTACTAAATCTTGTTTCCATCTTTGAAAATAATTTCCTCTTCCATGACTCAATTTAGGATTTTCCCTTTCAATGCAATTATGTGCTTAAACATCATGTGGTCTTGGTTCCTACAATTTTCACTAATTGATACGAAGATTGCATCTAGTCTTTTTCTACCGGAAGCTCTGTCATTGGAAGATTATGTCTTGAAGCACTTTTAGTGACGTCAAAATGGTTTTACTTTTGGCTTTGATGCCAGGTCTGAAGTTTGGGTCTAACCATTCTTGCACCGTACTTCATGTCATTGGAATATTTTGTCTTGGGGCAATATCAGTTTTGTTAAATTGGTTTCAAGTCATTATGATGTCATCACAATGCTTGGTCAAATCATCCTTACATCCTACAGATAGAGGTCACTTATTTCTGTTACCAGAGGTCACTTAGTTCTGAGAATGAGACACACAAACACCTGTTCTTTGAATGCTCATTTGCTGCTGAAATATGGAGTCATGTGTTGTTAAAATGCGGCATTATATGGAATCCCACCCCATGGCCTCAGTTCATACATAGGGCATCAAGTGAATGGAAGGGCAAATTGTTCAGATTTTCACTCCTAAAGATTTGTTTAGTAGCTACCGTTTATAGTTTTGTGAAGACACAGGAATAATAGAATTTTCCAGCATGATATCAGTGATGTTGCTGCTGTCAAAATTAAAACTACTAATGCCATTAGAAGCAGAATTTTATCCATGAAGATCAAACCAGCTCATAGTGTCATAAGCATCCTTCAGAATTGACACATCAATCCTCCTGGCTGACTCTTTTGGTTTGTTCCTTATTGAGGTTGCCTATACATGAGAATTTATCTAGATGAGTATGTATATGTTCCAGCACTCTTTATAGATAAAGTTCTCTTTGAGCTTACTGCAGATTTATTTATTTTTTTGAAGTCCAGCAGTGGCAGTATTTATTTGTTTTTTAACTTGTCACTATGATGTACATTTGCTTATTATCAGTACACATTTACTTATCCAAAAAAAGATAAGTATGTTAATGACCGATTTCGTGAAGGTAGAACTATACCAACAATTTCATTAAAGCTTCAATGTTTACGCTCTCCTTTATTTCACCTATGGCATAGCTAAGAAAACATGGGGTCTATCCTAATTTTTCTTTGAAACTTTTCTTTGTGCAAATTGTTCCTAGTTATCCAGCCTCGCTTAAAGAAATAAGACTTGAAACTTGCATCTTGGTCTCATTAACAATCTTGTTTGGATCTTTAAGGCCCTACAGGCACTTGACAATATTGGATAGGTTTTTTTTTTCTATTGAGTTGGAGGATTGCTATCTGGGAGTTGGGTAGGAGCTTCTTACAAGGGTAATGTCAAATCATTGTCCTATAGTGCTTTGATTCATCCAAGGTTAGATGAGGTCCATGTCTTTTTAGATTTGAGAATATGTTGTTAAAACACCAAACATTTAGAGGGAAGTTTAGGGAGTTATTTTTTTTTTTTTTGGGGGGGGGGGGGGGGAGGGGGTGGGAAGTTTTGATGGATTGGAAGGTTTTGTTTATGAAAAAATTAGAGTTTGTGAAAAATTGATTGGAATAAGGAAGTGTTTGAAGATATTAGAGTTGCAAAAAATCTAATCATAAATAGAATTGGGGAGATTGATATCATTGAAGGGAATAGGGGTTTACATGGGAGCTTGAGAAGGGAGAGGTGGGAACTTAGGAATAAGTTTGAGGAAGTGGTGTTCAATGAAGAAATAAATTCGAGGTAAAATGCAAAAGTGAAGTGGTTAATAGAATGGGATAATAATTCTAAGTTGTTTCATAGAATTGTAAATGGGAGAAATAAGAAAAATTGTATTGATAAGTTGGAAATCGAGAATGGTGTGATTATTGGGTATGAAGGAATGATTGAAAGTAAAATTGTGGAGTTTTTTAATCAGTCATACTCTTCTGATGGGGGTGTTAAACTGAGGCTTGAGGTCTTGGAGTGGAGTCATATTGATTAGGGTAAATCTAGATGGTTGAAGGGGCCTTTTGAGGAAGAAGAGGTGAGGAAGGATAATAATTCTAAGTTGTTTCATAGAATTGTAAATGGGAGAAATAAGAAAAATTGTATTGATAAGTTGGAAATCGAGAATGGTGTGATTATTGGGTATGAAGGAATGATTGAAAGTAAAATTGTGGAGTTTTTTAATCAGTCATACTCTTCTGATGGGGGTGTTAAACTGAGGCTTGAGGTCTTGGAGTGGAGTCATATTGATTAGGGTAAATCTAGATGGTTGAAGGGGCCTTTTGAGGAAGAAGAGGTGAGGAAGGCTATTTTTGGAGTGTGGTAGAGGTAAAGCTCTAGGTCCGGATGGTTTTACTTTAGCTATTTATTAAGATTGTGGGGATTTTGTCAAAGAAGATTTAATAAGGAGTGGTGAATGCAATAACTAACTCCACTTTTATTTGTTTACTCCCAAAGAAGGATAAGTGTTTGCAATTGAGGGATTTTCGACCAGTTAGTTTGGTGTCTAGTCTCTATAGGATCATTACAAAAGTTTTATCTATAAGATTAAGGGAGGTTCTTTAGGAGACTATTTCTAAGTGTCAGGGGCTTATGTGTAGGATAGACAACTCCTTGATGTTGCTTTATTGGCTAATGAGCTTGTGGAAGACTACAGATAGAGGAATTTGTTTTTAAGATTTATTTGGAGACGGTCTATGATCATGTGAATTGAGAATTCTTAGATTATGTCCTTGAGGTGAGAGGAATTGGTGGAAGATGGAGAAAGTGGATTTTGGGATGTTTGCGTTCTATTAACTCTCAGTTTTTTACTCTAGTTATTGATGGATTGAGTAGGCTAGTGAAGAGGGAGGAGAGATGTAATCTTGTGGAAGGATTTGAAGTGTGAAGGGATAGGATAACAAGATCACATTTGCAGTTTGTTGATATAATATTCTTTTGTGGGGGGATGTGGAAAAAAATTTAAAATTTCAAGAACATTGTAGAGGTATTCGATATTGTGTCTGGATTGAAGGTGAACATGGATAAAAGTTTACTTGTAGGTATAAATTCAAATCAGGATAAAATTAGTAGAGTTATGGACATTGTTATCAAAATCTTATGATTCGCGTTTTAAACCGTACAATTCAATTCTATTTAGTCACCATTCGATTCATATCATACTATAAGATCGTTTTGGAAAAGAATTGCACTCAAATCATTGGAATCATACGATTCGATTCATTGGAAAGGAATTGCACAATTCTGTTTAATTTTTTTTAACCATATTTTTAGCAAAACAACGTTGTTTTGATTGTTTATATATTCAAACGACGTCGTTTTGTTTGACCAAGGCCCACACCCTAATTTAAAATTCAATGTCAGTCTCTCTCTCTCTCTCCTGTTCAAGGCTCTCCGTGTTCTTCACACAAAGACATCTCTCTCTCCTTCACTCCAGGTATGCCCCTTCCTCCATTCTTCTTCTTCTTCAAAACACAACTACCAAAATCTTAACATACCCTACTTCTTTTTCTTCAAAATATACTTTGTTGTTTGTTTTTCATCAAAAAATTATTTTTAAATCGAATGTGGGAAGTGATTTTCTAAGTTTACATGTTTGAACGAGTATGAGCTTTTCCTATTTTAGTTTGAGTTACAAATTCTTAGCTTACATATTTCTACTGGCCTTAGAGTATGAGTTTGAAGGTTCTCTATGCTCTATGCTCTATGCTCTTGTATACATCATTTTGTCGGGACTCCTATTGATGTATCCCTATGCTCCTAATGTCAAGATGATGTTAGATCAAAGGCTAGGGAAAAGTTAGACGATAAATATTAAATCAATTTGTGAAGCCAGTGATTTAAGACATGTTTTTTTCTACGGGGATGCACATACATTGCTTGATAAGATGATGAAATTGGTTCGTGAATATGACAAGGGATTAAAACTCCCTAATTATCACGAGGTTAGAGTCAGTTGTTGTGGACAATGTTAAGGTAAGTTTGAAAAATTATAGATTGAAATGAAAAAAGGGTTATACTTTGATGTCGGATGGGTGAATCAATAGAAAACAACATTCACTCACAAACTTTCTTGTTAATAGCCCAAATGAAACGGTATTCCTTATATCAGTGGCCACTTTGGGGGTTATAAAGGATCCTCGTAAATTGTTTGAGTTACTTGACTCAATGGCGGAGGAGATTGAAGTGGATAATGTGATTCAAGTGGTGACGGATAATGTTTTAGTTTATGTAGTTGCCAATAGGACGTTAGAGGAGAAGAGAAAGAAGTTATTTTGGTCTCCTTGTTCCGCTCATTGTATTAATTTGATGTTGAGTGATATTAGTGATTTACGGGTTTTTCGTGACACAATTTTAAAAGTCAAGGAAGTTATGGTTTTCATTTATAGGCATCCTTGGGTGCTTAGTTTAGACAATTTTCTAACAACATGGAATTAACACTACCGATGGTCAAGTCAAGATTTGTCACTGCCTTTCTCACTCTAAAGAGTTTTGATGATAGAAAGGTTAGTCTTCGACGCATGTTTGCATCGTAAGTTTGTACTAATGGGCCTTTTATTTCAAAGTTTGATGCCAAAAAATGGAGGGTATAATATTGTATAATCCAAAATTTTGGAGTGCAATCCTATATTGTTTAAAATCTGACCCAAAATTTCAAACAAGAGCTAAGAACCTAAGATTATCGATGATAGATGGAACATGAAACATGAAACATAATAGCCCACTTCATGCAGGTATTTTCCTAATTCTATTTAAGCTCACAAATACACTCTATATTTACATTTAGTCCTTAATAAATTTTAACACCAATGCTATTTTTTAACATTAATGTTGGGACATAATTTAGAGATATAATTTGGAAACTTAATGTATTGTAATTATTGAATTGTTAATGGGGTCCATTCAATATTGAGACCCACTGACAATCCAATGATTACAATACATTAAGTCCTCAAATTATGTTTCTATAGCATTGCTCAAATTTTAATATATAAATATTAAACATATTAAATATAGTGTAAAATATTTAAATATAAATATAAAGGGTAAAATATAGACATAATTAATATGTATAATATTTATATAAAATGTAAAATATAGACATACTAGTTATTTTTTGTGCCTGAAGGCACGGAGTAATAAAAAAAAGGTCAACATATATGTATTCACGCCCAAAATTAAATCGCAAACATAGATGAGAGATAAAGAAATTTAAGCACCGATTATATTGGGGGTGAGCGGTGGTAGTGGTGGTGGGCGACAGTGGTGATAGTGGGAGACGGTGATGGTTGTGGTGGGTAAGGCGATGACCGTGGTGGTGGTAGAAGTCGTGGGTGGTAATGGTAATGGTGGTGGTGGATTTTGAGTGACGATGATGGTAGTGGGGGTCGGGGTGGGGGCGGCGACGGTGGTGGCAGTGGGGGTGGTGGTGAAGGCGGTGGGGGTGTGGGTGGTGGTGGCAACGGCGGTGGTAGTGGCAATGGTGGTGGTGACGGTGGTGGTGGCGACGGCGGCAGTGATGGCGATGGCGGTGGTGGCGATGGTGGGGGTGGGGGTGGCGGTAGTGGTTGTGGTGGTGGTGGCAGCAGTAGTAGTGGTGGTGGGGGTGGTGGAGGTGGTGGTGGTGGGAGTGGCGGGGACGGCGGCTGCGGTTGCGGTTGCGGTTGCGGTGGGGGTGGGGGTGGTGGCGGTGGTGGTGGCGACAGTGGTGGTGGTGGTGGTGAGGGTGATGGTGGCAGAGGTGGTGGTGAGAGTGGCGGTGGCAGAGGTAGTGGTGGAGCGGTTTTAAATACTATTTTTTTTTTTAAAGTACTTATGAGAAATAATTCTTAAAAGTATTTTTAAAAAGTCACTCTAAGCACACCCTCAAGGGCCTAGTTTTCATATTAAATTTGGGGTATTAATATTAGCCGTTAAATTAATTTTAAAGTAAAATTTAAAGCGATTTCAACCGCGAATAGCAAAATTTATTTTGTTTATCTTTTGAGATTTGAATTGTATTGTACTTTATTATATAGATTTAATATGTTTAATATTTAATATTAATATTTATACATAACTAAATGTAAATATAAAGTGTATTTGTGAATTTACAAAGTACCAGCTGCATGAAATGGCGTTCATAGGTTCTTGGCTCTTGTTTGAAAATTTTGGTCATTTGTTCCTTAATTCTCAAATTTTAAACAATACATGATTGCTTTCCAAAATTTTGGGTCATAAAATATTATACCCTCCACTTTTTGGCATTAAGTTTTGAAACAAAAGGCCCACTAGCCCAATCTTTCGATGCAAACATGTGCCGAAGACTAGCCTTCCTATCATCAAAACTCTTTAGAATCAAAACTCTTTAGAGTGAGAAACGTAGTGACAAATCTTCTGACCGTCAGTTGTGTTAATTCCATGTTGTCGGAAACTTGTCTAAACTTACCCAAGGATGCCTATAAATGAAAACTGTAACTTCCTTGACTTTTAAAATTGTCACGAAAAACCCGCAAATTACTAATATCACTCAACATCAAATCAATACAATGAGCAGAACAAAGAGACCAAAATAACTTATTCCTCTTCTACTCTAACATCCTACCGTCGGTTACATAAGCCGAAACACTATCCGTCACCACTTGAACCACATTATTCTCTAATTTCTTTCCCATCGAGTCTAGTAACTCAAAACAATTTACGAGCATCTTTTATAACCCCCGGAAGTAGCCACTAATTTAAGAAATACCGTTCCACTAGGGTTATTAACAAGAAAGTTTGTGAGTGAACATTATTTTTCATCGGTCCACCCATCCAACATCAAAGTACACCCCTTTTTTTCCATTTCAATCTCTACTTTTTTTAAACTTACCTTAATATTGTCCACTTCTTTCTTTAAACAAGTGACTCTAGCCTCATGATGACTAGGGAGTTTTAATTCCTTGTCATAATCACCAATCGATTTCATCATCTCATCAAACAATGGTCTTTTTATTAAATTGAAAGCTAGTGCATCCCCGTAGAAAAAACGACATGTCTTAAACCACCGGTTCCATTTTCTTCACCAATTGATTTAATGTTTGTTGTCTAGCTTTTTCCCTTGCCTTTAGTCACAAACATCCATAATACCCCTTTCAACATCTCTATTAAACATGCATTGGGATCATCATTCTTTTTTTTTCATATCTTCCAAAATCTTGATGAATTTCAGTCTAAAATCATTTGGACATTTTGAGTCTCGGCAAAATGGTGTTTTCATCCTACTCACATCCCATTTCTCAAGGCCACTATAATTGCACTTTAAGTGCATTCTATTATCTTTCATGCAAGAACAATTGATAGAGATCAAAAAGAGATTGGATGAGCTTAAATTGAAGAATTGAATTTTATTATTTGTTTTAGTATTGTTTTATTAGTTAATGAATATTTGTTTGACTAAGAGTATTAGTTAGAGTTTTAGTAGGATAAGGATTTTAGAGTTTGATTATGAAACTCTTTTAGTATTTTAGTAGGAGAGTAGTTTTTATTTTAGTAGGGGACTTGTCCCATAAATATCGATCTAATCCCACTATTTTTATGAGAGAGATTATGAACAAGAATTGAGTATTCTCTACGGAGATTTGTGTGTATCTTGACCAATTTCTTGCAATGATGAGTTTAATCCCTTCCACCCTTCTTCTTTTTTCTCCTCTTTTTATTCTCTGATTTCTAGTGTTTCCCATCCTACATCAGTTTGGTATCAGAGCCCATCTTCGATCATTCTCGATTGTGATTGTGGTTGTGTTTCTTGAGATCTGTCTGTCATCCTCAAGTTTTAGTCCCTTTTCAAAAAATCTAGCAGAACCTAGTCCAACAAAAAAAACACCCACTTCCCCCTACACAAAACCCATAACACAAAAACCAGTACCCAAACTCACGAAATTACACATACATTCCCAAGCCTTTCTAAAATTACATATTTGACCCTAGAGTTTCTAAAATTGCACTTTCACCCCTAAAAGTTTTAGAAATTACACTTTAGCCCCTAAAGTTTAGCTTCAAATTTTTTTGAAATTACAGATTAACCTCAGAATTTTCAAAAGAAAAATCTTAAAACTCTTTTCCAATCAATATGGTTTTTAACGCCGAATTAAATGCTAAAGTGGAGGCTTTATCCCAAGCACAAGTTGATTCACAAACGGCCATGAATGACAGGATGGATTCACTAGAGGCGTCTATAACATCACTAAAGGAGATCATGGAAGTTTATCTCTTAGATAAGAAAGGTAAAGGAGTTGAGAAAAACGCTGATAATACTCCATCATCTTCAGTCCTCAATCCTCCACAGGTATTTGTACAAGCCCCTTTTAAAACAAGCTCCAATTCAATTTAATGATGAGCTAAAATTAGATACTATTGATGAGTCTAAAAGTTCTACTCATCCTACAATAATTGCTTTTGATAAGCCGATTTCAAAGGATCTTCTTACAGAAGAAATTAAAGGAATTTCAAAGGGTGTCACTACAAATGGAGCTACTATTGCTATTTTGTCTCCACTAGTTTATATGCTTCCTTCACCTATAATAGTATATATGGATAAGACTGTGATGGATGCAATGCATGAAGGGATTGTTTTCTACTATGAAGATCTACAATGCTATTTTCTTGGAACACAAACTTCTTCAGATTTTTGGAGTCTTTGTGGCCTTCTGACTCTTCGGAGAAGAGTTTTTTTCGATCGGGGAGAATTGATAGAGATCGAAAAGGGATTAGATGAGCTTAAATTGAAGAATTGAATTTTATTATTTGTTTTAGTATTATTTTATTAGTTAAGGAATATTTGTTTAATTAGGAGTATTAGTTAGAGTTTGACTAGAAAATTATTATAGAGTTTTAGTAGGATAAGGATTTTAGAGTTTGATTATGAAACTCTTTTAGTATTTTAGTAAGGGAGTAGTTTTTATTTTAGTATGAACAAGAATTGAGTTTCAGAATTCTAAAATACTAGAATTGAGTAGTTGTGTGTTTTAAAAAATAGAGAGATTATGAACAAGAATTGAGTATTTCCTGTGGAGATTTGTGTGTTTCTTGACCAATTCCTTGCAAGGATGAGGTAAATCCCTTCCACCCCTCTTCTTTCTTCTTCTCTTTCTATTCTCTGATTTCTAGTCCTTCTCGTCCTACATCAACAATGCTCTCATGTCAGATCGTCATTCTTTTTTTGCTTCGTTTTCATTTTTTTAGTAACCATTTTCAAATTCACCAACTGATCAAATTTAAAAATAAGTATTGCAGAAATTAATTTATGAAAAAAAAAATAGAGCATATAGTTTATGAAAAAAGAATAGAGCATATAGAACCTTCAAACGCATGATCTAAGGCCTATAGAGATATGTAAGCTAAGAATTTGCAACTCAAGCTAAAAATAGGAAAAACTCATACTGGTTCGAATATCTAAACTTAGAAAATCACTTCCCACATTTGATTAAAAAGAAATTTTTGATGAAAAACAAAAAATAGAGCATATTTTGAAGAAGAAGAAATGGGGTATGACAACACGAATCGGTTCCAGCAATTCTATGCTGAAAATGATCCTATAGTAAGATACGAATAGAATGAAATAGAATCAAATCGTACGATTCAAATCTCGAATCATACGATTTTGATAACAATGCTAATAGGTTGAAAGGGGAAGTTTTGAAGCCCATGGAAATTCATATCTCAGAGAGTGATGAGGTTTTTCCAAGAACTTAGGTTGGTAGTAGGTAAAGGAATGAGAGTTCGTTTTGTGGAGGATGTTTGGGTGGGGGAGTCAACTTTCTCCTGTTTGTTTCCACGTCTATATCATTTATCGTCATATCATGGTGCGACCATTGCTTTTATGATTGTTTCTTATAATCAACCATATTCTTGGGATTTTGGTTGTTGTAAGAATCTTGATGATAGGGATATGAGTGATGTTTTATCTCTCTTGACTATTCTTAATAATCCTTTGTTGCGTCAAGAGTCATGTGATAGAAGAAGATGGGTTCTTTAGTCGTTGGGAGTTTTTTCTTGCAAGTCCTTTTATGATTCTCTTATAAATGATTCTTTGTGTCCTTTTTTATACCTTCCATGATGATTTGAAAGGTTAAAGTGCTGATCTGCATGGCCTGTTGCACTTGATAAGGTTAATATTGTAGATATGCTTCAAAAAGAGGAGGCCTCACTCTTGTTTTTGTCCGCAATGGTGTGTCATGTGTAAAAGGTATTATGAAAGCATTGATCATTTATTTTTACATTGCCCTATTGTATTGTCGTTGTGGTACAAGTTATTATTGGGTGGTTCCCGTTTCAACTACATCTTTGTTTGTTGGAGAACTCATAGTTCTTGGGAGGATTGATAAGGGAAAGACACTTTGGAATTGTGTCATTACTGCTAATTTGTGAGTTATATGGAAGCAAAGAAATGCAAGAATCTTTAAAGATCGAGTTGAGTGTGTCGGGGCAGAGCTAGGATTTTTTATTTTTATCTAACCTACTGAAGCTCCAAATAAGCAACTCATGAAAGTTGTTGTATTTGGGAAGATGAATTCATGGAAAAGGATCACGTGAATTAAACACATAATTCAAATAGTTTGTTAAAAGAAAGAAGAGCTAAAAAGTCCAATGTATCCTAACATTTCATAGAGGGGGCATCATATAATTCATCTAGTTTAAGCTGTTGATTTATCCTCTCTGGGGTCAAAAGGTAAATTTTTTAAATTCTAAGGAGCAATCATATAGAATTTCTTATGTAAGAGGAGTGTTTTTTGGGTGTTTTGGGGGGGGGGGGGGGGGGGGGATGATGGAGGGTTACCCTCCTTGTGTTGTCCTACGAGGAAAAACCTAGAGTCTCCATCCAACTTATTCTAACTTCGTGGTTAGATTCTTATTACTACTGCATTTATATATATAGAGAGAGTCAGGGGGTACTTCTTTGAACAATTCTGTAAGTATAGGCAGCCCAACCGACTTAATGATGGCCGCGCATGAGATCGCATGAGATGACTTCAATTATAAGTGATGTAAACATAGCAGCGCTAAAATACCTTCTGCGCAATCTTAAAGGCGAAAAATCTCAAAAGAATAGAAAGCTGAAGCATTATTGCATCAGTGAATGAAGAATCCATCTTCGTAGTTAGATTCTTATTACTCCAGCCGCTTCAAAGTCAGTCATTTAATGTTAACATGTTTGTCAAATATGCCACTCTCCATTTGATGTTAACTTGATTGTATGTATGGAGCAATGTTATGTGGCACTTGAAATTTCTCAATCTGTAGGAAGATGTTGGAATGTTGGATGTTGCGAATGAAAGATACAGTAGGACTAGACTATTTAGGTCCCTTTTTTATTTTTATGAATGACCTTGTGCTTTGAACCATGCTGCAAAGAGTTTATCCAGATTTTAAGGATGCTGATGAAACATCTTGTTTTCTCACTTGATGAAATTGTTTCGTTGTTGTGCTGATAGTTGAGTTGATAGAGCACAATGGCAAAACAAGATTCATGTAGCTGATCCCAACAATGTTGGGACAACGTTTTTGTTGAGTTGGGTTGTGCTAATAGTTGGAGAGACTTCATATTGTGCCATGAAAGCAAAGTAGCTTTTTTACAAGGGTTTTCTTTTAATTTTCATGATGTTTACTCGTATTGTATTTAAGTTGAGATTTTGTAGTCCATCTCATTGGCTGTTGTATTGCAGGTGAACTTTTCTTATTTTGAAGCAGGAGAAAACAAACAGGCCCTGGTGAAACTGGTCGCTTGTGAAAGGTGTAACTGCTTAACAGCTTCCAATGCTGTGTCTCTTCCTATATATGATTTCTCTATGGTTTCGTTAGTTTGCACTGATTCAGGTGGTTTGTAGTTCTTGGAGCATGCGACTTTCATATACCGTGTATATTTGTAGAAATTTTGGGCTCTCATTTTGAGTTGTGCACTTCTTATTATGTATGGAACTATGCCACTCCTGGGGTCTGTTCGGCTTGTGCTCGTCTTGGTCATGGCATGCTTAACAGCCTAGACGTGGTATAAACCTTTGACGTGGCCATGCTGACATGCTACTAGATAAATTCAATTCCTTGATCTTACTTGCCTTTTTCTTCCAGTCCATCTTGCAATTTAGATGGACATTACGATTGTTCCTCCATTCATCCCTACCAATGAATATCATAACTATGCTTTTGAATGTCTTCCCAATATCTAATGTAAAAATGCAACTCTTTTTTTGGAAGCATTTTGGGCTTGTCTTAAAAGCACGTTCGATTTTGATTTGGCTACATGATAAGGTTTTTGAAGGAAATTAGACTGCAGTTTAAGAGTGTGGAAGCATGAGGCCAAGGGAAGGGGCAGCCAATGTTTACTTATAAGCTCTCTGCTACCCATTGATTATTAAGTTGCCTTTGACTATGTAACTGTTTTATTGATTTGTTAAAATGGATTACCCAGTCCGATGCCACTACTTTTATGTGACCTTCTACCCGCATTCGAACCCTGATTGTATGCTATACAACTGATCAATGTATTTCTATTCACTCAATTTTATTTTTCTTTGATGGCACTATCTTACGTGAGCTTCTTGGGGGCTTTCTTTTGTTTTCTGATATTTTAATATTGTTTGTTAAAATTAAAAGTTTGACACAATATTCTGCTGAGAACCTAAGAGCTGAATTTGCATAATTGAGAACTGTAGGGTAAATTTCTTTTTTGTTTTCCCTGCTAGATATTGTAGAGAAACATCTCTACTTCCAGATTGCTTAAGATATAAAATATAAGTTCAGATTAAATGTTAAGACCTTTTTCCCGCGGAGATTTGAGCCTCCCCGACTTGAAATTCAAGGCCATTATAAGTTGATTTTTTTTTCAAGTTTAATCCATTTAGACATTATCAAAGGCACTTAAAGAAGGAGCCCGTGAGAGTTTATTTCTTTAGAAAACTTGATAGGGTTATAAAAAAGCATCTAGTTTTCATAATTCCAACAAAGTAAGTTCTCCCTTACTTTTTGTTAGATTGATTCAGTTAGGTGGTTATTGTAATCAACATTGTCGGCTTTCTGACTTCATTATGCCTCGGCTTAGTTGAAAATATCCTTCTCGGCATCAATAAAATGCTGTTTTTTAGGTTCCAGTAATTTTGAACTCATTATTTGGATACCTCCTCACACTTCTTTTCCTCATGTTGAAATAGATGTGCAGAGAAGCTGCTTTATAAAAAACAGAAAGAGAAGGAAATATTCAAACTAAGAGAGGAAGAAGAGCTCCGAAGGAAAAGGTATATCTTGAGGGTGTTCTGTTTTCCTCTTGGGAACATATTTATACTAATGACAGTGCATATCCAATACTTCCTGCTACATGGAACTCACTTATCCTCTGTTCTCAGGGAAAGGTCAGAAAGTGATGACATGGATGATGAATACAGGAGGAGGGAAAAGAGAAAAGGTTTGGTTCTGCATTGATTGTGCTCCAGCGTCATTTACTCTCCATATATATATATATATATATATGCTAGTGTCCCATTTACTATCCATGACTCAATTTTTATTGCAATTCGAGCTGCAGCTACTG
Source organism: Ilex aquifolium (assembly GCA_951799425.1). Lineage (NCBI taxonomy): Eukaryota > Viridiplantae > Streptophyta > Magnoliopsida > Aquifoliales > Aquifoliaceae > Ilex > Ilex aquifolium. Next base: position 7,960,450 of record OX637395.1, read on the forward strand.
TTACTTCTTAGCATTGTTTTCTTCATTTAGGGCATGACTTCTCTAGATATTTTACACCGAAACGTATATCTCTATAGCTGGGTCAAAACCTGCAAAAGGAGGGTGATTGCATAGTTATAATATTAGAAATAAGCTGTTTGATAGAGGTCTAGATGACTGAATAGCAAAATGGGAGGGTTAACTATAGCTGTAGCCTGTATGTGTGTTCGTTTGGAAGAGAATGTTAACTTTTTATTTGTTTTGTTGGCGATATACCTCTACTTGGCCTTTCATTTCTCTCTACCAGAAAAAGGAGAGGGGAGAGAGAGGGATGAAAAGATATCTTTGGTGAAGGCCATAGTACTTTCAGAAACATTTGAAAGCAATGCACGTGGCATTAGTTTGGTCATTCTATTTACTTCAGGCTCAAGTGTGTTTGGGTGAACGGCTGGTCTAACAGTGATTTCCAAGCAAACTTTGATCCTCCTAAAGTTAATAATTTTCACTTCATGTTGCCAAAACAATGCTTTTCTGTACAGATTAATTGGGGCAGATGGGTGGAGGAGTGGATCATAAACAGGATATACCATGGAAGCAGCTTGTTGGGAGTAGGCCAGTCAGCGGGTCGGATTTGGATTTGATTGTAGTCAATCCGATTAAAAAGTTCTGACTAGGATCCCGATAATATGACGGATTTTATTTTCATAGGTCATATCTGAATCAGCTAAGAATTAGATACCCGATCCGAAAAACTGAATTAAGTGGTATTCTAGCAAATTACATCTAAATTTCAATACAATTTTTCTCAAATAATAGCTTAATTTCATCATACATTTATACATTTATATTCGGATTGGATATTGGTATATACAAATCCAAATCCATTAAATATGATGTAACAGATTTGGATTTTGAGTTGGATTATCAGAAAAAAATAACAATCCTTGTCCACTTAATAGGATTCAAATTTGGGTTGGATTTGGATCAAAATTTGATCCATTGACGGGCCAAGTTGGGAGTATAATATTCTTTGACAAAAAATCACTATAGTCCACATAATTTATGTCTAGTATTTCCATATTCATCGTGATACTAGTTAGTAGGCTAGTTAGCTGCTAAACTATAAAATTAAGCTTTGATCTTACATCAGACCGGGACTCTAGCTCAGCTTTAATTCCTCAAAGCTAAAGAGCTTCCATGGAGGATATTGGCTTCTTATGGGCATTCCAGTGCAGTTTAAACTTGGTTCACAGATCTAGACACAGCCCTACTCTATAAGGACAGGGTTCCTTTCTGTACTTTTGAATGGAATCCTCCCAATGCTGTTTGACTCGTCATTTATCATTTTGCATAATGCTTACACTGCTTTTACCTATTTTGTAGGAAGAAAAGAATCAACTTCTGCGGGTAACCTAAAGATTGAGGAAGAGGAAAACTTTGATGAGTTTCTCGAAGGAATGTTTCCTTGATATTGACAGAATGATCGCTGGCATACTGTATGTTGCTCTTCTATAACTGCAGAAATATCGGAATCAGTTGAAAGTTGGTGGTTATTTGTACTACACATTTTATGGGGTAAGACCGAGTAAATCTGACCCTCTCCGGAGTTTGCAGTGGTGCACTGTACTTCGGGTTTTTTTTTTTTTTTTTTTATGGTGTAAATTGTAAAATAAGATGGTTGTAGTTTGGGTTGTTTAAAGAATTATCTGATGTTTTGCATTATGACTAATGAGTGCCACAAAATACATGTAGTGGCAGCTTGGAAGAACTTTTTGGGTCTATCATAGTGGAAGATGACCAGATATATGAGCATGGTGACCATCACTTGGAGGTCCTGCTTGTAATGCTTAATTACACCCTCTCTAATAGCTTAAGATTTTGGAGTAGATAGTTGTTTAGCATTGTATTAGATTGAGGTATGTGTTCAAATCTCGTTGCCATCATAATTATTAGAAGATTTTTGCGTACTAGGTCTAAAATCTAGCCTCCACATGAATGGGCGTGTTGAAGCATAATGCATAAATTATACCCTCTTCAATAGCTTAAATTTTTTTAAGTTTTTGGGTTCTTCCTGTTGTTATAATGGGAAATGCTTAGCTGGCTAGAGGCATGAACCATTTCAATCTTCGAGACCTTGTCTTATCCAAATCTTACAAAATCTTCATATCAAAACATAATGACCTAAAAATGATTGTTATTTTTTTTTTTAACTTATTTGAGGTAAATTTAAAAGTGTTTGAATTGTGTAGTCGTCAATTATTGATATTGGTAATCGATTCAAAGCAATTTGATTATAATTTAATGTGATAATTGTATATAAAAAATTCATATTCTTCGGTTATTGATAAATAATTGGATAAATTTTATTTACATCCCTTAGATTTAGATCATATGTTATTGACCACTTTCTCTACTATCTGAAATTTCACTGCATACCCCTGTAGTTTATACATGCAGATGTAATAAGGACAACAAAGCTGTCTCATCTCTCCATATCTCTACTTACTGGCTGGTTGCAGTTGTAATAAGGACAAAGCTAGATAGAGAGACTCTTCGTCCGAGACTTCAAAATTAGATTTTCTTTTTTCCTTGTTTGAGGGTTTTTTTTATTTTTTGCTGGGGGAGGGGGGGGGGGGGGGGGGGGGGGGACCATTATGTATACTTTGGTCAATGATCTAGGATCCAGCTCAACTCAATTATTTTTTTGTCAATATTAAGAATCACGTACTGTCAAATGTGTTGTATCAAGGATCTCTGTTCTTTGGGCTGCTGTAATTGATTTTTCCTTCCGCAGCTTGCTTATAATGATAGATGAAGCATTCTACAATGAAGGCAGCTGCAAAAGTAGCCAATATCCTTAACCCCCACCAAAACAAGCGGCACGTTTGGTTTAAGTACAAATAAAAGATGAGATTTGATAATTAATTTTCATCCAATCTATAAAATAGTGCTAACAAAAGTACTATTTAATCTTATCATTATATAATAAGTTTAGATCAAGGTTGGGATAATATATAAATTTATAATTATAATATCAAATTTATGTTTAAATTAAGTAATAGTGTATGGTATTAAATTAAAAATGACAAAATAAACATTAAGGGCAGGGCAGCCCGACATATGTGAGGGTCCTAGGCGAAAAATTTTAAATTAGACCCTATTAATATATTTTACAGTAGTGTAAATAATAATAAATAATTGTCAAACATTGATTATGTTTATTTAACTTCTTTTTTTTCTTTTTTTTTGGCTTTTGGCTTTTGGCTTTTGAGATTCAGAAATCTTAATTGAATTTTTGAATTCGAGTTTTATACATTCAAATTCAATTAACAAAAGTTAAATCCTCGACCAAATGTAATTAAACTAGTTATTTATTGAAGATAAAGAGAAAGAGAATGAAAATTTAAATTAGCTAATAAAATAATTTTTTTCAAAAAAAAATGTAAAAGTTAAAATTTGTGAGTTAAATGATATTGAAATATGTAGAGCATATTTTAATATAGCGGAGAACCAAAGAAATGTTTTAACAAAAAAATTTAGCAAGACAACTATGGTTACAATTAATTTCAGATAATGAGATACTTTTATTCAATCTATTCTATAGTCATTTTGTGCGTTTTATAAAAATTATTAAGTCATAAATTTGAAGTGACCTAAAATTTAATTTGAATAAAATATAAACTTATAATTTATAACTATTAGTTGATACACAATAAATTAAACAGTTTTGATAATAAGGTAGAAAAATATATTATTAGGTGTTAACACATATTTTTCGTATACAATAAACATTGGGCAAGTTAAAAAAATCAGTTCGAACTGTAGGGCCCTAAATATTTTTGTAAGAAACTCTAAGAATATTATTTGTATTTAATCTAGGGACATAATTTTGACACCTAGTAAATTGTGGTGATTCGATTACTAGTGAACTTATTCAATGTTAGTTTCTATTACTAATTCAATGATCAAAATGCATAAGTTTTAAAAATTAAACCCAAAAACTAAGTCTAATAACATTGTACACAAGTTTATGTTAGGGACCCAAAATTTGTTTTCCCATTTGAGGGGCCCTAGGCAATAGCCTTAAATGACCTAGTGCATGGACCGACACTGATTAAGGGTAAGAATTTACATAAATTATAACTTTTATATGAAGATGTGACTTTAAGTTTGTAAGGATAATAAAGTCATAGAATTTTTAATACTTAACTTGTTAAAAATAATACCACATATTGCATGATATACATTTTTACCTAATATTAGGTGTTAAATGATAATAGTGAATCAGATCGGGATTAATTAAATTAATATCGAATTGCTATAATCTCATCCAAATTTAGTATTATATTATTATCAGATTAAATTAATCTAATTCACCCCCTTAATACTTAAACCAAACATACCCTAACAATTATAGAATATGGTTTTTTTATAGACTAAGATAGTATTACGGTACCGAAAATCCCTCAACATAAGTCTATCAGAATAATGATCAAATCTTATAAGGTTTAATATCCCAATAATTTATTACATGAGAGAGAGATGTAAATTTTTTAAAAATTAAGCTATTTAAAAAAAATAAAAAAGTAAATTTTTTTCTTTTTCCAATAATAGTTATTTAGTGGTGAACTTATGGTATGTTTGGTAGAAAGGATAGAAAATAAGAGAGATGGAAAAATATAATGGATGAGTTTTTCACTCTCAAAGGAAGAAAATATATTTTTTTCTCCTTCTTATTTGGTAGGGATGATAGAAAAGTAGAATAGATATATTTTATATTATTTTATTTGATAGGAAAAAGAAAATCATAGAGTAATATTATATATTGAATACCATAACTACCCTTAAGTTAGTAAAAAAAAATGGCATGGGGATCCCACCATGACTTACTTGTCCATTGGAGATAACAAAGTATCGTGAACCCCACGTGAATTTATTTTTCAAACCATGGTCAACAAGTGGGAGGGTAAAATAATGAATTTACCAACTGTAATGATTAGTTCACTTTCTCTCTCCAAATTTTTGCCCAAAATCGGACGGATTAAATTGAGTAGGCGGAGGAGGGGATGCACTTTCCCCTCCCTTTTCTTTCATTTTCATTTTTCCTTTTCAACCAAACAAAAGAGAACACCACTTTCTCTCTTCTTTTTCATCCACCCATTTTCTTTTATACCAAACATAGGCTTAAATCCTTTATAAACACGAATATATTTGACCCGAACCAACTCTATTCAAGCCGAATTGCATGTTACTTGAATTCGGCTCGTTTACGTAACTTAAAAAACTAATAAAGATTGTACCGAGTCCGAGGTGTGTAAGGACAAAAGAAGATGAAGTGGTTAGTAGTTGGGTTCGAATCTTTCTCAAACGGTTGAGCCTTTTAATAAAAAAACAAAGCTCGCCAGCTTGAAACCAACTAAAAAGTTTTTGTAACTTTACCACTTAGGTAGCCGCCTACAAATTGATGAGCTGCGGTCCAAAACTCCCACAATCCTCCACGTGTCATCCGGACAACACTACCCATAAAGGTTTCACGTCAACATTTTGATCAAGTCACGTGTCATCACATGCCAACAAGCCGAATTGATTGAGATTCCCTTCAAAAGTTCTTCCTCTATTTTTTTTTTATTAGTTGATGAATATGTGGATTATTTTAAATTATATTTTTTATTTTTTATTTTTTTCCCGCATTATTTATATGTTTATATTTTTATGTGTGCATAAAATAAGTGCGAAGTTAGAAAATAAAAGAGACAAAATGTAAAAAAAAAGACATCAAGTCGTTGATTTGATTATCTATTGATTGTTTATAATATTTATATTTAAAATATTTTGCTTCTACCGTGGATGAGGGCAATACTTGCCAAAATTTTCATCAAGAATATAGAGTTTTTCACCCCAAACTGCCTTTGGATTGGAAAAAATAATAATCTTACAATAAATGTTTGGCAATTGAAGACTAAAAAATGGATTAAAACTCAATAGAAGTGAATAAAAATATCATGGCAAATCAAATTTCTAAATTAAAATCAATAAGTAAATAAATAAATAAAAATTGAATCTAAACAACGAATAAGACACATCATATTCTCTTAAAGTCTTAGATTACACCCATATTAGATCATCAAAATAGTAGTTGATAATAACATAACATCAAATGAAGCTAAGCACTGATCAAAAAAAGAATCATATAAACAACCAATAATTATTACACTTTGAACTCATCATCTTCAATTTCGTTTACAAGTATTACTTTCATAAAATTCAAGATAACTCGTAAAGAAAAAAAATAAAAGTAAAAGACAGAAATGGAGAGAGCTATGGAAGTTATAGAAAAAAACAAAAATATCAGTAGCTTCTAGTATGTAAAATGAAAAGATTTTTCTAATGTTTGGAAAGTGAGGGTTTGGAAGGAGAGCATGTTACTCTTATATTGTCTTTTAATTTTTCTCTAATGTTATGAATATAGAAGGTCTTCTTATAGGTAATACTATACATTCATTGCACTTATAATTACAAAATATTTATTCTTAAAAAGGGAAGGGTGTAGTAAGAGTTAAAGTGGTAAGAAGGATATAATTGTCTTTATATGATTAAGTTGGGGTAGAATAGAAAATCAAAAAAAAATTCATTAACTTCATTTTATTAGTAGTATAGATATAGATTAGTAGTATAGATTTGTACGATAGGTAATTTATTAATAAGAAAAATATAAAAAATATTAGAGAGGTTCTAAATTCGAGTTTAAATTTCATTTTTTTTACGATGTTATTGATCAAATTTTGTAGTCTAAATGATGCGAGACGTTCGTAATTTAGTTGTGTATTTTCTAGCCCCTTATTTGTTGGGTGGGAGTATGTCTATAGCCATATGATTTTTTGGATACATTAACAAATAGAATTAATCACAAAGATATCTCTAAATACAAAGACCAAAATTCTATTATCTCAAATACCACTAAAATAGTTAATAAAGTCTCCAAATTATATAAGAAATCATCAATTAGTAACCATCCAATCTTAATTAAATTACACAACCCTAAATCAACTATTTGAAAAATAAAAGACTTTAAATCAAATTATAAATCTTTAATTATCTTTAAATATTTGATTATCCAAATCCCGATCCTCTCCTTATAAGTCGACCTAAAAAAATAAATGTAATAAGGAGGTATGCAATAAAGGGAAATACTATGTAATCCAAATTTGTAACCAAAATTTTCATCCCAAATGAAAGGAAACCATTAGATGAGTGGATCCTATCAACTTTTTTAAATGAGGCCCACTGATCCAATGGTCCCCTTTCATTTGAGATGCAAATTTGAGTTACAGATTTGAGTTACATAATATTGTTCTACAATAAAACATAAAATAATATGTTCACGAGAGCAAAAATATCAAATCGAATCAATAGCATTGGATCAAAATTTCAAATCACATGTTATGCAAGATCTAAAAAATTAGGATCGAAAATTTATAGCACTGCACAGACAACCAATGATATTCGATACCATTAACTAGTACACCCAAGAATTTGTAGGAATCTATGCATCGTTGCAAAGATCATGACATCCACAAATCCCTTCATACAAAACATGATCTATGTACAACACAAAATTGATATTATGTCATAAACAATGTACCATAAATCAATAGAGTAAAAATTTATAATAATTAATATTACTCTTTACAAAGAGATGTAAGAAGAGTATCTTATCTCGTACATCAAAGTGTTACCCGATGTGATTTTTGACGTTAGAATCTGATGATGCACGAAAGTGGATTCATGCACCACTTGTCAAGTATTTAAATGCAGTAATAAATGTTGAGAGTCAACATAAGAAAAACATAATTTAAGTGGTTCAGTCAAGATGATCTACTCCACTGCGAAGGGCTAGGGTGATTTGGGTGTTTTATTACTTCAAAGTGTGTAGGGTGTGGGTGACATGTGAGACGATGTCCCTCATGTGTAGGTGGGACTTACAATTTATAGGGGCCTCCTAACAAATTGAGGTGCATTTCTCATATCAAATGAGGTAGTTTGGTGGAGGTGGCGTTATTCTCGTAATAGGTGAGAAAATTCCGTGGAGGTGGTGACGTGCGCGTCCCAAGAAGTCTCTCACCATGAGGCGGCTGACCTGACTCTTTCTCTCAAAATGGCGTGGTTTACTTAACTTCCTCCGTCCTATAGTAGGTCTAACCTGCATTCTTAAACTGAACCTTTGAGCTGGGGCTCGTCTATAATTTTGGGTATAATCCGTAATTTTAGGCCTGATTTGGACCGGGCCCATTAGAATTTAGGATCCAAAAGTCCCGTTTAGTTTTTTTTTTTTTTTTCCCAAACTTTTTTCTATATATTTTTTCTCGTTTTTTCTAAGTGTTTAGAAGCCTTAAGAGTGAAGGAAATAGGTATCTCGAAAAAAAAAAAAGTATGTGAAAATATTTATAGGCCTGCGAAACCGAGAAAAAGTAATGGAAAAAAAATAATAAAAACCCATAGTTCACATTATTCCTTGCTTGCGATTACTCTCACTTTGATAAATTATATTGACACCTTATGAGTTTCAAAAATTATAAAAAAATCTATTTGATATTTTAAAAATAACATCATTCTCTTTTAAGTTACTCATATTATAACAAAGATTCTTTTTTCTTCCTTTAGACCAGGCCAAACATCCTTTGTCAAACTCAATGTCGATCAAACATTACTTTTAAATATCACGTATATCCATGTTTTTTTTTTTCTTTAATTCAGTCAAATGAAATAGAATAAAAATTGTGAGGTACAGCAATATTATACTATGAAAATTGATGGGGCGTTAATGTTATTTATCCTAGGTTTTTTAGAATGTTCTTGCTACCTATGACCAAGGCAACGGTCCGTCATCAAAACGGCGCTGCGGTAACAGAGCCGTTAAGTCCACCCACTAAACCTGTCGAGCCAAAGGTCGATCCGCGTGTCAAGCACTAAAGTTGGGGCCCGCTTCAAAAGTCATCAACCTTCTGACACGTTTCAAAGCAAAGTGTCATAGCTGGCAAAGCTTTATTATGGGTTTTAATTAATTAATTAACCATTATGAGTGGTTAAGAACTGTTATGACCAATTTGCCTTTGCACTTGTGTTTTTATTACACAGTAAACCCCCCCCCCCCCCCCCGCCCCCTCTCTCTCTCTCTCTCTCTCCACCACACCCCAAAAAATTCTAATTCACTTAGCTAATGGTGACCTTTTTTTTTTGTTTAACGGTCAGAGATGTTCAGATTAATTTACACGTATCTCGAGTAATCTCTTCTTCAGGCAAGTCAAAGACAGACTTTTCACATCAGAATTAGAGAATTCATAAGAGATAAATTCTTCTTGGCTTGAGATCAAAAGGTTGCCAAAATTTAAATTCAGAACGTTTGAATTTACAGTTCGTCTCAATTATCATTTAAACTACCCTTAATGTTATAATAGTAACTTTAAGGAGAAATATATCTCACCACACCTTCACTCGCCCAATCGGGGGAATCAATCATCAATTAGTAGTTATTTTTTAAATTTTTTTATTATAATACCATTATTTTTAACTTATTTCGAAAATTATCATAAAATCGTGAGTTAAATCTATTATTTTTAAATGTTTCGAGATTTTTTATTAAAAGAAGATTTTGAAAGTATTGAATATTTCAGGTTCAGCCTGAGCTTTCATGAATATTATTATTGCTTATAAAATAAGATAAAAGTCAGGTTATATAAAGAATAAAATTTCAAAATTATTGTACATTGGTAAAAAAATTACAATTATTTGTCCTAGTTTCTAGAAAGTTACCTCAAATGGGTAAAGTGATGAATAAGATATAAGGAAAATTAAAAGCTTTTAGGTATGAAAGTGACTAGAATCCTTATTTCTTTAAATTGGTAATCAGATGTGGTCCAACTAGCAAACAATTATTGTTATTTGCTTATTTATCTAAGCTGATTCCATTAGGTGGCAATCATTGAATATATTCTAGTTTTCAATAAAGAAAAAAATAGGCATTTTTTTGGTGCCATTTTAATTGCTAAATCTTGTGGTTGGCATGAAATGTGATAAATAATTAAGTTCAACGTCGAGGTTGTATAGAACTAAAAAACTTTTGTAAAATGGGGTAGGATCGGGATTTTAATTTTGATCTTTAACAATCAATAAAATATGTCATTAGTTGTAAATTTGAAAAAGTTAAAATTCGAACTCAAATGCCATATAACAATTTTTATGTGTAGATAATATGCTAAATGTTTCACATGTAAACTCTTATCTTTTTTTTTTGGGGTTCAACAGTCAATAGTGTTCGGTTCAGTTTACGCGCATCTCGACTAATTACTTTCCTAGTTCAGTCAAAAACAGGTCATCCATGTCGGCATGACCTGCTCTCAAGGAATTACGAAGATTCGAATACATGACGTCTGATTTTATAATTCGTCCCCTGTTAGAACTTGAGTTATCTCTTATAATTACATGTAAACTCTTATCTCATTTTCTTATATACTCCCTTACGGACAAGTTGTGCCAAAAAATATAAATATTGACTACTTGCGAAATCTTTGATTGAAAACTAATCCTCTATTTACTTATATGTATATGTAAGGGTGTAAATCCGCTCCGGATCGAACCCTCCACCGAAGGATTCCGACAGACCTCGGGCCACGCCGAGTAGCCTTTACCTCTCTAGCCGACCAGGAGCTCGTCCCACATCGGAAGAGAGTCGTCGCCCTCTCCCCCTTATAAGCCTGGGCCCTGAAGGGGTTGAGTATCCACTAGCCATTGGATGATCCTCTCTTCCGATGTGGGACGAGCTCCTGATCGGCTAGAGAGATAAAGGCTACTCGGCGTGGCCCGAGGTCAGCCGGAATCCTTCAGTGGAGGGTTCGATCCGGAGCGGATTTACACCCTTACAGTATACATAAATCTTTATCATTATTATTTCTAATCAAAACAGAGGTTAGAAAGACCAAAAAAAGAAATAACATAAAGAACAATTTAATCCTAAATGTAGTAATAGCACAAACATGGACTCACCCCTAACTCTAATATGGGAGTTTGGAGCTCTATTATATTTTTTTTGTATATGCATTAATAAAATAGAATTATCAATACAAAGTATTACTCTTAGTCCAAATAAATCCCTATAAAATAAAGTTAAAACAAAAATCTATTACAATAAAATAGAAAAAAAAAATCAATGTTATAATGACATTTAACTGAATCGCGAATATGATAGAGTATAAATAAATTACTTTCACTAAGTTTGTCAAAATTCGATACGACACGATTAACCGATACGGAGTTAAGTGGGTTTGGATAAGACCTTATTGAGTTTAGGTGGTAAATGGGTAGACTTATCAGACCCGTTTAATAAACAGGTCGTGTTCGGTTAAGATATATCAACCCGTTTATCACCCTGTTTAAATAAAATTAATACAATAATAAATCAATAATTATTCAAAAAAAAAAATCAGCCAAAATAATATATGTAAATAATTATTCAAAAAAAAAAAATAGCCAAAATAATATATGTAGTTATTAATTATTGTATTAATATATATGTAGCAATTAAACGGGTGGCGGAGTAAAAATGTTATCGTTTGTAACCCAACCCTATCCAACCCGGTTCATTTATTAAACGGGATTAAACGAGTCGTGTGTCACTTGCTTAATAAACGAATCGTGTTTGCTTTAAAGATTTCCACCTGTTTACTTAAACGAGTTGTGTAAGAGTTTATTGGTTTTTCACACGAATCTGATTAAATTCGACTCGTAACCGTTTAACTCGACATGGTTGACACCCCAAACTATCATCATGAAAACATAAAGAAATTTAAAATTCAAGAAATTCTTTGATTAATCATTTCCTAAAGATTAAAATAAAAACAAATGTACATGAGCATAAATAAATTTAAAATTAAAATAATTCTTTGATTAATCATTTCATTTAACACAAATAAATTCATTGATTTATTTATTTTTTGTTCAGAGAATTAACAGTGGATAAATAGACTGGACTAGTTGAGTGAATTAAGATTTTTTCAACCTGTCTTGAACCCAAATTTAGTTCTAGGTATTCAATTTATTTATTTATTTTTATTAAACTCTAAATCAAATCGTTAATGTGAAAAAAATATTGGGTATAACTATTATACTACGTCAGTAATGTTACATGGTGTAATTATTCACTAATAAGCAAACAAGTCAGCAAGTGAACCCTACAAAAATTCATAACCACCATGTATACATATAACTATCTTCATAATAGAAAGTGGACCCCATTTTATCTAATAGAAAGTGGATCCCATTCCACCCAATATTTACTCGTCAATGTGGTCACCACACGTAAACACCAAGGTTATTTTTGACAATTCACACTTTCCCATTTGCTAATCTACCTCTCAATTAACTATTAATCAGTTTTTCTCCTTAACAGAGACACAGAGAGCGACATAGATAGACGACGACGAGACACAGAGAGCGACATTGGCGTGAACAATAAATAATAATAATAAAAAAACACACACTTTCTCTCTCTTGAAACTCTTCTATCCACAATATATATATATATAATATATATACACGCATGTATATATACGTATATTCTATACCTGTGTTGTCATCAACCACTGTCTTTGCAGTGACAAATGGATTTATGGCTGTGAATTCGCAATAATAAGTCAAGAGAGCTTTTCAGGGTTTTGCAATCCACTGTCCTCGTCCCCACAATATAGAAGGTAAATTTATCTACCCATTCGAGCTCCTTTTCGAGTACCCAATTAGGGTTTCGTAATTGGGTTTGATTTTTCGAGCCGTTATATTCTGTTTTATTTTTGGGGGGGAAAATACTGTTGGTTGCTGAGACAAAAATGTTAGGGAACGAATGAGGAGCGAAAATTGAATTTTTCCTGTTGTATGTTTGGTATTGGAAAAACCCTTTACTTTTTGTATTAAGTTTTTGTTGCCACTCTTATTTTGAAATCAGAAAATAGTGGGTTTCGTGGTTGCTCATGTGTCAGTAATTGTTTTGATTAAATTCTGTGGAGCTGAACAGTATTTGTAGTTGTAGATGAGTGAGATGCGTCTGATCTTCTTGGTTTTTTGGTATATGCAAAGTGGGTGTTGCTTCAATATCTGGCTTTCATTATGTTGTGTGCTTATTTACAAGGTTGTTTCTTGATGTTAGGAGAATTGTTTGTTTAGGCTTATTAGTTTGCATTATATTACTTGTTTTTTTTTTGGGACACTATATTCTTGATGGATTGTATACGGTTAAGCTTTGGGAAAATTTACTTTTTCAGTTGCGCCTGCCTTTTTTGATTGGTGTCGCCTCGTTATCATGGTAAATCTTGTGTTTATTAAAGTACAACCCAAGGCTCCCATTGCATAAGGATCTTATTTTTTCCGTTTGCTCTTTAATGTTTATTACAAATGTATATGGAGTTCAGATTGATTTTATGTTGATTAAGATATATGAATTAAAAAAGAAGTAAATAAATACTGCCATGTAATGCACTATTATGTTATGATGTCCAAAATTTTTTCAATAGACAATTGGCTGAATGATTTGAATTGCAGTATATCTCCTCATTATGACTGTTGTAAGAAGATTAATTTTAAAAAATTGCTTGTAATATGTTGTCCAATGATAATTTAATAGACAATCGGCTGAATGATTTGAATAGCAGCATATCTCCTCATTATGACTCTTGTAAGGAAATTGATTTCAAAAAATTGCTACATAAAATTAACTAAAAATGGTGAATTTAGATGAATTGTCAAATATAATATAAAATCAGAAAAATTGGCAGCAGTCATCCTATTTATTCTTTTTATTTCAAAATAATATCCACATTGGTAGGAATATTTTGAGTAAAAGCGTAACTAACATCCAAAAGAAGGGGCAAAACCGACATACATTACCATGTGAATGGAGTTTTGAGCTAATTTGGAAAGAATTAATACAAGTTGGAGTTACTTTTGTTGATCGAAATTCGATATGACTAAATATTTTTTTTTTTTTTTTTTCAGTTGAAAAAGTAGGACTTATTAGAAATTTTACCAAAGATTTTTGAGGAAAACGTTTTTTTTTTGGTTGAAAAACACTTAACTTCTCTACGGTTGAGAAGTTGGTCCTTATTTGTTACTTGGATTTAGGTGTATGGAAGATGCCATTTCCAAGATCTCTCCGGCCAATGCATGTGGCTGGGGGAGGTAGGATGGGGTGAGTGGATTCGACTGAGGCTTTACCTTTGTCTACCCTTATTACGAAGTTGTTTCCATAGGACTCAAATTGTCTTTTTCAGATTTGATATCACGATCTTGTAGATTAATCTAGGGGGCTCTAATCATGCTCAAATTTCTTCCTATTGGTTAATACTTTAATGTGCTGTACCACAATGTTGAATTTCAGGAGATAAGAGCAGAGAACAGTATTTTGGGTTGTAATAAGTATTTTATTGGATGGGTTCATAATGCCTTTTGCATTATATTGAATAGTTATAGGTACTTGTTTGATTATTTGATATTGTCATTCATTGGTAATTGGTACAGTTATGTTTGTTGGCCTGCAAAATGTATTTCCTGTTAACTTTTCTTATGTAGTGGCTGGTGTAGTAGATTTAGGTACTTGGCCCTTAGTTCTTCCTGAGGAAGTCAAGAATAATGCCAACAATAGCCAAAAATGAAGAACGGAAGCTAGGAACTGGAGAACAAAGCATTCCACCATCCACAGTTCATACGCAACCTTGGTGGCGTGGATTTGGAAATAATGCGATGACTTCTGCAGTGGACAACACTAATGGTTCTGCCACCCCTGGAGTTACCCAATCACAAGCCAATGGTGATGGTGTCATTGAAGGGACACATATCATAGCCCCACAATCTGGTATTAATTCTTTCATTTTTGTATATAATGCAAATAATTACGGGGCATGAACTTATCAAGTACCTTGATATAGAAGTAAATTACATGTAAAGAAACATTGATACACGGAATATAAGTTTATTCCTAGGGGAAATATTGTTCAAACAAGGTTTGGTTGTAAAGGAAAACTATGCTCAATAGTGACGGATACTAGAGGTTAAAAATGTGGGTATTGGGAGTAGTGGCAAATGCCTTGTTTAGAAAACGAGAAAAATATTTAATAACCTTTAAAAGCGAACCAAACAAAAGCCAAGTATACTATTTTTTAAGTAGAAGAATGGACTTCTTGGCATGTAAAGATTGTAAGGTTATCCGGGGGAGAGCTTAACATCTCAACATAGGTTAACAATTCTAAATTTATATATTAAAGGGTAACATAGAGTAAGGAGAAGTATTAAAAAAACAAGAATGGGATGGTGGAATCTAAAAGATGAGAAACAAGTACCATTTAGGAGTATAATGTTTAAGGAGGCCGTATGGAACCTAGATCATGAGATTAACATTATGTGGAGTAGGATGACGGAATGCATTAGAAAAATTTGGAAAGAGGTTCTTGGTGAGTCAAAGGGTAGAGGGTTTGTGAGAAAAGAAATTTGGTGGTGGAATGATGATGTACAAGATGTAGTTAAAACAAAGAAATAGTCCTTTAAGTGATGGCAAAATGATAGAAATAACGAGAACTTCCAAGTATATAAATTAGCTAATAAAAAGGTTAAAAAGATAGTTAGAGACGTAAGTTAAAAGCCTACGACAAGTTGTACAAAAAGCTAGATAGTAAAGAGGGAGAAAAAGACATCTACAAACTAGTTAAAATTAAAGAAAGAAAAACAAGAGACTTTAATTAAGTTAAGTTCATAAAGGGCGAGGATTCAAAGGTTTTAGTTAAGGATGAAGTACATGACCGGTGGAAAGACTATTTTGAGAAACTATTAAACAAAAATCACTTAGAAAACTTAGAAGAGATAGAAAATGGTAGAATTCATGACATTAGAGTACAAACGTTCTTTCGTAAAGAATTCGGAGGTAGAGATTGCATTGAAAAAAATGAAATTAGGCAAAACTTTAGGACCGGATGAGATTCCAATTGAGGTTTGGAAGTGCTTAGGGAATGATGGGGTATTGTGGCTAACGAAATTATTCAATGGAATTATGGCTACTAGAAAAATGTAGAGGGATAAAATTTATGAGTCATACAATGAAGTTATTGGAAATGGTCATTGAACGTTGCCTAAGAGTTGAGACTACAGTTTCAAAAAATCAGTTTGGGTTTATGCCTAGTAGATCAACTATGGAGGCTATATATTTATTAAGGACAATCATAGAAAAATATAAAGAGAAGAAGAAAATTTTCCATATGGTATTAAGAGATCTCGAAAAGGTGTATCACAAATTGCCTAAAAATATAATATGGAGGGTGCTTGAGAAAAAAAGTGAGGAATAGGTATATTTAGGTGATAAAAGACGTGTATGACGGGGTTATGACTACAATTAGGTCTTCCGTGGAAAAAGTAAAAAATTTTCAATTACAGTTGGATTATACCAAGGATCTGTCCTAAGTTTATACTTATTCGCTCTAACTATGGATGAACTCACTAGCACATTCAAGATGATGTTCCACGGTGTATACTATTTGCAGATGATATTGTCTTAGTAGATGAAACTCGAAGGGGGATTAACAATAAGCTAAAATTTGGAGAGAGACACTTGTCTTAAAAAGGTTTAAAATAAGTAGGAGTAAAATTGAATATATGTAATGCAATTTTAGTAGTAGAAGAAGTAGACATAGTAGAAAAGTTGATTGAAAATCAAGAAATACCAATGAGTAAACGATTTAGATATCTAGGATCGATCATTAAAAATAATAGAGAGATTGGAGATGATGTACTTCATAGAATCAGCGTCGGTTGGCTTAAGTGGAGGAAAACCTCTTGCATATTAGGTGATAGAAGGATACCTATAAAATTGAAAGACAAGTTTTACCGAATAGATATAAGGACAACAATGTTGTATGAGATAGAATGTTGGGCAATTAGGAAACAATATAGTGACAAAATGAGTGTAGCGGAAATGAAAATGTTAAGATGAATGTGTGGAAAAACTAGAAAGGATAGAATACGAAATGACTTTATTAAAGAAATGGTAGGAGTAACTCCAATTGAGGACAAATTGAGAGAGAATAGAATAAGATGGTTTAATTATGTTCAACGGAGGCCGATAGAAGCACTGGTTAAAAAAAGTGATATAATTTTTCTTAATTGTACTAGGAGTAGGGGTAGACCTATTAACATTGAACGAAATAATAAGAAAAGATATTAAAATATTTAATTTAAATGAGCGTATAACGCATGATCAAAATGAATGGCGAAGACGGACTCATAACCGACCCCAAATGATTGGGATATAAGGCTTGGTTTGGTTTGGGTATTGGGAGAAGTTGGAAAGAGATTGACTCTAAAGGTTGAGCGACATTAAACACCATTTTATGTTACATGGATGACCAACACCAAACTGAAAGTTAATAAGAGGTGCCCAATTACATTCTTTTTTTTTAATTTTTTCGGGAAATCGGTGCCCAATTACATTTGCCATTGGGAATCTTAAAGGGACAGTCAAGTGTGATGTTTTCCTATGCACATTTGTCATACCTTTTTAGGGAAAACATGGGCATGGGATCGTGATGCAGCATGCCGAATGCGCCAACCCATGTTCTTTCATTGATGGACAAAAGTACACAGTTATTTGTGCAATAGACACGCAAATAGTGACGTTGACTAGGCTTCATTATTGATTCAAATTCAAAGAGCTTCTCCATCAGATGATATTCTTGGCCTTTCTCCACACTTGCCAATGTTAAGTTATTTTTCAGTGGACGGGAATTGATGGCTTAGCCATTGTATTGGTGTACCAAAATGATCCACGTTGTAAGCCTTAACATAATACTATTACTTTTGTCTAAAGGGGTGTTTCAGTGTAGGTTTGGTGGATGAGTAAATTACAAATATTGATATAACTTAGGTTTGCTAGAATGTGAAATCCATTGAGAATTTGATTGACCATCTTTGTGTTTCTGGACCCAATCCTTGCAAGGTTGAGGTAATGTCTTCATCTTTCTTCTTTTATATTTTTTATTCTATTTTCTTGATTTCTTCCCTTCTTGTTCTACATCAAAGTGCCACAAACATTCGGACAGCTCTGCTTTTTCAATTGTTCCTTGCTGTTTTTAATTTTTCTTCATCCTCTCTATTTGTAATCACTTAGGACTTCTTACCTTCCTCATAAAAATCTATTTTTCTTGTTGAGAGCTAAGTGTGGATGAGTATACTGTTTTTTAGTTTTCACTAAGTTGTGCCACAGAAAAATTCACACAACTATGCTCTTTTTATTTTTCCTTCCTATTTTCTGTTTTTCTTCGTTCCCTTTACCTGTAGTCACTCTGTTCTTCTCACCTTTCTCTGAAAAATCTGTTTTTCTTATGGAGAACAAAATCTGGATGACTACTGTTTCTCAGTTTTCTATAAGTTGTGATCTAGTGAACTCTCCTTCCCTTGCCACAGTGCAATCTTTTTCCATACTAATAAAGATTACCTGTTTAGTTTGAAAAGTTGGAAATAAAAATTAAAATAAAATGTGAGGTACTCTGTAAGACCTTAGAGAATTATATGCTGCTAACTGCAATGATTTGCTATGTCCACTGTGAACAACTGGTGCATAGATTTACAGTCCAACTGTGGTGCAACTTTCCAGGGTTTTGAGGATCTGGTGTACAATGTTTTAAGTGTACATTATATGCTTTAGAAATTCAGGCCAGGTCTTGAATTGAAAGTTGAACATTTTCTTGATTATTTTCATGATCAGGTGACATCGGTGTCATGGATTTTCTTTGTTTGTTTAGTCATATTTGAGATCTCCAGTGTTATATTTTCTTTGTGTCTCAAAGTTTGTACTTGCAGGTATGGAGTTTAGTAGTGATACTGATGAAGATCATCCTTTCAGGATTGAATGGAAATAATTCCCAAGAACAGCAGCATCCCAAAACTGTTGCATCTTCAGCTCCAGTCATGGGCGAGCACCTCAAAACAAATTCCCAAATGGAACTTGTTGGTCACTCGATTGTAAGTTATGACACTAGGAATATCTTGTGAGGAGTGAGGGCAATAGTCCATAGTTTACGAATGTAGGAGTTTGAGCTTGCTAATTTTGGGTATGTAGTTAGGATTTTGTTTGTTTACTTTCTACTTAACTTTTTTCGGCAGATGTTGGGGTCATATCCATGTCCAGATCCACGATATGGAGGAATAATGACTTATGGGGCGCCTGTAAGAATGCAACCTCTCTCTCTCTCTCTCTCTCTCTCTCGTGTGTGTATGTATGTGTGCATATGTGCATGCATACATATGTTTTTGTACCAGCTCTGTATGGCAGTCCTACCCATCCTCAATGGGATACTTGTATGTTTGAATTATGGGTCCTGTCTTCTTTATGTGATCTATAATTAGGGTGGGATTATTTGATTATTTCTTTCTTTCTTTGGTTGGAATAGCAAAGGTGGTAGTAGTGCTGTAAGATCTGAGTCTGGCATGCCATACATTCAGATTCCTGACCACTCCCTACCCCGGTCCTTACTAAAGTATTATTATTTCCGGAGATGGAATGAGATCCTCTATCTTGTGCATCATTTGGAATTTACATTTATTTACCATTAAAAACGTCAAATGTCGCTTGCTTTTTGGTTGTCTCCTTGGTTTTGGATGTGAGCATGCCTTCCTCTTGGGACTTTCTACTAGTTATTTGTTATAAGCGTCAGGAGAAGTACTACTTCATTTTTTCTACGAGTTTTCATTGCTGCTGCAGCATTTGATATGTGCGCGGGTGCATGACTTATCTGCATTATCTGGGGGTGCATTCCATTATTATTCCTCACATGGAACTGTTGAATTCATATTGGATAAAAACTTATGGTTAGATGAGTTTTGTAGGACCAATTTTCAATCACTTGAGGATCTCATGCCATATACTCCCTCACTCGATAATTTTGATGTTAGGTACACCCTCACTTATTCGGAATCCATCAGACTAGAATGCCTTTGCCTCTTGAAATGGAGGAGGAACCTGTTTATGTGAATGCAAAACAATATCATGGAATTTTAAGGCGAAGACAGTCACGAGCTAAGGCAGAGCTGGAAAAAAAAGCAATAAAAGCTAGAAAGGTATGTGTGCATAGTTTGCATTTTGTATGTTAAAAATTGAAGACCTGGCTATCCAAACTCTGCTACACCAATAATCTGCATTTACATGTATGCATGTGTTAGAATGTTGATATTTCTTAATGTAATTGAAGGTTGGAAGAGGTCAATGTCTAGTACAGTTAGATACCTTTACTTGGTATTAGGCCCTTACTTTTTTTTTTTGGGTTTCCATGAACTTAATTCCGCAGATTCACACACGCACATCCAAATTTGTTGGGACATTGTGGAGGAATAAATACTCGTCAGAAATAAATTTGAATATTAAAGTATTGAAGATTGTAAAGCTAAGGTTCAAAATAGTACAATGCAAAAAACTACAATATAGGCTGGTGTGTTCCATATATTTAAATGCTACTTATGTGTGGTTGATATGAATTTCTTTTTTCTTCTATTAGTTCATCAAGCATTTGTTTTATCCCCCAATGGGCAATGAGTATAATTCATAATTTTATCATTTATTTTCTATAAATGTTTTATGATTCTATAATTCAATTTCTTTTTGTGACATGGGATTATTGAAATCAACTTATATATGTGCCTTAAAAGGGCACATTTTCGAAGAGCATAATTGGGGTTCAAGTTAGAATTGACCGAATGCATATAATTACGCTCTCTTTTTCATCAACAATATGAAGATCCTGCTTTTTTTTCCTCTTTTTTTTTGTATTTTGTTTTTTTTTTTTTTGGGGGGGGTTGCCTGGGCAGAAGTTACATCAGCTCTTTCTTGCGGTCAGGGCAAGGTAGGGAGTGTTTTCTCCCCTCTCTCGTGCTTATCCTCCCGTTTTTATAATGGGGGCTCCATCAGCCTAATTGTGGGGGAATTAAACTATGTACCTGGCTTGTCATATAAAGGATATTAAAGCTGAGTTCCACATTTTTTGTGCGTGTGAGGGTGCTGGTGGTAGTTTTTTTTTTTTGGGGGGGGGGGGGGGGGGGGAGAGGGTTGGAAGTTCAAGGGAGTTGCTTTTAGATGGTGTTCACTGCTTTGCAAACTTGTTGACATGAGAAAGACGATGTAGCATCTTTCTCCATATTGTGGAAATGATTTTCCCAATGCAGGGAATTCGGAGGTTTAGGCAACCTAAGTCTGATAATGTAATTGACAGTGAACATGTTCATATAAAGTTAGCAGATTGTCAAACACTATGAATATGAAGTATACCTCTTTTTGGAATCTTGGCGAATTGGAAGGCAGCTTGTGATTGATTAGCTTGTTATCTTGGTTTTTTTTCCTTTTCTATGTTCTGCTTTTTGATGGTTTGTATTTTGGCTCGACTACTTGTCCATCCCTGTGCTACATTTTTTTACTTTTAATAAAATGGTGTCTTCTATAAAAAAAAAAAAGGTATCTCTCTTGAGACACTCAGTGTGTGCAGGGTTTTAGGTTTTACCATTTTTTCGTAATTGATTCTATATTTGGAGAGCCAATGTGACTTCAAAGGTGCAAATTTGTGCACGTATACTTGCTCATGATAATGATGAGTTTCAAAGGAGGAGACCTAAGACTTGTGTAACAGGGTATTGTGTGTAGAGATGGTAGGGAAAGCGTGGATCATTTATTTTGTATTGCTCCATGACGCTTTCACTATAGAATAAGTTGTTTGATTTGTGGGACATTGTTTGGTAGCGCCAAGATCAATGACATCTATGATTTTTTTGGATGTTATGGGTTTGGGAGGAAATAAAAGAATGAAGATCCTTTGGAGTAGTGCTTTTTTTTTTTTTAACTACTATTTGGGTCATTTGGTTGGAGAGGAACACATGGATCTTTGAGGAGAAAAGTGAATGGTTATGGGGCCGACTATATTTCTTGGCTTCCTTTTGGCCTCAATGTCTAAAGAGTTTGCGAGTATTCCTCTTTTTTGCATTATTGCAAGCTGGACAGCTTGTTGTGGAACCATAGTTGTTCTCACCTGTCATTGGGTTGGACGATTTGTCCACCTTTGATCGGTTTTTGTAACTTCTCTTATTTTGGTTTAGTAATAAAATTACTGTTTCATATCAAAAAAGAGAGTTGAGGTTTTACCTTTTTGATTAGGGTCTCTTTTGTTGTTGCATAATGCTTCATTTAATTGCAGCCGAACTGCCTTATCTTATCTACAGAGGACCGTGCTAGAGAGGCTTTTATATGTAGCACATGTTCCCCATTTATTTGTTTGATTAAATAAACTGCTGCAAAGGTCAGAATGGTTTCAATGATGCTTTGCTAGAGAAATGGGAGGTCTTGAGACAGCAGCGTATTTCTTTCTGTTAATCATATGTTGAAATCTAAAATTTCATGCAATAGCTGGAAATGAAGGCCAGAATGGATTGAACTATTGTTTGGTAAAGAAATGCGAGGTCTTGGAACTGCACAACAGTTCAGTTCTTTCAATTTATCTGAGTGTGGAAAAGATACTAAGAATTTTGTTGAGGTTAATTATAATGTTGAAATCTAAAACTTCTTGCAATAGCTGGAAATAAGGGCTGTGTTAATGATCTTTGCTGATTTATAGGTGGAAGAGCACACAGGTGCAAATGCTAGTTTCTGAAAATGCCCTTTAAATAAAAACTCTAAAATACTGTAAGTAATGTCAGTTATGCGAAATGCAAGAAGACCATCATGACACCTTGTGTCAATGCTGAAAATGCAACAAGATACATTGATATGGGTGTGATGGGGATCAAGACTTTAAAGCACGTAATTCGGCAATAGAGAAGAAAAACCCTCCATGGGCCCAAAAAATTGGTTTCTGGTTCCCACTATCGGTGTCACATGATCAGGACTTCAGGAGCTATACTTGAATGTGAATGTGTTTCTGCTTGCCCATAGGATTCTAACCCCTCGTGCGTTAGAAAATCCAGACTTCTCGTAGCAGGGTATCCCAGGAATTTTACAAATTAGGGGTATTAAGTTAGTTTTTTGTTCTTTTGTGTCTTGGTTATTAGTTATTTGGATGCAGTTTAGGTAGTCCTTTTTGTTGTTTGGACTATGGACTAGTCTCTTTATCTATGAAGTTCTCTCATAGGAGAAGTTTCTAGTTTGCAAGCTATGCTTTTATATAAGCAATCCTTTGTAATATAATTCATTTATGAAAATCTCTCTTCAGAATTTTCTCCTTTCATCGTGAGATTTCCTTGGATTTCTGTGTTAGATGAGATGGGAGTGAGACTCTTAGAAGACTTAGCAACACTATTTAAGGTTTTCTATCTGTTTTTTCTTCCTCCTCTTGTCTTTCTTTTGTTAATTTTCAATCCCAGCCAGCACTACAGCAAGCAATTAATAATTACCTGACGATTTGAGCACCAGATCCTTGGTTATTCCCTTGCGGTCCAGAAAATCTTACAACTATTAACATTCAGTTTCAGGCAGAAAACAGCATTGAAGCGCAATGAAATCAAGTCTATATCCATCCAAAACCCTAACGCTACCCTATCAAACTTAAGTTTAAAGCTCTCGTCAACTACTATTTGATGATTCCAATCTGCCTTAATTCCCTTGTTTAAGGCTCCATCTTGTATCAGAGGATGTTCGATATATTTGTGCTATTTGGTCTTAAGAAAATTGCATTCGTATTAGGGTTTTGTCTACCACTTTCTTGTTCACAGTTCCTCCATTGTAGTTATGATCTCTGTTTTGCCTGGCTAAACTCATTGAAATGTTTTAATATTTCATTTTGTTTCCAGTTGGTGCTCTCTGAAAGTTCTTGTGTACGTGTTTGAGTTGAAATTAAAGATCTTGAATTCAAGGGTTTAGAGTAGAGAAGAGGCAAGAGAGGAGAAAAGAGAGTGAAGAGAGATTAGAAAGTAGGGTTTTGGAGAATGAGAGATTATTAGCCGCTTTTTTCGTCACTCTATTTATATCAACTCATTATAAACTGGAGATTAAAATAATGCCCTTAATTAAAATAACCAGACATTCTACACTCCCCCGCAAGTTGGAGCATAGATATCTTTCATGCCTAACTTGCATACATCTGAATGAAAAATTCTAGTATTAACCCCCTTAATAAACACATCGGCTAATTGTTCTTTGGATGGCACAAAGGGCATACAAATTAACCCATTATGTAGCTTCTCTTTAATAAAGTATGTGTCAATTTCAATATGCTTTGTTTTGTTATGCTGAACTGAGTTGTGAGCAATATTTGTGGTAACCTCAGTATCCCTATATATGTGCATAGGTTCATCACTCGAGACATCCAAGTCTTCTATTAAGGTTTTTAGCCATATAAATTTATTAATACCATGAGCCAGAGCCCAGTATTATACCGTTGCACTCTTGCTTGCTCCGTGAAGTAACTAGATTTCTTCCTACAAAGGTACAGTAACTTTTAGTGGGCTTCCTAATCTCAATTGAGTTTGCTCAATCTATATCTGTGAAGGTTTCTAATCTTAGATGATCTTGCTTTGAGCATAATATTCCTTTGCCTGGAGATGATTTGAGATATCGCAGTATACGATGAACTGTCTCTTGATAAGGAACCCAAGGAGCATGCATGAATTGGCTCACAACATTCACCTCATATGCTATGTCTGGGCGAGTATGAGAAATGTATATAAGTTTCCCAACAAGTCTCTGATGACTTGATCACCTTCATTACTTCGTAATCTATGATTTGTCTCAATAGGTGAGTCTACTGGTCTGCAACCTAGCATGTTAGTTTCCTTCAAGAGATTAAGGATATACTTCCTATGTGAGATGAAAATGCCTTTATCTGATCTGATGACTTCAAGAACATCGCGACCTAAAACTCCTCACGTTGTTGCCGCTGAATCTCCAGATCTTCACTCAGTGGCTGTACAACATAAGTTCTTTCCACAATCCTTTCAAAATGCCATAATGTTCAAGCTAGAGACTTGTTGCCTTGCTTGATATTAAACAGGCGCTCAAAAAGTTCAATAGATTCGAGATTCATGTTCTCGTGAGTACATCTCTTCTAGTGAGTCTCACATCTTCTTAGTTGTATCAAGAAGCTAAACATCAGAATCTACAACGGGTTCCATACTAAACTTATCACTGAGGAATTTTCACTACAACTGTCTTTAGAATCTTTAAGTCCGCAGGACGAGGACTTTCGGTCAAATAACATGTGACCATGAGTGATAACTAGTCCCATTCAGTTTCATAGAGGTAATTTGTCGAACTTGATCATCTGTTGAGATAATCTGTCTGACTGGATCACCTACAAAAGGATTTTTATTTTTTACTATCATTCGAAGTCACTATGTAACTAAAATACCCAACAACCAATCACCCAAAACAACGTTAATCAGATTGCCCTAGTACAAATCCAACACAAAATGCAACAAATACATCGGATGTAACACAAAAATATGCCACACATAAACACTGCAAAATTAGCACAATAAGGCAAACCCACCCACCAATAGCACATTAGAGCTCAAAACATGAGGCCCAGAGTGCCAAAAAATCAAAGCTGCTTCTATCTGCCCCCGAGTGCCAAAATCTCAAAGCTGAATCTGCCCAAGAGTGCCCAAAAAACAAAGGCAACTACTTCAATCTGCCAAAAAACCTCCCACACGCCACAAACAACCATGGGTGACTTCTAGAAGATCCCTATAGCCTTGTCGCACCCCTCTGTAAGGGAAGAAAACATCGTCAGTTGTCGGATTATCAAAGAAATCGGGGTCAATTTTTGGCAAAACATTCGAAAATGGTAGTTGTATTTAGATGACCTCAAAAAATTTAACAAAAATCAACATACATCTCGGCCCAAAGAGTCAACCATAGACCTGAGTTTTGGTCACCGAAAGATGTTGAGATCAGCATGACACTATCATTAGTTTGTTGATGCCAACAACTGGATTTGTGTTGTATTCTTTCTCGAGTCTTCTGCTATATTGATGACTATTTGCCTTGAATTGATTACTTTGCTACCAAGTTGAGACAGTAAAAGTAATATTAGGGTTAGAAGAGGAGAGAAAACAAGGAGAGCCAAAAAAGAGAGAATAATCAGTTGTTGCTTGTGTACGCAATGTTGCCCTACATCATTTTATTTAAATAAACTGATACTATTGGTACTTACACTGTTACCCTATACTATTAATAACATAAAATAAGAACCCTAACAGGTCCCATCACTTTTTTGCCATGTAAGCAAGCCAGAGACAGCCATTGAAAGACTCTTTACATCACTAGCTTTTATGATATCGTGGACTTCATTTTGACATTCTCGTTCCTATGTATCTTAAAAATGAATATTTTTTGGGTGTTACCTTAAAATCATAATAACCTCACAAATATTTAGAGCGTTTTGCAAGTTTCATTCATTCAGTAATCATAAAGTATCTTGAGAGGGACACCTAGCTGTGAAGTAGAAAGTTTTGTTAACAACTTGATCTGATGTGTAAATTACACATGCTCTCTGGTGTTGTGGTGACGGGCTTGACCATCCCAGGTCAGTAGTTATGGCTTAAATCGAATATTCTGCAACAAGAGGGAACCTCAAGGTAACGTTGTGGGGCGACCACCCTTTTTTATCGGCAAAAAAAAAAAAATAGTAAAAATATTACACATCTGATCTGAGAATCTGACATTCTATATTTATCTTGTATGGGGCTGTTAACATGCATTCCTTCTATAATGTCACTTTTCTGCCATCTCAACATTTTTTTACGAGTTCATAGTATTATATTTTCAGATAGCTTCAACATACTAATATTTTTATTCTCTTTTTCACCAATTTAGCCATATCTTCATGAATCTCGACACCAACATGCTATGAGAAGGGCAAGGGGCTCTGGTGGTCGTTTTCTTAATACCAAAAAGCTTGATGGTAATGCCACGAATCACATGTCAGAAGAGGAGCCAAAATCTGGAGCAAATGTTTCTGCTCAGCAGGGAGAGATGAGGCGTACTGTTGAAGACATGAATAAAGCACTTGCTTTGTCAAATGTCAATGGTAATGGCCATGGCCAGTTCTCGATGTACCATTCACAGTCAGCTAGCGGCGGAGGGGTTGCCCCATATGGGGCTGGACCCCTCAATTGAGAAGCGCTTCCCCTCTGCAGACGGAGTGGTCACTCCAACAGTCTCCGTTGTTACAACTAATCATGCCCTAATGCTCAATACATTGGCCTTCCCACATCTTCTGAATGTGTTTGATGGAGGCAAGACTGGTGGAACTGATCACTCCTACTTTACTTGGGTGGCCTTCCCTACTGCGTGGCTATTCCCAGGCAATTCATTCTTGGCTTTGGTTACTTTTGTCTTGTTGGGGTTGAGGTGAGGAAGGACGAATATATGGTGGGCCTCACACTGCCTTTAGTCTGCCATGACTTCTATTCCTCTACCATTCACCCCTCCTGTAAATTAGAAGTAATGAACTAACCATGTATTGAAAGCTGTGAAACCGGAAACTCCAACCCAAAAAAAAAAAAAAGAAACCGAGGGGTTTCAAATGTGTGAAAACTGTCTCGCACACCAATTAATCTACACTCTGATTGTGTTTGTGTTTCCTTTCCTTTGAGTTGGTGGTGGTGGTCTATCTTAATTTGGTGTATTTTTTCGATTAGTCCATGTCTTGCACCACAGGGTCAGTGAGGGCGGCTTCGGGTAGTCTCCCAGGGGCTCACTCTTTCTTCCCCATTGTGAGATTGAATCCCCCAACACCAAAAAGGAAAAGATTGTGCCCACATCTCATCATGGTGGGATATGCCTGTTCTTTCAGAAAGTGAATGATAATGCAGGATTTGTGTTTTCTGTGGCAATTTGGGGGATCCTTATGCTTAAGTTGGTTGTATGAGGGTGGTTTGAATCCTATTGGTTTTACGTTGCAAGGGAAATTACTTGGGTGGCAATTTTTTTATTGTACAGAAATAAGGAATTTCACTGGTAGGCAGACTGCAGAACAGTGTCCATGGCCGAGTAACATTAGTGTGTGGCGGTAGCGGTGGGGTGTTCTGATGTGGAAGTTGCCATGGTGGTGGAGGGGTAGCGATGGCGGTAGCATGATGTGCAGTGTGGTGGCTAGGGTGTGGTGTGTCTGTACTAGGGATGTCAATGGACCGGACCAAAGCGGGGGCGGAGAGTGTAGTCTTCATTCCCATATCTGTTTAAAAAATCTCCGTCCATCCCCGGTCTACCCCCGTTAACGGGTATAGTTTTCATCTCCATCCCCGTCCCCGCTTCTCCCGTACCCGCCCAAGCCCAAGCCTAAGCCTAAGACCAAGCCAATATTTCTCACTTCTTCTCCTTCCATTGCTTGTAATCAATTACATGTAAAAAAAAAAAAATTATGTACCTATAATATAAATAATTTGGCCTCTATAATATGCATATGATGTAAAAATGCAAGCTCAACATAAAAGAGTTTGACTTGACATCTGGTGTTTCCCCTTGGTTCCATCCCCTTTTAATTTATGCTATAATCTTTAGGTTCGTGTGAAATGGAATGAATATTAGGAGGGGCTCTAAGAGAAGGTATATTTGCTTGCCAGTGAAAAAAAATCTAGAAACTAGTACATTCATTTTTTAACGAGGAACTAACTGCATTAAAAATCTTGAAATTTAGAGAGAAAAAAAAAAATACCTTCTATCAAAACCAACATGGTGTGGGGGATTGGAAGTTAGGGAAAACGAATTGATTCAACTATTATTTTCAATTAGAAATAATCCACGAGCATGAGTCAACTAGGTATAGAAAAATTTATGCAGCCGTTGGCTATTAATCAACATGCAACAAAATGCATTTTATATATATATATATATATATTGACGGGTAATCGGGGACGGGGAGGGGCGGGGCGGGGGCAAGGGTAAGTCCATCCCGCCTTCACCCCCGCACGGGTTTATACGGGTATTCCCGTATACGTCTATCGTCTAATACATATAGTCCATCTCCGGTCCAAACGGGACGGATTTGGACGAATACCCGTTTTTTTCCAGTCCACTGCCATCCCTAGTCTGTACATGGGTTTGTGAAAGAAAATAGGGAGGGAGGGAGGGAGGGGGGGAAGGTTATAAACTGTGGTTTCAGTGGAGGAAACGTAATTTTTTCTGATGTAATTTTTACCAGTACAATATATATATATAAAATTCTTTTTTCTATGTTAAGTTAAAATAAGATGATATTAGGTAATACTTTTGATCAACTTAACAGTTGACGGAGGAACTATAATGCAACTAAACTGAGCTAATGGATTCTATTGCCATTTTTTAATAATCTTTTTTAATGTTAATTTTTATTTATTTATTTTTTTAAATTAAACCCACTTACGAGCGACTTTATTAAAGAACCAAAATAATGAAGATATTGGGGGTACATAATTCTTAGTTCGTGTTATTTTCAATATAAAAGAAAGTCCTCGTTTTCTCTTTGAACAAAGGTATTGCATCAATATTTCTCTCTTTTTTTTTTTCCCTAAATAAATACATGTCTTTTTGTAAATATGTTAAAATTAACTAAATTAATTATCTTAATTTATGTCCTATTAATGTCATTTTTATTTTTTCATGAATATACTCGTTCCGATTATTCATCCAGCTTAATATGTTTTATTATTTACATCTCACTTAAAAAAAAAAACCCTCTTCAAAAGTTTATGGACAAATGACAATTTAAACTTTAAAAGATTTTCATGTTCTTAGTTAATAATAGATTAAAATTTTTTATATCACACTCTCAATTAAATAAAAAGTTAAAAATGTGTTTTAATTTAAGCAAATTAAGTACAAAATTTTCACTAAAAATATTAGAAATTGAGTATTATAAAAAATAATAGTGTATAGAAATAGAATAACATGATAAATGTAACAAAAAAATTGATGAATATTTAGTTTTCAACTATATTGTTACAATATAAATATTTAATCTTTTATTATGGTGGAAATTGAGAATTTACTGCGTAGTTTTCTTTTTTCCTACTATTTCCATTTTCTTTGTCTTTATTTTGATGTTACCATTTTTTTTTGGTTCAACGGTTAGAAGTGTTAAAATCAGCAGGGCCGGGCCAACAGTGTTAAAAAAAAAGCGTGGGCTTTAGGCCCCAAATTTTTGAAAGACCCCATAATTTTAAATACATAACTAGTCCACACAAAAAATTTAAATTTATGAAAATTTTAACCCTTACAAAAAGGCCCCAAAAAATTTAAGCCCAATCAAAAAATTATAATTTCAATAATTTGAGCCTAAAATTAAATTCATAACATTAAAAACTCAAAAATAAAAAAATTTTAAAAACAAATAAAAAAAATATTCAAAAGTTAACTCATATTTACTCACATCCATTCTCTCGCTCTCTCTCTTAAAAAACAAAAATAAAGTATCACATCCTCCTCTCTTACTTAAAAAAAATTAAAAATATTTTTTATTTTTTTAAATAATACTAAAAATAAAAAGGCCTTATTTAGTATTACTGTTTTACTCCTCAAATTACCTTGAGCCGTTCATGCGAATCAGTTTACACGCATCTCGACTAATTTTTTCTCCGATCCAGTTAAAGGTATGTCATTCATACTGGTACTAAAATATTCACGAAAAATAAATTATTTATAATTAAGAATAATTTACAGCTGATTCCGTTACCGTTACCACTTGAATTATGGTTATCATTTTTGGTTGCCCTAAGAAGTCCATCAATTAATTATCTTTGATCTTATACTTTAGAACTTTTGCTATTTGAAAATCTCCTTCTTTCCCAAATCAAACTAAAATTCAGGTTTCGAGTCTCAGAATACCGCATCTGCTTATTGTCGCCCCAAACAGTTCCTGAAAGCTCAAATGCACCTCCCGACAGAAAGGTCTCTCTCTCTCTCTCTCCCTCACACACACACACACACACCCTCTTGTTTACACAGTGTTAGGGTTTCTCATTGTCAGAGAGGCGTTCCTGTCTTGCATGAAAATGATGTGTACCTTGGGGGTGTGTTTGTGTGTGTGTGACGGAAATTCTAAGCTGAAATAGTAGTTTCTTGGAAGCATTGGTTGAGGCTGAAACAGGATTTTCTTGAGAGCAATGCCTAAGTTATTTACAAATAGGCCACTCCAAGGGTTGTTTGTTAGGTGGTTTTGTTCATTTTAGGGTCTCTTGAATTAATACAACTTCATGGATGAGTGATGCGGGTAAGACCTATGTAGAAAGTGTAGCTGAGAATTTCTGATTGTACTGTCAATGGTGTGGTGGGGGAACCATGGCAAAAGGGTAATCCGTTGCCGTTAAGGGTTGAACTTTAGAATGGAAATTGTTGCTGAAAAATGTCCAAATCATACAATCATTTAATTGTTAATGTTGAAGTTAGGGTAGCAATGATGCAGAAAAGAGGATAGGTGTATCTTCTAAAGCAAAAGTCATTAGAAAGATCCAAGGAGCACAATCAACAATATGCTCAAGTATACTATGACAAGAAAGAAATTCCCTAATTGCGAAATTCTTAGAAATTTTGATCTGTTTAATTTTTCTTGGAGAAATTTTGTACAGTGAGACATTAGTGAAATTAGTATGGTCTTATGGAAAAGACTATGTCCAGTCAAGATTCAAGAAGGGGAGCTGAGATAGAGGTTTTTGTCCCTGGTTACTAACGCGTTAGACATTTGGAGCTGATTAATCTTTAGTAGCAGAATT
The DNA here is from genome assembly GCA_951799425.1 of Ilex aquifolium. NCBI lineage: Eukaryota > Viridiplantae > Streptophyta > Magnoliopsida > Aquifoliales > Aquifoliaceae > Ilex > Ilex aquifolium. The sequence continues at coordinate 7,992,172 of OX637395.1, forward strand.
TTTCGTTGGACGAGACTGGCATGGAATTGAGTTCGAAAAATAATTGTTCCATGTCCTCCTTTTACAGGATTATTTATCACTACTTAAAAAGGATGTTTTGGGCCATAGTCACCAAAAACTATGAAGGAATTTCACTTTTTTGTATTTTGGCGGGATGGAGGGCAGTTTGTGATTTATAGGCCGAGGTTCTCTGCATTCTTAAATGCTAATTATAATTTTCTCACACATTTTCCGTATCCCATTGATGAGAAATTTAGTAATCTGAAAATGGTGCATGAAACTTGTGAAAAGTGGTGCTCCCTTTTGCTAGCGTGTTGCAGAGGTAGAGGAACCATGATTTCTTTCATGCCAGGTTGATACTAGGCATTCTGAGGGATATGTTGCTCTTCAATGAATTTTGTACTGGTGTTTTCGTTATTACATTCCAATTATTGTTAAAACAGAATTTTCCCTTCGTTTTAGTGTTTGCTAATTGCTGTACCTATATTTCTGTTATCTTGAAAAATAAAAACTGTTATGATGGTGTACAAGGGTTAATTCTTGCATATTCTAGATGGTAATTTCTGGATTGAATGGTCACTTTTTTCCTTCCTCTTTGGTTGAAGGTGTACTGTACAGTTAAAGTCTTTAGTTGCTGCCTTCTTTGAAATTATTATAGTTGTCCTGAATACAATGGAGAATTTTTAGTTGAGGTAGGTGTATAGACCTAATAGCGTGAAGGAGGCCTCTTTGTTGTGAGTGTAGAGTTTAAAAGGCTGTGCAGATTGTGAAGATGGCAGTGAGACGAGGTGACGGGTGGTAAGGGAAGGGGCAGATTGAGCACTGCAGGATGGTGGGGATGATCTGAAAAGCGAAATCCTTTGTACTTTGTTGGACATTTCAAATAAATTTTGCTATGCCTTGGGAGATATTACTCTTAAGGAACAACCAGTTAGTGGAGATTTGATGATTAACACTAGGTGGCCATCTCAGATTCTCAGTGTTCTGAGGCACAAGGTGATGAAAACATAAGGGGGCAGACTTGTAGGCAAATATGGTGCTTTCCCTTCCCTCAATAACTGCACCACCCTTGAGGGTTTCGAGCGGACATGGTGCTGAAGTACTGCAGTGTGCCTGTCGACGTTTCAACACCTGTGTCTCATCAGATGCGTCAAATTGTGGAGGTGTTGGGGGATCATGTACCAATTGGCAAACTTGCTTAAATTCTGTTAAGTTCCTTTAAAAGCAGATTTGATGGAGTCTTTCATCAAATTGTCAGATTAAGATAACACTTTACAGGATGGTCATTTACTGAGCATGATATTGCCCTCATTCGCAATAGCTGTCGTGTCTGAAAAGAGTTAAAAAAAAAAAAAATTTGATGTTAAATGGTTGAAGAAGCGGTATAATGTAGCCTTCAGCCCATCACTACACGCGATCATGCCAAAGACATCAGCACGACTGAGCATTAATGTGGGTTGATGCAGGTCATGAATTAACAAGAGAAGCTGCATTTCTAGCTGATGAGAGCAAGGACCTAGATGTGGCCACTGGCCAGGGGCTTTGGGAGTGGACTTCTTGTGAGTGAATCCTACTCTGTTGTATATGAGATGTTGTGACTCTCTCTCTCACTCATGCATGATTGCTCATCGGATGTGGCAGGACCTGTTGCTCTTTGATCATCAGGTGGAATTTTCCTTAAAAGTGCCATTTAAGCTCATCTGATAGTGCAAAGTACGCCTTTTTTTTATTGTCTGTGTTGAGTTACTCTGGTTAAAAGTGAAATTTAAGTGAGTTAATGTGGTTAGAAGAAATATTATGTGTTTGGGATGACTTTTTGGAAATGTTTTTAGAACTTATGACCCGTTTTAAAAACGAAGTCAACAACCTGTTTTTTATCAAAAAAAAAAATTGGAAAGAGAACGTATTAAAAGCGTAATTAGTAAACACATTTTTAATTCATACATTATAATTCGAAGTATGATAACAATTCAATCCAAAGAACTTGATGATTATTTACGTTATCATCTCAAATTATCAATTTCAAGTTGATTAACACAAATTTAATCATACATGATCCATTCAATCACAATTAAAGCATGATTTGTAGTGGATATGATGTTCAGTCTAAAATGAGTAACACAAAACTCTGCCCATTCCACCTATGTCCACACTTCGCCCATCTTATTGGGACCACTCTACTATGCGATCCTTTTTTAGGATTATACGAAGGTCAATCTTTTAACTCACTCTGGTAAGTTTTCGAGGAGCTATGCCTCAAATGCTAGTGCAAAGCTACGGGCGTGTGGATACACATTTAATGACAATTGAACTAATTTAGTCCAATCTCATCTTTACGCTACAAGAAATCGTACACTTTAGCTCCGAAAATTATGACAATTAATTGTAAAATTTTCCACTATATGATTTAACGGATTTTTTTTTTTTTTTTGCCACTTAGCCGTGATGATATATGTACATGAGATTTGGCTAAATCATTTAGCTAGGACATTTATGTTTCGTTTGGTAGGAAGGATGAAAAATAGGAATGATGGAAAGTAGGAGGGATATACTTTCTATCCTTCAAGGAAGGAAAGTAGGAATGATACACTTTCCTTCCTTTGTGTTTGGTTGGATGGATAAAAAATAAAAATGATTAATTTTTTTTTTTGTACTGGCTAAGATTAGGAATGACAATCAAGTCGTGTCGTGTTAGATTCGTGTTGAGTCATTACGGGTTCATGTCGAACATTAATCAAACTTAACTCAACTTATTTAACTAATTATGTCGTGTCGAGATGCGAGTTGAACTGAATATGTGCCTTTTATATTTCTTGTTCGCGTGTCAGGTCATTTTCAAGTTTGTGTCGAGTTATAATCAAGTTCGTATCATAAAATTCGTGTCGAGTTTGAGTCGAAAATTTTCACCCCTAGCTAAGATGAAAAAAAATAAAAAATAAATTTTAATTTTAATTTTAATTTTTTAATTTTTTAATTTTTTAATTTTTTAATTTTTAAATTTATTTTTAAATTTTTTTAAAATATATATATAAATACATATTTTGTCATTGTATTTATATATGAATTTAATATATACACAATATATGTATATATCAAAAGATATATAGACAAATAAGATACATCTCAACACAAATAATTAACTTTCTATCCACTTTCCTTTCGATTTTGGAGGGATTGATTTTGATGAGTTGGAAGGAAAGTGAATCTATCTACTTTTCCATCCTTCCTATTTTCATTATTTACCAAACATGATGTTTTATTTATCCCTCAAACATTCTATCCCTCCAACTTTTCATCCTTCCATTTTTTTATCATACCAAACGGAGCATTAAAATCGCCACTAAAAGTGACAATTTTAGCCACAATAGAAAAAATGTCACTAAATATGAGACATGTAAGTGCAACAATAATTGTAGCAAATTCATTATAATTTTGCCACTAAAAATACGATTACAACTTGGCTTTAGTGGCAACAATTTGTCGCGGCTAGAGGTGCATTTTTGTACCCACATAAAATCACCCTTAAAATGTTAGGGTATTTTTTTAGTGACAACTTATTGTCATGGATAAAACTTTGAAATGAAGAAAACATCAAAAAAATTATCCAATTTTGTTAAATTATTCCTAATTATTTTGCGAAGTTATAATATTATAAAAATCAACAACAAAAGTTCACAAGTCACTCAAAATTAGAATTGATAATGGAGTCGAGCCTGCTCGTTTTTTTAAATGAGCCTAAAAAATTATTCAGGTTCGACTCAATTAGCCAAGCCCGAGCTGAGCTCGAGTAGTTCAATTACTTTACATATAAACGAGCCGAGCCTTTTACGCTTGTTTTTTAAACGAGTCTAAAAATTTGTTCGAGCTCAGCTCGTATAGATTCAGCTAAACGAGCCGAGATCGAACTCGAATCTAATTCGAACTGAACTCGAGTAGCTTAGCTCAATTTTCATCCCTACTCAACATGGTGAACAACTCAGTTAATATTCAGCTATCTATACTAGATTTTATAACTAATGCCACACATGCCCACAAGAATTTATCTACAAATATCTTCAACGACATTAACATCATCCTTCGATAATCACCAAAGCAGTAAATTTTTTTTTTTTAAACCTTCAGGACACAATTGATAAAAGGACCGAGTTCACAACCATAGATAATCACCAAAGCAGTAATTTTTTATTTTTAAAAACAGATGATGATGCTAAGCTTCGACACTCCAACCGACTTGATATAACTTTTTGTTGATTCGGCAGAATCTCATGGATGCTCAGGTCACTCACTCAGAACCTGATAAGAACCTTGACACAATCTGGCTGCTTCAACAGTTCAAATGCTTTGTTTATTTCAGCCAGTGAGACTTCATGAGTTAAAAGCTCATCCAGTTTGATCTCCTGTGGGGGAAAAAAAAAAATATAACACTTTGGTTTTGTACAAGCCATTCATGATGAAAAATTGCAGTGTTTATATATATAGTACTACCTTGTTAATGCATTTGTCAATAATAGTAGGAAGGTCCGACTGGATTCTTACACCACCATAGATGGAGCCCTTCACTGTTCTTCCACACAAGAGTGGAATGAATTTGATCTCTCCACTTGTGTGAAGTCCTGCACCAATTAACACCACTGTCCCGAGTCCCTGATGATCATCTCGCATCACCAAAAGAAATCAATTAGGTGGCCTTATTTACATATATCATGGCATTTATGCGTGAATATCTATATAATAAAGTAGTTTATAATTCAAATTTCAAAAGATAAACAAAATGACTTTTGCTTTTCGCGGTTCATATTGTTTTAAATTTTACTTTAAAGTTAATCTAACGGCTAATATTAACACCCTAAATTTAATAGGAAAAATAGGTTCCTAAATGTGTGTTTGGAGTGACTTTTTAAAAGTACTTCTAAAAATTATTTCTCATTATTTCCAATCACCACTACCACTACCTCTACCACAGCCACCACCACCACCACCACCACCGCCGCCACCACTGCCGTTGTCACCGTCGCCACCACCATCACCACCGCCGCCGTCGCCACCACCACCACCGCCGCCACCACCACCACCACCACTATCGTCGCCGCCATCGCCATCGCCGCCACCACCATTGCTGCCGCCACCACTACCGTCGCCACCACTACCGTCGCCGCCGCCACCACCACCACCACTGTCATCGCCGCCACTGCCACTGCCACCACCACCACCACCACCATTGCCATCGCCGTCGCCGCCACCACCACCACCATCATCGTCGCCGTCGCCACCACCGTCGCCCCCATCGCGGCAGCCACCTCCGTCGTCGTTACCGATGCCATGGTTATTGCCACCCACCACAACCATCACCGTCTCCTACCACTACCACCTCTCACCCCCACTACAACCGATGCTTAAATTCATTTATCTCTCTTTTATGTTTGTGATTTGATTTTGAATATAAATACAAATATGTTTATTGTTTACCATTTTTTATTACTTTGTGCCTTTAGGCACATACAATAACTAGTATATATATATATATATATATATATATATATATATAATAAAGTAGCTTACAATTCAAATCTCAAAAGATAAATAAAATGACTTTTGCTATTCGCGGTTGAGATCACTTTAAATTTTACTTTAAAATTAATCCAATGGTTAATATTAACACTCCAAATTTAATAAGAAAAAGAGACTCCTAAGGGTGTGTTTGGAGTGATTTTTTAAAAGTACTTTTAGAACTTATAATTTTTCATATGTATATTAAAAAAAAAATAGTGTTTGAAACTGTCTCACCATTACCTTTACCACCACCATTATCGCCGTCGTCGCCGCCACCACCACAACCATCACCATCTCCTATCACCACCACATCTCAACCCCACTACAACCGATGCTTAAATTCATTTATCTCTCCTCTATGTTTGTGATTTGATTTTGGATATAAATACAAATATGTTTATTGTTTACCATTTTTTATTACTCTGTGCCTTCAGGCACAGGCAATAACTAGTATATATATATATATGTGAATCAAACTAACTAATTCATACCACTTTTGTGGATGCAATTGCCTCATCGAGCAAAGATGGCACTCCGGTGCACTCAAAGCAGTAGTCCACCCCTAATCCTCCTGTTGCCTCGTTAATTAAGTCGGAAATAGATTTATCAGACCCTTTTGCATTTATAAAATCAGTCATTCCAAAGGCCTCCCCCTTTTCACGTTTTCTGTCGTTTATGTCGACTCCAATTATTTTAGCTGCCCCTTGCATTCGAGCTCCCTCTACCACCTGCATGCAGCTGCACTTGTTATGACAAAAATTTCCAACATAGACTGTATACCCCCATTGAAGAATTGTGAAACTAGATCTCAACCCAATTAACAAGTGAAAATGATCATATATAGTACTTGTGACTTTGTGTACATGTACCATACCCCAAGTCCAACAGCACCAAGACCAAGAACAGCAACAGTTGAACCCTTTTGGACATTGGCTTCCTTCCATGCTGCTCCAAAACCAGTTGTAAAGCCGCAACAGAGGAAGCTAGCATGTGGGAGAGCTAACCTGGGATCAACCTTGACGGCGTAGTTGGCATCAATAACAATGTACTCAGACCATGTAGAGCAGCTGAAGTGGTGGTAGATTTTCTGACCTCCCACTGACATTCTTGATGTCCCATCTCCCAACAGACCACTGAAACCTAAGGGATGGACATGGCACAAGTTTGTCTTTCCTGACTTGCAGTTGAGGCATTCCCCACACTCCCCTAAGTAGAGTGGCATCACTGTATCTCCTTCTTTCAGCCCTCTCACATTTTCCCCCACGCTTTCTACCATGCTGCGTGCATTGACAAGTTTATCACACACACACACACACACAGATGGAGTATTTGTTCAACACACACAAAAGAGCTGGGCAGCCAGTGCAAATAACGCATATGTTCTAGATCACGTCACATAGAGCGGTAGAGGGAGAGCAGAAACGTCAACATTCGGAAAAATTTGAGAACGGGAGCGCAGGCTCATATTATATGCATACAACCACACATTCACCAATAAAAATACGATCTAGCATACTTTCCCCAGTGCCCCATGTCCAAATACATACGTAATAGACTATGACCATATAAATATATATTAGCAATGCACTACGTGCGTTGCACGTAAATAATTTTTGTATACAAAATATTAATAAAAAATAATATATATATGTATACTTACATTAAATATCATCTCAAGTTTATTAAAATTATATTTTTATTGCTCGTATTATACTATAGAATTCTAAAAATATTGTATGTTCCCTGCGACACGTTATTCTAACTATAAGAAAAAAGATAAAAATAATTCATTTAAAATTCATTTGATTTGGTTTCCTCTTATAATTCATTGAATAAAATAAAAATAATTATCAATATTCTAATTAATGCTTACTATAATTAGGAATTAGTTAGGTCAATAGGGATAAAATATAGGGTTAATAACACTTTTGGTCTTTAAAATATGCACTTTTTATCAGTTTAGTCCTAAATATATAAATTTTATTTATTTGGTCCATAAAATATTCAATTATTGTTTAAATAGTCTCTAACTAGACGGTCCATTAAGTTTTGTGACGGAAATGTGTCATTCTGTCAGATAGTATCATGTGACTAGCACGTGATCACTTATGTCCAAAACTAAACAAACTATATGTATATGGATCATTTAAATATTAACTAAATATTTTAGGGACCAAATTGATAAAATTGATGCAGTGAGAACTAAATTGACAAAATATGCATATTTCAGTGGCTAAAAGTGTTATTAACCCTAAAATATAATATATTACTCTATAACATATATTTTAAAAGAATATCAAAATTCTAAAATTCAAGTTTTACTTAAAAATACATTATAATTTTTTTTTATTTAAACTCTGAATAAAACATGAAAAGTTTACTGTGATTGAAGAATTATGTTGATTTAACATAAATTATTAAAAAAAAACTATGTAAAAGATTATTTTTTATCTTTAAAATAAAATGGTTAAAATTTTGGATGAAAAAAAATACACATATATAAGCATAATGTTATCTTTATATTTGAAATGAGTAATATTAGATTGATAAAATTTTTAAAGAGTTTTTGAACGTTTTATTGAAAACTATAGTGATGCATATATTTTTTAAGGGTAATGTAGTCAATTAAAAAATTTCGTAGATATTGATATTTATACATAGTAAATAGAGAATTAAAAGAAATGGTTGGGGTTATTTGGAGATTTAAACACATAAATATATGATGGTAATTTAGATATTTAACTACAGAAGAATAATGTGGTATTTAAAATTCTTTATAAGAATAAAATACTGAATAAAAAGTTTTTCTTGCTAAGACAAAAGTTTCATTCTTTATTAGTAGTATAAATGGAAAAAAATAAATATATATAGGTATAATATTATTTTTATATTTGAAAAGATTAATGATCTTATTGATAAAGTTTTTGAACATTTTGTTGAAAACTATAATGATTCATATATTTTTTTTAAGTATAACATAGTCAATTAATTTTTTTTTATAGATATTGATATTTATATAAAAATAATAATGAATTAAAAGAGATGTTAAAGGGTAATTTGGAGATTTAAATATATAAGGATATGATAATAATTTAAATATTTTACTATGGAAAGATAGTGTGATATTTAAACTTCTTTACAAAGGTAAAATAGTAAATCAAATTTTTTTCATAGTATGGATATAGAGAGATGGAGAGAGAGAGAGATTACCCTACACCTTCGTGTCCAGGAATTCGGGGGAACAAAGGCTGGGAAAGCATTGAGAAAGAAAATGATGAGATGATATGAGTAAAAAATATGATAAGTGAAATATTAATGTGCAGATAGGAGTACTAACGAGTGGAAGGCCATTGCAGCAAAGGATGTCAGTGTGGCAGAGACTGGCGCATAGCATCTTAATCCTAACTTCGGAGGACTTTGGCGGATCCACCTCTATCTCCTCCACCTTCAGCGCCTCCCCAGATTTATAAATCACCGCAGCTGCACCCACATATTTATTATATACAATCACCCACATATACATACAACAACAGGAATGTATATATACATATATATATAAATAATATGGAAGCAGGAAGCTAGCAGACGATGAGCTGATTACCTTTGCATGTTATGACGTCTGGGCTGCTCTTCGTCATTTTGATGGCTGGGTAGGAAAGGTAATTGAAAGGCTTAGAACAAAGTGTGTTTGGTTGGGGTTTGAGAGTAGGCTACGTACTGTCTGATCTCATATCATTTATATATAGTCTTGGAGTCGGAGGCACACTTCTATCTCTTCAATAATTTCATCCAAGTGGTTTGATTTATTTATTTTTCTTTCTTTAATGACTCCGCTCTTCTCGTGCTCCATTACCTAATTTTAATACGTAAAATTATACTATAACCCCCTAATGTTTGGTTTAGACATTAGGAGAGAATCTTGGACAAAATAATGTCTGATCCCATCTTATCCTATTTCATTGCTTGTTTGGACACTTTGGACCTGATTATATCACCTAAAAATACTCTCAACCTAGATGAATAATATTTTTAAATCCACATAATAGCCTCTTAAATAAATCCACCTATTTAGTGAGTCTAAATAGTCCAATTGAAATATGTTTTAGCAAAAGACATTTTACTCTCAAGAATCTCTAGAATATAATTATCTTGAGAGTTTTTTAGTAATTTAATATTTATACCATCATTCAATACTGTATCAAAACAAAGTATTGAATGAGATAAATATGTGACCCATTTTACTTCTTAATACTTGAACCAAACATGGAATGAAGAGACATTATCACTATAATTAATCCAAGGCCGAGATGGATCGGTATGAGATGGACAAATTTATCCAATCTGATAGTATTTAATACCTAAACCAAATACACCCTTTAAGGTCAAACATGTGTTTGCTGCATTTCATTCAAGCACTAAGTTTCCCATTATTTCTCTAATTTTTTTTTTAGCGGATCACTTAGCTACCATGTATTTAAGTAAAATTCATTATATACAAGTGAACATTTAATTCATTAAGGATAGTGATATTAAATATATATATATATATATATATATATATATATATATATATATATATATATATATATATATATATATATATATATATATATATATATATGTTAAATGTGGCCACCAAGATCATTGGTTGTACATAATGCAAGTGGTCCACCCACCTTGTACAACTTGTTAGACTTGACAATATGAACTAGGGTAAAAATCCTATTACAAAAGAAAAATGCTCTGAGAAAGTTATGGTTAACTTGGAAGATGCATGCAATCGAAAACGAATCAAGGTTTGTGTATACCATGGGGGTAAGTCTTCTTCTGGATCATAGGCCAGTCATCTGTATCCATCTTAAAACACTCTTCTACTTTTGTTTGTCTCTGACCAACTTCCATATGGATCCAGCTACCACAATCATTAATTAATGAAGTTTTTCCCCTCTTTTTGTATCCGTCTTGTTAGAATAGTTGGTTCATATTAAATATATGGAGAGGTGTACCAAATTCGAAGATAGGTCAGTTGTCAGATAGGAGAACTGTACATGCCTTTGAGATTTGTCCTAATTAGAGTTGTAACCTATATATATTAAGTTGTAACCTTGTTTTTAGTGTGAAATAAAAAATAAATAAAGACAGTTGTTCTCTCATAGACGTAGGCAAATTGTCGAACCACGTAAAATTCTATGTTCATTTTCTAATTTTTTTTTTTTATTATTCATCGGGCACAAATCACAACATATCGTTTGTCTAATTTTTTTTTAAAAGGTGGTGGTTGGTTAATTAGATGCAGAGACAAAAAATCCAATCTGGTCCGAGAAGCTTAGAAACTTGTCTAGCTTGGGAGTTAACAAGTTGGCAACTCGCCTCGTTTTGATAAGAACAAAATTCATATTCTAATAACAAGAACTAACTAGTGCAAGAGATTAGTTTAATCTCAATCAGTCTCGGTTGAACCAAGGTCTTTAAATTTGGTCATTTCTATCATTCACTTCAACTTTACGAACGCATCTAATGTAAGTGATTTGGTAAAAATATCTACAATATAAAATCTCAATCTCACCATTAATAACCAAGTCACAAATATAATGATATTTATCATGAACATGTTTCGTTCTCCTATGAAAAACTAAATTCTTTGACAATCCAATTGTAGACTTTTATCACAGAAAATCTTCGTAGGAATTTTATGTTCATGTTGCAAAAACCCAAGCATACGATGCAATCATACTATCTGTGTAGCACTACTGGTAGCTGTATTATACTCTATTTTAGCGGTAAAAAGGTCAACAACTTGCTGTTTCTTTGAAAACCAAGAAAAAAAATTCTTAAACCGATCTGAAAACAATATCCTGAAGTACTTTTGACTTTTTTCATATCACCTCCTTAATCACTGTCTGTATACCATTCCTGATGGAAGCTTTTCTCTCTGCTGGTGCAGAGCTTACGTCTTTCTCGGGTCCTTCTTGATAGAAGATTTCTTAGTTCTTTAGGAAAATCATTATTTATACTTGTCCTGTGTTTACTTGGATCTCTGGTCCATTTCTCTTAAATCCTCTTTTGATTCCTCTTCGCTCTACAATTTCCCACCTTTTCAATTCCTTTCAAACATATTTCTATCCTAACTTGTTTCTTTGTTGTAGGTCTTGATTGGATCGTCAGATTCTTTGCATTCTCTTAAAACTCAATCTGCCTACAAGACTTTATTGTGTGGTGTCGGGTTTGTAATGGAGGATGAAATGAAGAAACTCTGGTTGAATTTCAAACTTTTGGAGGAGGAACAAACTGACCTAAATCTTGCTAACTGCGTTGAGCACGTTATGGATGAGAAGGTGCAGTGCAGTAGAACTTTCAATAAAGTTGCGTTTAAGAGCACAATGAAATTGGTTTGGAATGTATCGAGTGTGGAATTCAGGGATTTGGGAGATAATTTGTTCCTCTTTCACTTTAAGACTTATGGTGGATAAAAAGAAGGTGTTACAGGGTATGCCTTGGTCGTTCGATAATCATCTTCTGTTGTTAACGGAGTACAATAGAAACACACAAGCATCAAAGGTTCACTTTAGCAGTTGGTTGTTTTGGATCCAAGTGTACAACTTATCGTTTAATAGAATGAACCATGTTACTAGCAAGATTGTTGGGAATTGCATTGTACAACACATGTAAACTGATTTGCAACATGAAAGTGTCGACTAGGGTAGGTGCCTATGGATTAGAGCAATGTTGGATGTGCCTAAGGCTCTTCAAAGGGGAATGATTGTCAAAGGGACAGAGGGACAATCATATATAGCATTCTTCAAGTACCAAGACGCAAGTAGGTGCGTCCGATGGTAGAAAAATAAAGGTTGATCATCCTACGAGTGATTTTCCAACGGTGGTGGAGATGCAATTAGCTACAAGGCAGAAATTATCCATGGCAAAAGCACAACCTCATGATGGGGTTAGTAACTAAAATTTTTAACGGAAGGTTCTGATTTCTAGACCTACCGATCATTATGAAATCCTTGAGCTCGAACTGTCAAGGGATTGGGCATCTTAGCACAGTTTAGTTTCTTCACGATTTTGTGAGAAAGGAACGACCCAACTTTGTGCTCTTGATGGGAAAAAACTCCTAAACAATTTGTATTGAAAAATTAAAGATGAGGTTATGAATGGATGGTGTAGCTGTCGAGTCAAATGGTTTATCAGGTGGTTTGACATTATTGTGGCAAAAAGATATTCCAACTACGTTACAGTGTTTCTCTCATAATCACATAGATGTGAAGTTCACAATATAGCTTACCTTGGGTTTGTATTGAGGATTTTAGCGAAATTCTCAAAAATAGTGAGAAGAAGGGTGGAGTAGATAGAGCCAATTGGAAGATGAGAGCTTTTCGAGATGCCATGGACAGTTGTGCATTGGTGGATTTGTGTTTTGAAGGCTATTAATTTACATGGTGCAATAATTGGTTGTCGCTACAGATCGTATGAGAAAGGTTAGATAGAGCCTGCGCAACTACTAGTTGGACCGATTTATTTCCTAGTGCTCGGGTTTCCCACAGGTTAATAGAGTGTCTGATAATTATAAACTACTTCTAGATACCGAAGTGAAAAATTCTATGAGTTCAAGTGTTGGGCGTAGGAAAAGGTTTCGCTTTGAAGCAGCATGGGTCAAGCGAAGTGATTGCGAGGCAGTGATTAAGTCGACGTGGAACTGGATGGTTTAATGGATCTTGAAGAAACTCATTGAAGACAGAAATCTCGCATAATTGGTTAAAAGAAGGTGACCGAAATTCAGCATTTTTCCATTCTTGGTCATCACACAGAAGAAGGAATAACTGAATACAGAGGCTTAGAAATGAGCATGGTGACTGGTGTGAAAATTCAGAGGAGTTTGAAGGTGTTGCAGTGGGTTATTTCAAATCCTTGTTTTTTTGAATCAAGCCACACAATGGTGATCTGGAGGCGGTCCTAAATAAAGTGGAATGCAAAGTGTCTGATGAGATGAATTCAAGGTTGACTCAGAGTTACAAGCCCATTTAGGTATTACTAGCTTTTTCTCAAATGTATCCAACTAAAACCCCCAGTCCCGATGGGATGTTGACACTTTTCTTCAAAAAATATTGGCATTTGGTAGGGTCAGATGTTCTCAATTGTGCTTTATCGTTTCTAAATGGAGAGAATTTTCCTGTCAAGCTAAATTACACCCGCATAGTTCTCATCCCCAAGGTTCCAAATCCCGAGTCTATGTCACATTTTTGACCTATTAGCCTATGCAGTGTGTTGTATAAAATCATCTCCAAAGTTTTGGAAAATAGGTTAAAAATCATTCTTCCTATTGATTTTTTCTGAAAATCAATTATTCCGGGTAGGCTAATAACTGATAATGTTTTAGTGGCCCTTGAATTTAATCATTTTATAAAGTGTAAAACATGGTAATTGGATGGACTTGTTTCATTAAGTCTAGATATGGGTAAAGCCTATGATAGAGTAGAATGAATTTTCTTGGGAGGAATGATGGGTGCTTTAGGCTTTCATCATCTTTGGAATAAGTAATTATACAATGTGTTAAGACCGTCTCATATTCCTTTGATTTTAAATGGCAAGAAGATGGGTTATTTTCACTCTAAAGGGGCACTCGTCAAGGAATCTCAAACCTAGGCACAAAATAAAAGATTGAGTAAAATAAATGTAACAAATGTTTAGATTTGTGATCAATTAACTCGATTGTTTGAGGGATTGACAAGGAAACGGATTCAAAGAACTTAGATACGAGCGTCTGTAGGGATTATTTGTATATTTCATTTTGGAATGGATTTGTTCAAAGACAAAGTATGGAATTTGATTTTCCAGTTAGCAAATCCCTTATAACAACCCCTAAAACTTAACTCCTTCGAAAATCATTTCATTTTTGTCCTCCAACTCCACTTTTTTTCATGCCCTTTTATAGTTAAGGTCTTTTGAGTTTGAGATTAATCTATCCGTTTGAAGCCTTCATCATTAATGTCAACCGCTCCCCTTGATAAGATGTTTATATCTGTGCATTTAGTCCAATTTGCAGATTGTTTTTGATCAAAAAATAATTTGAATTTAACAATCTTTATTTCTAATAAAGTTTTAGCCCTGGATGTCTACGTTTGAATCTCATTTCAACTGAAGAATTTGGACGTTGGAGTAAACAGTTATGCCTAAAATACCGGCACCCTGTCTGATTGCCCATATTAACATAATTTGTACACTACCCTCAACTTACAGGTCAATTTTTACGACAAAATTGTTTGAATTTAAAAAATTATATTTCAGTTAAAATTGTAGTTATGGATGTCTTCTTTCCAAATATATAAGTTTCACGTTAATTAGACATCTGAGTAAAAAGTTATAGCCAATTTACTGAAACTATGTCAATTTGATAGATTCTATAACTTTACCCCTTTGTCCTTTCTCTTTTACTCTTTTGCATTATTTCTTTAATTATTAACACCAAGCAACATATTTTACTTATTTAGGCAGGATAAAAGACAGGTATGTTGAGAAATACATCATTTTTTCCCTACATTGCTCTATAGCCACATAGTTAATAGTCATTATTAAGTAATTTATAAGAATTGGTGGAATGCTTAATTCCTTCATATCAAATCTAATCTCTAAAAAAATTTTGAAAGAACTTGGCTTAAAATTTATTCCTACTAATTTGAGTTGGGATATGAGTTGAATGAAATTGTTGATTGTTTAGGTTTTTGATCAGTTAACTCGATTGTTTGAGGAATCGACAAGGAAAATGATTCACAAAATTTAGGCACAAGAGTCTGTAGGGATTATTTGTATATTTCCCTTTAGATTGGATTTTTTTAAGCATAAGGTAGGGAATCTAATTTTTTAGTTTTAGCAAATTCCTTGCAACAACCTTTAAAACCACAACTCCTTCGAAAATCAATTTCTTTTGGTCTTCCGGCTCCATTTTTCTTCATGCCCTTTATAGTTAAGGTATTTTGAGTTTGAGATTTGAATCATTCTAGCTGTTTGAAGTCCCACGCTACCTTTGAAAATCTGTCTGGATCTGTGCATTTAGTCCAAGTTTCAGATTATTTTTGATCAGGAAATAATTCGAATTTAAAAACCTCTATTTATGACAAAGTTTTACCCCTTGATGTTTACATTTGAACCCCATTTAAATCAAAGCATTTGGACGTTGGAGTAAAATGTTATGCCCGAAATATCGGTACCTTGTCTGATTTGCCCTTATTGACAGAATGTGTACTACCCTTAACTTGCATGTCATATTAATAAAGGTATCATACAAAAAAAAAACTACATAGTCCAACTATCCTAATGACATACTAAAGTCGCAAAACACATGTTAATAGTAAATACAATCAAAAATCATGCTTTATTGTCCCTTAGAATTGTTGAAGCAATATGTTCTCTCTTCCTATACATTGGACTTGTATTTGACAAAATCAATATCCTCTTCAAAAGCAGTTTGGTTTACATTGCATTCTTCCTCTAACTCCACGTCTTCATTAGCATACCTTTCAAATATTACCTCTCTGGTGCCATGAGCCTTATGTAATTGTGGCAAGTTATGCAAACAACAACAATAAACATTTGCTTAGTGAAATCAAAACTAGGCATTTGCTGTAAAATTGAAAATCTTTTCTTTAATATTTCAAAACATCGTTCAATCACATTCCTTAATGAAGAATGTGCATGATTGAACAACTTCTCCTTCCCATGAGGTCTTCCCCCTCTACGAAATTCGGGTAGATGATATCTCATTTCCTTATAAGGAGTAAGATAACTATCCATATTAGGGAAGCCAACGTCTACCACATAATATTTTCCTAAAAAAAACAACAAAATCATTAGTTATTCTATGTAGTTAAGAATGCAAAAAAATTTAATCAACACATTCTTTACTCATACCTGGAGGTGGTTTTGGAAAGTTTAAATGTCTATTACGAATGTAATGTAGTAGCACTCTAAAGTCATGAGCCGTTCCTTCCCACCCAGCATTGACAAATGTGAAAACCATGTTAAAAGAACATGCTGCCAAGACGGTCTGCGTGCATACTATCTTTCTACCTCTAAAAGGAATCTGTTTTGAAGTAGGAACATGAGTGCTAACATGTGTGTCATCAATTGCCTCAATACAATCTTTGAAATATGGATAGTATTTAGGATTCAATCTGATCTCTTGAGGGATGCAATTGAAATTTTGATGAGGCTTGATGATTTCCATTGAAAGTTTGGTCATCCCTAATAAATCATTGAAATGTCGACTTATTGTCTCCCTAGAATGTTGAAATCGCTCTTGCATCATTCTATTTCTCTCATTGTGACCAATGGTGATTAAAAATACAACCAACTTCTCACACGTTTCTACTATCACAAAACAAGTTCTTTTCTTTCATTAACTCGCACAATGAAATAAACACATGTTTTTCCATTCAAAATTGTTCAAGGGTTACACGATCATGGCCATTAAGAATCTCTAACACATATTGATGACCGGTTAGGGTAGAAGTCCTACATAACATTTTACTCTTGCGCATTGCAGCCCGTTTTCTCAAAAGTTGTATAGCAAGTATGGTAAGGCATATAGTTTTCAGATTCATTCTGCACAACACATCCAAAACAATGAAAAAAATATAAGTATTGACATTTAGACAAATTCTAGTAGCATATGTCTATCCAAGAGTCCAACATATACATCAATATAATAAAAATCCAAAAGTCATCAAAACAAAAGCTCAAGTATTACCATCACAGTAAAGCTTAGTGTTCAAATAAGTTCAAGAAACCAAATAGTCATAGTAAAAAGTAGTGTTCAAAACAAACAAAATATTTGAAAATTTATGTAAAAAAAGCACCTAAACAAGTCCACTTTTGAAAAGACACCATACTAACTAGTGTTCATTCCGTCCCTCATATACTCCAACCATGCAGCTCGAAACTAGGTTCAGGCAAATTTATCCATGTTTCCCTGTTGATAACATCCCGAAAAAGAACAAGAGCATGCCAATACAACGGGCTACCATATAGAATAAGGTCACACATTTTGTGAAGCTCTTGCATGCATTCCTTGATTGTGGACGACATTGGTGCAACAGTGTTATGTATTGTCTTGCACAACTCTGATAGTTGTTTGTCCAATCGTTCTCCCCCACTCAGTTTTTGACGGCGCTTTGAAGATATAGACCTATCACGTCCATGATGTACCTGACCATCTGAGTCAATACCTTCCTCTCTTGTTGGTCCAACTCTATCGGGAATCTAACTCTCACAAAGTGTATCCAAATCTAAGTCATGATAGTCACCACCACTGGCTGTATGAGCAAATGTAGGGTGGGGTCCTTGTGAAGGAGCCCATGAATGCTCCTCAGTTGCGGTTGTATTGCCAAAAACTCTATCTAGCATGTCAGCAAATGGGAGTGATTTTCTACGAAATTCTGCAATCGAGGTTTGCCAGTGGTAAAGTAAAAAATCATGACCATAAATTTAAACAATTAACTCCTGCAATATTTAAATGGGTTATGTAACACCCCGCATTTTCTTTTATATATGTATATAGATATATAGTAAATAATTGTTGTAAAAATGTGGATATGTGTAATGGTGTAAGAATGAACTATATAGATTGTAATAGTAGGAGAAATGCTAGAGATGCATATTGATTGGGAAGTTTGAGTTTCAAAGACGTCTAAACTTGGAAAGGGTGATTAGATGAATTTCTAAATATTTTTAGGTCAAAATAAAGTGTCCATTGAATCTGGAAGGTCGAACAACCTTGGGAGAGGTAATATGGGGTGTATTGGAAGATAGGAAGTATTCCGGAGTGAAAACACACTTAGAGAGAATTTGGGTAAAAAGGAGTTGGGAAACCTTCTAGTATTTTGGTCATAACTTTTTATCCTTATGTCCAATTGATCTGAAATTTGGACAGTAGATATTAGACATCTAGGGCTAAAAAAGTGTATCTGATGAAAATTTTCCAATTCGACCTCTAAATTGGTCAAAACTGCTCTGGAAGTTGAAGCAGCCAAAGTGTACCGGTACACCGTACCGGTACGGTACCGTACCGGTACGCCCGAACCAGTGGCTTAACCGTACCGGTACCGTGTACCGGTACGATTTTTCTGACACTCGCCAAACAGTTAAAAAGTCGGGATTTTTGGGTTTAAAACACCACCTCAAGCCCTCATTTGTCCCATTCTTCACTCCACTCTCATCCTAAACACTTTAGAACCCCAGGAGGAGATAAATGAGGAGAAAGAAACACAAGATCACGAGGGAGTTACACTTTCAAAAAGATCAAAGCCCTAGATTTCAAGAACATCAAGGTAGGGGTTTCCTTCCATTCACTTACATTGAGGCTAGGGTTATTATATATGTATGATTTTGATTTCTAATCATATCTATTGGCTATGGGTTCCTTGTCTCTTGGTATTATTGCAAACTTGATTTTGTTTTGAGAAAAGTTATGGGTGGAGAGCCATAAGAAAACTTAGTTTTTGAGAAACATGGATTTCTCTCTCTATCTTCACTCAAATTTGGTTTTGAAAACTATAGTGCTTTGTGTTGAGTATTGAAATGCTATTGTACATGATCTCTTGTATTTTTCTTCATGGTTATTTGAAATTGTCTCATGATGGATTTGTGAATTTTGTGGAATTTGCGTGAGAATTTGGGGGTTTATGGTACTGTTAGAATGTGAGATATTTGTGGGAATTTTATCGCTTGCATGGTTGTACGATACAAACATGGATTACTATGGACCGGGTATCATATAGTGGGTAGACGTCTTTATATGCCACGCGGGTATGAACTTTTCCTACCACATGGAGTGGGTAGACGCCTTTGTACGCCGTGCGGGTATGAACTTTTCCTATCACTAATGATCACGGGTTAGTAACGTGGGTTGTATCGGGCACACAGTGTGGGTCCTCGTGCATTGTACCCGAAATTATTTTGACAAGAGTTTCGGGAAGTATGGGATTCCGCGAGAACTTGTTGAAAACGGTTTATGGTAGAATGAATTACCAATGGTATATTGTGTTTATTTATCCATTTCAATTACTGTTGCTATCTAAACTTGAGATCTGTTTAAATGTCCTCGTTTTACTTCAAATGTTATATATGTTAGTTGTGAAATGAGACCGGCCGTTTTATATACTTTTCTAAACCTTGTTTGGGTTTGGAAGGATTTTTCTACAGAGCTTCGTGCTCACCCCCTACAGTTGAACATTTTTCAGAGTTTGTGCCAGAGGATGAGCTAGGTGCTAACGAGCCGGGCCATGGAGAGGCTTCACTCGAGGGATACTTGGATCCCGAGTGGGATATCTAGAGATGTCTTTGACTTTTGTTCTAGACTAGAATATTCTTTTGAAACACTGTATAGTCTAGATCTCTTTTGTAATTTCCGTTGCGCTATAATAGTCAATGTTTTCTTTTGGAAATGTAAATGCCATTGTTGGGCTTATTCTTTTGATATTGTGGCCATGGCTTGGCTTATTCTTTTGGGGATGATATTGTAAATTCTATGGATGATGAATGGAAAATTTTCTTATAGATGGATTATCTTAGTGCTCTCATTGTGTCAATGGTTTTAGAATGTAATGCCGTCCAGTGTGTGTTTTGGGGCATTACAAAGTTGGTATCAGAGCCTAGGCTTTAGGTCGTACATGGGAGCTGTAGATTATGGATTACCACTAGAGATGTAGGTTTAGGGTGAAGGAAATTGTTAAGTTAAATTTTGTATATACCTTGTGCTTAAATCAAGACATCCTACATATCACTTTAGTTTATATCTTGCACATCAAGGGAACTAAATTATGGATTGATGTGCAGGATGGACGGTACACGGGGACGCGGACGTGGGCGTGGCCGCGGAGGTCAAGCAAATCCACCACCACCACCACCTCCGGATGCCATGCAAGGCATTTACCAATGCTTGAGGGAGCTCACCACTTTGGTACAAAGCCAGAATGGTAACAACAACCACAATGGTGGAGCTCATCCTCTCGCTCAAGTACCGGGCAATGGGAACGGAGACCGAAGGATGATAGCTCTTCGGGAATTCTTACGACAACGACCACCCAACTTCCAAGGGAACTCCAATCCTTTGGAGGCTGATAGATGGATCCGCCAAGTGAAGAAGATCTGTGACGGCATGGGAGTTGTCGAGGAGTTGAGAGTTGGTTTGGCAACCTACCTGTTTGAGGGGGAGGCCGACTATTGGTGGGATGCCATAAAGAGGAGAAGGGACACCGACACACTCACTTGGGAAGAGTTCGATCAACTTTTCCAAGATAAGTATTTCCCTGAATCGGTCAGAGACCGAATGAAGGCAGATTTTCTTGCACTACGACAGGGTAGTATGACCGTGGCTGAGTATGAGAGGCGGTTCGACGAGCTCTCCCGTTATGCTACGGGATTTATAGCTACTGAGGCCGACAAGGCCAAGCGCTTTGAGCAGGGTCTGAGGCCGATCATTAGGGAGAAGTTGGTGGCTCTCAGAATCCGTGAGTTTGGGGACTTAGTGGACAGAGCTGCACTTGTGGAGAGAGACATGGAGGATACTCAGCAGCGACAGAGCCTTATGAGGGGAGGTCCGATCAGGACGGGTGCTAGCGGCAGTGGAGTGCAGCGAGCGGCACCTTACCGGCGCCCAGATCAGGCAGGGGGACAGAGACCCCAGGTAGCTCGAGGAGCAGGAGGGGTACCGGGGAGGACAGCCACAGACCCCCGTCACTGTTTTGCATGTGGAGAGGTGGGGCACTACAAAAGTCAATGCCCATCGTTTCCACCAAGGACCAATCAAGCAACCGGGCAATTACCCACAAACAAGCCACCTCTACAAAGGCCAACACAGCAGAGACCGTTACAAGCTCAAGCCCCCGGCGGCGCAAATCAAGGAAGGGTTTTTGCTTTGACCCAAACGGAGGAAGATGCCTCCAAGGCAGTAGTTGAAGGTATTGTTCTTCTCTACAATTCTTGGGCCCGAATTCTATTTGATCCCGGTGCGACTCATTCTTTTATACGTACTGCGTATGCTACTAATTTGGGATTGGGTTTCGAGAAGCTAGAACATGCATTGAATGTTGACTTGCCTACGAGAGAACGATTGGATACAACTAGGGTATGTAGAGAATGTATGCTTCGCATTGGGGAGCAAGAGTTGATTGTAGATTTGGTTGTGTTAGACATGAAGGGGTATGACGTTATATTTGGGATGAATTTGTTGTCCGCTTTCCGTGCGGTGATGGATTGTTTTCGCAAGCGGATCTCATTCCAATTACCGGGAGGGGTAGTCTTTACTTTCATGAATGATAGTAATTCTTCTCATCCATTTCCTACTACGGGTAGTAAATTCTTGAAAGCGAAGGCGGGAAGCCAGTTGAGTTTCTTAGCCAGCTTAATGGGAGAGGATCGGGATAAATCCCATGCGGACGTAGTGTTGATAGTATCGGATTTTCCGGATGTCTTCCCTGACGAATTACCTGGGTTACCTCCACAAAGGGAAATTGAGTTCAAGATTGATCTCTATCCAGGAACTGAACCCATATCCATTGCCCCTTATCGAATGGCACCTTTGGAGTTGAAGGAGCTAAGGAAGCAATTGGATCATCTATTGGCCATTGGGTTTATACGTTTGAGCACCTCACCTTGGGGAGCCCCGGTCCTCTTTGTGAAGAAGACGGATGAGACACTACGGTTGTGCACGGATTACAGAAGGTTGAATCGGGTTACCGTGAAGAATAAATATCCTTTGCCCCGAATTGACGATTTATTTGATCAGTTGAGGGGTTCGAGGTACTACTCCAAGATTAATCTTCGCATAGGGTACCATCAACTGCGGATTAAGGAGGGGGATATTCCTAAGACTGTTTTTCGTACCCGGTATGGTCATTTCGAGTATACGGTGATGCCGTTCGGATTGACTAATGCCCCCGCAACCTTCATGGATTTGATGCACAGAGTCTTCCGGCCTTACCTCGATCAATTTGTCATTGTGTTTATTGATGACATATTGATTTACTCACAGACTTAGGAGGAACATGCTCGTCATCTCTCTATTGTGCTACAAACATTGAGAGAACATAAGTTATATGCGAAGATGAGCAAGTGTGAGTTTTGGATGAAGGAAGTGAAGTTCCTTGGCCATGTTGTGTCCGAGAAAGGAGTAGCTGTTGATCCCGCAAAGATTGAGGCTGTGATGAAATGAGAACCACCGAAGAATGTGACTGAAATACGTAGCTTCTTGGGTTTAGCAGGTTACTATCGGAGGTTCGTAGAAGGGTTCTCAAAGCTTGCGATGCCGATGACTCGCCTTACAAAGAAGGGAGAAAAATTTGTGTGGACTCAAGCGTGTGAGCTAGCCTTTCGCACCTTGAAGGACGGCTCCTGTCCTCATTATTCCGAGCAGTGGGGAGGGATATGATGTGTACACAGATGCTTCGCTACGAGGCTTGGGATGTGCTCTAATGCAAGGAGGGAAGGTAGTTGCTTATGGATCGAGGCAACTCAAAACTCACAAACAGAACTATCCCACTCACGACTTGGAGTTAGCCGCTGTGATTTTTGCTCTTAAGTTGTGGAGATGTTATTTATACGGGGAGAAATTTCAAGTGTTCTCAGACCATAAAAGCCTCAAATATATCTTCACGCAGAAGGATTTGAATCTCCGCCAAAGAAGGTGGATTGAGTATTTAGAAGACTACGAGTTCACGCTCAATTACCATCCGGGGAAAGCCAATGTAGTCGCCAATGCACTTAGCCGAAAGTCTTGGGGTGAACTCAATGTTCTTGCAAGTAAATGGAAGTTGAGGGATGCCCTTGGAGATTTTGATCTATGGGTTGGAGAAGATGGATCCCGACCATGTTTGTTCAAGCTTGTGGCTCAACCTACTCTCCAACGTAGGGTTGTGGAATTGCAATGCGTGGATCCTGAATTAGCGTCGATGCGAGCTAAATTGGAAAATGGAGAAACTATGGAGGGTTGGTCTTTAAGAAACGGAGAATTGAGATATGGGGAGAAGCTATGCGTTCCCGACGATTCGTCCCTAAAGGAGGAAATACTTGGAGAGTGTCATCGCTCTAAGTTTGCTATCCACCCTGGTAGCACAAAGATGTATAGGGACATGAAGCGTCAATATTGGTGGAGGGGAATGAAGCGAGATATGGCCAAGTATGTGGCAAAATGTGCGGTGTGCCAGCAAGTGAAGATTGAGCGTCAAAGGCCAGGAGGAGTCCTACAGTTTTTGCCTATTCCAGAGTGGAAGTGGGATCACATCACCATGGACTTCGTGTCGGGTTTACCACGGACATCGCGCGGGCATAATGCAGTATGGGTCATTGTGGATAGACTCACCAAGTCTGCTCACTTTTTGGGTATGAAAACCACGGATACATTCGAGACTTTGAGCCAGCTGTATATCCGGGAGGTAGTGAGGTTACACGGCGTTCCGCTCTCGATTGTGTCGGATCGTGACTCTAGGTTTGTGGCGAGATTCTGGCAGAGTCTACAACAAGCGATGGGGACGGAGTTACACTTCAGTACGGCTTTTCATCCCCAAACTGATGGCCAATCCGAGAGGGTGATACAGATTGTGGAGGATATGTTACGCGCTTGCACGTTGGACTTCAAGGGGAGTTGGAGCGACCACTTACCGTTGGTGGAGTTTGCTTACAACAACAGCTATCAGAAAAGTATTGGGATGGCACCGTATGAAGCATTGTATGGAAGACCATGCCGATCACCGACGTGTTGGTTAGAAGCCGGCGAGAGTAGTTTGTTGGGACCGGACATTGTTCGAGAAACTACGGAGAAGATTCAACTCATCCGAGAGAGGCTACGGACGGCGCAAAGTAGACAGAAGAGCTATGCGGACCACAGACGAAGACCCTTAGAATTCAAGGTGGGAGACTACGTATTTCTCAAAGTGTCGCCCAAGAAATGAGTATTTAGATTCGGCAAGAAGGGAAAGTTAGCGCCAAGATATACCGGGCCATTTGAAGTGATCAAAGTTGTGGGCAAAGCGGCGTATCAGTTGCGATTACCAGCTCAGTTGTATGGGGTACATGACGTGTTCCACGTGTCGATGTTGAGAAAGTGTCAATCGGATGCAACGCCGGTTGTAGACTTGGAAGATATTGAAATTCAAGATGGAGCAACCTATGAAGAACAACCGTTGAAGATTCTCGATGCCAAGGAGAAGGTGCTCCGTAACAAAGTCATCCGACTAGTGAAGGTTTTGTGGCAACACCATGGAGTGGAAGAAGCTACATGGGAACCGGAGCAAGAAATGCGGGAGAAGTATCCATATTTGTTCGCTACTTGAGGTAAGTTTCGAGGACGAAACTTTCTTTAAGGGGGGTGGATTGTAACACCCCGCATTTTCTTTTATATATGTATATAGATATATAGTAAATAATTGTTGTAAAAATTTGGATATGTGTAATGGTGTAAGAATGAACTAGATAGATTGTAATAGTAGGAGAAATGCAAGAGATGCATATTGATTGAGAAGTTTGAGTTTCAAAGACGTCTAAACTTGGAAAGGGTGATTAGATGAATTTTTAAATATTTTTAGGTCAAAATAAGGTGTCCATTGAATCTGGAAGGTCGAACAACCTTGGGAGAGGTAATATGGGGTGTATTGGAAGTTAGGAAGTATTCCGGAGTGAAAACACACTTAGAGAGAATTTGGGTAAAAAGGAGTTGGGACACCTTCTAGTATTTTGGTCATAACTTTTTATCCTTATGTCCAATTGATCTGAAATTTGGACAGTAGATAGTAGACATCTAGGGCTACAAAAGTGTATCTCATGAAAATTTTCCAATTCGACCTCTAAATGGGTCAAAACTGCCCTGAAAGTTGAAGAAGCCAAAGTGTACCGGTACACCCGAACCAGTGGCTTAACCGTACCAGTACCGCGTACCGGTACGATTTTTCTGACACTCGCCGAACAGTTAAAAATTCGGGATTTTTGGGTTTAAAACACCACCTCAAGCCCTCATTTGTCCCATTCTTCACTCCACTCTCATCCTAAACACTTTAGAACCCCAGGAGGAGATAAATGAGGAGAAAGAAACACAAGATCACGAGGGAGTTACACTTTCAAAAAGATCAAAGCCCTAGATTTCAAGAACATCAAGGTAGGGGTTTCCTTCCATTCACTTACATTGAGGCTAGGGTTATTATATATGTATGATTTTGATTTCTAATCATATCTATTGGCTATGGGTTCCTTGTCTCTTGGTATTATTGCAAACTTGATTTTGTTTTGAGAAAAGTTATGGGTGGAGAGCCATAAGAAAACTTAGTTTTTGAGAAACATGGATTTCTCTCTCTATCTTCACTCAAATTTGGTTTTGAAAACTATAGTGCTTTGTGTTGAGTATTGAAATGCTATTGTACATGATCTCTTGTATTTTTCTTCATGGTTATTTGAAATTGTCTCATGATGGATTTGTGGATTTTGTGGAATTTGCGTGAGAATTTGGGGGTTTATGGTACTGTTAGAATGTGAGATATTTGTGGGAATTTTATCGCTTGCATGGTTGTACGATACAAACATGGATTACTATGAACCGGGTATCATGTAGTGGGTAGGCGTCTTTGTATGCCACGCGGGTATGAACTTTTCCTACCACATGGAGTGGGTAGACGCCTTTGTACGCCGTGTGGGTATGAACTTTTCCTATCACTAATGATCACGGGTTAGTAACGTGGGTTGTATCGGGCACACAGTGTGGGTCCTCGTGCATTGTACCCGAAATTATTTTGACAAGAGTTTCGGGAAGTATGGAATTCCGCGAGAACTTGTTGAAAACGGTTTATGGTAGAATGAATTACCAATGGTATATTGTGTTTATTTATCCATTTCAATTACTGTTGCTATCTAAACTTGAGATCTGTTTAAATGTCCTCGTTTTACTTCAAATGTTATATATGTTAGTTGTGAAATGAGACCGGCCGTTTTATATACTTTTCTAAACCTTGTTTGGGTTTGGGAGGATTTTTCTACAGAGCTTCGTGCTCACCCCCTACAGTTGAACATTTTTCAGAGTTTGTGCCAGAGGATGAGCTAGGTGCTAACGAGCCGGGCCATGGAGAGGCTTCACTCGAGGGATACTTGGATCCCGAGTGGGATATCTAGAGATGTCTTTGACTTTTGTTCTAGACTAGAATATTCTTTTGAAACACTGTATAGTCTAGATCTCTTTTGTAATTTCCGCTGCGCTATAATAGTCAATGTTTTCTTTTGGAAATGTAAATGCCATTGTTGGGCTTATTCTTTTGATATTGTGGCCATGACTTGGCTTATTCTTTTGGGGATGATATTGTAAATTATATGGATGATGAATGAAAAATTTTCTTATAGATGGATTATCTTAGTGCTCTCATTGCGTCAATGGTTTTAGAATGTAATGCCGTCCAGGGTGTGTTTTGGGGCGTTAAAGGTTAATTACAATTTGCCCCCCCAACTATATCCTATGTAGCAATCAACTCCCTGTGGTTTTATTTTCAGCAATTTACCCCATCTTGTATCAAAATGAAAAAGCAGGCTACGAGTCATCAAATAGAGGAGGAATTTCCCAAAAAACCCTTCAACCATGGTAATGAAAGGGCGCCAAAACATTAACCATAGTTAGATTTTTTTGCCTGGTGTAAAAGTTGTCCTTAGTCATTTAACCACTCTCTCAAACCACCCCACACCAGTCTCTGCGATGCTTGAAGGCCTGAAATGGTTAAAGTCCTCAAATGCTTGAAGTCTTCGATTGAGGTAAAGGATATATATACAAGGCCGATTGAAGACCTGAGCCGCAACGATCAACATCGTAGGTAAGTTATGATGCAATTTTTTTGTCCATGGGGTTTTTGTCGCTTGGGTTCACATCTGTGCATGATGGTTCCACACATGAGGTGTATTTTTTTTGCTATAACTGATGAACCATAGATTTTTTTGGTCACCTTTTGTTGTATTAGTTTATTGAAAAGTAAAATCTTTGTGGGAATCATGTGAGTCAGTGGGTTGTTGGTGTTGTGTGAGGCAATATATTATTTTAGTTCAATGCATGTGAATATCAGTGTAAAGGGTCCCCATGAACATAAATTCCTATGTTTATATGTTTTGTGTAGATGGCTACTAGTTGCTTCTCGCTGGAGTATTATCATGGTGGGCAATTTGACAATGTGATAAGGAAGAGACAACACTCTCTTATGTGCAAGAAATGCCTCAGTTATGGACACAACTCCAGAACGTGTAAAGCATCAGTCAAAAAATCCAAAATTGGAAAAGGAAAACTTAAAACGAAGGTACCATACTTGTGTTTTATCATTCCAAATCTTGTTACATTATTTTTTTGAGCTCTAGCTAAAATTGTATCTTTACTTGTTATAGACTCATGAAGCATCAAGGAGCAGCTCACATCCAGCAGGTGGTAATGGCAGTGGTAGTTCTTCACAACCTATTGGTGGCAGTGACAAAGTTTCTGGAGGAAAGATATTAGAATAGGAGGTGGGAGTTGCTCACAACCAGTAGTTGGCAGTGACAGTGTTACAAGTGAGCGTATTCATGGAAGTTGCTCACAATCTAGAGGAAAATATGTTCAGCGTATGAAAATTTTATGAGAGGTTGTAGAGATGAGGGAAAGAGAAAAAGAGATGTGGTCTCAGATGAGGGAAAGAGAAAAAGAGCTTCATTTTTCTTCTTTTAAATATTAAAATTTCTAACCCTTAGAAGACAAGGGCAAAATTGTCTTGAAAATATTTTTTCCTCTGACACAAACAAAAGATTCCAATGTTTACGTTACTTTTCACTGTGTTTCTGTTACTAATTTGAATTTTGATACAAAAAGGGGGCAAATTGCTGGAAATGAAACCAGAGGGAGTTGATTGTTACGTAGGGTATAGTTGGAGGGGGCAAATTGTAATTAACCCTATTTAAATTGACCTAATTAGATGTTACCTCAACAAATATATTCCATGTTTGGTCATCACACAAGACACCTCCTGTTATAGGGTCAAGAGTCACTCCAGTATGATTAGTCAATTTGTGCCATGACTTTCATGCATCCTTAGTAATAGCAAAGTGATTCTTCAATTGTTTTTGGTCATACATGACATTTTCCTTTGCCGCGAACTCATCTATAATATTCTTCCAACCTCACTTGTTAAAACTAGTAGTTGACCGATTCCCTTTATCCACCTCTTTAACACATAACTCAAAAAAAGTCTTATGTTTCTCCACAGTCTAGTTTGTTTTGTCTTTGTCATTCTTATAACTACTAGAAGCCATCTAAAGTAACATCACAAAATACATAGGCTGTTAGCACAACACGTATAATAATAACTAACCTGAACAAAACCTTGTATAAATTCCATACATCTTTCCTTCTACAACATGTGCATGATAGCCACAATTGACATTAGTTATTCTTACATTGCTAATACAAACATGAAATCATAACATAACATCAAGCACTGAAGTGTTCATAACTTTCTTGGATATTAGGTTATCAATTGATTAGTCAACTCAGTTATAGAACATCAATACAAATAATGCCTATCTTATCTGTTTTATTTTCAAAACCTCTCTGTTTTTGTGTTACTGCTTTTGACATTTTTGCCTTGGGTCTCTTTAATGCTAAAATCGATCAAACCCTGTGGAGAAATTTGTTTTTTTTTTCTTGAATAAAGCTGGATGATTTATATCCTCGGAGTTCAAGAGAATAATTCCAGACATTCACTACTTTTTGAATTATGTGCAGGTGATGTATGATGCCTCTAGAGTTAGACTTCATGCTGGCCAACAAGCTGAAGTAAGATTGCCTGCCACATTAAAGGAACCTTGGTCGACCTATGTCTGTTGCGTGCTTTCTTTATCTTGAAAGACAGTTTGATTTGAGTTATCAATCAACCTATATAGATATGTATTCTGATTTTCATCTTAGACACTTTTCAAAAGCAAAATAAAATGTTGGAACCTTAAGCATATATGTTCTTGTGACTCCATTACACATATTATAATTCTTGAGCAAAGAAATAGAGAAAAAAGACTAAGCAGTAAGTTATCAAGAACACACTAATCAAATATTGTAACACTTTCAGGCTCACAGCAAATATGCGTTAAAGATAACATACAACAAAATGCAGAATTGCATTTACTTTTCTCTTTGACTTGGCAGTGGCATTACTGCAATTGAAAACAGGCATTTTCACAGCCTTAAATTTTCTGGTCACATATTTAAATGTGAAAACCATGCCATTATCCCTTCGTATGGAAATATTTTATCTTGCTTCAGCCATTTAGGATGCCCTTATTTGGTTTTCTATTTTCATTTTGCATTTGAGAATTATTTTAACAAGCATACTAGCAATTCAACCTTGTTGGAAAAAGTAGCAATTTACATACTTACACAACCACTAAGAAATAAAAAGAATATACTATATTCCGTTAAGGGGATGCCCTCCAAAAAAATAGGAACTATTAGCCCTTTTTTTTTCAAAAGAATCAAGCAGGTAAGTGAAAATAGCAACTAATTTTTTTCTAATGAGAGTCCAATGGTTAGTTGGCTTTCGAAGAGTGAAGGGTCATGTGTACTTACTTAGGAATTATGAAAAGATAAAACATTATGAAAATTGGAATTATTATGTGGTGGGAGATGGTATAGATAACATTTTAGGAACCACATTATGTTTGGGACTTTACCTTCTTGACAATTAAATTCTAGCCCAGTAAAATATCACAGCTCACAAGGAGCTTAGACTCCTCACAACTTCAACTAAAGAAGATCTAAATACATAGCAACCTACCATCGGAAGATCCCTATAAGTGGAATTGGGTTATATTGAAGAGTACTTGAATTGTAATGTCACACGAAAGACATAACTCCGTATGGAGCATCCAGCGAATACAAGGATTCCAGCCAGGTCCATTTCATTTCTTTTAATTTGACAATTTCCTTTCTTAATTTTTCTTCAGTTGAGAGTAGATGAAGGTAGAATGAAACTCCCACCTCTTTGAAGGTGGCCTTTATGGCTTTGTGCCATAACTCTCAAACCTGCTACTTCTAATTTTGATCACTAAGTGTCAAAGAGGTAGTCCATCTATGTATGTGCTTGTGTTTTGCTTCCTTGGGTGCCGTTAGTGTTGCTTTGTACTTTCGCAAGCTATTTATCTTGGAATTTGAAATGAATTTTGGTTATTACATTATGCCTTTTGTGGCAGTAGCACTTCAAACAACTCACAGATGACAGAGAAACCCTCACCCAAGAAAAGCAAAAAGACCATACCAAACACAGAAAATACAAAAGAAGCCATGTTTGAGAAGCCATTGACTCCAAGCAATGTGGGTAAGCTCAACCGGCTTGTCATACCCAAAGAAGAAAGGCAATGGACCAACACACAAGCACAAATCAAATCTAAATTTTCTAAGAGACATTTTATCAAACAGATTATAGAAATGAGCAATCCATTAACTAGGGTTCCCAAAAGAGTAAATAAAGAGATGAATAGAGAGAGAGAGAGAGAGATCTATCAAATACATTCCACATAATATACAAATCTGAGAAAAATTAAAACAAAATAGAAGTTGAAAGATGAAAAATAGATGGTTCATACGTTTTTGAGATGGACTGGGATCTCCAATAACTCCAGAAGAATGAAGACCGAAGAGGGAACAGTGCTGTCACGGTTGTCGGTGATCTCCTAATTCTCTGGCATCGTCGTTGATGGTCGCCAGAGTGGAAGATGCCCTTCAGTCGTTCACAGAAGAGGGTATGGAGAGAGCTACGATGGTGAGGAAGAAAAAAAATAAAGATAAAAGTGATTGACTAAAGTGATTTTGGATAAGTAAAAGCTTTATTTTTTAACGTAATTAAGTGGTAAAATGATTTTTAACTTTTTTGAAATTACTTCTAATAAGTAATCTCAAACACTACTTTTTTTTTTTAAAGTACTTATGATAAGTCAAAAGGCCAAAAAATACTTTTTTTTAAGTCAATCCAAACACACTCTATGTCAATTTGACAGATTCTGTAATTTTACCACCTTTGTCTTGTCTCTTCTACTCTTTACATTATTCCTTTAATTTTCACACCAAGCAACATATATTTTTTTATAACTTGAACAAGTATCTTATAGGTGTTACCTTAACCTTTAATGTTTTTAACTTATCAAAATTAAACCAATGATATTTTTACATATGCTTTTTATAACAAAAACTTGTTAAGTTCGATATACAAAACTATCACTCAAGTTTTTCTATCAAACTTGTACAACACTTTAACTTACTTGAAGATGATTAATTTAATGAGAGTGCTTGTTATCATAAAAATTTAGCTTAACCAAGCATAAGGTCAACATGTAGAGGCTGAGACAAAAGACACTACGAACCATTAGTTTCCAAAGTAAGAACATACTAGGTTTGCCCAATTATTGCTGTAGTACAAATCCACTTCATTAAATTCCTTAGTTAAATAACACTTCCTGATATTTATGACTATATTTTCTCCTAATTTCTAAGAAAGATGTGTTATATGTGGATCATTGTAAGACACACTCTTTATGATTCCATCAGCCCAAGATAGGCAACATCTTTACTTTAGTTAACAAAACATCTCATAAATGACATGTATGTTGAGAAGTATTTTTTTTTTCACCACACTGCTTCATTGCCACACAGTTAACAAAGATAGTTATTATCAAGTCATCTATAAGAATTGGTGAGATTCTTAATTCTTTTCCATCAAATCTAATCTCTAATAAATTGGTGGAAGAACTTGCTTGAAGTTAATTTCTACTGATCTGAGTTAGGATACGAGTTGAATGTAATTACTGACCCACTCAGCTTGTGTGGATGTCTCAAGTTAGGCACAAGATGAAAGATTGAATAAAATAAATGTAACAAATGTTTAGATTTTTGATTAGTTAACTCGATTATTTGAGGGATCGACAAGGAAAATGATTCAAAGAATTTAGACACGAGCATATGTAGAGATTATTTGTATGTTTCACTATGGAATGGATTTCTTCAATCATAAAATATGGAATCTGATTTTTTAGTTTTAGAAAATCCCTTGCAATAATCCTTAAAACCTCAGCTCTTTCGAAAATAAATTTTTTTGGGTCTTCCGACTCCACTTTTATTTATGCCATTTTATAGTTAAGGTCTCTTGAGCTTGAGATTTGAATCATTCTATATATTTGAAGCTTTCATCATTAATGTCCCACACTCCCCTTGACAAGCTATCTAAATTTGTGCATTTAGTCTAACTTGCAGACAATTTTTGATCAAGAAATAACTCGAATTGAAAAACCTCTATTTCTAACAAAGTTGCAGCCTTAGATGTCTACGATTGAACCCCATTTCAATTAAAGCATTTGGATGATGGAGTAAAAAGTTATGCTTGAAATATTGGGACCTTGTCTTATTACCCTAATTGACAGAATTTGTGCATTACTGTTAACTTGTAAGAGCAACTTCAACAAGCTCTTCAAATGGCCCTTGTTAGCTATTTTACAGAGTTTCTTCCAAAATTCCCCCTCCAACAGCCTAACATTCTCCCTAGCTATTTCCCATAACCTCATTTTCCTAGCTATTTCTGGTGAGACAAAGGGAGCTCGCTAGTTGATTTTTGCACCAAGTTTTTCACTCCACAACACTGATCAGTTTCCTTGGTTGTCTTCATAGTCATTGTCTTCATAGAGTACCGAATGTATGCTCTCTTCTCTCTCTATATCTCTTTGTTTCTCTCTCTCTTTTTCTCTCCATCTTTGTTTATCAGAAATCCTATATACATACCCAACCTCTCTCTCGGTTCCCACAAGAAAACCCAAAAAAAAATTCACCAAAAAACCCAAAAAATCCCACCGAAACATCCACGAAATCTCACCCAAAAATCTACTGAAACCCCACCCATCTCTCTCTCTTGATTACCAATGAAAAACCCCCCAAAAACCCAAAAAATCCCACCCAAAAATCAACTGATACCCCACCCATCTCTGTCCCTTTGCCTCGCTCTATTCGTGTTGGGTAGAGAGAAGACAACCGATGAAAAATATATATTGTGGTCAGCCATTAATTTTTATTCGTTTCTTATTTTTTTTCGTGTTAAGCATGTTTGCATATTATGTTTGTTGTTTTTTGCCCAATTTGTCCCACTTTTCTGTTGGCATTTTGGGTTCTTAAATATTTTTGGTATTGGTATTTTGGGTTATTAAATATTTGTGATATTGGCAATTTGTTAAATATTTTTGGCATTTTAGGTTGTTAAATATTTGAGTTATTTTTGGTCCAATAGTTTTGAAGGTATTGGTTGCTTGAAAAGTTGAAATTCTGGAGTCTAGACCTTGTGAATTCTTTTTGAACTTGATATAGAAAAATAACACTAATTCATACTTGGAATGCATGACTAAACATGGAAAATGGAGGTCATGTTCAAGCCAAGTACTCCCAAACACACTATTCTATATACAGTTGTGTATTTGTGAATTTGTAAAATATATACTGTGGTTCTAAAAAAAATTTGTTAATGAATCTTAGCCTCATGAATCTATAAAGTTTGTTAATTTTAGCTTGGTGGCTATGTTGAATTATAGGCATTACTTATGGAACTATTCCAATATGGTGCTTACTTTACCAATCTCATGAATGATGAAACAAACTTAGATGATGAGTTTATAGGTCAATCTTCACCAATATATCCTCAAGTAGAATCCACCACCAAAAAATAGCGAGGTGATAACGTTACAGTAAAGGAAGACGTTATAATAATCTCGCGTGGCTTAATATTAGTTTGGATGTTGTGCAAGGAAATGAGCAAAAATCAAAGATATGTTGACTAAGAGTTTGGGAGTTTTTCAACGAGTACAAACCTAAGGTATGTCATAGTCGTAGTCAAAATTTTTTGAGGAATCTTTGGTCGGCAATTCAGCTAGCCACCAACAAATTTTATGAGTGATTTGCACAGATGGAAAAACTGAATCAAAGTGGTTTGACGGAGAAAGACGAGTTATGAGTGAATATTTTCTTACAAAATAGTGTACTTTTAATGACATGATAATGAGTTTTCTTATACGAATTTTCAGATTCGTGATGCCAAGAACTTATACAAGGAACTCTATAAATCTCCTTTTTAGTTTAAACATTGTTCGAGGTATCAACCAAAATGGATAGAAGATTCTCAGTCAAAGAAGCAGAAACCAAAACCTAATGCATCTCCTGGAAGCTCTGTGCCTTCTACAGCAGATTCGGTAAAATTATGAGATGACAGTGGATCCTATGGATCCATAGACAGACCACCTGAAAGGAAAGTTGAGAAGCGCGACTACGAAAATCAAAGAGCAAAGAACCTGAACATGATGCAACAAGTTCTGCACTCGTGAATCTCTTAGCAGAAATAAAAGAAGAGAAAAAAATAATGAATGAGAAGAAAGTTGAAATGTTTGAAAAATGTTATCTTCAAGAACAGGAAAGTCTAGTGCAAGAGAAAGAGAATGCAAATGGAGCAACTAAGAGAGGAAGAGCGAATAATGTCGATGGATACGAGTGGCATGCCTCCATTGCAAGCTGAATATTTTCAGCGCCGCCAAATAAAAATCTTGGGAAAGAAGATGTAGTTCTTTTTTATTAGTAGACAAATAACTTTTAAGTAGTAGTAATGATGCTACAAGTACTGTAATGACATTTGCTTGAGTAGTGCTTAAAAGTTTCCATGCATATTCATCTGATGCTAGACTAGATCAACTTGGAGTTTAGAATGAGTTTCTTTGTCTCTAATGCAATGCTAAGTATTAATAAATTGGAGCAATTCTGAACTCTGCTCCGGTATCACTGTGGCAGTGAGACTCTCATCCATTGTATCATAACTAAAGTCTAACTCGTTAGCGTCTCACTCATCCTTAACAATCATGTTATGTAATATTATGCATGCCTTCATAATATCCTTAAGCACTTCAAGTGTCCAAAAATGTGCTGGTCCACGCACTATAGCAAATAGTGCTTGGAGCACTCCAAATGCTCGCTTAACATCCTTTGTTGCTGACTCTTGAGATTTTGTAAAATGTATTTGCTTATTGCCTCTTAGAGATGAAATTGTTTTGACAAATGTTGCCCATTTTGGATATATACCATCAGCAAGATAATATGTCATTGTATAATCGCTTCCGTTGACTGAAAAATTGACTGGAGGAGCCTGACAATTCTTCCATTTCTAATGCATACAATCAATGTTACCCAACATCCGAAGAAACCCACGATTGGTACCCATTGCTAATAATCTAGCAATGTCATCGTTGTTTGGTGACCTAAGGTATTCATCGAAAAAAATTGATATTACTGCCCTCACAAATCTTTTCAAACTTTCTATTGCGATGCTTTCATCAATCCTCACATAATCATCAACAACATCTGTTGTAACTCCATAAGCAAGCATCCTTATAATGGCTGTCATCTTTTGAAGGGAAAACAAGCAAGTAATTCTAGTAGCATCTTTTTTTGGACAAAATATGGATCATAAACTTCCACCATGGATATAATATGAAGGAAAATGACTCGATTCATTCGAAACCTTCTCCAAAATAAATTTGGGGGATAGATAGGCAATTTAGCAAAATAATCACGAGAAATTCTATTGTGCCCTTGAACTCGATTGCGAAAAATAACTGAATGACCTTGAATGGAACCACGACGTACACCAGAGCTTTCCTCACTACTGAGTTTGTTCATTTCCATAGCACAAATCGTTACCATGTCCAATTCATCATCGAAGTTAGAATCGTTACGAATCGTTTTGATAGTCATCAATATGGCGATGACATGACATTCTACATAGTATTTTAGATTTTAATAATTAGTTAAAGTTAGTTGAAATAGTTAGCTAAAATAGATAGCGTTGTTGGAGTAAATTAGTAGGAGTTACTCTTTAAAATTCATAGTGTAATAAAAAAGTATATTTTGGCTAACTTTTCTAGCTAGTATCCTTGGGGTTGCTCTAAGTCATTTTTTACGACAAAATAATATTAATTAAAAAAATTATATTTCAGTTAAAATTGTAGTGTTTGATATTTTCTTTCTATATATATAAGTTTCATGTTAATTAAATATATGAGTAAAAAGTTATACCTAATTTACTGAAACTATGTCAATTTGACAGATTCTGTAACTTTATCACATTTGTCTTTTCTCTTATAGTCTTTTCATTATTTCTTTAATTCTTCACACCAAGCAATGTATTTTTATTTATAACTTGAACAAGCATTCTATAGATGTGACCTTAACTCATGAAGATTAAACCAATGATATTTTTATATATATTTCTCATGACAAAAACTCGTTAGGTTCGGTATACAACACTATCACTCAAATTTTTCTATCAAATTTGTACAATACTTTAACTAACATGAAGATAATTAATTAAATGAGAGTATTTGTTATCATAAAAATTATGCTTAACCAAACATAGGGTCAACACGTAGAGGTTGAGACAACAAACATTACAGACCATTTCCAACTACTACTGTAGTACGAATCCACTTCATTGAAATCCTTAGTTAAATAACATTTCCTGATATTTATGATTATATTTTCTCACAATTTCTAGAAAAGTTGTGCTATATGTGTATCATTGTGAGACATACTCTTTATGATTCCATTAGCCTAAAAGTAGCCAACATCTTTACTTGAGTTAACAAGATATCCCATAAAGGACAGAAATATTAAAAAGTACATGATCTTTTCCTCACACTGCTCCATAGCCACACAGTTAACCAAGACAATCATTATTAAGTAATCTATAAGAATTGGGGATGATTAATTCATTCCTGTCAAATCTAATCTCTAAGAAATTTGTGGAATAACTTGGCTTGAAATTGATTCCTACTAATATGAGTTGGGATACGGGTTGAATGAAATTACTGACCCACTCAGCTTGTGTGGATGTCTCAAGCTTAGGCACAGGATGAAAGATTGAGTAAAATAAATGTAACAAATGTTTAGATTTGTAATTAGTTAACTCGATTGCTTGAGGGATCAACAAGGAAAATGATTCAAAAAATTTAGACACGAGCATTTGTAGGGATTATTTGTATGTTTCACTATAAAATGGATTTGTTCAATCATAAAGTATGGAATCTAATTTTTTAGTTTTAGCAAATCCCTTGCAACACTTCTAAAATCTCATCTCATTCGAAAATCAATTCTTTTTGATCTTCTGACTCCATTCATCTTTATGCTCTTTTATAGTTAAGGTTTCTTGAGTTTGAGATTTAAATCATTCTAGAAGTCTTCATCATTAATGTCCTACACTCCCCTTGAAAAAACTGTTCGAATATGTGCATTTAGTCCAAGTTTCAGATAATTTTTGATCAGCAAATAATTCGAATTTGAAAACCTTTATTTCTGACAAAGTTTTAGCCCTTGATGTCTACGTTTCAAACCCCATTTAAATCAAAACATTTGAACGTTGGAGGAGAGAGTTATGCCCGAAATATCAGAACCCTATTTGATTGCCCTAATTGACAGAATCTGTGCACTACTCTAAACTTGCAAATCAATTTTTACGATAAAACAATTTGAATTTAAAAAATTATATTTCAATTAAAATTGTAGAACTAGATGTTTTCTTTCCAAATATATAAATTTCACGTTAATTAGACATATGAGTAAAAAGTTATACCCTATTTATCGAGACTGTCAATTTGACAGATTTTGTAATTTTATCACATTTGCCTTGTCTCTTCTACTATTTGTATTATTTTTTTAAATTTTTCATACCAAGCAACATATTTTTATTTATAACTTGAACAACTTTAATGTTTTTAACTCATTAAAATTAATCCAATAATATTTTTACATATGTTTCTTATGACAAGAACTCGTTAGGTTCGATATACAAAATTATCACTCAAGTTTTTCTATCAAACTTGTACAACACTTTAACTAACATGTAGATGAATAATTAAATGAGAGTGTTTGTTATCATAAAAATCTTGCTTAACTAAGCATATGGTCAACACTTGGAAGTTGAAACAACAAACATTACTAACTATATGTTTCCAAAGTATGAACGTACATGGGTTATCCACCTACTACTGTAGTACAAATCCACTTCATTGAACTTCTTAGTTATGATAACCGATTATTCTTCAAAGCTTCTACGCCGGAGGCCAGCACAATAAAAGAGATGTTAAGAATACATTTTGTTGCTTCGGGCTAACAGATAAACTTGGATAAATCTGCTATGATATGTAGCAGGAATGTTTCAGAGACTCGAGCTGATGAAATGATGGCTATCTTAGGGGTTTCACGTGTTCAACAGCATTTTAAATACCTGGGATTGCCATCGGTTGTGGGCAAATCCAAAAAATAGGACTTTGTGTGTATTAGAGAACGATTCTGGACAAAACTGCAAGGTTAGAAGGAGCAGCTATTATCTAGGGTTGGCAAGGAGGTTCTTATTAAAGTAGTAGCTCAAACTATACCGATGGGGAATGGAAAATACATTAGGTGAAGTGGACACATATGTGTAAAAGCAAGAATAAGGGTGGTATGGTATTTCGTGATTTGATAACCTTCAATATGGCAATGTTGGCAAAGCAAGTATGAAAAATACATCATGAGACTCATACCCTTCTCCATAAAGTAATGAAAGCGAGATACTTCCCAACAACTTCCTTTTTGTCGCCAAAATTGGGTTATAGGCTTTCATATACGTGGCAAGCATTTTGGAGGCAAGGAAAGTGATCAAAGTTGGTTCTAGGTGGAGGGTGGGTAATGGTTCTACAATGAAAGTTTTGTAGGATAGATGGATCACCACTCCAACTACTTGTTCACAGGGGCGGAGCCAGGAATTCTGGTCAGGGTGGACACTTTAATTAAGTACTCTAATTTTTTTTCTTCTAATCAATCACACTATATAATATATTTATATTTATTATATTTTATTTAATACATGAAGTCCATTTAACATAAAAAATGCCCAAAAAAAATATATATTGTCAGGGGCGAAGCCATGAATGTCTATGAGGGGACAAAATATAACTGGTATAAAAAAATATTTAGCCGAAATTGATACAAAAAAATTCAGTTCAAGAATAACAAAAAAATAAGAATCAAAACAAAAAAATAAGAATCAAAACAAAATTATTGTGAAATAGTAAATTCAATTTTTATTTAGCCGAAACAAAATTCTAACAAAAAGACAGAAAAAAAAAAATTTAGTACATTTTTAACCTAATTATATATTTCAATAAAATATAAAATTTTTAAAAATCACTAAAATTTTGTATATGAATTAAATGTAAATTAATTTTTCACTAGTTTTCTATCAATGCGCACAATCAGAAGTTCGTAGTAAAATTATTCTTTATATAGTTGCAATTAGGGATTTTATACTCTTTTCTCCCCTTAGTCAAGTGGACCAAAAATTTTGTTTTTTAATGGTGGGTGGACCAAAAGTTTTGTTTTTAATGTTGGGCCAAAAATTTTGTTTTTAATGTTGGACTAAAAATTTTGTTTTTTTAATAGGTTTGGGTGGATTGTGATAGGTCAAATATTTGATTTTTTAATAAGTTTGGGTAGATAATAGTGGACTCAATTTTTTTTGTTTTAAATGGGCTTAATTTTTTAAATTTTTTGGATAAATAATGTGGGTCTAATATTTTTATCTTGGATTTTGGGTGGGCACAAATAATATATTATACAAATTTATAATATATATACTTAAGTAAAAAAAAAAAAAAAATTTGAGGGGGGGGCACGTGCCCACCCTGGCCCTAGCCTCCCTCTACCCTTGCTTGTTCAAGTGGTTAGTCCAAGGAATTTTTTGGATGATGAAGCAACCACTATGAGCGATCTTATTGACCCTAATATGTGTATGTGGGATGGACAACTGTTTGACGCCATTTTTATGGAACACGAAGCTGAGGTCATTAAGCGTATTTCATTAGGGGCCACTCTTATAAATGACAAATTGATTTGGCATTACAACTCAAAGGATTGATTTTCTGGCAGAAGTGCATATCATCTTGCTAATGAACGCAAATTATATCTTTCCGACGCTCAAGAAGCTGGAACCTCATCAGGGCAAGGGAATACTAACTGGAGTTTTATGTGGAACCAGAAATACCAAACAAGATCAAGATCTTCATATGAAGAATGACGTTCTATTCCTACCAATGACAATCTCTTGCGTAGAAGGGTATAAGAAGACAACTTGTGTTGTGTTTGTGCTAATGGAGGGGGGGGGGGGGGGGGGGAAGGGGAGACTATCCTGCATATATTAAAGGATTGTTCTTGGGATCAGACATCATGGGATGACAATGCCTTACAACAATCTATGTGAACTCCAGTAAATTCTATTGACTGTTGGCTTTGGGAGATGTCCAAAAAATTGAATTCCCATCAATTTTCATTGTTCTTGGTGCATTGCTGGTTTGTATGGACTCACAAAAATAATGCCATTTTCCAGAACGTCAAAAAGGACCCTTTATCTGTGGGTGTGGAAGCAAGCGAGTACCTGAATGCTTTTTTACAGTACTTGGAGCCTGAGCATCGTTCCATATTCGTTGTACCGTTAGAGAAGTGGTCTCTTCCTACAACTGTCTCTTTGAATGTAAACTTTGATAGGGCGTTGTTTGAATCAGAAGGGACTATTGGCACGAGCGTTGTAGTTAGGGACGACAAAGGTATGTTTATTGCTGGCCTATCCAAAAATTTGTCTAGGTTTGTGAAGCGCAATCAGCTGAGTTACTTGATGCTCGAGAGGCTGTTCTTTTTGTCATACACAACAACTGTGTTGAGGTTGTCCTGGAAGGTGACTCAAGGAATGTGATGGAGCTGATCACTACAAATGAAGTTGATTTTGATCCTATGGGTTCAATCTTAGCACATATATATATATATAGAGAGAGAGAGAGAGCAACACACCAACTAGCTAGAGATGCATTTCATAGTACTAGGTTTGATGTATGGGAGGACGAGACACCTGAATTTATCATGCCTTTTCTCCTTCTGGATATTCCTATCTATTCAAAATTCTATCGTTTCTTTCAAAAAAAAAAAAAAAAAGTGCACAAAAAATAGTAGGAGAATAAAAAATGTCATCATCATAAGTACCTTCAACATATTAAAAAATAAATTTACTGTTTGTAAGTGGGATTAATGTGGAGACTCCATGAATCTCCTGATAAGGCTAACTCTAAAGACAATATAATGGAAGTCAAATAACATGGTCTTTCCACCTACAGTTTGAAATATACAGGATCCAACAACTCATCACTCTCATCTTTTCAATCTTTCTTCCACGAGTCAAAATAAAATTGAAAGAACTCATTTTGAATTGTTTAAGGATATCCCTAAAATACGTCTGTTCGAAAATAAACCCTTAATTTATCTGATTCTGATGATGCATAAAAGTGAATTTATGCACAATCAATCATTCGAGTGTATGTTGTGAAACAATTAATGAAGCATTTAATAAAAGAGACAAAGATTGGGTGGTTGGTCTAGGTGACCAAACCACTAAAGGTGACAACGGTGGCCGGAGAACTCTATTAATGAGAGAGTACAAGGTAGTTGGAGAGAGAGAGAGAGAGAGAGAGAGCAAGGGTACGCTCAATGTGAGGTGTGTGAGATCTCTGTGTGAGAGATACTATGTGTAAAAGGTGTCTCCCTCATGTGTAGAGGGCTTACAATTTATAAGCATAGAACCTTAGTTGAGGCGGTGGCATGAAGGGATAGGTGACTAATTTTTCGAAGATGGTAGCTGCAGCTAAGGATATGTACAAATTAAAGATAGGTGTGATCTTCGAGTAATGGCTATCTCAATGATTGCTCTCCCACTTATGTTGACTTTTCCTGGACTCTTGAGCTGAGGCCATGAGCTAGGTTTGGTTTGCCTTTTGATGGTTTGAGCTCAATCCATGAACTATGCCCATGCCTAGTCTAAATCTGGGCTCGTCAGATTCATCTCATTCTGGACACATTAGCCTCACAACATCTGCATAATCGTTAACACATTTTTTTTTTTTTTTGTGGTTGCAATCCACCTATCTTTTATTATTGAGTCAGTTAGCCTACTATCCTTATAAAATCGTCTTGATACCAACGTGTTGTCCTTCTTTGTATATTTATCAATGTCTTCATAATCATCATGAATTCTAAATATCATATTGATATCGGTTCTTTTGAGTCTTATAAGTTTGCCACTTATTTCAAATTTTGAGTTCTTTGGATTGAAGTATAGAATCAAGTCGTACATATCAGAATCACTCTTCTCACATGATTTTGCATTGACCATTTTGTTAATGATGATTTCTATCCACAACCAAAAGAGAGTTTTCCTCAACGCAATTATGTGTTCCTCTCGCAACGTGATCTCATCAATTATTTTAATAG
The DNA here is from genome assembly GCA_951799425.1 of Ilex aquifolium. Lineage (NCBI taxonomy): Eukaryota > Viridiplantae > Streptophyta > Magnoliopsida > Aquifoliales > Aquifoliaceae > Ilex > Ilex aquifolium. The sequence continues at coordinate 8,035,109 of OX637395.1, forward strand.
TGCCTGCAAGTTCGACCTATATTGAAAAAATTAATTTTTGTTCTTCCTCTCTTGATATGCACTTTTTTTAGGTATGACCATTTGCACAGGTGCGCGACGTGTTCTCTTAGTTGAAGACTCGACTTCAACATCATTGCTTGCTCTCTTGAGTTAGTTAAATTAACAAAGAATTCCCAAACGTAGGAAGGGGTATTGTGTTTATAACTCGATAAATTACCGATGTCGTCTTATTAAAGAAAACTGTTCATTCAAAAGGTGATAGACAAAAGAAAACAAAAACTCTAAATTTTCAGAGACTTGGTCGTAGGATTTAGCAACTAAAGAATCATAATTGAAAGAAAGATTGGTTAATCGGTAGAATTCATTTCACCATGAACATGTATTTTGACCCAATTTCTAAAGCTCACTTGAGATTATACTCAAACGCACTCAAGCGTAAAATATTCAATAAATACTCAAATGTAAATAATAAATGTATTCAAATTAATTGAATTAATTTTGAAAGAATTAATTAAACCCACTTCGATTGTAGCAATTCCAAGAATTAATCGTGTCAGACTTAACTATTTACGGGTAAATAAGAAAATATACATATCGATAGTGTTTTCGACTTTAATCATTCAAATAACCCAAAATACTTACTCATTGAAAAACTTCTAATTGAGTCAAAATCCCCAATTTACGAATGAGACTCCCTCATCCGATCAAACCATAGTGGGCTACTCACTTATAATGGAACTGAAAACAAAAGCAAATAAAGAAAGGGAGAATGATAGTCAGATCCCCTTATGTTTGTCACTTAATCACTCAGACCCCCTGACATTTAAAATATTACATACAGACCCTTTGAAATTTGTACGCGTGTAACACTTAGACCTCTACTATCAATGTCCGTTAGTAAATTACACCCAAATGCCCTAAAGTTTGTAGACGTATAATACTTAGACCAAAAATACTCCAATCAAACATAGAATATCAAATATTTTAAATTTTACAACCAAAATTCATGTTCTATTATATCATTTATTGAAATAAAAATAAAAATAAAAAATCTATTTTTTTCTTAAAAAATCATAATTAGTGTACAATCATACTATCTGTTGGAATAAAACTAAAAAAAATCAAACAAGAGGTCTAAGTCATTCATAATAGAACATAAATTTTACAACAAAAATTCATGTTCTATTATTTCATTTATTGAAATAAAATCAAAAATAAAAATCTATTTTTTCTTAAAAAATTATAATTAGTATACAATTATAATATCTATTGGAATAAGACTAAAAAAATTAAATAAGATGTTAAACTGTAATTGACACAATATATTTTAACTTTAATTGAAGTAATTTGGTAGTTTAATTTGATCGTTTAAACAACTAAATTAAATTCCAATAAATAGTATAATTGTATATTAATTATAATTTTTAAGAAAAAATTAATTTTTATTTTTGATTTTATTTTAATAAATATCATAATAGAACAAGAATTTTGATTATAAAATTTAAAATATTCGATATTCTATCTTTAATTGGAATTTTTTTTATTTAAGTATAACATTTTAAACTTGAGGGGTCTAAATATTACATGCCTACAAATTTTAATAGGTCTAAGTGTAATTTACTAATGAACATTGACAACAAGGGTCTAAGTGTTACGCTTATACAAACTTCAGGGGGTTTTGTGTGTAATATTTCAAATATTAGGGGGTCTGAGTGATTAAGTGACAGACCTCAGGAGGTCTGAGTATAATTCTCCGTTAAAGAAAATATGATTGAAATTAAAAATAAAGAAAACCTTAACTGAAATTGCAAGAATTGAAATTGCGAGAAAAGTAAATATCTTGAATTGAATAGCAGTAATGTAAATTGTTCGCAATAAAAAATTGAATGTGATTGCGTTATAAGAAGTAAAGGCTTGAAATTAATTAGAGCTTGTAATAGAACAACGGGAAACTCTTCAAAGCAAGAACTCTAATTCTAAACTTATGAGAGAGAAGAAAGAAACGATGAATTTAGCGATCCCTCTCTCTTTGCCAGATTTAGGTATTTATTGGAGGTTTCGTGCTGATTTTTCTCCCTTTAATCCACCAATCACGATTTTTAAAATAACCCAGCAGATTGTCTTTCCAAATCTATTCTCGCATCAAAATTATAAGAACCTACTGATAGAAAGCAGAAAATGACCTACCAGTAGAACTATTCACTGTTTTGCACAAACTAGTTGGCCTTCTCTTTTATTAGTAGAACATTTTTTTGTTTACAACCTACTAGTAAAATAGTAGTCACCTATTGGTAAAACAACTATTTGTTTTACTTCTACCAGTAAACCAATGAACTGGTAGAAAACTTACCGGTAGAACATGTTTTTTTTTTCCAATTATGATCACAGTGGCCTTGACTTGACTTCTAAACCTCCTATTTCATCCGCAAAGTCATCCATGTCATGAAATAGTGTTCAAAACCTTGTTTTTATATCATTTCACCAGCAAACACCAATTTCTTCCGTAAAATACAAAACCAAACTCAATCAAATGAATTAAGTAATAAACATAGTTAAGATGGATGATATGAGACCTATAATATACAATATTATGCTCTCATAAGTCATTTATGAGAACTACCAGAGTTCGACATTTTAGCTCATATCTTGATATTGTTGGATGTTTTGTCCTTGGCATTTTTCCTAGCAGCGTAAAATAATGTTAGTCACAGTGTCATTTGCACAGTGTCATTTTCAAGGAAAATTAGAAAAAAAATAGTGCATGTACATGCCACAGTGATAAAATTCACAACTCTTCATTGATAATAAATAGTAGTAAACAAATGTTTTACCACAATGACAGTTTTTATCTATCATTTAATAACCAATAAACACCATAGTGACAGAGGTTGTCACAGCAAAAATTCAATAAAAAAAGCGAAGTATAGAGCACAATGACAAGACAAAATGACAATGTTTTAAACCAAATAAAATGTCACATTGATATAAATATAATTTTTTTGTTTGTATCAAACACATATTGTTACTTTAACATGCACGCCAAAATGTCACAGTGACAACTCAAATCATTGTGACACTAAATTATTTGATGTTATTGAATGTCATTCTACATGAAAAATGTTTAGAACCCACGAAATAAATGACAACATTTCACCACTTTTCTATCAAATTGACAATAAAACACCAAATTAATAATGCAAACAAGGTGTGACACAAAATGACAACATTAATATCTAATTTTTTTTGACCTTCAAACATATTGAATGAAAATATTTTGTAAAAATTCAACGAAAATGGATTTTTTGTAGGTTAATGTTTTTTTTTTTGAAACCCTAGAAAATTAAAATGATGAAAAACACAGTGACAAGTTTCTGAAGAAGCATCAAAACCCTTTTACTTCTCACCTTAGTTTTTTGACGATTTCTGAACTATATATGTTCTTGGGCTTAAATTTTGGTTTGTATTCTACTTCAATTTGAAACTCTTGCCTTTTTTATGATGAAGATGTTCATTGCAATGATAGGCAAAAAACTAGAGAGAGTTCTGCTTTTTCGAAACAAATTTTTAAAATGATTTCTGAAAGAATTTGAATGCTTTTTGCCAACTAGAAATAGTTTTTTTTTTTTTTGAATTTCAAGCATATTTTAGTTATCGTGTGCATGTTATATGTTATATTATTTGAGAATTCATTGCCGGTTTGTAAAGGCTGAAAATTGTATATTCAAGGGTCAAATATGTATTTTGACTGTATAATTCTTAGAGATAATGGGATGTGAGTACCTTTTTCAAAACTTATTTGACTTTAAGTACCACCTCCAAACTTATCCTCCTTTAAGTCCTCTTTTTCATTAAATAGTTGTCAATAAGTACACATTTTAAAACATTTTCAAATTCTTTCTAAATTGTATTCCATAATTACCCCTATCATAAATAGTGCATACTTAATTGAATGTGAGACTTTCAAGATTAGAATGTGAGACTTTCAAGATTCCTTTTGATATTTGTGTATCATTTTTCAAATACACACACACACACACACACACACACACACACACATATATATAGGGAGTCGAAAAAGAGAAACACGATATAAATCGTCATGCAAACAGTGTCACCAAAGAGAGACACGATATAAATTGTCATGCAAACAGTGTTACCAAAGAGAGACACGATATAATGACAATGGGGGTCCAATCAGTGGCATCATGAAATGCCCCTTCATAGTGCCCAAACAGTGTCAGTAAAGAGTGACAACAGTAGATTGTACCTAAATGATGACAATATATATTTTGTCCACTCAAAGAGTTGCACCTAAAGAGGGAATCGAAAAAATGCCATGATGCCACTGATTGAACCCCCATTGTCATTATATCGTGTCTCTCTTTGGTGACACTATTTGCATGACAATTTATATCGTGTCTCTCTTTAGTGACACTGTTTGCATGACGATATATATATATATGTATATATGAAATTTCAAAATTCAAATGATACACAAATATCAAAAGGAATGTTGAAAGTCTCACATTCTAATCTTGAAAGTCTCACATTCAATTAGGTATGCACTATTTATGGTAGGGGTAAAAGGACTTTTATGACTTTTTTTTAGCACATGTACTTCTATCCCAATTATTTTAAAAAGTGTACTTTTATCCTATTAAGTTTTTTGGGAGGTACCGGCCTCCCAATGACCCTAATTCTTAATGACCCAGTTGTTCACTACTTGTCCTTATTGGGTCAAAAATCCATTATAATGGACCGGCCACCCAAAAACCCTATATTAATTAGCTTGGGCATGGGCTTGGGCTTAGGCATGGGTTTGGGCTTGGTCTTGGGCTTTGGTCTCTTACGATTGGTGCCATTTTTGTGAGGTGGGAGTGCTCGCTTACTCTTTCTCTCTTGCTACCTTTGAGCTTGGCCCATACAAATTTTCATTTTACTCTCTACCTCTGATGCTTACTTAAAGCTTGTACTTATCACATAGGTGGGGGCAAAAGAGAATGTCCAGAGACCACCTCGATAGGTTCTTATTGGTGGGATCATAAGGTCCATAACCGCGCTTGTTACTCATCTCAAAAACAAATCTAATTAAATTAATATAGCGGTCAACCACCGAACCTTAATCGTAATTCTTTCATTACCCGAGTAACAGGTTTGAAAAGTTTTCCCACACCTTTGACAGTGGAACTCTGACAAATGGTATACAAAGGTAATGCACATACCATTATTATTAAATTAATCCCACCAAGGAACCTATTCAAGAGTTCACAATTTTCCGAATACTTTTCTACAAGATTGCCCACAATCATAGACCATGCGTATCCACACCTAATACTGCAATTGCCGGCTACATTGTCCTTTTTTTTGGTTAATGTATTCAACGTTAACTACAATTTCTTTATTTTAGACATTTCTTTATTCTTTCTCTCTCTTTCTTTCTTTACCTTGTTTTGTTTCTTTTCTTTTTTTCAAAGTCTTCACGTGGGCGGTGGGCGAAGACCAAAGTAACATAAAAGTTAAAATATTTATGTTTTGCTCTCCTTTGTTTCACTTATTATATATATCAACCACAAAACTTAAATATTCTTTATATTTTTGCATCAAAACTCATAATATTTTATATTTAAACTACTTTTAAAAATTTGGGATCTCACACTCAAGGCATCTTGCACATGACATTATCCTATGTTTTCCTAATACCCCTCTCAAGGCATCTTGCAAGGAATAGGGCAGTGAGGTATAATTTGGCATCAGAATTTTTAATCAATACATGACACGAGGCCTATTTTGAGATTTAACGGTTAGGATTTTAAGGGTATTAACGTCATTTTATCAATTCAACCAACATTGTTAATTCTGCGTATTGGTCCAAAAGCACAAGGAAATGTGCTGATTTCTAAATCATAGAGGTATTACCTGCAAAACTTCCAAGCCACAGGTGGGTGAACCTTTGACCAACACAGAGAAACGGAAAATGGCAGCAGCAGCAGAAGCGCCACCAGTGATCAAAGTCGCAGCTCTCTGTGGTTCTCTCCGCAAAGGTTCCTACAATCGCGGCCTCCTCCGTTCAGGTACTTCTCTCCCTCTCCCTCTCTCTCTCTCTGTCTCTCTCTCTCTCTAGAATTACTGAGTTGAATAAGGAATTGGTGGTTTTGGTGAATTTTTTTAGCTATACAGATAAGCAAGGAATCCATCAACGGTATGCAGATAGAGTACATCGACATATCGCAACTGCCATTGTTAAACACGGATCTCGAGGTCGACGGAACTTACCCTCCGGTCGTCGAGGCTTTCCGTCAGAAGATCGCCGCCGCCGACAGCATCCTCTTCGCTTCGCCCGAGTACAATTATTCAGTCACTGGTATTATAATTGTCGACTTCAATGTTAAGATTTGTACATACATGTGTGTGTGTGCGTGATACTGTGAGGACTGTGGAGGCTTCTCAAAGGCTTACACGATGTGAAGTATAAATGATTTGAACTTTCAACTGGTACTATTGGGTAAATCTTGCAGGATTATAGGGTATGTTTGGTTCCATTAATTGGGCGTGTTGGCTAGGAGGGATCGATTTTGCCACTATTGGGTAAATTGGTTGCCATGATTCCAACCACTGGCGGATCTACTAATATTTCCAACCCATAACCTCAGTCTTGTAAACCCCTTAGGGTGGTCCACTGATTGGGCCTGTTATTTGGTAATCCAAAAGTTTCATATTCAATCCATTCTCACACCCGCTAAGGGTGAGTCAACTTGTCCCTTTGGGGCATACTCTAGAAATTATCAAGCCATGGTTGCCAAGAGTAATCAGCGCAAGCCTGAAAACCCCTTTAAAAAAAAAAAAAAAAAACCTCAGTCTTGTAAGTGGCACCAGACCATTGTACCTAATATGAGATTTGGGTTACATTCAAGACAATTCTAAAGGGAAAATATGTAGGGAACGCAAAAGGAGTTTCTGATTTGTTGCAGATCCAGGTTCTGATTTTGTAAATCGTTTCCTAAATTCTGGATTAAGCATTTCAACCTGCCCAAACCATTGCTTGGAGTGAGCTGAGTAAACATAATCAGAAACCTCTAAGTAAAACCTATTTGGGGAGGCCTATTGTGATTACCTCTGCTTTTACCCATGTAGCGGCTTAAGATTCTGAAACTTAGGCCTTAGATAATGCAAATGGTGGCTATGATCTTCTAATTAACTGCCAAATATAAATGTCAAAGTTTGAAATTGCTACTTACATCAGAAGTTGCTTTCTGCTCTTTTCTGTGCTACGGTAATTGTATATTTAGAGATTTTGTTGGCTTCAAAAAATCTTTAAGCAGTTTCCGCATTGGTAATGTTAGCAGACATATTTATGTCTATATATTAGATCATGACATATTTAGAAATTATCTTAATGTATCTGAATAAATTATTTTTGGTTTTGCTTGTTCAACAATATGCTGTTGCATCCATGATCTTTCCTATTTGTTATCAACTACATTGCTAAACTGTATTTAGTCCAAGGCTCATAAGCAATAGAGCTCCAACATAGTTGGAGTTGTTGGATCTGCTAAGTTGCTCACAAAGCCATCAAGTGATTTACATATCGGTTGGAATTTATTTCAGTAGTTAACACTTAGAATTAGTTAGAGGCTCAATGTATAAAAATGCTTCAATTGTCAAGATATAATGCAGTGGTGCGTGTTGTTTCTATTACTCATTGTTCAAGTTTAACCACTATTTCTTTGCCATCATAATAGGCCCTTTAAAGAATGCAATTGATTGGGCATCTAGACCACCAAATGTATGGGCTAACAAAGCTGGTGCTATCGTCAGTGCGGGAGGAGGTTTTGGTGGTGGACGATCACAGTATCATCTCCGCCAGATTGGAGTTTTCCTTGATCTTCATTTCATTAATAAGCCTGAAATTTTCCTCAACGCATTCCAACCTCCTTTGAAGTTTGATAGTGATGGCAACTTGACTGATGCTGAAACTAAGGGGAAGTTGAAAGAAGTTCTTCTAGCTTTGCAGGCATTCACATTACGACTCCAAGGTAAGTGTTGAGTAACTTCTGGGGCTCAGACCGCCTCCATATGGAAAGTATTAATGTCTGCATCCAGTATGCCATGGACATGAAATTGAGTGCAATCTATAGAACTTTATATTTGTATTCTTTGAGGTTGAAGTTATGATACTCTGATTTTACCTTAATTTCTTGTGTTGACATCTATTTGCTAATATGTATCGTTACGATGGGGTAGCCGATTAGGTGCTCTTTCTTCAATTTTATTGTGGCAGAATGTGCAGGTTGGAGAAGGGGGCAAATTCTTATGCCCCTTAAACCCTAGACCTTTATGAAACAGTTTTTCTAGGCCAGATTTGGGCATGGTTCAAAGTATCGACCATCTCCGATATGACTTGGCTGAGTCTTATTCAACTCAACACCTTCCGATCCAATACCACTCCACATCCTATGTAAATCACTAGTCTCACGCGACTAGTTCAAGTTGTCCGATACATTTTTTAGGCAATCCCAAGTCATCAAATTATTGTATTATAGTCAAAATCTTCATCGTGTTCAACTTATTGTTCTATCAAGCATTCCATGCATGTCATCTACTAAAGTTCCACAAGGCCGCGGCCAATGATTTTTAGAGTTCTCCGAGTTGATGGTTAATAACACAAATTTGAACCATGGATCTGTGTCCAATGGGACAATGCATTAGCATAATGTCATTTGAGTTAGGTTGGACATGGCAAACTGGCCGCCTCCTAAATTTTGCACGAGGAAATTATCATCTGGACCATAGAAAACATGGGGAATCCCCCTAGTTAGAGACATGAATGAACCTGATAGTTGGATCAGGCCAATTAGTGCACCTAGCTATGCTGACAAAGCTAACCCTCACAGCTCCCCATACACTACACTGTCTTTCACAATCAATAAAAGGAATACATTATACACACCTCTTCAATTTTGTAGGCGTATAACACTTAAACTTCTTAAATTTAAAATATTATATTTAAATTACTTAGTAGTTACAAAACTAACGGAATCTATTAAATAATTTAATTATCCCAATTAGATATAGAAGATATCATGTTTATTACAGTTTGATCTCTTTTTAGTTTTTTTTAATTTTAGTCCAATAGACGGTATAATTATATATAAGTGTTTAATTGAATTCTTTGATATATTTATATTGACTATTTTTTTTTCTCAAAAAATTAGAATTTTATTTAGGTTTTATGTCAATGAATGATATAATGGACACATACAAATATGTTGAATAGACTTATCTCATGTTTCGTACTTGATGATAAAAAAATTGACCCAAATGTGAAAAGTCTATTTAGTTCAAGATACTCCATATTTGTCATTCTTAACTTCTAAATGCAGTTCATACATTTGAGTCAATTATTGACTTAGGCATCGGAGAGTTGACCCCTAGAGCTCCCCTTCGGTCTCCGACTTTTATTTTTTTGCATGTGATCAAAGTTCAACAAACTGACATGTAAGTAATTTAAATTTTGGCAACAACAGTGCTAATTACGATTTTTTTTAGAAAAAAAATGGATTTTTACTTTTGATTTTATTTCAATAATTGACATAATAGAACATGAATTTTGATTGTAAAATTTAAAATATTTGGTATTCTCTTTTTAATTTGAGTATTTTTAGTCTAAGTATAATATTTTAAACTTGAGGGATCTAAGTATTACACGCTTCAAATTTTAGGGATCTAGATTTAATTTACTAATGGATATACTAGGCATTAATGACAGGGGTCTATGTGTTATGCGTATATAAACCTCAAGAGGTCTATATATAATATTTTAAATATCAGAGAGTCTAAGTGATTAAGAAACAAACCTCATAAAGTCTGAGTGTAATTTTCTTTTATTTCAAACTTCCACTTATCTTGGCGTTTAGCTTGTATAGTCTGAGGCTGAGGTTTGAGTTATTTTTTACTTGTTATATGGGTTTTCATCTTTTGTGCAATGCAAGAAGAGTTTGTCTCAACCAACTTTCTATATCTAATACAATTGTGTTCCTTCATGTAGCTCTCGACTTTAAATGGATGTTGGTCAGTAAGAGGGGATGCATGGATCCTCCACTTTCACCCTTAGCAACACAATTGACTGTTACCCTAGTTTTTTCATCGTTCACAATCTATCTTCCACTACCACCAAGCATATCAACAATTATTCACACCCCAATCTTTAAAACCCAAATCTCGAGATGTGAGATGTTTACAAACCTTAAATTAACGCTCAAACTCAATATACATAGTCAAACAATTCACACGTCTCCTGTGTTTATAATATTTCTAACACAAAAATATGATACGACTCTTGCTCAAAATATTTCCCCAATCAGATTCGCCTAAGCTAATCCATTTGTCGAAATAAAGATTTCAAGATGCTTTTAACAATCCTGAAAAAGCAAATATAAGCAACATAGGTAAACACAATAAGCTAAGTAGATAAATCATGTTTCAAAATATACAATTATATTTAAATGATTCTTTCTCGAGCATCAAACTTCATTTTGTGCCACACCAGAGAAGAAACGTTCCCATGTGTAACAAAATTGGAGAAAATTCTTTCTAGATTTCACATGTTATCATTTCAATCTTTTAGGGACTTTCTAATGAAGAAGATATGTTCCTCCACGACCAACATTATAATTTTTCGTCAAAAATTATATAAAAAAAAATTTGGGGACAATAATTTATATTTATCGCCGAATGTAGTTGTAAAAAATTTTCGCCATTGGCCATTTTTTGTAAGGGTGTCAACTCTGACGCGTTGATACGAACGATTATAAAATTGACATGATTATGAAATACACATAATAAATAGTTTAGACTAATGTTTAAGATTCAGAATACACTAAATAGATTTTTTTTTCGTGGGTCTTGACAAGAACACGACGCGAATAACAATGACATGACACGAATAACACGATACGTTTGACACCCCTAATTTTTGGCACCAATAGGCGATTATTTTTTGATAAAGAACTTAGTTATCGCAAATGAAATGATGTTTCATTTAATAATTGATTTAAGCGAGATACTATTCAAGAACAATATTAGTTTGTCGTCAAAGAGTAATTTTTTTTAGATGACAACAGTTTTTTGTCGCTAACAAAATTATTAATTTTTTATTTATTTTTTAACATATAAATAATTTAACAATAAATATTCGTAGTCGCCGAAAAAACAAAAAAAAAATAATCGTTCCCGCCTCCCCCTTCTTCCCTGAGTCTATTACCAAAGTACAGTCATTTTTGAACAAATTTACCGATCTACGACATTTTTAAACTTATTTACCAAATTACGGCACTTTTTAAAAGCGGATTCAATAACTCCGCTTTTATTAAAAAGCGGATTTAACAACTCCGCTTTTGTTAAAAAACGGAATCAATGATTCCGCTTTTAAACAAAAAACATGGTCTAGAATAACGAGCTGAAACACTCTAAAAGCGTGGTTACTAACCACGTTTTTTAAAAAGCGTGGTTATTAACCACGCTTTTAACGTGTTTACTGATCTGAAGGCTCTGCCCTTTTTCCTCTCTCTTCCACTTTGTCTTCTCAGGCATCTTCAAGCCCCTCCAATCCCTCACCCAATTCTTGGGTCCAAAACGATCAGTAGGCGGACCCAGTAAGATTTTACTCTTTGGAGAAACAAATAGAGATGATGTTGGCATGAACAATGGAAAGCGTGTTTATTAAACACGTTTTTTACAAAAAACGTAAAAAACGTGTTTTGTAAACACGCTTTTCTCATTGCCCAAAATTTTTTTTCTCATAAAAGCGGGGTCGTTGAATCCATTTTTTAACAAAAGCGGAGTTGTTAAATCCGCTTTTTAATAAAAACGGAGTTATTGAATCCGCTTTTAAAAAGTGTCATAGTTTGGTAAATAAGTTCAAAAATACCATAGATCGATAAATTTATTCAAAAATAAATGTATTTTGATAATACACTCCTCCTTCCCTTTTCCCTCCTCTTTTTGTTATTCCCTCTTTTTATGTTGTCGTCTTCCCCAGCCGCTAGTCTCCTACTAGGTCTCTGTGCAACTGGTCAAAAAGGGTTGCTATTGCTCTGTCTCTCTCACACACACACGCACACGCACAATAAATTAAACTTTACTTTTTGTTGTCTTCTTCCCAGCCGCCGTTCTCCATGCTAAGAATCTGTGCAAGGTCCAAAAGGTCGCGCTCTCTCTCTCTCTCTCTATCTCTTGCACACATACAATAATTTAAAACTTTAAATTAAAACTATTGTAACCTATAACACCTAACCCTAACCCTAAATCCCACCACACACACAACACAAGCGCACAGTCCACGCACACACAAATTCTCGCACGCACAAACTTATCGCACACTAATACAGATGGACAGACACACTGTCCACTCTCTCTCACTCGCACACAATGTTTCACACGCACACACACTGTCCACGCAGTAATACAAATAATGGCTTTAGGCCAACCATAAACATTATAATCATTTTTTATGAATGGTATTTTACCTTTTAATGTTGCAGAAATTATTTTTTCCATTTCTTTGTTTCTTTTTTTATTTTACTTTTTTTTTTTTTTTTGCGTTCATTAAGGTTTTCAATCGAAAAATAAAAGATTTTATTATATTTTTCAATGATCTTTTAATCTTGGCTTTTTTTGTTGTTATCTTTATTTCATGTGACTATTTGTCTTTTTGCAAGTAACTCTTTGTTCTTTGTGACATCCAAGTGACTCTGTCTTTTTGCAATTTTTGTGTTAAATTTTAATTTCTATTTATATTTCATAAAATTTTCAATTAATAAATCTCCTAATATTTTAATTTATGATAAGTGATTTCATTTTCCTGAAAGTTAAATGAATTCAATTTCATGATTTTGTTTCGAATGTCATAAATTACAATTTCATGCTATTTGAGATAGATGTGACGAATTTATAAAGTTCATACGATGTCATAAAATGTTACGGAGATAAAATTATGTTGAACATAATGCATGTTTAAATTTTAGGAACTTTAGTGATGTTTTAAATCATGTAGCACAATTGGGATATTTTTAGTGAAGCAAATATCGTAATATATATAATGTATTTATTCATGCATATAATATTCGTAGGTACATTGAAATGGATAAGAGTTGGATGACAATCAGGAAAAGATTGAGTAAGCAATACATTGATGGGGTGAAGTCATTTATTAGATTTGCAATGCCACGAACGGGACAAAATGGAAAAATTCGGTGTCCATGTAAAAATTGTATGAATCTCGAATGGCATACTAAAGAGGCTGTGGAAATTCATTTGTGCTGGAAAGGGATTATGGCTTCTTACACAGTGTGGGTACACCACGGGGAACCTGTCCCTTCGAACGAACACAATGAATATAATAACATCGGTGAAACTGTCCAAGATGACATTACAAACACTGAGGCCAATGATTGTGATGAATTCCTTGATATGAGGGGATATGGGGTTAGCCTGATGCCATCTTCTTCGATAAAGGTTACCAAGACTATTGCACATGAGCAAGAGTTAAGAGGTTTGAAGACAGTTATTGTGATCCTTCAGTGTGAAAATGAAACCAGAAAAGAGAGTTAGATGAGATAAAGACAAAACTCGAGCAGATGGAAAGAGGCAAGAGATGATGCAACAACAAATGATAGAGCTGAAGTTGGCGATGCAACGTGGTGGGGCCAATGTGGGAGACTAGCAAAACGACTTCGTATTGGTAAGCATTTTCAATTCAAAATATATGCTTAATTTATTGTTTATTGTAATAAATAATTTTTCAGTTGCCCTAATGTATTTCTGTTGTATTTAATGCAAATTGACAACGAATTACTTGTAGTTGATTTTGGCACTAAGATCTCTTCTTTTATGATCTAAATTGTTCGAGTTATTGTGACATCTAAATATTGTGACATTTGATTTTTTTCACTTTCGATTTTTACAATGGATGCTTTGGTATGGGATTTTTGTATAAGATTATATGTGGATGTTTTAGTATGAGTTCTTGTAAGGATGTTTTTATATGAGTTTTGTATGGATGCTTTAAAAACTATGTGTTTTTGTTTTATGAATTATTTATTTTTTAATGATTTTCAATAATTGAAACACTATAGCGAATATATTTTGATTTGTTATGGGGACAAAAATAATCATAACATACCATTCTCTGGAAATGATTTTGTTTGACGATGAGTAAAATTTAATCACTTAAAGTCTCTTATTTTTTGGCAGCGATTAAATTTTGTCGCATATTATTTGAGGGTGGAAGTATTCATTTGTTGTTTGGCATCGAAAATATGTTGGTCGCAAAAGATGTACCTTAATTTTCAACGACAAATACTATATCATCACCTAAGAGAGAAAACATGACCACAATATAATTTTTTTCAGGTCATTAATGGACTCTCTAAAGGAATTATCTAGAAGATTTGTGGAAAATGGTGGTTCTTCTGGTATAGTTTGGTACACTGATGATGAGACGCTTACCAGTGAGGGTCTGAATTGTCCAAGTAAATATGGCGAACACACGAGGAAGTAGCAGACAAATTGCCAATTAGATCAGAAATTAAGGATGTGGTGGGTTGAAGATAGAGAAGATTCCAAGTCAATAATTTGATTCCTTTATTTTGTTGGGTGAGGGGGGGAATATGCAATGAATTTCCATAGACGGAATGTAAGCCATTCCCAGATTACAACGAAAAGCGTAAATCTGAGATGTACCAAGGCTGAGTTCGGTGCTCAAAAACTAATAAAAGTTCTGAAAATATTTCAGAAACACAAGAAAAACTGGAAGAAAAAAAAAATTTGGTTTAAAACATTCCAAAACACTGGACGAAACATTCCAAAATATTTCGAAACAAGAGACTTCCAATCGTGTAATTTGTTTTGGTTTTAACAAAACTGTAATGTTCCTGTCGTTGCGGTGGAGACAATGAAAATTTAGCCCTTGATCTGAATAGGTTAAATGAGAGACAGCTCTCTTCACTAGACAACCATAGTCATGCATAATTTTTGAGGAAATGAAAGCAGATAAAAGATAGATATTATTGGCTTTCTTCAATCTGTATGCAGGATAACATCTAAACACCCCCTTTTGGATGGGTACAGTCCTGATGGTATGGGTATTATACAATGCTACTATAACTCAAATATGTTTTTTCTGATACATTATACTTTTTTCCAAGAGCAATATGTAGATACTACTATGGCAGAGTATATAGATGAAATCATAGTTCTACTTTAAACGGGCCTACCTTTAGGTAACGATTTCAACTTCTTGCTGCAGCGATATAAATTCAGCGTTTCGCTTGTTCTTGAAGTTGTTCCTGTGTGAAATATCATCAACCAAAATTTTAAGTAACAGTTTGAAGAAATTAGGTGAAAGGAAAATGGACAAGGACAATATAATCACAAGAATTTTCAATATTGATCCGCTTCCAGCATTGTTTGAGGAAGTGTGCTCTCAAACTCAAACTTAAGGTGTCACACTTGACATCCGAACTTTCTATCATTGCACCAAGCAATGGCTCCTTTAAGGTCGTTTCCAAAATCCACTCAAGTATAGGAACAAATGCAGTTTATCTTGTCTTAATTAAGTGGAGCACGTGCAATACAGGTAGGATACTCAATCCAACTTTTTTCGATTGCTCAACAACTTCCATCACCAAAAAATCAACAGAGAAACTTAAAAATGATTCTTAGATAGAAAGGGAAACAATGACTTAACACTAATTCATCACCTACACATTCAATCACTAACCATCTAAGGTCTCAACTTTGACAGTGTTAAATAGGGGATTGGATGCATATGGCTGAATTGCTTGGCATCTTTACCTACAAAGTTTTCTTCTGAGAAACACATGAGATGGCAACATTAGACTGGCACTCGGAACTAATCCCAATGTAATCTCAGGAACGCTAGATTTGATGCCATCTTGGGAAAAAAACCCTTAGATTGGCATTCCAATAAGTGAGAAGGACGACAGATGGCTTCACTATTAGTTAACTGACTCTCTCTTGTTCTAATTCCTCTTATACATTACAGTAAATAGACATATATACTACAAAACACACTTTGGCATAAACTCACAGCATCTCAATCAATCTTCCCTCTGGTGTGTGTGTGTGTGAGAGAGAGAGAGAGAGAAGAGCGGCCTAACTGACCTCTGTTACAAAGAAGGCATGGAATCCATAGGGAACCCTATGGGGTAACTCGATCACTGCAACAGGATTAGCTGACATTGTTTTTGCGTCGATTACATTCACTGCTGATTTTCTGCATAAGTTGAAGACATTATATTCAGAATGTGTTTACATCGTCCCCACTAATCTCCAAATTTGATTTCCAGGGAAAATTGAATAAAAAAGAGAAAAATAATGGGAAAAAACCCAGGACTCAGGAGATAACCTCAAGTACTAGTACTGATGATGTGCACAATGCATGGCTTTAAACTAAAACAAAAATCGAATTCATTAGAGAGCATAGGTTTGGCTGATCTTTGACAGGTTACTACTTTTGGGCTCTTGCCAATTTGCCACGACGGCCATATGTCTTATAGGATGGATTAACTACATGACATGAACAGGTTAAAAAGCTGCACGATGTGGAATGACCACATGTCAACTTAAATCCTATTTTTTATCAAATCTTGAATGTTGGTAATTGTTGACCTAGTTTCTATTCTCTGCTTTTTGGGCGGGGGAGCCTCCTTAATCTACTTGCTCGCAAACAACATATTTGCAGTCAACTCAACATAGCATAGCCATAGAAGGACAAAAATCTATAAATTCAAGAACTTTGAGAAAAGACTGAAGGGTAAAGCAACCTTTTGAAATATGGTAAAGCAATCCTAATGAATTAGCTCTAATGCCTGGCTTTTAAATAATGCAATTTATACGGGCAAAAGCATGCCAAGTGATATAGAGATGCTTCCAGACACCACTCATAAAATCATGGCTACAATGCAGATCAGGTATCAAGTTGGCACATGAATTAGAACATGAACCCATAGTTATATTATTAACCCGTTACATATTTATGATCCAGCACTGGCCATAGGAGATCAACAACTGACCCGCAAATATAGTTTCCAACCAAAAACGGAAGTTTGAAACGGGAACCAAGTATTTGTGGGATGTGGGAGGGTATATGGAATCATATTGACAGTTTATCAAGAAAAAATATAATAAACTACGATAAAACTAATGTGAGACCCATGAAAATATGCATGATGAATCCAAATTAAATTTGTCAAAAACAAAACTCGAGAAAAGTTCCTTAAGAATTAGTGTATAATTGTTGGCATCATAGAATAAATTGTATTGAAAGTTTTGTAGAAGTTATCCCAAGGTTTCCCTATGATTTATGAAATGTATCTGAAACATTTTCAAAAAGTTCCCTTGAATTGCGTAGAAGTATTGTCCTGGTTTCTGAAACAGGTTTTTTGGGAAATGCATGATCCTTGTCAAAACAAATTCTCAACCTAATATGCCATCAGGGAAAAAAAATCACTAGCATCATAGCTATTAGTATCGTACGATACGCGATACGTATCGTACGATACGTCACAATACACACTGAAAAATGATATGTATCGTGTCTCTGTATCGTTTTTGCACCGTATCGTACGATACGATACATGACGATTCTTTTTTTTTTTTTGGTTTTTTGGGACTAAAATAATATCGTTTTACCCTATGACTTATTTTTAAATCACTAGCCAGTAAAACAACGTCGTTTCAATGGTTATGGTTTTTTTTTTTTTAAAAAAAGTCTATTGTTAATGTTGTTCAATTGAATTCAAAATTCCTGATTAATATTAAAATTGTTCAAGCAGTTGATATTAGAAGTTTGAATTAGAGGTCTTTGCATTTTAATATTACTTAACTATGTTGGAAATTTGAATAGTTAGTGGAATATTAATGAAATGCTATATTATTACGAGTCTATAACTTTTTTACAAAGGTATATATATATATTATTAATAATTATTTAAAAATTAAAATTGCGCATATCTTACGATACATGATACAATACACTATTTTTTAAAAACGATACCTTTTCCGATACGCGATTTGACAACTATGACTAGCATAATAATTGAAATAATGGGTACTGAATTCTTCAACCTTAATAGTACAGTTAGTGAACATAAATGAATACATCCGCTATTGATGAAGAATCTCAAATATTGTCGAAAAGCACAGGAGGTTCAACAGTTTTAGCTAGATAATGTGTTCAAGAAAGCAATCGTGAGATTCAGGGATAGGTGCCTAATAAATTTCTAAGCCTCACCAATGGTAAGCAAATTGCAAAATCAAGTTTACAATCAACCGTATCATAATCATTCCATGGCATTCTTATGATAGGGTTTGGGTAACTCAATGGCCGATGTTTAAGAATTTATAGTAAAAAATGGTATGAGAGAGAGAAAGAATAAGTACCCGGTTTTCTCATCGTGTACAAAAAATATCAAGTACCCATCATCTTCTTCAGAAGTAATACCAGGCTGACGAGGAACAAAAATAGCCTCTGAACCAAATCTACCAGCTCCAAGGTCAAAGATGCCTTGAACATTTTCTCCAACTTCAAGCTTTGCTTTTCCGGTATCTGGTTCCGCGTGCAAATCAAATTTGATTATCCCAGTGACTTTGGCAATACTGTCCAGCATGGTTCCATATACAAATCGTTGTTTCCTAAATTTTCAGAAGTTAATCAGTGACGATGATGCTGAAACGACGATGCTAATAGAAATTAGAAGGTTCTAAGAAAATGATGACAATAATTTAATCCAGGATAAGTAATGCATCCTAGCAGCTCAATGGACGCGGACCAAATTGGGTAATGATTTTTTCCCTAAACATTGATTACAGCAATAATAGCCAGATGAGATTAATATATGATCATTTAGACCCGAACTTATTCATCTTAGTTACTAATCCTTAACCTTGCTTTCTTTACTCACTGCTGATTATCCTTTTACTAACAAAAAACAAAAAGCCACGCACCTCCCAGTGTAGCTTTCATTCACCCTTGGAAAATCTACAGCAGATGCGGATAATTTCTTCTGTGAAGCTAGACCAGATTTCATGTTGAATCTCATCTCATACCTGACAAGTATAACCACAATATGTAACAACTAGAGATGTGCATATTGTTAGTGTATCCCCAGAAGCAGTGACCTACAGCTCATTTGTGAAATTCTCGAGCTTTTCTTTAACGACCCCATTAACCATATCTAAATCTGGATTCTGAAGGCGGCAAGTGATCAAAACAACTTCATCCCCTTCCTCCCAAGCATTGGCTGGTTTGTGAAAAAGAAAAAGAGAAAAAAAAAACACTGCAGATGTCAGAAGTGAAACCAGACAAACTGAGGTATTTCACTAATTGACCTCAAAGCCCAAGCAAGTTCTAGATGGAATTGGTCAAGGTTTTTGATTCATCTTTCAATTATATTGTATCCAAGAAAAGAAATTGGTGGCATCACAGCTACGAAAAATTGATAGCAGCTATAGAAAGTTCATCTTCAACAAAGTTTTTATTTTTTATTTTGTAATGCCTTAGATATTTGAAGTCTTGTCAGCGTACAGTTGATGAGATACATAAGATCTAAATGAGGTTCTGTTGAAAAAAAGTACTCGTAATGAGAGAAATATGGTGCCACACTAATTTGGACAACATACAAGATATGTCATCCAATAATGAACTATGATCAAATTCGCGAGCTTGTGTAACCTCATACAAACAGTTCTCACACACAAGTGCAATTGAGGGAGAGAGAGAGCATGATCGCTTATATGTAAATAAAGTTTTTGAATCTTTTAAGAGACAGTACCTTCTCCTCCCTGTGGAACTTAGTAAAGTTATTTGTATCAAGTTGGTAAAATTATCTACAGCTCATACTTGTTTTTTCTATCAAAGAAGCCACCATTATTTTCCCAACATTGTAACTATAGTTGAATCTCACACAATGGTATCAATAACTACAACTGTTTTTTGCACTTCTCAAAATGTTTTTTCCTCAACATAATTTTCAGGCTTTAAAGAGAGATCGGCAGCAACTGTCTCACCATTATGGAATATAAAGCAATTCGGAAGCTCGAACCATTTGATCAGGAGCTCATTCTTTGCGTACCGTGGAAGGACCCCAAAACGAGCCTTTTTAGTCGCATCAAATGAAAATATGAACTGTTTCTCCTTCACCATTTCCTAAACATTAAATCCCCATGCATAGTTAAGCTTCATGAGCCATGATTATTCTAATGCAGAAGGTTGAAATCAGAAACCAGTGAACTATAACCAACAAAACATGCTGGAAGCAATATGGTTTACTGATTACCATAGTTAACTACATTTATAATTGCATGAAAGTCATTTACATATACATCTAACGAGCAATATCCTACAAGCTTCTTACCAAAATACTGAAAACGACAGATTTGTTTCTAGTGTATTAGTGTAGAACACACAGATACCCTATCCTGTGAAGACTTGCATATCAATCCAGTATTCATGTCTATTGTCCAAAAGAAAGGAAAAGAATAATTGTTAGGAGGGATTTGTTCTCTGAAAGTGAGGCAACTAAATTATTTACATCCGAGGTGTTCTGTACAATAGGGAGTTCATGTCCTACAAAACAAAAGTGATAGTACCTTCGGTCTGAAGTACAAAGGAAGATCCATGAAAACTGCATAATTTTCAGTAATGGCAAAGTCGTGCATCATAATAGGTTCAGGTATCGTAATTGGCACAGGATCATTCATGGTTCCATCCTTTGAAATCACTCTGTATGTGACATATGGTGGTGTATGTGAATAGCCAAATGTAAACATCTCTCCTGCATGAAAGATTCCTCATGAACAAAAACAATAAGAACAAATAAAATACCATTTGACCAGAATTCTATTTTTGGAGGATGAATTTTACCGGTAAATGGGTCAACCTTCGGATGAGCAGTGAAGGAATGTGCCAACCTCTTGTCATAATCCAACATGCCAAGTGTTTGAAGATCTCCATCTTCTAAAACTTTAAGAACATCTGCATAATGGAGAATGGAGATCAATTTAGATGTTCATGCATCAAGTTATCTTGTGCATTTCGATTAAGGTTATACTATATGCTTAGATTGCTGGTTTCTCCTTATTTCTCGCATAATGATTGAGTAGGCATTCTGCTGACCAGCCACTCTCAAGTGAAAACACATCTCTGTTTTCGAATGTTTCTGTGAAAACTAAGAAAAGGCAGCAAGCTTACAAGGTTTGTCTGCCTCTGAAAGTGCCAATAGCTTTCCATGATGATAAATCAGAGCTGTATTAGCTGGATAAAAGTGACAAACAGTTTCTTTATGCCAATGATGAAAAATAACAGGATGATATAAGATACAATGTTTCTAAAAGCTGTCAGCTAATAATTCATAATATTTGTAGGGAAGAACTTGTTAAAGGTGTACAATACAACATGATATGTAGCATTTTGAGAAGTATATTTTAATCAACCTACCTGTCGCATTTCCATAAGAAGCATCCAATACTTTCAACTTTGCCCTAAGCATTTGCATATTAACCATAAATAATCCAAAGAGCCCCTTAAGATCTCCAATCTGAAAATAACATAAAATATAGTAATAATTGGATCTACAAAGTAAAAATAAGCATTATTTGTCTTGTCCACTCTCGACTCAAAGATCAAGAGGTTATAGTTTGGGAGCAACGAGGAAAAGAATATGTCCTTTACACCTTTCTGTGGTAACAGGTTGACTAACTACAATTATTCGAGTAAAAGTATTTAATTTAAAAATAATGCCAACTCCAACCACTAGTCTGCCAGATGCTTCAAGGGGCACGTTGTACATCGAATACAAATTAATAATGTTGATTTTGTCTACTCGACAGAATCTCCCATGAAAAATACATGCAAAGTAAAAAAGACCTAAAGAAGCACTGGCAAACAGAAAAAAGGATCACTTGTACAAGCAGAAAAACTTCCACCACTGAAGGAGGATAACTGGAAGCAGGTAAAAATGGAAAAAGAAGAAGAAAAGAAACAAAGAAACAAAGGACGGAAAGAAAAGAAAAGCGATTGGAGAAATCTAACCTAGGTAAACAGAGTATACCTTCATAAATTTAGCTCCTCCAAAAAACTCTTCTTGATTAAGACGAGATGTCCTCACATAGCGGGAAACATAGGTTGCTTTTCCATCTTTAATGCGCAAACCATGAATCATGCTGCAGAAACAAAGAGCATTCCGAGTCATAGTGGTTTCTGAGAAAGTTCTGATAATTTGCAATATAGCATTCCTAACAACAGTCAATCTCTGCAAATTTCTGCAACGATTAGGAAGCCTGCACATCTACATCACAAAATACTTGAATGCAAACACTTAGCATACGACAAACAGATGAATGGAAATGATCTTCGATAAAAAGGAATCAATTGTCATCTTCCTGAAAACCAATTTGTGATTCACCGAAATGAAAAGTCTGATAATATATCATACAAATCCCACATTCTCACAATGCAGATTCCAATGCAAAAGGCAATGACACCATCCAGTTTAGTTTCTTATTATCCATCAATAAGAATGCTCAGTTATATCATGACACAAGTACACAGACATACCCTTGTGCTTCTAATATGTACGGATACCCAGTTCTTTCGGTGATGAACATATGTGCTAATATCTGACTAATGCTTGTCATAAAAAGAACTGGCTATCTCTGACAAATTGTAGACCACACGTGCTTTCATACTAGTTATGGCTATGACATGATATTGACTAAAATTTTCTCTTATTGGCATGAAAGACATTGACTCAGATTTTCCCTAATTGTCATGACAAGATATTGGCTGACATTCTGTTTCGACTTGATCAAATACCCTCATCGCCAAAATCACATTGATGAATATATGTCCAAAGAATTGCCCAAATTGAGTCCTTTGACACGGTGAGGAGTTCTTTCCTCCATGTTTCAGTACATTGCTTGTCTCGCAGCTATATAAATGTTGAAGAAAACTATATTGCAGAGTGCATACTTCGATATTAAAGAGGAAAAGAGAAAATATAAATCTCAAATAACAAATTATTTGGAAACTCAGCTTCAGATCACGAACATAATATTGAAAGAAACAAATTGGAAAATCACTCATGAATCTACCATCTACAAAACTCATGCTGCCATATAGACATCTTAAATAGATTGAAAACCCACATCCATTGTAAGCTCCAAACGTGCAAAAATCCAATGAAAAAGAATCCAAAAAGGGAACACTACAAAGTAGGCAAATAGGAGAACTTACCATGGCCAGAAAATCAAACCAAACATGGTGGAGAATACTACTCTCTCTCTCTCCCCTACTGAACTGAAGCCTTAAACTTGCATGCTCTCTCTCTCTCTCTCTCCAGCCCTACTGAACTGAAGCCTTAAACATTTATGGTAAATTTGAACAATCTCCTTGATATTCATGCCAAAGCAGCATATTAATGTGAGATTTTTAGCCAATATATTACATATACATACATGCACCAACGGGCCTTTGGTCCAATGGTATTCCTTGTCTTGTGAAGACTTTACCTTCTTGATGTCAAGGGTTCAAACCCCCTTCCCTCCTCCCCCTCCCCCAAAAAAAAAAAACATACATGCAGCCAGATATGCATGTTATATACATGGGACATTGCAACTTGAATTAAAAACAAAGATTATGTATGTATAATTGGGCTTATATATAGCAAACTAGGCAAGGCAAACCTATACACACCGAACATTTTTATGTTTGAGCATTAGTCGTTTATTTAGCGAGCTCTAAAATAGGCTCAAGCATGGTTCATTTACTGTATAAACAAACACAAACAAGCTCTCAGGCGAGCCTAACACAAGCTGTCCATGAATACCCAAATCATCTGCAGCTCTACTAGTGTCATGTCAATGATTGATTTAAT
Source organism: Ilex aquifolium (assembly GCA_951799425.1). NCBI lineage: Eukaryota > Viridiplantae > Streptophyta > Magnoliopsida > Aquifoliales > Aquifoliaceae > Ilex > Ilex aquifolium. Next base: position 8,059,063 of record OX637395.1, read on the forward strand.
CTGAAAAGTAATGGGAGCTTTAGCAATGGAATACAAGATGTGCCTGGTGATTTACTGGTTAATCTTATAAGGGAGAAGTAGGGGAAGAAGTGGACTGTCATTCTGACCATATAATCAATAAAACTCCTATATTAGTTGGAGTTGAAGCCCTATGCATGGAAACAACAATGCAACTTTTCAGTGAGACCAAATAGGATTGTTGGGTAAAATAGTAGATATTCTCTTCCATATCACTCGAAGTAAACCATGTCTACATTCTCAGTCTTGAATGAAAAACACGTACCCATCTCCATCAAACCTGCACAGATAGAAGCAAAGGGAATGAGCATAGCAAGCAATACTCAATTCGCAGGAGCAACATTTCTCAACAGCAGCCTAATAATAAATAATCACTAGTACGATGAAAGGAAAGAGTACATGAAAAAGAGAGTGCAGCAAGATAAGAGGGAACATTTTAGCTTATAAAGCATGTCAAGTGTGGACATAAAACATGTCAATCTCTTGTTAAGAACAATTTGACATAGAAAAAGGAATATACCAGTGATATCCAGCCACCGGTGTGAATTTTGGATTAGGACCAACCCTGACAAACTCACCATTCAAGCACTCCTGCAAAAGCAATATTTAGATTTCACATCATTTGGCATCAAAAGCATAAAAAACTTAAGCTTGTAAGGCCTTCTTGGCAGATATCATGAACATAAATATTTAAAATTATGCGGTTGAAATCAGTAAAATCATTAGGAAAAAGAGATAAAAGGCTAGATGGCCATTGGCTGTCATTAGACTCACTTAAAGTTGGAACAGTAAGCTCGGTGTCTGTTGCAACTTCTTTTTTCATTTGTGAGTTCATTACATCGTCTTTACTAGCACAACCATGGCTAGAGATTTTAGTATTAGCATAATTCCGTGAGTTGCATAAAATGTCAAGGTTATATAAATCTAAGTCAGTGATTCATTGATTAAAGATTTGCAGTTACCGAAGCTGAACATGAAAGAAAGTTGTGGAAGACTTCATCGTATCTCCCCGGCGGTGTAGGAGGTAAGATGACTTAGAGATCTATTGATTCATATGTGATAAAAAATAATTTAATTTGAATATTGGATCCAAATTTGTTACAGAGAGATCGTATTTGGCCTAGTGATTTTATTGAGAAAAACGTTTTGAAAATATAATACTTCTTTAGAAAAATAATTTCGAAAGACAAAACTGAGGGCTAGATATGATTGGTGCTAGAGCAAGCAATTTTAGCCCTCGAATGTCACTCGAAACTGAGCCGTTCTGAAATTCCAGAAGCTCACACTCGCTTGACACTTGAGAAAAGTAATGGGCTTGTATTTCCTATTTGGTTGGAATTCTTTTCAGAACCCGTGCCTCACTTTTCCTACCTATTTAAAGACAAACCTTAAAAGTTCTTGAGGTGTGATTAGTTTTACACCTTGCTGGAGCTTGAAAAGATATATAAGCACACCAACCGCTCAAGAACGAGAGAGATTATTCATAGAAGACATTTAGGTCATTCTTGACCAAATGGATTTCAAAACCTAAACCGTGTGTAGACTTTTGTGAATATCCCTTCCAAGTTATCATCAAACCTCAAAATTGTCGTCTCTCTTGAAATGATCCATTGCATGGATTGCTGTGAGTTCTAGGGTGGAATTCAAGGAGCCACGATGAGTTGGTGCGATTCGTGCTGATCAACAACTCGGTGGTGTCAGACACAAGTTAAACAGCATAAAGATTCGTTAGGAGGGATATGCGATATGGCCTCTACGGATAATGGAAGTATAGAGTCTGTACTTTGGCTTCAATAATAGAATTGATTTGGACTGAACTTAGTCTAGTGAAAAATGAGGTGAATTAGTTAGATTATCTTTTGACAATTATATGTTAGCAAAACTTGGATATAAAATATTGTATTTTTCATCTTAAAAAATAAACTCATTTTATAATATAAAAGCACATAATGTGAATTATATCTGGATTGCCTTGAGTTCTAGGGTGGAATTCAAAGAAGACGCAGTGAGTTCGTGCAATCCGTGGTGTTGGACAAACAGGCAAGCGTTTCGAGAGTAGAAATGTGATCCAAACCTTGATCAGAGGAGCCTGTGTTGGATACAAGTTGAACAGCTTAGGGTCTTCGTGGGTGATAATTAGCCAGAATATTTTTTTTAATTTAATAATAATATTAAATGGGTTAAACAAGTCATGTCGTGTAACCTGCTGAGTAAACGAATTGTGTTCAGTTTGAAGATTTTCACCCGTTTTACTTAATCGAGATGTTTACGATTTTCTGGTCTTTCACACGAACCTGTTTAGACCCAACTCATAACCATTTAACCCGACATGGTTGACACTCTAGATATAGCCATATACTATACCCATTGAGATAGAGAAAAATTCTAGGAGTTTGTCTCCAGGCGTCTCCCTTTTTCAGTTGCCCATGACCTTAATATCATCACCCTCCCACAAACACACATAACTGCGTGTCTGGCCGCTCTCTCTCTCTCCTCCGCATTTTAAACCAAAAAGAAAATTTATTAATTAAAAATGTTACTTCAAAATTGTTTGGGAACGATCTTACTATTAAGCTAATAAATTTTTGCGTGTGCCACGATTTCCAATATCTCAATACGATAATCCCCACTCTTACTGTTCCTAATTCGATGCAATAAACCAAACCGACCTTATGACAGTAACAGTATTATATATCATGCAAATAAACCTTTACATTCCAGTACGAAACACCAAACAAAACAAAAATTAACCAAATCTGAACAAACAATAATACGATTCTAAATTGAGAGCAAACACACAGATTACTAGATAATTGAACTCACCGGAAGATGACCTATGACTGGGAGGTCCTTGCAAGGAGGAGTTTCGTCAGGAACAGGAGCGAAATTACCAGATAGATAGTGTTGAGGCTGTGAAGAGTCATGCATTAGCTTCACGATCAGCTTCTCTAACCAGTCTATTGCTTTGGAAGTGAAGCCTTTCCTTGGCATTGGTTTCACCAACACCACTCCATCCTCGGTCCTCTCCTCCACCTCCGTCTTCCCCATCTCTCTCTCAATCTCTCTCGCTCTCTCTCTCTAAAGATGGTGTATCTATATGTTCAGTGGCTTGTGCTGATAATATCAGTTATGGGAGGTGGGGGTTATCTCTTTATTTATATTTATTGGTGGTGTTGGTGTTGGTGGTGGTGGTGGCGGTGGTGGATGCCACGTGTCGCATTTTTGTCCCAAAAAAATTTAAAATTTGTAATTGGTGACCAACTAAATTCAAAATATACTTTTTTTTTTAATTTTTTTTGGTCAGAAAAATAAATAAATACTACGGTTGGTTATGACCTAGATTACAAAGAGTCGGAGTGGAGGCGAGGAAGCACAAATACTTTTTTTTTTTTTTAGCAAAAAGAGAAATAAATTGAGATGTACTCATTTATCCAAACAACATGATGTTAAAAACTTATATCTCGTATTATGAAAAATACAGGTATTATACGAAGAAGTAGGCACATACGGATGTTAAAACTTCAAGTATCATGGCTCCAGGTTTTTGAAAATCCAATTGTTCAACAACTATTTAGACGATATGAAGAATGTTAGAAGTACTGTTAGTAGGAAAAAAATAAAAAAAAGCCTATAAGTAGACCTCCAATAATATTAGAAAACTAGTTATTTTCCGTACTTGAAGACATAGAATAATAAAAAAAATTGTCAATAATAAACATATTTGTATTCACACTAAAAATCAAATCACAAACATAAATGAGAGATAAAAATATTAAAGTACCGATTGTAATGGGGGTGAGCGATGTTAGTGGTGGTGGGCAGTAGTGGTAATGGTGGGAGACGGTGATGGTTGTAGTAGGTGGCGACAACGTGGTAGTGGTGGCAACCGTGGGTGACAACGGTGATGGTGGTGGTGGGTTTTTGGGTGATGATGATGGTAGTGGCAATCGTGGGTGATGGCGGTGGTGGTGGGTGTGGGAGGTGGTGAACGACGGTGATGGTGGTTGGTATTGGTGGTGGTGGGCGGTGACGATGGTGATGGTGGGCGACGATGAATGCTTCTAAACGACAATGTGATGGGTGGTGGCGAATGGCGGCGGTGGTAAGTGTGGTGGGGGTAGGTGACAGTGGGTGGCTGTAGTGGTGGGCGATGACGGGTGGTGGGGGTGGATGACAGTGGATGGTAGCGATGGTGGGCGACGACAGGTGATGGTGGGTTGTGATAATGGGTGACAGTGGGCAACAATGGTAGTGGTGGGTGCTGACGGTGAGCGACAGTGGTAGTGAGATAATGGTGGTAATGGTAATAAATATAAGAATAATATGATGATGGTGGTGACGGTGGATGACGATTGTAACAATCAGTGGTGGGTGACGGTGGTGGTGGTGACAGTGGGGCAGTGAGGGTGGAGTGGGGGTGCAAGTGGGGCAGTGACGGTGGTGGAGGTGGTAGTTATGATGGTCGTGGGGGTGGGGGTGGTGGTGGGGCGGTGAGGGTGGTGGTGGTGGTGGGACAGTGGTGGTAGTGGTGATGGGGCAGTGGAGGAGGTGACGGCGGTGGTGATGGCAACGGTGGTAGAGCGGTGGGTGTGGGAGGGTGGAAATAGTGGTTGCGGCGACGGTGGTGGTAGTTGTGGGGGTAGTGGCAGTGGTAGTGGTAGTGGTGATGGTAATGAAGCGGTTCCAAACACTATTTTTTTTTTTTAAGTACTTATGAGAAATAATTATTAGAAACACTTTTAAAAAGTTACTCCAAACACACCCTTAAAGGCCTATTTTTCCTATTAAATCGTGACAAGCCCCAAACTCGAGGGACTCATCATATAATTTTAGGTTTTTTAAAAGTCGGTACTTAATTTAGCACTTAAAGTATAATTCATATGATATAAGTTTAAAATTCAAATATGCTGATCTATTAAAATAGAAAACTATTAATAGAAGAAAACAAATCTTATTTATCAAACTAAACAGTCTAATAATTATGGAAAATGATATTTTATTAAAGGAAAAATCCTAAAAGCTACCAATGTATATTTAGATACAATCCTAAAAGTTCAGACTAGTTATCTACAGAAGATTTTCAACAAGATATTTTCTTACAATTAAGTAATTTAAAAAATATTTTCTCACAATTTTCCATATAATTTTACCCATTTCTTTTTGTGCACCTGAGAACGAAAACCGAATCAATTGAAGTCGTCCCTTCGGCAGTTTCCTTTGGGCTTTGGAATTGCAGCCATGAGGATGGCCGAAAGGTCCAAGGCTGGCCAGGCCGTCTGATTATTTGAAGTTATTATTCTCATAGAGGTAGGCCCATGGCATCTAATAAAAGGCATCGGATGTTACAACTAAATACCAGTAACTTACAACTTATTTAGAGCAAGTTAATAATTAATTAGATTAAATTATGATTAAAACCTCGGTATCAATCGTCGAATATTAAGATTGATAATAAAAACACTAAGACCGATCGATCTTAAGCAATTCCATTTTATAATTGTCTTATCAGACTCCATTTATTATAGCGAGGTATGTCGTTACAATAACACGTCTTTTTGTAACGGTGAACACGACCGTCGCAAAAAAAGAAAAAAAATATTATTTTAAAAGACCCTAATTCTTGTCGTAAGTAGCATTACTCTAGAATTTGTACCCATCATTGCTCTAGTTTGGTACAATCCCAATATAAGCTAGAAAATACTAAAGAATTTGTCTTGCAATGTAATGTTGAACATTAACCGCCATGAGATGTTCATGGGACCCACTTAGCTAATGGTGTTAAATAAGAGAGGGGTGTTTTTAAACTTACATTCTCTTGGTAAACTTGCCAAACAAGGATGAGGAAACTTGTTGAAGATGATAATATTTGCTCCATACCTTCATTTCAACCCAAATGATAGTTAGAGACACAACTATAATGGTTCTCTCTCTAATGCCTTTTGTCCACACTACTAGATCTCTAGGTGCCGTGTGTTTGAACATTTTGATGACACAATGGAATGGAATGGATTAGCCAAAGTGTGTCACTTGTGGCAAAAACAAATTAGGCCACTTCCAATTTTTCCCCTAGGGGTTACAGTTAAGCCATGTCAAGTAGGTTCGTGTATACTTATTCTAACGATTGAGTTAGCGTGAACATGTCACAAACTATTTATTACATTGGTGACATAACATTGCACAAACTATTTTGTTACACTGGTGACAGAACATTGCACATGTAACTCTTTTAACAAGTATTTTGTGTCGGAACATATTAGTTCCATTAGTCAAACAGGTTATACATATAGATAAAATTCTTTAATGAAAAATGCATAATAAAAAAGTTAGAGGTTTCATGGATCATATTCATGTTACGTGTCATGTTTATGTCGGTGCAACAAATATGTCAAAGTGGTTCATTTTAGAAATTAAAATGCAATAGTTTGATAGTTGATTACTTTTTTCCTCTTTTTTGTTTTTTCACATCTGAACCAGATCATAACCTTCTAATTTCATATTGGTTTCGGTTTGTGCTAACCTCATATAAGAAATTGCTAACACATAAATATTCATTGAGAACTTTAAGATTTTCAAATTACAACACAAAAAAATGATAAATAGTATAATTTATGGTTTTTTTGGCTCCATGAATCTATATATTTGCAGTTTAAAAAAAAAAAGACAAAACAAAAATCTATATATTTGCCCTTTAATTGTGTGAAAAAAGGCAAAGGTGATTGAAGTAACAAACTAAAATTACTCCAAACCCATGCATGTGCTTTTTTAGTCAAAAAACGCCACGGCAAGTATGGTGACGCTAATAAGCTTACCCCACCACCCCAACCCAACCAAAAAGCACACGCAAAGCCATTTCTCTTACACAAACCCACCTTACTCTTTACTTGCACAAAAGCTCATGTGGTTAGATCACTTTCCTAAGAGTGCTAACTTTCCTAACTTCACCCAACCAAACGCATTGATTCTCTTCCACATTCTATATATATATTAGTCATAACTCGTACTTGAATGTATGATGCAATGTAAAATCTAAGCACCCAAAAAATTAATCTCATTGTATTAAATAATAATTTTTTTTCTTCCCTTTCTTTAATTATATAATTTAAAATTAATTTGTACCTATTCTTTTTTTAAAAAAATTGACAAAATTTTCTCAAAATATACAATCTAAAAAAATATATTAATATGTGTACATTATTATATATATGAACAATGCCTAAAATAAAAAATTTCATGATTCAACTTTACTATAAATTAGAGATGTGATAGAAATGGGTAGGAAAAATATGTGAGAAACAAAATTTAAAAGGCTAGATAGAAGAAAAAGATTGTAGATAGAAGACTTAATTTGACCTTGGTTAACTTGAAAAAAGTATAGGCTGAGTGGGGTTTTCAAGTTTTGGGGGAAAAAATTTTGGGGATGATTTTGACCCATTGGATTGAATGAATCTCATCCACTCTAGTGGTAGACTAACTTAAGAATTCAAAATCAGTCCTGATTATATATATATATATATATGAGGGGGTCCTCTTGTATGTGTGTACTAGTTATTTCTTGTGCCTGAAAGTACGGAGTAATAAAAATGGTCAACAATAAACATATTTGTATTCACATCAAATATCAAATTACAAAGATAGAGGAGAGAGAAAAGAATTTAAGCACCGGTTGTAGTAGGGGTGAGCGGTGGTAGTAGTGGTGGGCGACAGTGGTGGTGGTGAGAGACGGTGATGGTTGTTGTGGGTGGCAACGACCGTGGTGGTGGCAATAGTGGTGGTGGTGGCAGTCGTGAGTGGCAATAGTGATGGTGGTGGGCGATGATGATGATGGTTGGTAATGGTGGTGGTGGGGTAGTGACGGTGGTGGGGCTACAACGGTGGTGGGTGGCAGTAGGCAACGGGTGGTGGTGAGTTATGGTAGTGGGCGACGGTGGTAGTGGGGCGACGACAGTGGTGGGTGGCAATGGGCAACGGGTGGTGGTGGGTTATGGTAGTGGGTGGCAATGGGTAGTGATGGTGGGCAACGGTGGTGGTGGAATAATGGTGGTAGTGGTAATAAATATAAGAATGAGATAATGGTGGTGGTGGGTGGAGGCGGTGGTAGCAATTTGTGGTAGGTGATGACGGTGGTGGTGTGTGATGGGTGATGGCGATGGCAATGGCGATGATGGTGGTGGTGGTAGTGGTGGTGGCAGAGATGATGGTGGGGGTAGTGGTGGCAGAGATGGTGGTGGGGTTACAACAATGGTGGTGGTATTGGTGATGGTCATGGCGGTGGCGGTGGGGTAGGTGGGGTGGCGAAGACGACAACGATGGTGGTTATGTCAGAGGTTATGGTAGAGTGGCGACGGTGGTGATAGTGGTAGGAGTTGGGTGGAGGTGATGACAGTAGTGGTGATGGTGGTAGGAGTTGAGCGGAGGCGGTGGTGGTAGGGTGGCGACAACGGTGATGGTGGCAATGGTGGGGCAGCAGTGGTGGCGGTGAAGGTGGTGGTAGGATGGCGGCAATGGTTGTGGTGGTGGTGGGGCAGTGGTGGCGGTAGTGGAGGTGGTGGTGGTGGTGCAGTGGGGGTGGTGGTGGTGGTAGGATCATTCTAAACACTATTTTTTTTTCAGTGTTTATTAGAAGCATTTTTGAAAAGTCACCCCCAAACATACCTTTAGGGAGCCTATTATCCATATTAAATTTGAGGAGTTTATATTAGCCGTCAAATTAATTTTAAAATACAATTTAAAACGATATGGATCGCGAAAAGCAAAAGTTATTTTGTTTATCTTTTGGTATTTGAATTGTATTGTACTTTATTATATAGATGTTGGCTATGCATGACAATATGTCAATTGGTCAAAATGATAATAAAAAAAAACTAAATTAAAAAAAATTGACAAAAAGTGGTAAATAATTATGTTAGGCTTGAGTGCAAGTAAAGATTGTAAGAATGATATGAGTAGCTCGAGCCGGGCTTAGACTTGGTTTTGGTTTGTTGATGCTCATTTTAATGGTAAAATAAATGAAATTTGATTGGGTTTGTAAATTTTTATAAATCAACTGAATTTGAGCATCGTGCTAGAATATTTTAAATAAAAGAGTGTTTTTTATGTATGAAAACTCAATCTCACATTGACTAAATATCCAAAAGTACTTGGATATATATATATGCTAGTGTTATCTAGCCTTGGAATTAAGGAGAGATCTTGGGACTCTCACATGCGCAGGGGTGGGTCTAGCGGAGGAGATACTGATTTCTCAAATTTACGTACCACATTGCTGGGCCTAGTCCAGGACTCAGGTAGTGGGTCCCCCAGGTTCGCCAAAATTAAATAAAAACATTCACTATTATTAAACCCACTTTTTAATATTTTGTTTAATTATAATCTGTCATTACTTCCATATTAAAATTTTAGTTGTTGAATACCCAAAACCTCCAACGGCTAGTATTCCAACAACCATATTTTTCAAGTTATTATCCAGTTAAATATAGAAGTAATTACAGTCTATTAAACACATATATTATTTGTATATATATATGCATATTTTTCAGTATAGAGATATACAATCTGATATCAACTATCTTTTTCTTATATAAGTTTTTGGGCAATATTCGAAGGTGTGTATGAAGTTTCTGTTTCATTCGATTGTGCAGATATGAGTGAAGCAACAGTCAATAGGCTGAGTTGTTGTATCCTGGGTACGACGCGTTACTGTCTTCTGCGCTGTGATTCTTTCATAAAAGGGCACAAATCGTTTTAAAAGAGCGACCTAATCCGCGCCTCACCCGCCCGTTTACTTTATTTGTATTCAATTTTTTCCAACACAACGTATGACTCAGTTTGAGTTGGTTTTGACTTGCAAAATAATTCTATTTTACGACCAAACAACCTCTTTGACTGACATCATATTCATTCCAAATAGCTATAGGCTCATAGCTAGGTCATGTAAATTGGCTCTCCCTCTCTTCCCTAATAGATTTATAGTAGATTAAAGCTTCTATGATTTGATTTATAGTTGATTACTTAGATGTTACGAGGTTTTTCAGAAGAAAGTATAATAGTTAAGTTTAGGGCTCAAATTTTTGAAATATTTATAAGAAATTGATCTCGATTTGAGATCAATTTACCTCAAATACTTGTAAGCTTCTCTTGTGCCAACCTTGACCAACAATTTGAGCTCGACAGTTGAAGTTAGCTCGAGCTTAAGCTTGGTCAATCACAGTCAAGCCGACTTGAATATTATCAATTCTAACAAGTGCAGTTCAATTGACACCCCTAATTGTAAGTTGCGTAATTTCGTAAACGAATGTTGTAATATGGTCAAATCACCGACCCAGTTCCAATTACGTATGAAATTAAGAAGCCCACTAAACGAACGATAGCTTTTGACCAATGGATTACCATACGGAAGCTGTTGATTGTCATAGATTAAAAAGTCCCATCATGGCTCTGTTGATTCTTAAAAATACCAAACTAAATAAAAAATAAACAGAAAACGTTTTCTGAATATATTATTATCAAATACCCAAAACTCCCTCAATAGATTGTATCATAAGCTCTTTATAATGGCAGAATCCTAATCAATCTAGGAAACATAATAATTTAGAATCGTGGATTAATTTAGAAATAAAATAAAGGTAAAATCCAAATTAAACTAAAAAATAAAATAAACAAACTCTCTAATTGATTTGGAAATAAAATCAATCAAAATCTCCTAAAAAATTTCCTAATTGGACTTGATTAGATAATAATTGGCCCCATTCGTATGGCATCAACTGTGTCCGAAACAAATGTCCAAAAACTAGTAGTCATGCATTTTGCATCACGTACCTAATGCACAAAACTCTTGTTTATAACGAGATCTAAGAGATATAGTGATCGATAAACTTACTCTCATTTTGGCAAGGCTGATTTCTATATATATGTATGTATGTCAATATGTGTTTTTGTAAGATCCGAAAACCTTTAGCATGCAAAATAAGCTTGTTTTCTAATTTTGCAATTTCTTTTATTAGATTTATTTATTTTTCTTTAGTTAGGTACTGGGAGGGTAATGATGAAGTTTAAACTCGTGACTTTAAGGTTCAATAACGGGGATGATAGTCATTAGAACAACCGTTAACCTCTCTTTTTGTTAGATTTAGTTAATCCGAAACCGTACACATTCTCTTTATTTGTTGTGTTTTGAGAATATAGGCCCTTATAAAGGGAGTTCAAAAGATATTTAAGGACTTTAATTAGCTAGTGTGACATTACATATGCAACTTAATAATATAACGCTGAGGTTTCATAACAAAAAGATCATTCAATTCCACCTTTTCATATTCTTAACTGCTGTAACCATTTTTTCTTTGGTAGAGGATTTATTATTAACTTTCAGTTTCTTTAGTGTGTGTGTGTGTCTCTCTCTCTCTATATATATATATAAAATCTGAAATAACCAACCTGTGATGTTCCTAACATCCTATACTTGCAAAATACATTGCCACCAGAAACCGTAGTCTTCTAGGTAGGACACCTTCTAGGTAGGACACCATAACCTGATCCTCGCTCTTTGCTCCTTGCTTCTCGTTTCTCGCTCCTCAAATGAGCAAATGTTTCTCTTTTTGTCCCGAGACCCGTTTTAACCATATATCTTTTGAATCTTATTTTGAATCATTTGTGAAAGTCGCCCTCCTATTTTTTTTTTGTCATTTTGGTTATATAATTCATTTTTTTGACTATATAATTGGTATGTATATTTGGAAAAAAATCCCATCCTTGTACTCATATATATAACTGAGTTTCCTTATATGGGAGAAAGCTGAAAAGTAGAGTCAACCACCGGCCAAGTAAGTCTTTCGTCCCAATCTCTTGCATCTCAATCCATACCTCTAAGTCACCAAAAACCTTCTCTAAGCAGCTGTTGCTTCTTTGCAAACCCTTCCCCCCCCCCCCCCCCCCTCTCTCTCTCTCTCTCTCTCACACACACACAAAGATCTGAAAAACAACTTTTTTTTAAGTATTTATATGTGTGTTCATGATGAGACAGCATTTCAGTTTCATCCCTCCTGTCTTCTAGCAAGCTTCAAATTTTCTGGATGTTTGTTCTCTCTCTACCCAATTTAAGATAAAAATGTTTTCACAAAACCCTTTTGTCCCACTAGTTATCATTTTAATATCTTCTTCTTCCTGTTTTAGCTGCTTCCAAAAGGTCCCACTTTCTATTAAACTTGATCAAAACCATGGCCACAATCCAAAGTTAAGTGCATACTCTACATCTTTTAGCACCATTAACAATCAGGAAGGCAATTTCAGCTCTACTTTTTCGAGCCTAGTTGAGTATGAGAAAGATATATATGAATTTGCAAAGATTGATCAAGTAGGCACAGAAGAAATTTCACCCCAGATTGTGAATGTGGATGATTTTGGAGCTCATGGTGATGGAAACAACGACGATGGAAATTTCAGCTCTAATTTTTCGAGCGTAGTTGAGTACGAGACAGATATATATGAGTATACAAAGCTTGATAAAGTAGTTGTGGATGAAACCTCAGCCCAGATGGTGAATGTGGATGATTTTGGAGCTCAAGGTGATGGAACAGATGATTCTGAGGTAATCAGGGTTGAACTCCATTCATGCTTATGAATCTAATGTTGGTGACCCTTTTTTCTTCTAATTTTTCCTCTAACTTCAATGTTCATTACGTTTTATATTACTGCTTGATTACTTTTACTTTTGCGGAAACACTCTTTTTTCATGCAGATTAAGACTGCGTATATTTGATCCTCTTCAAATCGAGAGACTCTTGTCCTCAGCCGACTAATAGTTGCTTCTATCTTTGCATTCAGGCATTCAAAGAAGCATGGAAGGAGGCTTGTTCTTCTGAAAATGGAGCTGTTTTTGTGGTACCTAAGAACGTTACTTATCATCTTAACCCAATTACATTTTCAGGTCCTTGCAAGTCTAATGTTACAATGAAGGTGAGTCTAAATATTTATGAATGCATCAATCAACAGTCAAACACTCATAAATGGTGATTCTGTGAATACAATCACCAAAATATCATAGTAAAGGTGTAGTATAGTGAATAATTAGTAAGAAATAATTAGTAAGAAAAGAGTACGGTCAAAATAGAGATCGAATAACAAAATAAAATGTTATTTGATAGTGTAGGAGGAAAAAATCTCGCACCTGATAGTGATAGTGACATGGATTCAAGTGCAAGATTTTTTTCTCGTACATATAGAATTTTGGCCTACATGCACGAACTTTCATTGCTTACTCTGATAAAAAATACTCTATTAACGTTGACGAAATGAATAACATAAGCTAATAGAAGGATCTGCAACGTATTTAGGGTACAATATGAAAATTTTAATCTTTAAAAATATAAAGTAAAAATTCTTCAATTTTTAGTACAAAGTACAACTCGCCCACATGGTTTTTTGTAACTATGGATTTCATATTCTTTTCTTGTATAATTGCTTAGATTCGTGGAACAATCAAAGCTTCTCCTCACAGATCCGACTACGAAAAAAGTCCAAGACATTGGGTTGTGTTTGAAAGAGTTAATAACTTCAAAGTTGAAGGTGGAGGAACCATCAACGGCAATGGGAAGATTTGGTGGCAAAACTCATGCAAAATCAACAAAACCCTTGTACGTAATTAGACCAAACTTTTAAAAAATTGAATTTCATTACATTTCTTGTTTTTTTTTCAATTCTTTGAATTAATCATTACTTTTTTCCATATTTTGTGCAGCCCTGTGTCGGTGCACCAACGGTATGCCTATTCTTCTACCAAAATCGAAAAAACTTACATCAGTAATCGAATAAGTCTATGGTACCAAAAGCATTTTTTGGGTCTGGTAATACAAAATACTAATTTTTTGAGGTTAAGTACGAACTTTTGAAGTTAAGTTAGAACCTTCTGGGGTCTTCGAATCAATCCCAGTAATTGATGATCGATTATAACATCTTGGATAAATCTCAAACCCCGGCCTAAAAATGTTGTAACTCCAACTCAAAAGAGTATAGCTTAACCTTAATAGTCAATATTTTTAAGGAGGGTTTTAATTTGTTTTGTAGTAAATTGACCCAAAAAATTGTATTTTGAACATTTGGTAAACTTCGGGACGGGAAATACTATGTAACCCAAATTTATAACCCAAATTTTTATCACAAATGAAGGGTAACTATTAGATGAGTGGGTCCCATCAATTTTTTTAAATGGGACCCACTGATCCAATGGTCCCCCTTCATTAGGGATGCAAATTTGGATTGTAGATTTGGATTACATAGCATTACTCCTTCGGGACCATACCTCTTTTGATATCGAAGTCGAACTAACCTGAAGAAAATCTGATGCTTAATTACAAGATTTAAATGTTTCTGAGCTCTTTTTTCAGGCTGTAACCTTCAATAGATGCAATAATTTGAGAGTGGGCAACTTGAGGATAAAAAATGCACAGCAAATCCATCTTACTTTTCAAGATTGTGTTGATGTTAGAGCTTCAAAGCTGAAAGTACAAGCACCAGAAAACAGCCCCAACACTGATGGAATTCATATCACAGGGACCCAAAATATTCATGTCATGAGCTCTGTCATTAGAACTGGTAAAGGGGAGGGAAAACTAAAATCAAGCATAAATTCTATGTTATTATGAATTTTTTTTTTTACCAATCCCATGCAATTAGAATTCTTGTTCTTCGGAGTAAGGTACTTTTAAACTTGTTTCTCAAATCCAAGTAATTTTTGAAAACATCATTCTAAATGATATTTTTCACGTTGAAAAACGTTAATTCAAATAATGACACCATTTGTGATTCATAGATGGTGGGATCTATTTGTGTGGTGAGCAGTGTGCAATCTGAAGATTTCATTTGAAATGACATTTTCACATAAAAACGTTAATGGGAATGACGTTTTTTTAATAGTATCTAAGTTTGATAAATAAAATTGAACAAGAGCATGGGTTTTGTAAAGAAACTCATTTGTTCTTATGGTATAATATCCTTTATACTTTTATGTGGGTGATGAATTTTTATTCCAAATAGATCAGAATTTGCATCTAAGATGATGGGAAAAAATGGGATTGTCTAAATTTCTTTAATTTTTTCAAGGTGACGATTGTATTTCTATCGTAAGTGGATCTAAAAATGTTCGAGCAACAGATATAATCTGCGGACCAGGCCATGGAATCAGGTCTCTCTCTCTCTCTCTCTCTCTCCTCCTATTTTTTTAATTCCTGTTATTAATCAGTTTTTAACAAATTTAGTTTCATGTGTTCTTTTCAGCATTGGAAGCTTAGGAAAAGGAAATTCAGAGGGTAATGTTTCAAATGTAGTGGTGAACAGAGCAAAGCTTTCAAGAACCACAAATGGAGTAAGAATAAAGACTTGGCAGGTAAGTGTCACTTTTAATCTTTAATATTTAGGATGCCTATTGCTTTGCCACACTCGCTAAGAATTATATTCAAGTATGTATATGCATGCTCCTGTGTATAGGTGGTAAATTGGTGGGTTGAGTTGGTTATGGTTTGGATCAAAATGGGTTTGGTGTAGAAAAAGTCTAGCCCATTTTTAACCCATTTAATAATCGAGTTATGATGGGTTGAATCATAATTGGTTGGGTTAAACCCATTAACCCGTATAATAATTACACCAAATTACACACACATACACTAACACATCAAAATACACACACACTAATGCACCCAAAAAAAAAAACACACACACACACTATAAGTATGCATGCCGTATGATGATATATGCCTTATAATTGTAATCAAGAATGGGCGCAGCTCGTTTGATTGCCGTATTAGAAATGGATAGATTGCATAAAAGAATCCAGTCTAATACAATACACTAGAAAAAAAACAAAATTAAATGGGGTATTATAATAATATATAATTTTGTCTAGTATTTGGCAATATACAATATAAGCATTGGATAATAATTATTTAGTTCAAACCGTTGTTTGGTTAGGAAATTATTTCATCGTATTAATGTTAAATTAACAAAAAATACCCTCAACCAGTGTTTGTTACGTTGATAACAGCTTGACTTTATCAGTTGTAGGATTATAATAGTAAATGTATACAATAATACATTTGAGTTGAATTATAATACCACCTCTCTTGGTGGTATTAAAATACCTCAATAATTCATGTTTTTTGTACAAAAAACATACGATAAGTATACGATTAATATGCATTTTTGAAATTAATACGGAATCAAATCTGTCTACCAAATAAGATATTAGACCCGATTAAATAAATAATAGTACAATCTAATATTTAATCTACTCATAAGTCTACCAAACGAGCTCAATGTGTATTCCTATTTGTGTTTGTGTACTGTGGGAGTATATATAACTATGCATGTGATACTATATGGGCATGTTTGCTTCAAGTATAAGGCTGGTACAAAGGGGTGGTATTAGGAAAATAGTACGTGGGGTCCACTTTATACCTTGTTTGTTTGTCATTTTTCGTTCGGTATTAATTTTCGGGTCGTAATACCGACCCGCTGTGAACAGTGTCATTAATGCCTTCTACATGGTGCTATTGAATCCCACCTATCAGGTGGTATAAAATGTTGGAAGGAGGTATTAAAGTGGTAAAAGACTCAAATGCCCTCAACTACAAAGCCAGCCGCAATTGTTGACTTTGATTTATAAGGATAAAATTGTCTTTTTACACCCCAGCCGCAATTGTTTACTTTTTTAAATAAGTATTACATAGATAATATTTGTGATACACAAGGGGAAGGATGGGATTATAGTTTAAGACCGGGTATAATATACTATTGGATAGGAGTGGAATGGAAATAATGTCTAATACCACCCATAATTAATACTCGAAGCAAACGAGCCCTATGTCTATATCTATGTATTTGTCTTTGTGTTTATGCATAAACAGACATCTTAATATTACTTCATTATTCATAGCTTATTATACCAAAAAAATTAGTAAAGCTAGGGCAAACATAAGCAGAAAAAATAATAACATCATTCTGACTAAATTTGCTGACCTAAGTGACTATATATAAAGCTTTTGTTCTATATATGTGAAAGCTTTTGTTCAATATATGTGAAATAACCAGGGCCAAACCAACAACACAACCATTTTCAGAGGCCACAATTATTAGGTATGGTAAGGTTCCAAATTTTGTTGATGAAAATTTTGTTCTTAATCAATGGAATTAAACAAAAACATGTTCATAAATGGGCTTATAAAAGTGAAAAATGCATGCATTAGATATCAAGTAGGAGCACTAACAAAAAAAAAAGGAAAAAGGAAAAGGTAGAAAACCTCCACTTTTTGTTCATAACTATACGCTCGAAAGATACGAGTCAACAGTGAAACCGATAACAATATATTTATATTTTACAGAATGCGGATCTATTTCGGTTGTAAAGGGTCATTAGTGACAAACTAGAACCCAAGTTCAAATCTCCGTTCTCCATCATTGTAAATATCAACATATGATACACCTCCACATGTGTCGAATCTTAGTGAAGCATATGCAAATATAACTTTTAGAGTGATATTGATTTCAACATAATATGACTACTTTGACACCACATCAACAAAATTCTACTCTAAAAGGTTCATTGTAGATTTACGAGTAAAGTATTTACAAGATACTTCTAAAGCGTTATACGCATGCTTGAATGTGTACTCCTGTATTATGCGAAGATGCACACATACACAAGCTATTGTATGTGCATCTATGCATTAGTGCATATATACATATTAGCCCAATTGTTTTGATCGAATGTATATAGTTTATACATTTATATTTGATCAATCAAATTTTCATTTTCTCCTTATATATGAAGGGAGGTTCGGGATACGCAAAGAACATCAAATTCCAAAATATTGCAATGCACAATGTGACCAATCCCATAATTATCGATCAGAACTACTGCGATCAGAAGAAACCATGCCCAGAACAGGTAATTATAAGTCGAACCCTACTACCTTCAACACAATCAAAACAATTTCTCTACATGTCATATCACTACATACCTCAATCTAATGGCAGTACTCAGCTGTGCAAGTGAAGAATGTTGTGTACAAAAACATCAAAGGAACAAGTGCTTCAGAGATGGCCATTAAATTTAACTGTAGCAAGACCTTCCCATGTCAAGGGATTTTGTTGCAGAACATTAACCTAGTTGGCGAAGGAGATGGAATAGCAGAAGCTTCGTGTGAAAATGTTAGATTAGAAACTAGAGGAAAGGTTTCTCCAAGTTGCCCTTGCAAAAGCAAAGACTAGTCAATTTCATAGTGTTGTGTAAATATCAACGAGAGCAAAACACACCAACAATAGTTGAAGTGCACATCTGTCTGTATCGCTGGTTGTGTTTCTTTTGTAAGAGGATGTATTGAAATGCTTCAACACACAAGTACTCTGTAATAGACTATACACAAACAAAAAGTAAAAGTACCTCCAAGTACCTTGTATAAACTATCTTGCTGTTATATAGTAATTCACTTAGCACCAAGATAAGTACGTGCATTAATTGCAAAATTCTTGTTTATAGAAAGTTTTATATTTGCTCCTTCCATGCTTCTTCTGATAATATTTTCTTTACAGATGGGATTGTCTAAATTTGTCACATTCTTTACAGAAGTTTTCTTAAAAAATCATAATTAGTATACAATTATACTATCTATTGGAATAAAACTAAATAGATGGTATAGTTGTATACTAATTATGATTTTTTACAAAAAAATTAGATTTTTATTTGTGATTTTATTTCAATAAATATCATAATAGAACATGAATTTTGGTCGTAAAATTTAAAATATTTGATATTCTATCTTTGATTTGAGTATTTTTAGTCTAAGTATAACATTTTAAAGTTGAGAAGTCTAAATATTACACGCCTACAAACTTCAGGGAGTCTCGATGTAATTTACTAACAGATATACTAACAGACATTAACGGTAGGGATCTAAGTGTTACGAGCGTACAAACTTCGGGTGTCTGTGTTTAATATTTCAAATGTTAAGGGGTCTGAGTGATTAAGTGACAAACCTCATGGAGTCTGAGTGTAATTCCTCCATAAATATTTGATTCTAATTGCGTAAAATTGTGATTTTAATTTCATACGGTGTTTTCATGTATTCATAACTCTAATCACAGTGATGATAAATTCTGTAAATAATGTGACAAAAGCTAATTGCTTTTAAATATGTTTGAGTGGTGTAGATAAAAAAGGCGGCAATAAACGAGAATTACTTTTTTTGTCACATAAGCTTTGAGAGTGGAATTTACTTTGTTATTTTTTCACAACATTGTGATTCTGTCATGTTAGAATGCATTCCTTTTTAAATATGCGTATGTAGAACATACATGTTTTGTGTGGTTCACAATATATTCCTACAAAATTATATCGTTTATTATTAAATGATGTAAACGATAGAATTTTGTTTGACTAAATATATTTTTATATGCATTTGGAATTCACTCTAAATATGAGACTTTGTATGCTTACATAATTTGCATCATCTTTTTGGTAATTAAAGTTTATTTTTTTATATAGCAAAATTAGAGTTGAATAATATAAAAGGGATGTGCTGTTTGTTTTCTTTGACATGGGTCTACCAATTAATTTTGGATTGTTTGTTCTAATCGCCACATTTTACGAAGCATTTTCTATCATTTAGGGCTATTTTTTTGGTTGACTAGAGTGAGCTGATTTGTTATTTTGTTGCATTCTGTTGAAGCAATTATTGTTGTTCATCATAACATGGAATTTGCTTATATGGGTAATTTTCTAGCATGAATTTTTTTCTCACCTACTTTATATGATTTGGGTTGTGTTTTGGATGTCTTCTGTTCTGATTCCTTACCATTCTTTCATTACTGAAGAATTCATGTGTTGGTAACATTCTCAAATACGGTTACATAGATTATAACAAAATGTTCTTTTATTATTTATCCGTATTGTGTATTTAAAAGAAAATAAGGGTCAAACACGATGGTGAATGTTAGTTACAGGAGAAAAGAAAAGGCAAGCTATTCTGGCAGTGAAAATGAAAATACAGAGGGGCAAGTGGTATTATTGGTTGATTGCCAGTGCAAGATATAAGTAATTGTTAAAAAAACCTACTTATCATTCACAACAATATTTTTCTTTTACTTTTTTTAGGAAACTAATGATAATGTATGTTAAAACGTCAACGTGCATGTTGGGGGCACGAGAGATCGCAACGTTCACCCATTCAACCTAAATTTTTGTCTTCATTAACAACAATTCGTCGCCAACAAGCTCAATTACAACAATCAACAATTAAAAGATCTTGCAGTCAATCGACGACCGTAGAAATTTCAAAGCTTGCAACAAAACAAACTGTGCCAACAAATATCCTAGTGTCATCTTCAGTGACCAAAATGCTCTAAGGAATGTCTCCACGAAATTTCGAAAGGTGCAATTTTGGGGAAGGCACCTCGACGCAATCGAAATCACCCTCTAAATATTCCATGGATAACATCACAATTTTTTGCTATGTAAGTTATTATATAACTTTCTTGTTTTACCTCTCCTCTAAATAATCCAATTCCCATTACAATTTTTTCA
This sequence comes from Ilex aquifolium, assembly GCA_951799425.1. Classification (NCBI taxonomy): domain Eukaryota; kingdom Viridiplantae; phylum Streptophyta; class Magnoliopsida; order Aquifoliales; family Aquifoliaceae; genus Ilex; species Ilex aquifolium. Next base: position 8,079,644 of record OX637395.1, read on the forward strand.
ACCATCTTTTTACAGATGAATACTGACTTAGCGCACACAGTAAGCTAATCTTCTTATCACTCTTTTTATTACTTCTTATATTGGTTTACTTATTACTTCGTATTGCCCAATATAACATCAACTTTTTTCAAATTTCTAGGTACAGTTGTTCCGGCAAAATAATGTAGGCATCGAGATCACATATGAACGTGATCTTTACCTCATACTCTTAGCTGAAGAGGTGACAAGTCTTTTTGTGTATTTTTATATACTCTTTTCTACTATTATGATTATTTACTTATCCATTTTATTTTCTTTTGTCTTTGAATTCAAAAATAGCTCTACTTTAAAACTGATTAAAGCAATTAGTAACACATGTGAAAAGTGAAGTAAAAGATATACTTGTTCTTTATGAATGGACTAGTAATGTATGTACTTGAAGGCACTATGCTATTTGTAAAAACAAAAAGCAAATATTTGTCCATGCATAAAGTAATTTATAACCCAAAATTTTGACAAACGACGATCAAAATGAGTCCTTAAAAATTTCGACAAAATCTCTTCTAAAAACAGGACATTTGAATACCATTAACATATATAATCAAACATGTATGTAATGCAAGTCGCGCTATAACTACTTCAACATAATAATTGTTGCATCTGATAAAATATGTCACTTGACATTGTTCAATATACTTTTTGTTGATTCAACATCCATGATTTAAATATTAATAATCAACTTTATCTCAAACACTACAAAAATGTTCACCAACGCTACTATTAACAACATACTAATAGAATTCATCACTAATGGAATGAAAATTGCAACAGTACTTCCAAAGTACTTACCCAGATGCTGTTGAAAAACTAAATTTTACTATCATAAATTCCTCCGACTTCCAAAAGAATGCCTACGTCCTTTTTTTTTTTTAACATTTAAATGTTTTCTCATTCTCTAAAAATATATAAATATTTTTTTTCCTTCATCAACATTCAAATAAAAAAATAGCGAAAACATATTTACATGATATCGCTTCATCTGTTTCGATGTTTATTGTTTCTTAGTTGAGCCTCCATGTTTTCTAATGTTCGTCAACAAATTAGGTCATTTTCGAGATCCCCAAACATCTCCTCAAATTCTTTTATCTACAAAACTATTCTCGAACTTCTTAAGAATTACGTTAATCAGCTATGTAGGTGGAAGCGTGCTAACAATATCATACAATATTATTGGATTATTCAACCTAAAACCTTCTTTTTTCAGTTTGTCATATAATACTTCTTTCTTCGTTATATGTTATTAGACGTTCGATTCAATATTCATTTTCTCTTATTCAAATTGTATCCACAATGGATGGATATTGCGCTTCGTTTTCGCTAATAATTATACAAATCGTAATGCACATGGTAGCTGATCATGATGAATTTTTTTTCCCCTTTGCAAAATTCTAGTGGTGGAAAGAGTCTTTACTATTTTTTGCATAATAATGTTTATTTTTTTTCCTTGCAATCTGTAGCATACGACCTAATTTAATTTTGTTCAGCTCAAACTCTGAGATTGGGGTTTCATATTCCAATGAATCATTTTCAAATTTATCTAGTATATTTAACACCATTAAACGCGCACTATAACAGGCATAGATAGTAGGTCGTTCTATACTATCTGTACATAATATAAAAGGTACAAATTAAATTTATAATAATAAAATTAGCAACGAATTAACAAATATCACAATAAATACGCAATACCAAATGAAGCAACAATAGTGATTGTTTTTCTGGTCGTTATTGTTCAAAAAATATCGTTTCAGTACAATACAAAATGTTGTATTGTACTGAAACGTCTTCCCAGTTTCAGCAACCCCACTCAAGAAAAAAGTAACTCAGATTTTTCAAATACTGATGAAGTGATTGCTGCAAAAGCAATTGAGGATAAAAATTTTTGTTTGTTCTGATATATGGTAATTCTTTGTTAATCTAATTATTATAAATTTAATTTATACTTTTTATATTATGTACAGATAATATGGAACATCCTTCTATCGATGTCTGTTGTAGTGCACGTTTGGTGGTATCAAATATATTAGATAAATTTGAAAATGATTCCTTCAAAGATGAAACCCCAATCTCAGAGTTTGACCTAAACAAAATTAAATTAGCTCGTATGCTACAAATGGCAGGAAAAAAATAAGTGACCATTATATTATGCACAAAATAGTAGACTCTTCCCACCACCTGAATTCTTGTAAAGGAAAAAAAAAATCATCACGACCAACTAACCTACGCATTACGATTTGTATAATTAATAGTGGAAGCAGAGCGTGATATCCATCCATTGTGGATACAATTTAAGCAAGAGAAAATGGATCCAAAATCAAACGTCAGAGACCATATAACAAAGAAAGAAGCATTATATGACAAACTTGAAAAAAAAAGTTTTAGTCCGAATAATCCAATAATATTATATGTTATTTTTTGCACGCTTCCACCTACAGGGCCGATTAACGTCATTCATATAAGAAGTTCGAGAATGGTTTTATAGATATGACAGAATTGAAGGATATATTAGTGGATATCGAAAATGACATAATCTGTTCATGAGAATTAGAAGACGTGGAGGCTCAACTGAAAAACAATGAACATCCAAACAGATGAAGCAATATTTTTCAAGTAAATATGTTTTCTCCATTTTTTAATTATTTGAATGTGGATGAATGAAAAAAATATTTGCATGTTTTTAGATAATGAAAAAACCTCTAAATGTAAAAAAAAATAAAAAAATAGGACACCGTTATTCTTTTGGAAGTCGGTGGAATTTCTGATCGTAAAATTGCTTTTTTTAACAACATTTGGGTACTTAATTTGTCTATGAGTGTACTTTTACAATTTAATTCTATTATTATGTTGTTAGTAGTAGTGTTGGTGAATATTTTTTTCAATTTGAGATAAAGTTGATAATGAATGTTTAAATCGTGAATATTGAATCAACAAAAAGTACATTGAACAATGTCAAGTGACATATTTTCTCAGATGCAACAATTATTATGTTGCATTAGTTGTAGCGCGACCTGCGTTACTTACAAATTTTTGATTATATGTATTCTGTAAGCAAGCTGATTGTATTCAAATGTCCTATTTATAAAAGAGATTTTATTGAAATTTATAAAAGTAATAGTGGGCTTATTTTAATTGTTGTTTATCAAAATTTTGGGTTGTTTGTATCCTTTAGTTCACTTTTCACATTGTTACTAACTACGTTAATCAGTTTGAAAGTAGAGCTATTTTCGAATCTAAAGATTAAAAAATAAAATGGATAAGTAAATAATCATAATAGTAGAAAATAACATATAACAATACACAAAAAGATGTATATCTTATCTCGATGCCTACGTTATTTTGCCAAAGCAACTGGACCCAAAAATTTGAAGAAAGTTGATGTTATATTGAGCAATAAGAAGTAAACACATATAAAAAATAATAAAAAGAGTGGTAAGAAAATCAACTTACTATGTGCACCAAGTCAATATCCATATATAAAAAGATAGTTGAAAAAATTCTAATAGAAATTGGATTATTTATAGGAGAGCTTTAACAAGAAAGTTATATAATAACTTACATGACCAAAAATCATGAAGTTATCCATGGAATATCTAGAGGGTGATCTCGATTGCGCTGAGGTGTCTTCCCCAAAATTGCACCCTTCGAGGTTTTCGTGAAAGCATTCCTTAGAGCATTTTGGTCATAGAAGATGACACTAAGATATTTATTAACACAGTTTGTTTTGCTATAAGCTTAGGAAATTCTACAGTAGTCCATTGATTGCACGATTTTTTAATTGTTGATTGTTGTAATTGAGCTCGCTGAAGACGACTTGGTGCTAATGAAGAAAAAAATCTAAACGAGTTGTGCACATTGATGTTATACATTTATCGTTAGTTTCCTAAAAAAAGTAAATTAAGAAAAATATTATTGTTAATGATAATTAGATTATTTTAAAAATTACTTATATCTTGCACGGGCAATCAACCAATTATACCACTTGGCCCTCTGTATTTTCATTTTCGTTGCCAGAACATCTTGCATTTTCTTCTTCTTTTTTTTTTTTTTTTTTGTGGCTAGCATTCACCATCGTTTTTTTACCCTTTTTTCATTTAAACAAACAATACTGATAAGTAATAAAATAACATTTTGTTATAATCTATGTAACCGCATGTGAGAATGTTACCAGCACATGAATTCATTAGTAATCAAAAGATGGTAAAGAACCAGAACAAAAGACATCCAAAATGCAACGCAAATCTTATAAAGTATGATAGAAAATATTTATGCTAGAAAATTACTCATATGAGCAAACTTCATGTTATGATGAACAACAATAATTGCTTCAGCGAAATGCAACAAAATAACAAATCAGCTCAATCTGGTTAACCAAAAAAATCAGTCCTAAATGATAGAAATGGCATAGTAATTAGATATTACTGACCAACCAATGCATAGAAGAACATGCTCCGTAAAATGTGGCGATTAGAATAAATAGTCCAAAATCAATAAAATTTACTGACAGACCTACGTCAAAGAAAACAAACAACACATCGCTTTTATATTATTCAACTCTAATTTTTGCTTTATAAAAAAAAAATCAACTTTAACTACCAAAAAGATTATGCAAACTATGTATATCCAAAGCATACAAAGTCTCATATTTGGAGTAAATCCCAAATTGCATATAAAAATATATTCAATCAAACAAAATTATATCGTTTGCAGCACATAATTCTCGTTTATTGCCTTCACCGCCTTTTTTATATGTACCACTCAAACGTATTTAAAAAGAATTAGTGTTTGTCACATTTCTTTACAAAATTTATCATCACTGTGAATTAGAGTTATGAATACACGAAAACACCACATGAAATTAAAATCAAAATAAATCACAATTTTACGCAATTAGAATCAAATAGAAACAGATATTCACTCACCATGTGTTACGTTCCAACGAACATGCATAGAGATTTTGAATGAAAGTAACTAAAAAACTCATTTTCTAATAATGAAATCATATTAAATGAAGTGAAAATTAAATGGGTGTGCAAACTCATTTTTTTCTAACTATATAAACCTTGGAATATCAAAATTATATAAATTAGATGTCGTCAATTCAAATCGTAACTACAAAAACACATTTATCATATTCACTACCGAAAAATTCACACCATAAGCAAAAGCCAAATCCAATTATTTGAGTATGACTATAGTAGAAAGAAATCACATAAGGGAGAGGCAAAATCCAAATCTTGTCACAAATAAATCAGTTATTACCAGTCAAAACTTATGGTGGCTAGGTGATTTGTGTAGTTTTTTTGAATGTTAACTCTTGAGGTGTATGCAATATAAGTAGTTGGATGTCTTGCACATCTATATAATAAATTGTATTATTTCCTGGAATGTAATGAGCAAATATTTGGCATAAACACCTTGTCAGAAGGTTTTCTTTTTATTCAATTCCAAAAATGACTTTAAAAAGCCATTTCTAGTAGTGCACTGGGGTATTGATTTATGAATTGCATGTGCGTGTGTTCGAGTGTGTGTGTCGTCGTGTATTTGTTCATGTGTGAGTGTTTGTGTCGTAGTGTGAGTGGGCGTGTGAGTGTATGTGGTAGGAGCAGAAATGGAGAGATAGAGGGAAGGAAGACAAACCTGGGAGGGAAGGAGGCAGCAGCGGCTAAAGGGAGAGTGAGTCAATTTTGCTAAGTAGAATATGGAGGAAGATAGACAGCTGCGGGTGAAGGGAGAGTCTGATTTTGGGAAGCCATTATGGCATAAATTAGGTGGGTAATTTAGGAGATCTCCATCAATAATGGAAGTTTCAGAGAGAGACCATTATTTGAGGAAATTTAAGGGGAGCTAAACATGGAACAAATTTTGGTATTTAGTCTGATACAGATCAAAAATTTTGGAATGATTTGATATGTCAATAACGTGAGATAACCTAATCCGTTGGATGGAGTTGTTTTTTAACCTGAATTAATTTGAGCCACTTTTTGTCTCTGATTCAAAAACAACTCGGCTTTATTATATAGACTACTGAGGGCATTTGGAAAAAGATTCTGATGTGTGAATGGTCCCTTTTCATAGAACAGTGACCAAGACAATTCTTGATTATGAAGAAAATGGGATGATTTGTAAAATAAGGTCTAAATTGTTGAATCAACCATGAGCTCATTCCCACTCTTGCTTTTTTTCCTTTTTTTTGTTAGACACTATTATAAAGGAGGAGAACAACGAGATTTGAACCTGCGACCTTAAAATCTAACAGCGAGGATGTTGATCATTAGCCAACCGCTAGCCTCCATTCCCAGTCCTTCAATTCTGCACATTTAATAACCTTTTTGTTTTTATGTCTTTTTCTCAATCACACTTTCTTTTACTGCACTAGAGATGGGAAACGAAGTCTAAGCTCCCCTCACAAAGGAGGTGTCCACTAAATCAGGCTAGTAGCAGTGGGAGTAAGGCCTCCGGGAAGATTTACCAAGAAATCTGCACACTACTTTCATTCTGAGAGTGGAAAAATCCACATGGAATGAGGCAAGAGGTTCTAAATTAGGCTTTTCTATTGTTTTTAGTAAGACAAAATATGAGGGCAAGTTTCGGAAAAACGATAAAATTGCTCAAATATGATCCAGATATGACATGATTGGGTCACAAAATAGAGTGCTACATACATCTGACTATTCCCACATCTCGTAATGGTGAGCACGTCTGCCGAGCTAACCTCTTCAACTTCAGACAAAGGGTCCATACTCATATTTGGGATCCCTAACCTTGCTCTTACACAAAATATCACATTAATACAAAGATGAGTTAAATGGCAGAGCTTAGGTGAAAAAGGGTAGTCTTGCATAGAGCTCAAGCAAGGGAATAACAACCCCAAACGCCATCGTCTAAGTTGGATAGCCTCTTTTTGACTAGTTGCAGTCGCACCATTCCAGTTTAGATTTCCACAATCCCTTAAATCCCATTGTGGTTACATGACTACCATGGTTGATACTCCACCATAAGATAGATGTAAGCTGACCCCACAATGGTGGAAACCTCAAACTCTGGGCTTTTCTTTTCTTTTACAGGAGGGTGAATCCAATATTTCCATCTGTTACTTATAATTGTAACTACCTCGTAGTAACAGATTTTCCTGAAAGTTAAATTGCAATTGATCATTTCAATCAGTATGAGAAGGAGCCCCTATCTCCACATGATAATGTAGTTTCTCTAGTTGGGGAATGCCTAAAGACAAACAAGCATTTGTGTTAGAACTCATGGGGAAGCAACAAGTATCTTGCAAAATAACCCTAGTTACTTATTTTGCAATTACTCAACCCAAGTGCATGACTGATAACTTGAAGAAATAAGTAGATTTGTAGGACTGAAAGGAAAACATTTCGCCCAATACTCATTTTTTGAGTAATAGGATCACTAGAGAAATATAACATTTAAGAAACAACAGCATTCTCTAATAGCCCTATGCAAAAGCCGTATAATATATGTATGTCACCATGCCAGTCATAACAAAGAGTAAGGGCAGTATTCAAAATTAAATTCACAAATTATCCACAACCATTTGATTCTATATTATGTTCCATGGAATTATAACAAAGAATAATTTCTAGTTGGTTGAAATTTACAAATTATCCACCATAACTATATTAATTTATACAATTTTAAATGGGATTGATCTGCTCTTATCCCAAAGAATAGGCACTATTGCACATAAACTTGATAAGGCAATAGTAGTTGGCAGTTAAAAATTTGAAACACATCTACAAACTAATCACACAGTACCTCTTCTTCTCTTGCAGTATATGGAGGAGGCCGCAAAACCTTCGAATTGGCAAAAGTATCTACCCAACCAGAAGGTGCCTCAGTAATAGGTGAATCCAAAACGGAGTCCGGGATGGCCAACAGTGTCTCCTCAAGAAAAGATTTGATTGTCTACAAGGTTCAGAAACGACATGAACAAATTAGGTCACGACTGATAAGGTAAACAACCCTCTCTCAACACAAAAAGAAAACCTCGCGCCCACTCGAACCCGGAAAAGAAAGAAAAGACATCATGTACAGGATACATTTAAACAAACAGCTACTGCCAAGCATCCATCAAGATTGAGGGAAAGACAACAAAGGAAGTGGGAAAACTTTTTCCGTTGTTATGACATTATGCCATGGATCCAGTGGCAAGCCACTACACATTTCATGTCATAGATATTTAACCCTTCTTAGACTCCTACACATTTTTTTCAAGGTACAGGAACATCATCGAAAGCGCAAGATCACTACTGCTCAGACTCTTTACACTACCCCTATCATAGGTTCGTTCTTACCTACAAAGCTCAGAGGCATCCTTCAAGCATGGTTCAAGGTATCGGCTGAGACCGATATGACTCGGCCGAGTCGTATCCGTCTCGGCCATGGCCGATACGATAACGATACCCGCAACGAAAAAATCCCGAATCGTACTTAAATCGGTTCCGTCTCGGCCAAAATCGGTACAACTCAGGCGATGCAGCGATTCATCACCGATTCGTCACCAATTTGAACTGATTCATTCCAACAGAATCGACTACGTGCAAACAAACTTTCAAAGCACATATCAGCAAGGAAAAAAATGCCAAAAAAAAAAAGCAGGGGAGATGTGATAGAAAATTAACCCCAAATCAGCCCATTTTTCCCTTTTCTCCATGATATAAACAGATGAAGAATTAGAACTTAGACACATACCTATACAACATCCAGACCAAAAGCCCTTATAGTTGTTGTTCTTTTACTTTCTCTTCCTCTTCATCTTCATTGCAGAAGCCCTAGGAGACAGAGTAGCAGTAGCGGCAGGCATTGCTACCGAACGCAGTAACAACCCTCTCGCGGTCGTTGGCATTGCTAGTCGTCGACCAGTGCTAGAGTCTCAGATATCAACTCTACGCCTTCTTTTTTTTTTTGTTTGGTTTTGTTCTTTCCCAACGTAATCACCTCTCTCTCTCTCGCTTTCTTTCTCTCAAACAGTCAATGTGGTGCAAATTAAGCCCACCTATTTCTAAATATCTACTAATCTAATTATTATAACTTAACTTATTAAATTGACAATTTTTTTAAATAATATATACTTTTAGAACTATTAATTAAACCATTAATCAAACTTATCTAATCTAACCGAGACCATGTATTTCTAAATATCTACTAATGTAATTATTAAAACTTAACTTATTAAATTGACAATTTTTTTAAATAATATATATTTTTAAAAATATTAATTAAACTATATATACACACTTTTATTTTTTTATAATTCTTAAAAATTATAAATTAAGTTATATTAACATTAGTATGACTTACCCAAAAGAAAACATTACTATGATATTCATATTCACTAGTTTTGGGATCTAAATATTTAATAATCTGATTATTAAATGGACAAATATTCCAGTAGCGCCCTTATTATTTCATTTGACAATGATTAATATTTTAAATAATGCATTTTGAAAATATGATGCATAGATGATGATGTTTACATTTATTACAATTTTTCCTAATTTTTTCAAAAATTTTTGAGCTTTGTATATAGTGTTTTGACCGTATCAGCCGATATCGCGTCGTGACACCGCGACCAATGTGTCTCAGTGGCCTCCGAGTCAAGGGCCAATACCGCGACCTTGAACCATGCCTTCAAGGTTGACAACAAGTAGCCTTCGACTGATAAAACAGAAGGTTAATGTTCCCCGCTAATTCTAATAATACCTCTGCTATCAAGAGACATCATCTGTTTCTAAACAAATATTGTCTTATTTTGCTCTTTCTGTGATAACTTTAAACATAATATTATCCAAATAAAAAAAGTCTGACCATAAATTTAATTCACAATAACAGTTTTGGTAGAGAAATTAAGAAATTTGAACGACAGCCCCTCACTATTTGTCAACCTATAAATGAGGTTATCTCTCTCTTCATTTTCTAAAATTTGAAAATGTGCATTGTATTGGCATTGGCAGAGAACAGTACTGGTCATTTTGGTTTCACCTGTAATATATGGAGAAAGAACTCCATGTTTTTCTAACCACACCCTCAAAAGAGTATCAGAATTTATCAAGTCAAACCTCATGAACACACATAAAATTAATCCCTTCAAGCATAATTTCAAGAAGTTGCAATATTTGACTCATATTCTTTCCAGTTCAAAAATGTACAAGATAAGCTGAATTATTGGAAACTGCCAACAGTTGGAACACAAAGCCAAAGAATATGCTGATGATTTTGGTAGACATTGGGACAAATTATTATTGCCCTATTTCATTGAAGGTGACTAAAGAAGGAAACCATTTCTTTTGTTTAAGTCATGAAACATTGTCCACCCGGTCCTACATCCAGAAACAGAGGACAAGCTCCTAGACAGGGTGCTACTTGAAGGACAAAAAACACTACCTTTTCAGCTTTTAGTAATCAAGGGTGACATACCGTGCAGCGTTGGAAAGCAGCATCAGCTTTGCGCTTCCACAGACCATTTCCAGGCTCTGAATGGAAAAGACCAAGCAAAGGCTGCAGTAGACGACGAGAATGCTCAACTAATAATGACAATTAACAACACAACTAAGATTAGGAGAAACATAGTCTTTTTCAACAGTAGGATCCAAGATGTAGATATGAAATAAACTGCTAATTTAGTAAAACACTAACACATGGATGCTCTCCACAAGTTCTGTACATGTGCCATATCTGCTTTTTGTGTATGTGTGTGTGTCGACGTGAGGCACTATTCCCACAGCAGCAGGTTGGATTCTCCAACTTTTGCAAATAAACCCCGTTCAAGTTCCATCCCAACTGTCTCATCTTGAGAAAGGGCAACATTTATTAGGTTAGTGGTAAGTGTCTTCTTACATCTTCAATGAAAGCTGAACTGGTCACTCTTAGTGAACTTTTCAGTGATCATAGTAAAGACCTCCATAGCAATTACAAACAAGTAAGGTGATATGGGGTCCCCTTGTCTTAATCCCTTAGCCTTAGAAATATCTCCCTCTAGTTCACCATTGATGCTGACTGAGAAAAGTAAGTGTGTGTGTGTGTGTGTGAGAGAGAGAGAGAGAGAGAGTGAGGAACGAACAATATAAAATGAATATAGGCATGTTTATACTATATAATTGTGGTGACCCAATTCCGGAAGTGTGTGTGCAGAGCTTAATAAGTTCAAGCTTTGGACAGTGATATTTTAAATAAAGCTAATGGGTGTTGTAACACCACCGCTGTAACATAATGGGAATGCAAATTGGAAGTGGGAATTTTTTTGTTTGTGTTCACATCCACCTAAAAATTATATATGTGCATGTTTTAGGTCCAATATCAACACACTTTTTTTTGTGACTTTCAAAAAAATTTATATAGATCCTGTGCAATCATGGAAGCCAAGTTAAAAATAATAATAATAATAGTAGTAGTTCATCCAAAGACATCCTGATTCCCTCAAATTATGCTATTTATTTTAGCGTAAATTTGGTAAAAATTCTCAATCGTGGGATCAAGAGGTATTCAAATTTCCTGGCCAACGTTTAGCAACTACATATTTTGGCGGGAGAACGTGGGGCCCAGCCCCATCACTTAACAGCTAAAATGTTGGATCCTCTCTTTAATGGGTTCTCAAAGTTAGACACTTGGCATCCTTTTATTCATTGAACATATTTACAATCCGATAATCGTCACCCAAGTGAATAGGTTCAGAATGCTTTGCTGTACCAGATTCTGATTAAGCTCAAGAGCTGATGCCCACCAATATCTTTTTACAAATTGCCCTCAAGCCAAACATAACATGCATAGATCATCCCCCTCCAAATGACCAAGCCAAACATAACATGCTAGATCGTCCCCCTCCAAATGACCAAGCCACCATAAGATGAACATAGAAACTTCACAAAGTGAGACCCATCTTTGTAAAGGTCATTACGAATGTGTTTTTCCCGGAGTGTAACAATATCCAACCTACTTTAAAGCTATGCAACCGTAGCACAAAGTGAACATTAAAGCCATTGACTCTTGCAGCATGGAGATCACGTAGTCTACGCATCCCTTGGTGCACCCCGGTCTGGTAAAGCGGTGGTCTGGGCGATGGAAACTAGAATGGTGGGGATCATCTTCCAAAATTCCACATCACCAGGGTCGTTACAGGTACTAACGATATCTTTCCGGCTTAAGGAGGTGGACTGTGGTCATCCAATCCCACATGGCTTGGTGATAGCATGTGTGGAGTGCTTCACCGTACAACACATTTTAAAATCGTACAAACCTAACCCAAAGCAAGTAATATTATACAATACAGATCCAATGAATTACAATAGCACTAATAAGAATCAAGAAAATATTGATATGTGGCATCATTTTTTTTTTCTGTTTTTTTTGGTTTGGGGGGGGCTTACTAGTAGATGAAAGGTAATGGCATCATAAGTTAAAAAATGGCATAACAAATGAGTAACGCATCTGCAGAGCGCAAAAATATCATAAGATGTAACAGTGATATTGCCACGAAAAACAACATAGATACATTTGTCAACCATCACTAGTTCTCTTAAAAAAAAACAGAGAAACAAGGTTATGCAATTGAAGGCCAAAAAAGGAAGGGTGAGAAGCAGGAGGACGAGGAGAGGAAGAAAAAGGGGAAGAACAGGCAATTCGGTTTATTAGAACCATCCACCCTTAAAACCCACTGATAAAGAGTGGAGAGACCCTTAAGGATTATATGTGATATTTTATTGACGCGGGACAAGCTCTAACACTACCCAGCATACGTGACCCCCACCCACATGTGGAGAGGTAGACAGAAGATTCGAAAGACAATTCAGATATAAAAAGCTGCATTTATGGCACAACCGAATGAGGAATCAATTACAATAAAACCAAGAGTCTTGCCCAAAGGTCATTTAGCCTAGCTTTGATATCATGTTAGAGACATCCAACATGAAACCAATTGGCAATCGATAAAAAGGCCCCTCAACCATACACATCAACTGTAAGTAGCACTTATCTTTCAATGTGGGGTACAAGCTCACTTCATACCCCCTCCCGCATACGATCTGGTCTCATAGCAGACAAACAATAGACCCGAGAAGTCAACAGAGTGAGATACTGATGCAGTCTATAAGATGTTCAAACAAATACAAATACAAATTCAAAGATGTGACAAACTATGCAATTTGGCATGCTTTCAAGATAGAGACTAACATGGAATCTTGCATAACTATATTTGAGTCTAGTTGGGTCTTATTTTTGAGTAACTTAGGGCCTGTTTGGTTTGCGTTTCAAAAACAGATATCCGAAAACAGTTTTTGAGAAGAGTTTTGAGAAAATGGTTTTGATATTTTTTGAGATAAAAAACTTGTTTGGTTAGATGATTTCAAAAACAGTTTTTCAGAACAGAAAATAGTAAAACTTGTTTGGACAGCCTAAATATATGTTTGAACAGTAATTCAAACATTAATAAAAAAATATAAGAAAGTTAATTTTAGATTGATAATTTCATAAAAAAAAATTTCAATAAACCAAACTTTAAAATATAATATATATTATAATATAATATATTATATTATATTATAATAAATATTATTTTATATTATAATAAATATTACAATATTATATTATATTATATATTATATAATATAATATAATATTATATAACATATAATATTTATATATTATAATATTCTATTATATATAATATTATATAATATATATAAATAATAGAATATTATAATATATAATATTTATATATATTATATTCTATTATATATTATACATATACATATATTTATACATATACATATACATATATATATATATATATATATATATATATAAATTCTTATATATAAATTCGTAGATATATATATACATATATATACCAATTTATATGTATAATATATATATTATATAATATAATATATATATAAATTCTTATATATAAATATACATATATATACCAATTTATATATATATTTATACATACATACATACATACCAATTTATATATATATATTTATACACACACACACACACACACACACACACACACACACAGATATATATATATATATATATATTTTTATAAATTCGTATATATAAATTTGTAGATAAATATATACATATATATACCAATTTATATATATATATATATTTATATATGAATTTATAAATAAATAAATATATATATATATATACGAATTTTAATAATATTATATAATATAATATTTATATATTATATTATAATATTATATAATATAATAGAATATTATATAATATATTATATTATAATATCTATTATATATATATATTATATATTAGGAGAGAGATGAAAAAGTTAAAAAAAAAAAAGGAATGAAGAAATTTGTTGCTAAGGTGACTCGAAGGGCAGACCTCATTAAAGTCCAAAATTGTTCTCCTTGTTTTCAAAATTTTCAAAGAAAACTCCGAAAACAATCTAAACTTGTTTTCTGTTTTTGTGTCTCAAATCCCATTTTTTCCGAAAATTTTGAGAACAAAAATGCTAAACAAACAGGTTTTCGGTGTTTTGAAAATTTTGAGAACAAAAAACTGTTTTGCAGATGCTAACCAAACATGCCCTTAAAGTTTGTTTGTTTTCATTTTTTAGTTTGAGTCTTTTTTATGTTTTTTAGAAGCAAGCACATTCTTATAATTTCTAAATTTGCTAGAACGAGCATAATATGAGCCGTGGTTAGTCTTTTGCGTCAAATTCTAGTGTTGGATGTTCTAGAATTTAGAGTCTCAATTCTAGTTTATGCTAGTTTTCTAATCTCAATTAATTTAGAGATTTTTGGAGTCCTAGAGACTTTAGAATCCTAATCTTTTAGGATTAGGAATACTTAGACCTCTAGATATAATTACCAAAATTTTTAATAAAGAGCATAGAGATATTTTCTTAGCAATTTTATGCTTTTGCATTGTGTGATGCAATTCTAACCCTAGGTATGCCTAAGGAACCCTATGAGTGATTCCTAGTTTTCCTCCTCCTTTTCTTTTTTTTTCTTCTATTTTTTTGCAATTATCTATATTTTGAACACATGTATTAGACTTGATATGTTCATATTTACACCATTAAACATCATCTACAAACCCCTATACCTTTCCCCTTCAATTTATTTAACCCTAGCACACTAGTTGACTCTATTATCCCCTACAAATACTATTCACGGGTGATGTTCACAACCTTGAATAATGTTGGTTTTTTTGGGTTCACTAGTGTCCTACATCAAGACTTAGCTCACTAACCACACAAGAACCATCAGCTCTGGTAACACGTTAGAGGATTCCAATCCAAAACCATTTACCAATGTGTGGCGAGGCCAATAAAACATATACAATAGATTGCAAGATATTATTTGCTCTTTGTGAGACAAGCTCTAACAAAACACATATTACAAGAATTATAAACATAATATAAATATTATAGAGATTGCAGAGAAAGGTATTTGATTCAAAAAAAATGCAGCAACTGAACAGCGCCGGTCCACAATTTTGGTAAGGGCCAAAACAAGCTACAAGTATTAACACTTCCGTTTCACTTAAATGTGAAGGCAAAAAAAACAACAGCGAAGGAAACAAGTATCCCTTACCTTAACCACATCGCGAACATTTGGTTTATGTCCATATTTGCCCAGGACTGAATCACCATATACTTGGTATTGTTCAAGGACCTAAAAAAGTCATGAGGCATGAATTTAGCAAAGGGCAGATAATGGTTAGATATACTGTGTAGAGAACCAACTCTAACGCAGAACCTGACGGCGGCAAAGATCACTGCGAGGTGCACCATATACTTCAGTATCAACATGTCCCAAAGTGTACCACAAGCTGTCCAAAGCATACGTTGTTTCCAATCAACTTGTCAAATATTTACCAACGAAAAGAAATTAAGAAATATATAAATAGAAAAGACAAAACAAGGAAGAGAAAACAGAAGGTAGAGGCTCAGAAACAACCCCCACCCCCTTTCCAATAGAAAGGGGACATCTAAAGGTAGACCCAAGTCACCCGACAATAGTAACATCTTTGGATACCTTGATAATGAATTCAAAGATGCCAGGAGGATCATAGACACCCCGAACATCGCACATCGCTCAAAATCCTTACCCCAACTTATAACTCAAACCAAAAATTGATTCATGATTTAATTAATCTCACATCATAACCCCAATCAAATCATAACATTAACTTATTTCTTTATTTTGGTGTACTTTAAACTCATATTTTGATAACACTTACACTCTGTTTGGTACGATGGAAAATTGAATGGATAGAAAGTGGAGAGTGGAAAATGAGAGGGAAGGAAAATATTTCCATCGTTTGGTTTCAAAGGAAAGTGAGGTGGAAGGGAAAATTGGAGGGAATCAATATTCGTCCTGCTCACCATTTTTAATCCGCCCAAAAACTGAGGAGAAAGTGGAGAGCTTGGGGTGCAGCCTAAGTAATTTACTTTTATACCCTTCTTCCCACAATTTTTCAAATGCATTTACTTGAAACATGTGCTAGATATGATGGATTACCGTTCATACAATTGTGCTTTGTGAGCTTTCTTATCTATATCTATTTTAATACAATATTTATTTGTGCACTTTTAATGATGAGTTCTACTATCTTAATATTCTGCAATAACTCGTACCATTACAACAAGAATTTTTTTTTACTTTGTGCTTGGCGCATAATAAATATTCAAAAGAAGAAAAAAGCTAATGCATGCTAGACTTTGTAATAAGTAGTTGTATTCATCTCTTTCCTTGTGTGCTGAGTGCTTATTTTTTCGAACCAAACAACTTAAAATTGTTTTCTTGGGTATGCTATATAATGATCAGTCATGTACATAAAAAATTATAAAAAGAATGTATGTAGATAAAATATATGAGGGCATTATGATAGAATTGAACTATGATGTTTTTCCATCCTTTACCTTTGTTACCAAACAAAACAATGGAAAATTGTTTTCCCTTTATTTTTTCATCCCTCATACCAAACACAAAGGAGGAAAAATTAGTTTCTTTTCTAGGGATAGAAAATCCATTTCTCCCATTTTTCCTCACTTTCTCTTTTCCATCCTTCGTTCCAAACAGACTATTATAAAAGATATAAAATAAATATTTGTTAACTATGTGTATATGGGTGTATTATTCTACACAAAAGTTACAAAACGAACCATAACCCAAAACATTGTACCAATTAGCCTACTCCTATCGTACTGCATATTGGAATAAGAATCGTATCACGAACCTGTACTCATATTACATGCCAAATCGACCTATGATCTAAGTAACATTAATGCTAATTAGGAAGCCAATATCAAGGGATGTAAAGACACATAAAATGCTACTATCATTAACTAACACTAAGGCACACAATTCAAACCACTCAACACTAGAGTCGCCCAATTTTTGTGTGTATGGTTGTGTGTGTGTGTGTGTGTGTGTGTGTGTGTGTGAGAGAGAGAGAGAGAGAGAGAGAGAGAGAGAAGAGACCAAGAGTTGAGCAAGACAATAATTTATTCAATCTTCCATATTCCAAGTCAGTGGATCCCAACAATAAGCCTATTGGTAAGACTTCCCTTAGAAATGTTCAATTATGGACAAAAAATAAACTTAGATTAAATCAAATCCAAAAGCTAGATGAATTAAGAATTGCATGACTCAATCCTAACTTTAAGCCTAAGAAACTACCTCTGGATTTTACGCCTTCGCTAATCCTAGGTGTGAATCTTACGCCGAATCTTACTACTTTCTTGCAAACCCCAATACTTCTCCCCAACTAAGAAAAAGACGCCTCCAGGGAGGTATGAAAACAACAATGCTTCAAGAGGTAGGTCAAGGAGGTGAAACTCATCCTCTATTGTCCAAGTAGAATCAAAAGCTGAACTATCTTTCCATTTGACAAGGTATCCACGGAATCCACCATGTGAAGAACAACAATCTCATCCTCAAACACATCCTCAATCTAGTCTGCATGGTCATAAGGAAGTGGTGGGAGTATGAGTACCATTGTCGAACATTAGTTCTAAAGAATCACTAGAAACTTACGAATATAACCCAAGTGTGCCTCCCAAGCTCATCTATAGAACAAGATGTCATCAAAGTAGACTACCAAAAACTTCTATGTGAAAACATGTAAGACGTCAAGTGATATCTAATAATGTGCTAGGAGTATTAGACAAACCAAGGACATAACTAATCACTCAAACAATTAGAGTTGATAATCGGGTCAAGCTACTCGCGCTCAGTTCGGATTCAACTCCGT
Organism: Ilex aquifolium; assembly: GCA_951799425.1. Classification (NCBI taxonomy): domain Eukaryota; kingdom Viridiplantae; phylum Streptophyta; class Magnoliopsida; order Aquifoliales; family Aquifoliaceae; genus Ilex; species Ilex aquifolium. The sequence goes on from OX637395.1 coordinate 8,097,938, forward strand.
TCAGGCTCAGCTTGTTTTCTAAATGAGCCTAAAAGACTCAACTCGTTTATATGTAAAATAGTCAAGCTACTCGGGCTTGGCTCGTTTGAACTCGGTTTGGGCTTGGCTCATTTTTTGAAACAAGTCAAACATTAACAATTTTTTAAGCTCGTTTAAAAAAACGAACTCAACAAACTTGGCTCAATTTTCAGCCCTACATATAGTCCGTTCTTATGAATTGAAGGCAGTCTTCCACAGTTCCACTCATCCCCTAGCCTAATCCTGATTTGCCCATAAACTGATAAAAACTACACAAGTCAATTTTGGTGTAACAATTGGAACATCCATCTGGTCCGATACATCATCAAGTCTATGGATTGGGAGCCTAAATTGACTGTGATCGTATTGATAGCTCGTCTTTCTCCTTAGGGTTGAGACAACAGAGTCGAAGATTAAATAATTGTGACCCTAGCCTCAAGTCAATAGCATGCTGAGAACCCCTCGTATATAAGGAAACTCATTTGGCAACTCTTCAAGTGCCACATCCTAAACTCATGCAACAACTTGTTGAATTCAAGGGAAAGATCGACCTGAGTCAATGGGAATCTCATAACTTCATTAGACACGAAGGTTGTTTCCATGCTGGAATTCTTAATTTCCTTCTCCCTTCTGATTCTTCTCTCTCATTCCAACTCCACTGTTGCTCCCTCCCCACTCTCCTCTTCTTCTTTTTCTTTCTGCTTGTTTGATTCTTTGTTCTTCCTTTCTCTCTCTTCTTTTTTGTGCCTATTAATTTTCTTCCCTCTATTTGTTTCTGCCCCTATTTGTCCTAGATCAAATCAGAATGCAATTATCGAAATACAAAAACCACTCTAGGTATGCAGAAATAGCCACTTAAACTTGCCACTTAGCAAATCCAGACCAGTGAGATGGTGGAACACAACCATTTCAGTGCGCTACAGTTCTTATTACCAGATAAGCTGTGTGCAACATGAACTTGACTAAAAATGTGTTTCATGGAGGAATAGTTTTCCACTCTACCAAGACTTGCCCGGAGGCATGCTGCCACCTCAATACCACGGCAATGCATGAGAATCACACCTCAGCTAAAGTTCATAGGATGCACCATAGGGTTGGCTTTGAGGATGGCCAAGGAGTAGGTAAGTGTCCAAGACCTATAACTATAAGGTTAGAATCCATGCCCAAGGCAATGCATGCATTGGATTTGCCCATATTGATTGAATTGTATCGACTTAGTACAGGGTGCACAGTGAAAGACGGGTCAACCTCATACAGAGTAGATGTTGGGATTCAAATCCCATCACCTATCAATATCTATTCCTTCCAAGTTCCAAGATTAAAATCATGTTTCTAGAAAGTAGCAATTTCACCAGAAAAGAAATAAAGTAAAAAGATATGAGCACTAGAAACTACTAACAACCCCAATAACATGAATCATCAATAAATATTTCTTTCAATTTAAGATTCATTACTCGACTATTTGTGGCTTATCAAAACACATGTACATCCAAATGAATAAATATCTACATACACACACACATGTAGTTTTTGCACTCTCTCAACCTTGGATATAATTTAAAAAACTTGACTTTGGTATTAAACCACATGTGACAGTGAGGAGACAGAGAACGAGATTATATCGAATGCAATTGTTCATACTTATTGTAGGCGGCACGCCCCACCATAACCCCATGAGCTCCTTCCCTTCGTGCTGCATTGACCTATTAGTTGGATGCAAATAGAAAAATAAGTGAAACAAAAATGGCGCAAATCCCATAGATACACAATATTGCAATTTAGCATAATCATCATGCCTCATGTTTATCTCTCAGCCAATAAGGACAGAAGTCCAAATAACAAATCAAGATGAAAGGTTGAAAGTAAACACAAAAATGAAAACTCAGCATACATAACAGTGCAGACTAGTAATCTACTCTTAAAATTTACAAACGATGAAAGATGCTCTCACTACATATGTTAAAACTCCGTTTATGGATCTCAGTCATCAGACTTATTCTTAGGTCCTTTGAAGGAATGGTTGAGCTTAAGATTGTTACAGAAACAATGCCCTTGTTCAAATCATATAGCAAGTTGGCTGGAAAATGTGGTCTACTTCAGCATGTAAGATTACTGAGTTGTAATTAAACATTTTGGTCTTCCAAAACAACTCAGCATTTAAATGCTGCATAAACCGATGTCGTGGTTCCTTCCATAATTGAAAGGCCTGTTTCCGCTCCCTCCCTCCCATTTTCTCTTCTCTCTTTTTCTCCCTCATCTTCCTCTTTGAATGAAAGGCTACCAAGAAGGCTCATATGTTCTAGGTAGAAACTCTCGGATCCTCCCTCCTGCATTTCTTTTGTTTATCTCTGTCTTTTTCCATTCCTTTTTCCTTTCTTTTTTCCATTCCCTCTTTTTATCTCCCTCTACTTATTCTAATCCTAAAAAAGTGTCTTGGAATTCGATGCACCTTCCCTCTCTGACCTTATTACTTCTGTGTTTCTCCTCTTCTCTCTTTCGTTTTTTTTTTTATCATATACATTAAGAAACTCCCATTACACAATTGAATGAATGATGAGAATTAGATTGCCTTTCGTTATAGTATGCACAGACATAGGAATTAGGAGTTATTTGTCATTTTACTTTTTTGGACTTATTTGTCATTTTGATTATTTATTCCATATATATATATAAGGGATATAGTGTTTGTTTGGGAAAACTTTAATTATTATTGAATAGTGATATTACTAGCTCCCCAAGTTCCCTTCTCTTTTTCTGATTTTCTCATCCCCTTCTTCTTTTCTTATCGCCTAATTCTTCCCCTTCGTCTTACATCAAATTATTTGTCAATGAACATTAATTTTCTGGTGGCTTTGGATGGTAGTTTCCCAAGACGGTGGGCTGAGTTGATGAAATCTGGTTTTAATGTTGAAATTTATAATGGATGATGATGATGCACAGTAGTAGCATGGTTGATAAACAGTAAACAGTGATAATGCAATGAAACATGTAATTAGGAATGAAATTAGGCTCTGATACCAATTTGATGTAGATTAGGAAGGGGAAGAATAAGGATGTTCATTCTACCCTACAGATAGGAATTATGGTATTCCATCTTCCTACACGATACTTTGCGGAAGAATTTTTTCTTGGCCGACCCTACCCGATCAAGCGTATTATTCCTACCCAAATTCCGTCCAAAACAATCTGATAAGAAGTCGAGTAGAAAATATGGTGAACACATATTTTTTAGTTATTAGTTTTTGGATCATTTTAACAATTCAATTAATTAACTTGCACTAATTAACCAACATAATAACACTAATAACACTAAAGAAAACACAATAAATTCGATAATATATAAACAATTACAATAAAACACAACAAAAAAGTCATAAACATCAATACATCATAATTGTTGTACAAATACAATAACAATTTTTTTAAGGTCTAAATCATATCAAGCACATATAACTGTTGCAAAATATTTTTGATTTTCTGGTTTTTGCACACACACACACACACACATATATATACATATATAGATTTTAAAATGTTGCAGGTAGGGTCAGATAGGAATACGTAATTTTAATGAGTATTCCGCATTCCTACCCGATTTTTGCAAAATGCCAAAAACTCTTCTGTTGGCCTACCCAATTTTTTGTGATAGCCAATTAGTAGGGTTGGAATATGCGGGTAATCAGAAATTTGAACACCCCTGAAGAAGAATTAAGGATGAGGAGAGAAGAAGTGAATGACAAAATCAGAAGAAAGGTAAAGGGAACTTGGGGAACAAATAATATCAATGTTCAATAATAATCAAAGTGTTACTAAACAAATATCACATCCCATATATATATATAATACAAACTCTAAAACAAATAAATAGTCAAAATGACTAATAAGCCCCAAAAAGTAAAATGACAAATAATTCTTAATCCCTACGTCTATGCCGACTATAATAAAAGACAATCTGATTCTCAACCTTGCTCCCCCAGCTGAAAGAACTCGCCTCCAGAGAGATACGATGGTGATAATACTCTAGAAGAATAGGATCAAACTGATGAAACTCATCATCAGTAATCCACGAAACGTAAGTCTCACGACGATCTCTCCACCGAATAAAATAACGACGATACCCTCCATCAGAAAAGCTAACAATTTGATCCTCAAGTACATATGTAATCTGGTCATGCATCTCTGACGAAAATGGCGAAAGAACCGGAACTGTAGGCGATGCTAATGAAGAAGCGACTCCTCCACATGTAGGAACACTTGCTGGCAACCCGGAAGGCTCAAAAGTACCACGAGAAGAAAATAAGTCATCCACATTGAAAATATGGCTAATACTCATATTCAAAGGTAAGTCAAAGTGATATGCATTAGGTCCAAGCTTACAAAGAACACGAAAAGGGTCAGTGGCTCAAACATGTAACTTTTTGAAAGAATTTTTAGGGTAGCGTTGAGGACATATACGAACCATGACATAATCTCCCACATTAAATTCCTTATTCCTACTGTGAACATTGCAGATAATTTATAATTCTCATTAATTAATATAATTTTATGCCTTATGTTTGCATGTAGGTTACAGATGTGCTGGGCAAAAGCTTTGGTGGACTCTAAAGGGCAGGAATTAGGAGGTAAAGGCATTAAGTCAATAGGTTGTCTAAGGGAATGGCTATAAACAATCTCAAAAGAGAATTTACCAGTCGACCAATTTATAGAGTTGTAATAGGCAAATTCAGCAATGGACAACAACAAATCCCAATTTCCCGTTTTTTCAACCACTAGACACATAAGCAAATCTCTCAACCTACGATTTACAACTTCAATTTGTCCATCAGTCCGGGGATGAAAGGCACAGAAAAACTTAAGACTCCCAAAGAACTTCCAAAGTGTCTTCTATAAACTTGACATCCCCATCCGACACAATGAAAATAGGCAACCCATTTAGTTGGATGACCTCTCTAAAGAATAACTTTGCCACATGTGAGGCATCTATAGACTTAATGCAAGGAATGAAATGTGTCATCTCAGAAAATCGATCCGCGACAACTAGAATGGAATCATGACTACAGGCTATTTTAGGCAATCCTAAGACAGAATACATACTAAGGTCTCTTCATGGTGTGTGTAGAACTAGTAATGGTTGTTAACTTTGATTACATAACAAAAAAAAGAGCAAGAAAGAGAACGAAAATGAAAATATTATTACAGCTCAACTAGTTTGTTACAGCTTAACATAAGATAAGAATAGAGAACCTTATATAGTATAACAACACAAAATAAAGTAAATGACTAAATAATCTCTAATACTAATATGCTAAAATACTCTAATATTCCCTTTCAAACTCATGATGTGGTAACAAAAAACATCAAAAGTTTGCCAAGTAGAAAATGGAAATGCGCTATTGTGTGAGATTTCGTAAAGAAATTCGCTAACTGTATAGTAGAAGAAAGAAAAAAAAAAAAAAGAGATAGTGCCCATCTAAAAATGATGGCACACAAAATGAAGTCAATCTCAATGAGTCAATATGCTTGGTACACTCATAGAAGACTGAGTTGTGAACAATCTGAATAATACTGGTATTATCACAATACATGGGGGTAGGAGCAAATAAAGAGATATCAAGATCAGCAAGCAACCGTCGTAACTAGACTATCTCAACCGTGATAGATGTCATAGGACTGTACTCAACTTCAGCGGAAGAACGAGCAACAACAATTTACTTATTGTTTTTCAAAATATAAGAGAATTACCAAGAAAAACACAAAAATCAATAGTGGACTTGCCATCCATACAATCACTAACTCAGTCAGCATCTGAGTAAACCCTGAGTTCCATAGAAGAGGAGAAAGATAACAATAGACTATGATGCAGAGTACCTCGAAGATAGTGAAGGATACGGAGAATAGTAACCTAGTGAATAGTGGTAGGTGAGACAACAAACTAACTAACAACATGAACACCATAAGAGATATCTGATAGAGTAACTGTAAGATATATCAGACTCCCAATAATAGTGCGGTAAAGGGTAGGATCAGGCAAGAGAGTACCATCTGAGGAAGAATAACGAACATTGCGCTCTAAGAGTGTCTCAATTGTCTGATGATCTGATAAACAAGCTCGCTGGACTGAGAAAATAGATAACCTTTGGGAAAGAAAGCAACCTCAATACCTAAGAAATACCGAAGCTAACCCAAATCTTTTATCTGAAAAAGATCTTAAAACTGATTTTTTAATAGTTTTATCCTAGCAGTGTCATCACATGTAATAATTATATCATCAAAATTCAGTAAGAAAATAATAAAGCATGAGGAAGTGAACCATAGAAAGAGAACAGAATCATTATCACTAGCATGAATGACTAATGAAAACTTGACAAACCATGCCCTAAGAACTTGTTTAAGGCTATATAAAGTCTTGTGAAGTCTGAATACTTGACTAGGACTACTAGACATTCCAGGAGGAGGTCATAAAAACCTCTTCAGATAAATCTCCATGAAAAAAAGCATTTTTTACATCCATCTGAGAAAATTTTCATTAACAAATGGCAACTACTACAATCACAATACGTACAATGGTCATCTTGACAACAGGGGCAAAAATCTCATCATAGTGTAGGCCATACTCTTAAACAAATCCCTTTGCTACTAGCCGAACTTCATACCTTTCCACATAACAGTCAGATTTTGTTTTGATATTATAAACCCATTTACAACCAATGGTGCGTTTGTCAAGGGTAAAGACACTAACTCCCAAACTCGTGTCTTATGTAAGGCAAAGAGCTCCTAATCCATTGAATGTTGTCAAAGAGGGTCAAGTATAGCATCCTTGTAGGAGGTGAATTCAGACAGAGAGTGAACAAAAGCGAGAAATGAACAAAAATAAGAAGAATAGCAAGAGTAGGAGAAAACAAACCTATCTGCACACTTCCGAGAGAGTTGAGGATAATGAGGAGCATTATCCACCTGTCAGAACCTGATTGAGTGACAAGAGACATTGGCTAAACTGATGATCTACATGCCGACATAAGACAGAAAATTACATTAAGTAATAAGAATTATAAATTGGCTAAACTAATGTTCACCATAGGAATAAGAAATTTAATATAGGAGATTATGTCATGGTTCGTGTGCATCGTGAGCGCTACCCTACAAATTTCTTCAAAAAATTACATGCTCGAGCCACTGACCCTTTTCATATTCTTCGTAAGCTTGGACCTAATGCATATTACCTTGACTTACCTTCGAATATGAGTATTAACCGTATTTTCAATATGGAAGACTTATTTTCTTATCGTGATATTTTTGAGCCTCCCGTGTTGCCAACAGGTGTTCCTACAAGTGAAGTCTCTACTTCATTAGAATCACCAACAGTTTTGGTTCTTCCGCCATTTCTGCCACAGATGCATGACCAGATTGCAGATGTACTTGAGGATCAAATTGTTAGCTCATCTGATGGAGGGTATCTTATTATCTTGTTCGGTAGAGAGACCGTCCTAAGACTAATGCTTCGTGAATTACTGAGGAGTTTCGTTGGCTTGACCCTAATCTTCTAGAGCATTATCACCATTGTATCTCTCCAGATGCGAGTTCTTTTCAGCCGGGCGAGAAGTGATAGGAATTGGATTACCTTTTGTTATAGTAGGCACAGATGTAGGGATTAGAAGTTATTTGTCATTTTACTTTTTGAAACTTAGTTGTCATTTTGACTATGTATTTGCTTTAGGGTTTGTACTCCTTATGTGTGTGTGTGTGTGTGTGTATAGGGGATATTGTATTTGTTTTTGGTAGACTTTGATTATTATTGAATATTAATATTGCTTGCTCTCTAATTTCCTTCTCTTTCTTCTAATTTCTCATTCCCTTATTCTTCTCTCATCCCTAATTCTTCTCATTCCTAATCTACATCAATGCGTTTTTGTGAGGGCCAAGTTACTCCTGCCTTTCTTCTTTTTATCTCTCTTTCTAAACTCCCTCTTTCTATTTTCTCTTTCTCCCTTCATTCCTTCATTCCCTCTCTCTTCTTGTCCTAATCCTAATCAGGATTCTTGGAAGTTGCACCACACCCTTCCTCCCTAATCTAATTTCTTCTCTTTTTCTTTTCTTTGTATCATATACATTTAGAAACACCCATCCCACATTAGTAGGTTTTTTGTAAGGCCCAAGTTTCTTCAAGATCTTGGGATTGTGAAGGGGTGAAAGTTTATTTTCTTAAATCTATCTAATATTATAACTTGGAAGTTGAATTCTCAACTTATAAAAGCATCACAACGATCAAGATTGATTCAATATTCATCTACTTTGATCAAATGGTATATTATTCACACAAAAAAAAAGTCTCACCCAAAAATATTAACTTCTCTGCACGACCCCCAATGTCAAACAACTCAATTAACACACTCTTCAATGTCAAGCAATCCCATCAATCCAAACCTATCGCTCTCTTCATTTTAATTTTAAATTGCGTAATTAAAGAAACTAAAAATTACAATTTAAAATCTAAATACTGCATATCAGTGTTCGAGTTTTTGTATTGTATAGTATCTTTAGACACGGGATTATTGCTTGTGGTTCGATATTTCATCTTCCCATATTAGAAAGGTAAGGCAGATGCAGACACATGAATCACCCTCATGTTGTAATTATCAAGTATGCAACAGAATACAGAATCACCAAGTAACAGAAAGAAGAATTAATGAATCGTGTGTGGATAGCACACCTTGAATTAACATGTGCCTAAAAATACAGCACCGAACAGTATATTGATTTAATGTTCACATCATGTGCATAATACCCAAAATGAATGAATTCTGACCCTGGTCAGAGAAGAGTATAAGCTATTTGGCATCACTAGTCACAAGGAGAATTTTTTTTCAGTAAATCAAATAAACCATGCCAATACATCAGGCAGATTGTTTTAGCAGTGTTTTCAAAGATGGGCCAACAACAAACCAACTCCTCCCCCCCCCCCCCCCCCTTTTTTTTATTTCAAAAAATCCACACACCAACCCACACACAACAAAAAAACAAAAAAATCTCCATCCACCATTAGAGAAACAAATAAGGGGAAAAACAAAAGAAGATGGATTAGTAAAGGAAGGAATAAAAAATAAAAAAAAAGAAAGTAAAATTGCCTCATTCCACCAAATTGTAGAAGAAAATTTTCAAGATATTAAACAACAAACAAGAAGTTGGTCAATAAGCCAAACCAATCCGGTAACAGCGAGTTTGAAAAAACGGATTCATAAGGGCAGATATGTAGCAAAACCATTATAAAACTTTGCATTGCAAAATACATTAGCTGCACAAACATTAATAACTACTTTTTAACATCAATAAGCACACCATTGTAGAATACTGGGCTAAGTCACAAGGCTCGTCAAGTGCGCCAGACCAAATTGTTACTTACTTCATCAACGGTATTTATGCCTCCATTAATCGTAAACCTTAAGTTGGGGAAGTCACGCAAGAGGGCAAAGTAGTACTCATATCTACAAAATAAAATTGTCAGTTGCACATAGCGAGAACACAAACCGATTCTCTATGATTAAAAACATGCGTACTTAATCTTTCTTCAATACTTTTTATAGCAATAGCATTGAATAGATACCATAAAACCTAATGAGATAGCTTGAATACATTACTGAATAGTATATTATCAGTACTTCCAGTTAAAATAGGCACATGCTTAATAAACAAAAAAATTACAAACTAAACATACTTCAAGGGAGGAATTTTTCGATTGTCGGCTGGGCTAAGTCCCTTCAGCAATGCCTTTCTGGAGTGTATAATGAAATGCCTAGTAGGGGACTGAGAAGAAACTTTATAAATGAAATCACCTGCAAAGAGAAAGAGGAAAGAAAAATAGAAATCAAGACAAATCCCAGCAACTTTTGCATGTAACTCCGAGAATAAATCAGCAGATTCAGCACCCAACACAATTGTAGTTAAGAAATAAAGTTCTACATCAGCTGGCATTTCGAAGGTCTCAGCTAAAGTAGCACAACAACATGGGAATGTATTGCATAGGGTCAATCTATAACAGCGTGATCTATTCAACACTTTCTGCACAAACGAAACAATGTCACACAGGCCTGGGTAAACCTGTCAAAGAGTCGGTGTGTGTCCAAGAGTCAGACTTATCCGCTCCTTGAATCCAAGAACTCAAGGACACGACCACTTCATCAACATGATCAGTTCTTCATCTTTTAACCAAGAAACAGTGCAGTTTCTACAAAATTGGCATGTTAAACGTGGTACTTTCAATTATTTGGACTAAAGAAACAATCATTATGTCATTTTGGTCTCACTTATACAGGATGCTGGAAGGGGTTACTGGATGTAGAACCCAACCTCTGGCTTAGTTTGAGCAAGGTAACTGCCCTCATGCATGAACCCATATTCTCATGCACGCTCAAACAATTTACCATCGCATAAAACAACGGCCCCCACATGATTTTAACACTCCATATGCAGCATGGGAACATATCTTGAAGGAGTCACGAGAACCTAGAGCGAATTAGACAAGTAAACTGTCATTCTTTTGGTGAAACCCTCTTATAGAAATGCAGTCAAATGTGCATCCGTACAATATTGCATCGATCAACTGTGGGACAAAAGGAAAGAATTTTGATGCAACAGGAATGCAAAACTTTCTCCATGTTCCTTGGGAACATACGTATTGAAAGAAAAAATATAGCCACCAAAAAAGGTGAGAAAAGATTGAAATACAAGGAAAGAAATAATAGATTTCTATGACGGCATATGTTTCATGCTGCTACCAGAGAAAATTCTACATTCACTTATCTGTTTAGATTGTAGCTTATCAAGTTTTGAAAGGAGCCATTTTATTTTTCTCCGTGACTCGATAAGGGTTTTTTGCACTCCCCATAAGACATCTTCAAGACATTCATTATGAAATCCAGATTTTCCAATGAAGATCAATTTGATAGGTTCTGAATCAGGATCATCCTGTTTGGAAGTATATCAAGACATCAGAGCCATCACAAGAACTTCACAATTACTGAACCTTTTGGAATTTATACTGCTAACAGAGTAAAACATGGCGCCCTTCTTGTTCTAAAAGAAGTTAAGACTCCATGAAAGCGTAGATCTTCCCTCGTAAGACTGCTTATACATCAACGAGGTTGGTTAGGAATTTAAGGCCATCTAAATTTCTCCGTTTAGCTTTTGCTATTTGGGGATCTGGTATTTTTGCATTTTGTGGGCTCTGCTTTTCCTTTTCGTAGCAAAAACTACTCGTAAATTTCTCTCAAACAATACAAAGGCTACACTGATTCACTAGCAATCTACGAAGTTGCACTTTTATTCATACAGCATTGGAACCACTCTAGTTTGACGCATCACTTCCAATATCCCATGGAACGCTGTCAGTTCAATTTTTTACATCACTCTCTATATGCAAAAATCCACAGTGAGATATCAAAATATGGGGGCAAACCCCTGAAAACATGGTATTTATTGCACATTGATCAATTCTCACACCATTAGTGGCTATAGCTTCTAAATTCTATGACTTCTTAGAGAAATGGATTCCTGCTATCATGCACTTTGAAAGAATGAAATTAGAATGCTACACTGCATGAGCCCGCATGTTTTCTGTGATTAGCAGAAAGTAAACATAAAATATAGAACACATCATGGTAAGCAATACAGAATAAGCAACAGAAAAAGTTTCAAGTGTTTAATCCACAATCTGTATCATGTAAATTTCTCAAGGAATATATGAAGTTCTTTTAGTAAAAAGAAAGTTGTATCGCTGCCTTAAACAGAGTGAAGAAATCAATAAAGAACTCACAGAGCTCATTATACGAATCATGGTTATCAACACCAATTCGGCATTTAACACTGACAGGAACATCTGTGTTGGCAGCAATCACTGACATAGCCTCAGCAACAAACTTCTCTTGTACAAACATAAGCCTGTATCAGAGCACATTGACAAACAAACTACTGCCAAGAGTGGTTTAGTAACAATGTAAACAATCACAGATATTCAAACCTTTGGATCAAGCATAAGGCGCGCACCAAAACAGCCACGTCCAGCTACCTTTGGGCTAGGGCATCCACAACTGGCAGATGAACAAATTCCTCAGTTCACTATTGAAAAAGGAGAAGGAAATGAAAGATAACATTTTAACTACAGAACGAACTTGAAATTAATCTCATCATAGCCATAAGCATTTGAAAGTTGTATTGCTTTTGCCAGATTATCCAGATTACTTCCCCCAATTTGAAGCACTATAGGGTGTTGCTCTGGAGTATATCCTAAGAATCTGTCCTGATCAAACCCAATAAAATAATATAAAGTCAGAGATCCCTAGAGACCAAACTATCAATAAAAAGAAACCCAATTTGTTAAAAGCAGGTAACGAATAACGAGACATATATACTTGTAACAATTCCTGAGGAAGACGCAAATTAAGAAAATATATACAAATATAAAAATTATTGTTCAACCTGCAGAAAGTTGTTAAGATATCAACTTTAGACCAATTAAAGGTCTGAAACACACTTCAAATGGATTCTGCTCAACTGAACATGTTCATGGGCCTCCAACATCATTCCAATCACCCAGAGAAGTTTTTAGCAGATTTGACCAACCAGGGGAAGTAGTAGGATTTCCAATTTTCCATTCAAACCATTCTTTCTTCATCCTCCCAATATAATAGTGTATAGGGACTTTCGGATCAATGGGTCCTATTTGTTAAAGAGAGTTTGTACCACATCGAATAATTAGGACCACCAAGGTACCTTTACTTACTTGAGAGGGCACTCCACCCATTGTCATTCGAATTTTCCGACATGATCCCCATTCATCATTTGGGATCCAAAGTATTACTGATCATAACATATATATCCAGCACTACAAACTTGGACTTGAGACATGTTCCTCTTCAGCGTGGCCAAGGAAATAGTACACTGTTGAAGATTTAACAACACCACCACGTGATACAACCATAGGGCTTTCTTTAGAAATATGCTACATCAAGTCATCAACAACCATATTGTTTCAGAAAAGTGCTTCACATTCCATTTAACCTTCCCAAACCAATTCGAACTTCAAAAATTTCCATCATTAGACAAAGGCCTCCATGATTTGATTCGTTACAAACCTATGGCATATAATGTTTTACATTCTTTATTCATAGCAGGTGAATAAACAATAGTTGAACTATTCTCACACAAAAATCATCAAACACCTGTGAGGCACTACCTAGAAAGCCTATAGAATTACTCTCCCACTCATCACCATCATTAGGGTAGAGAAATCATAGATGGGTGGAGAATCACAATCCACTAAACTATCATTTGCTTAATTTGGTGATTCATGGATGCCTTCTAGAACTTCAACTTTGTCTTTGTTCATAAGATTAGCAATCAGCAGGTTAATGACCCCACTGCTGTTAGATCTCATTCAAATGGAGCTGCTTTATCTCTCACCCAGTTTTTGGGTAGTAGAGACAAAAATAATGAGAAGACCCTAATAATACTAGAAGATGATTTGTCATGCCAGAAGAATACACATAATGCTACAGTACTCATATACAAGGATCAAAATTTCGTTTCGGTGCATTGTTTTGGTCACCTAAAAAATGAAAATGTTTCGACGTATTTCGGAAATATTTTGACATGTTTTTGAAACAGAATGAAAAAAATAAATAATTTAAGAATTATTTTTTCAAAACATTGATCGAAATATACCAAAGTATCTCGAAATACCTTGAAACATTACAAAACACCTCGAAATATTATGAAACACCTCGAAGTATTAGAATTTCAATTTCATCATTGTTTCGTTTCGGTCTCCTTGGAAACGGAGATACGTTTCAAATGTTTCGAAACGAAATTTTGATCATTGCTCATATAGTACACTTACACTTCTGCAACTAGACTACTGCAATGGACCTGCATCAATCAATCTGAAGTATGAAAAAAAAGAATGCAATACAACAAACAATTGAATAATCTTCATGCTCAGATTTTCATACTTGACCTCTTCATAAAAAAACTCCCTTCTCCTCATAAAATTGCACAAACTTACCAAATTTCCAGTCTGATAAACAATTGTTTCTGCAGCAATCATTTCTGTGTAGAGCCATGCATGCTTTGAAATAAGTCGAGCCAACGTCCTAAAATGGTTATCTGTCCAATCCATCATTGGAGCAACACTGCAAATCAAGCACGGCAGTTAATACAGGTCGTAGAACAATACACTCCTAATTCGGAAATTACTGAATATAATTTCTAAGGACACCCACCTGAACCAAGGAGGAAAATAGCGCCCAGCAACCATCTTGGAATTTGTATATGATAGATGCTTCGGGGGGCAGGCGTATAGTTTCCGCAGTCAGTTGAAGTTACAAAATAAATTTAATGATAATGTACCACGGTTTGATAGGAAAATAGAAGGAATAGGAGTTGCTTTGAGTCCGAGAAAAGACCTCTCCAAAAAGGCAGTAAGGTTGCCTATAGCTTATGTCTCCCAGCCCCGTTATAGGTAGGAAACTTCTGCAGCAGTTACAACATTTTTCAGAGTGGATGAGACTATGGGAGTAAAGAAATCCAATCACGTATGTCAAGCGGTGGCAGACTTCATAACCTCTAACTATTACACCGTAGCTTGCTATTTTATGTACACCTATCATTTAGATGCAAACGATATCACACACAGAGGACATGACTTGTTGAGACTATGTAGGGAGCTATGACATGTTGCATGCATGGATGGTCAATGCATTAAAAGAAACCTGTGGCGCTTCCTGCTTGTCTTTCGAAATACGTAAAGTAATGTTAGTGTTCGGCAATCAGCTTCAACTTTTAGGTTCCATTTTCAATTTTTAGTTCGAAGTAATTTAAACTAAGACCTATCCAATCTACCACTCCCCTTTATCAGCTGAACCAAAGGTCCTGAGTTTTAGAGTGCGGTTTTGCTGCAATAGCAGTTCATGTTACCAGATAAAGTTACCCAAACTGAAAAAAGAAAACTATACCAACAGAAATTAATGATGACATGCCTCCGATTGTCGTACAAAAATGACTCAAGGACATAGAACGGCATATAAATTTTAAACTCTCAACTCACCTCAAATAAGTTCCAAAAGATTAAAATGCACTAGGATCAACTAGCATCAAGATCCAAATATCACAAACACCATAGTGCCACATTTGGCATTTAGGCAACATATAGTTTGTAAATCATATATTAGAGAACACCCAATAACTGGTTTTTTCACATATCAACACTGGTTTGATCACAATCCTCCAATTCTCTGAACATCAGCACCGGTTCTAAATTCCAATTGATCACAATCCTCCAATTATCTAAACTCAACAATCACAATTTTGTTAGAATTTTTTTGGGCAAACAATTATCCAACAACTAGGTTGGACTCACCAATTAAGTCCAAGTCATGTCATGTGAATTTCATCAAAGAATAGTGTTTTAGAAATAACTCACAAAAACTCTTTTGGAATCTTATTGTACTCTACATCACTATTACTTCATTTGGTGTGTTATTATAAATTTTCAAAAAAAAAAATTATTATCTAACTTTTCAATGAGTTTACAGCTGCAAGACTAAAGAGTACCCAATATAGCAACCACACTAAACAAGAATAACATTATCCTAATTCAACTCTATACAGTCAGATTACCCTATTTTTTAAAGACATTTACATACCCACAAAAAATTAGTTTGCATTATCGCTTAGGCGTGATAAAAAAAAAATTGTGCCTTTGGCAACACTACATCCACAGCCTTTTTGTTTCATCCACAACCATCAGCACGCATCCCCATTTAAAAAGTGTATACCCTTTAATTTTCCCAAGGATACACACCTTTCAAATTACTTCTCCTCATTCAAAGGGTGCTTATCCTTCACTTGCACCATCAAGACTCAAGCATACATTATCTTCTCAATGAGGAGCGCACTTAGAGCTACCCTTGTTGCTTATGTGAGAGTTATCACTAGTCACTAGTAACTAGTAAGTAATTCAAGCGAGAAATTAGACTAAACTTGAGCCTGCAAAAAACGGTAGTCCACAAATAAGCAACAAAAGTTGTTTTTGTTTCAACAGGAAAGTATTTCCATGAAAATAAACAGAATTGAAGAATCAAAGAAACTCTTTAATCGCAAAGGTTAGAATGCAAAATACAGAAAAAAATAATAATAATAATAATAATAAAGTGGTGAACGTGACCACGAAGGGAAAAAATGGGTAACTCGGAAATAATTTCCTTCGAACCAAACGGAATTTTTGGTGATATGATGCTAAGAAAGATTACTTAAAGAAAGGGTTTGTGTAAGAGCAATTAACATTAAGACACACAGTTCATCATATATAATGCATATACATTTGTTTTTGTGTGTGTGTGTGTGTGTGTGTGAGAGAGAGAGAGAGAGATAGAGAGAGAAGGGTTTTACATGGAGAAGGAGATCGTGTTCGCCGCTACAACGTTTTGCTTCCAACTCCGCGGCCTTCAACCTTGAAAATACCAAGGGGAATGACCGACTCTTATATAAAGCAGTGGATTTTAAAAATTAGGATTATTTGCTCCGGTGGTCCCCAAACTATTCACGTTGTCTCATTTTGGTCCCCAACGTTTCAATTGAACCAAATTGGTCCCCAAAGTATTCACTTTGATTTATTTTGGTCCCAACCACAGACACCGTTTGCTTTTTGCCGTCTCCGTCTCCATGTGTCATTCACGTGAGGGGCAAAGTGGACATTGCACATACCTAATCTGGGAGGGAAACATTCCCGCCAACTCCTCCATGCCCACGTTATAGCCTGTCCAGCAGCCAAAGGAAGCAAACAGAACATCTCAAACCAGAAAGAAGAAGAAGAGAAGGGAGGAAAAAAGAGGAAGAAAAGGGAAGAAAAAGGAAAACGTGAGAGATGAAATTCATGTAATGGAGGAGTTGGCGAAAATGGAGGCAACACCATGCTACTGTAGGAGAATGGGGAAAATGCGGACTTCTTGGACTGCTACAAACCCAAGAAGAAGGTTTATTGGGTGTGAGAGATATGGGGTAATCCCTATTTTTATTTCATTTGTTAGTTTGGTATGAACATTTGATTTTTTTTTTAACAAAGTATCGCATTGTTAGGAAGCTGGAGGCTGTGGATTTTTTGTTTGGTATGATCCTCCAATGTGCAATAGATCAAAGCATGTGATACCTGGACTTTTGCGATCTCTCCGAAGACACGATGACCAACAACGACTGTCAAATAAGAGGGAGAAAATCTTATGGGTTGCTTTGTTTTCTTCATGGACAATTTTCATTCTCACTTGGGTGTTGTATTTCATGTAATTGGACTTTGTGAAGCTGGAAACATGTGTAATAGAGCTGGAAACATGTGTACTGGGTTGATGTAGCTGTTTAATAGAGCTGTTTGTTTTTTCAATTGTATATTGTGTTTTTTGTTTTTTTTAAACAGAAATTTTATTGAATTTACAAGAATAAAATTTACAAGAATCCATATTTAAAAGGAGCAGAACAGAATAGGTAAAAAAGTTTGGGATAATATGAAACTATGTAATAAAAAAAATATGAGGGAAAATTTGAAAAAGAGTGATAATTTAGGGTTATAAGTGTAATTTAATGTTAACAAAAACAACTTGATCGCTAGAAACCCTCTTGATCGCTACTGTATGAAACTCTTGATTGCTGATTGCAAACACTTGATCCCACTACTTTGATCCCACTTGATCTACCTTAAAATTAAGTGATAAGTGATAATAGAAATTAAAATGATAATTATTTATTATATTTAAACATGAAATAAAAATATAACAAAAAATTAAAATAGTTGGGGTGAAATTAAATTTTCTGTATAAGTATAAAAATAATAGAAATTAAGTTCACCACTAAATAAATTAAAACAAAGTTACTTTTTGCTTTAAATTAAAAGCAAGTGATTCAAATTTGATTTTGATCGCTACATAACCCGATAGCCATCAAATTAAATAGATTTAGATGTTAATCTGATTAATTGATGGTTAATTGGACGAATTTGATTAATTGACGATTATTTAAGATGTTAATTTATTGAATTAAGTGTTAATTGGATGGATACGAATGTTAATGTAATTTGATAAATTAAATATAAATTCATGAAATTGAATGTTAGTTTACAAAGTGAATTTTTATTGGATGTTAATCGAATGAATTAAATGTTAATTGAATGATTATGGATATAAATTGGATGAATTTAATATTAATTCAGTTGAATTTTAATATTAATTTGATGAATTGAATGTTTTAATGTAATATTAATTTGTTATGTTAATTAAATATATTAATTTTGATTGCTGCTGCGATCGCTTGATCCCAATCTTGATTGCAAACTTCACTCTTGATCGCTATAGTGAAGCTTTTGATCGCAATCTTGATTGCAAACTTCACTCTTGATCGCTACGGTCTGAAACTCTTGATCGCAATCTTGATCGCTACTTGATCCCAATCTTGATCGCTACCTAGATATTGATCGCTACGAAAAAGTGGTAATATTAACCAAAAAAGTGGTAATTTTAACAAAAAAAATGGTAATGTTAACTAAAACTGTCCTACTCTTACCAAAATAAGAGTTACACATCATACAACATGGTTGTTAACTCTCATTACAAACCCAAAAAAATTGTTTTGCATAAAAAAATATGTTTGACAGCATCAAGACATTCTAGCAACCACATAAACTATAAAATATTGCCAAAAAATATTTTTTGTTTTGCATAAAAAAATCTATTTGACAGCATCAAGACCTTTTATATTCAGTTGTACCCATGAAACTGAAACCCAAAACTATAAAAAGCAACCATATACCGTAATGGGGAACATCGTCTGATCCAGCCTGATTCTCTTTCTCCTTCCTAATGCAACGGACCATCTTTACACTATGATTCCCACTAAAAGAAGATGAAGACGAAACTAATCACTCTTGTATTTTGCCCTGATGAACACTGGCCATTTTGCCCTAAATAGGAGTTCTCACCATTGTTGTCCACTCAAAGAAGATGAAGACGAAACTAATCACTGTATTTTGCCCTGATGAACACTAGCCATTGTAGGAGTTCTCACCATTGTTGTCGTTGAAATGAAAGTGAAGAGTCAGTTCATGGCATTTGAATGGCTAAGCAGGCAACGTAGGGTGCAATGTCCACTTTGCCCCTCACGTGAATGGCACATGGAGACGGAGACGGCAAAAAGCAAACGGCGTCTGTGGTTGGGACCAAAATAAATCAAAGTGAATACTTTGGGGACCAATTTGGTTCAATTGAAACGTTGGGGACCAAAATGCGACCACGTGAATAGTTTGGAGACCACCGGAGCAAATAATCCTAAAAATTAAAATAATTCTTCTTGCTAAAACATTGTATTTAGGTAAATATATATATTACCGAGCAGTTGGTAGCGTTTGGTAGACGTATTATAAGTAGATTAATATTGTATTGTACTATTATTTATTTAATTGGGCTTAATACTTTGTTTGGTAGATAAATTTGATTCCGTATTAATTTAAAAAATGTATACTAATCAAATATTTATCGTATATTTTTAATACCATAGACTTGTATATGAAGGTATTTTAATACTATCAATAAAGTTGGTATTATAATTTATCTCAAATGTATTATTGTACACATTTATTATTATAACCCCGCAAGGGCCACAACTGATAAAATCAAGTTGTCATCAATGTAACAAATACTAAAAATATTGATTGAGAGTATTTTTATTAATTCAACATTAATACCATGAAATGATGTCCTAACCAAACAACCGATTAAATTAAATAATTAATATTTATCCCTTATATTGTGTATTGTCAAATATTAGATAAAATTACGTATTATTCTAATACCCTATTTAATCTTGTCTTTTATCCATATGTATTGTGTTAGACTGTATTATTTTATCCAATCCAACCATTTTTAATATGACAACCAAACAAGCTCATATATTTTTTATCAGGTGCTTGCAGTCTTCAATTAATACTTGGGAGTGGCACTAATTTTTAAAATTTTCGAAAAATTAATACTCTTTTTTTTTTCAAACAAAATCATAAATACTATGTAGTGACCAGTAAGAACCATTGGGCCCATGCAGGCCTGCTTTCTCATGTGGGCCTCGCATTGCCATAAGGCCCAACACAACCCATTATGAAGACCTGGCCCATGCTTTTCACCAACGGATATATGTGGTGGATAACTACCTAACAGCCATCCAAAATCTCCCCCCACACTCTCTTCTCTCTCTCTCGCTTATCTACTCTCAAGAGTTCACAGAGAGCTTCCATGGCTGTTCTAAGTTTCAACCCCACCAGAATGAAACAATCTACGGCTCAATCTCACAAACCCATAAACCCCTTCACCTCCCTCTCAAAACCCACCAAAATCTCATTTCACTCCGTCAAATTCGCCACAGCATCACCCAAAAATCAACCCAATAAAACCCTCCAGAAATTCAACTCGGTCTCCGAAAGCTCGGTTTCCTTGCCAATGGAGGCCGAGAGTGTCGACGAAGAAGATGACCCAACTGCAGAATTGAGCTACCTTGAACCGGAAACTGATCCCGAGAGCATTTCGGACTGGGAACTAGACTTTTGCTCTAGACCCATTCTTGATATTAGAGGGAAAAAGATTTGGGAGCTTGTAGTTTGCGATAATACGTTGTCGCTTCAATATACAAAGTATTTTCCTAACAATGTTATCAATAGTATCACTCTAAAGGATGCTATTGTATCAATTTGTGATGAATTAGGTGTGCCTTTACCGGATAAAATTCGATATTTCAGGTTAGTTTATTGGTAATTTTTCATGGTTCATTCAGTTATTTGGGGGGGTTTTTCTGCTTCTGGTTTTGGTATTGCATTGTATAGATCAAGTTGATTAATTTTTTTCATATGGTTTATAGGTCACAAATGCAGACAATCATTACAAAATCATGCAGAGAGCTTGGAATAAAACCTATTCCTAGCAAAAGGGTGAGTATTTATTACATTATCATAGTATCTTTTTCGCTTTCTCTTCTATTGAGTGATTCGTATAAAGCAGGTTTCATATAGTAATGGCTTTGTTTGAAAGCATTTAAGTCTTTCGGGGTTAATTTTTCTTTTCTTTTTTATCAACTTATTGGTTCGGAATTGATGCGAAAGTGAAACTTCACTTTTCCTGTCTAGGCTACTATGTGAAAATGACTTCTGATCAAACTGGCACGAATTTTGCACTAGTGTTTTGTTTAACTTTTAAAACTTCAAAAACTGCAGCTGTTTGCTTTGTTGAATAAGTAGAATTACATTTTGTAGGTCAGAAAAAAAAAAAGAATTATTTTGAAATTTTAGAATCCTGAAATAGGTACTCAGTTGAAATTTCATGTTTGTATTCTTCGGAAATTTTCAGGAAGTTGATTGCTATAAATAATTTCAGTTACTGTGTGTTATTGGAAGTCATTCTTCCTTGAATTCAATTCCAAGCACCCAAAATATGTTACTAGAAATGGTATAAAACTGTTACAATGCACACCCAAAGTAAGGTATCTATCCGAGCCATGGGGCAGTCGCGTTTTCTTAGTTCTGATGCTCTGCTTTCTGTTCATATATTTTCTTATGGTTTCTTTGTTCTGTTTCAGTGTCTATCCTTGCTTCTTTGGCTGCAAGAGCGGTATGAAACTGTATACATGCGACACCCTGGTTTTCAAAAAGGATCTAAACCACTTCTCACATTAGATAACCCATTCCCAATGGAGCTTCCTGAGAACTTGTATGGAGAAAAATGGGCTTTCGTCCAGTTACCTTTTTCAGGTACATTCATATTACTGTTTTAGTTATATGAACTGATATAAGGTTTTCTCTATTTAAAGAGCGTCTGTTTTTTGAAACCGTAAAAATATTATGCAACATTCTATTTGTCAGTTTCATCTAGAGAAAATTTCAGCCACACCCCTCCTAATTTACTATATCTTCAAGGACACCCACTCTATTATCAAAAACATCACTGACACCCCCTTCTAGTTTATATTTAAACATCACTAACACCCCCTACCATTAAACTACCATTTCTAACAAAAAAAATTCATCTAAAATACCAAAAATGCCCCTACATAAACCTCAAGTAATTTTTCTACATAAAATTTTATTAAAATTTGAACCGATTAAAATTTATTTTTCTACATATTAAAATTAGATTGAAGCTGATTAATTTTTTTTTTTAACGTATTAAAATTCGAGCCAATTAAAATTTATTTTTTACGTATTAAAATTTGAGCCGATTTAAACTCTACCCGAGTTGTTAGTGCCGATTAAAATTCACTTTCGAGTTGATTAAAATTTATATTTTTTTACTTATTAAAATTCGATTTATTAAAATTTGAGTCAATTAAATTTATATTTTTTTTATGTATTAAAATTTGGACTGATTAAAATTCAATGTGAGTTGATTAAAATTTGATTTGAGTCGATTAAAAATAATTTTTAATTGGCTCAAATAGAATTTTTATTAATCCAAATTTTAATAAAAATATAATTTTTAATCGGCTCAAATTTTAATATTTAAAAAAATAAATTTTAATTAGCTTGAATCGAATTTTAAATGGCCTGAATTTTAATACGTAAAAAAAAATTAGAAAACACAGGGGGTCTCATTGAAGATATACTTATCTAGAGGGGGTGTGGATGAAGTTTGTCCTCAAATATATCATGGGCAATTTAGTAAAATTGTATTCTAGTTAATATTTTTAATCTGACAGAGGGTGTCAGTAAAGATTTAAAAAAAAAATAGAGGGGGTATCCTTGAAGATATGATAAACTAGAGGGGGGTGTGGTTGAAATTTTCCCTTTCATCTATTATCTTCAATCCATAACCCAAAACTCCATTATGTCTACTGATCTGAAACTGCATGTCGAACTTTAGGAGATTTAGGTTGTCGGTATTGTCCAAACTACCCAAAAATTTCAACTCACCTTACTGAAGATTTGCCATTCTCTTGTCCAATTCTCACCATGCAAAAAAAAAAGATTGTTTAATACACTTTTTGCAGCATGTTCTGCTGTAGAATGACCATTTTTCCTATTCTCAGCTGTTCAGGAAGAGGTATCATCTTTAGAGACGAGGTTTGCCTTTGGTGCAAGTTTAGATTTGGATCTCTTAGGAATTGAATTTGATGATAAAACATTGATTCCTGGACTGGCTGTTGCAACCTCACGTGCTCAACCTTTGGCAGGTATATGTCCTTTCAATATCCACATTGAACATCCACATTTCAGCTATGTTGCTTTATATGTTCTCTCACGTGGTCTACTAATATACTTCCTTCATATTATTACATAACATAGTCTATAGAATTCTCGTATCATTTACATAAGAGTTGTATTTAAGAAATCTCGCTAAATAACTCTACTCATCTTTAGGTAATTATCTGAGTTGTCACAATTTTTTCATCTTTTTTCCTTTTCCTCAAGGATAGCAGGTAG
Source organism: Ilex aquifolium (assembly GCA_951799425.1). Lineage (NCBI taxonomy): Eukaryota > Viridiplantae > Streptophyta > Magnoliopsida > Aquifoliales > Aquifoliaceae > Ilex > Ilex aquifolium. Next base: position 8,121,441 of record OX637395.1, read on the forward strand.
GAGCAGTGATACTGTGAATTTGATACTCTATATTCCGATTTATTTCTCTGTGTTCTTTCTTCTTTTTATGTTTTTCATATTTTTCACTTTGTTTTGGCTGCAAGCAACTTAGTAAATCTTCTACGAAGCCAACTGACTTTATAAACGTACAAAGGAAACTGACTTTATGAAAGTAGTAATTTCCTAAACGCTGCCAATGTGGGATGAAAGTCGGAAAATCATGAATCGGTTTATTTACTGCTAGTGCCTTATTGCAGTGGGAAATACTATGTAACCCAAATTTGTATCTCAAATGTGCATCTCAAATGAACGGGGATCATTGGATGAATAGGTCCCATCAACTTTTTTAATTGGGACCCATTGATCCAACCACCCTTAATGATTTGAGATACAAATTTGGGATATATAGCATTGCTCTATTTCAGTTGCCAAAATTGATTTCAAAAGTTGAAAACAAAAATTACTAGGAAACTTAGATGAAACATTATGGAGGTTTATCTAATCATTAGAATCCAAGGGAAAAAAAAAAACTAGGAGGCTTAAATGAAAAGGGGGTGGGGCAAAATAACAGAAATAATTGCAACTTTGTTTTCTTTCTTGATAAGCATCACACAATTTCCCATTGCAATTTGGTTGCGATCTATGTGGTTACTTCTTTATGTTGTGAGTAATTTAATTTACCTATCATATTATTAAAGGGGACCACTGGGTACAATCTTGGCGTAACAGTAAGGTTATTATATTGTGACTTAGATGTCATTAGTTTGAGTCACGGAAATAGGCACTCTGCTTGTAGGGGTCCTCACCAGACCCCGCAATGACGGGAGCCTTGCGAACTGGGTATGCCCTCATTATTAAAGGGGACCACTGGTTCAGACTTCAATGGTTAAAATCTGACTCAATAACCTTGAGGTTATTTGTTCAAACCCGAGGACGACATTCTTCCACCGGACAAACTGGTCTTATATAAGGAAATATAACCCACAACACTGTCGATGTGGGATGGAAGTCAGAACAATGCAATTCAACTTATTTAGAAAAAACATCTTAGTGCGGTGTTGAAACTTTATGACAAATTGAAGTAATGATACTCCAAAACGGAAATTATACATTTTTTGAGCCTTACCCGATCATTGAAAATCAAGAAAAAAAGTGGGAGACTTGAATGGAAATGAGTGAAAACATAAGAAACAATTAATACTTGGATGCCATGGTAATTATTATTAGTACATAGGAAGTAAATTATCACCAATGATACACATTTGTTGCTACGTTCTTCAACATAGGTTATTTGGTAATCGGCACACAATTTTAACCGAATAGTATATGTCATGTCTTCAGTCTTCTTATTCTTCTTCTTGGTTTTGTCATCTTTCACTCCCAAAGATTTATTGTATTTTTTTTTATTTTTCTGTATTGCTATAACGCCTATAAATGTTTGCTTTCTTATGAAAATCTCTGTACCAGTATAGTACTTCCTTGCTAGTGTACCTTGAACAATGTTATACATTTTCCATCTCTAATAAGCTCAATTTTGACCCTATTCTGTACTGCTGCAGCTTGGATGAATGGACTAGAAGTGTGTTCAATGGAAGCTGACATAGATCGAGCTTGCTTGATTTTGTCAGTCGGGATTTCTACACGCTACGTTTATGCCACCTATAAGAAAACACCTGTAACTACAAGTGAAGCAGAAGCTTGGGAAGCGGGGAAGAAGGCCTGTGGAGGCTTACATTTTCTTGCCATCCAAGGTGACTTAGATTCAGATGATTGTGTTGGATTTTGGCTCCTTCTAGACTTGCCGCCTCCACCTGTATAGTCTTAAGGTATAAATAGCATATTGTCTTATACATTTCTTTCTAAATTCAGCCACGAATGATTGCGAGTCCACCACATTTTTTCTTCAAAAGCCAAGTTCTATGAGCTGCTAGTTCGAGTTGTTTGGCTGAAGTATTTATGCTTGGTTCTACACGAATAGTATGAAGATGGCTATTCATATATTTTCCCCTGTCGGAAACGACTACTTGTTTTATGCCTTTCGTTTTGCTTCAACTTGTTGCTGCATTTGCAGGTGGTTTGAATTAATTCAAGAATTGTCAACAGGAAATGGATGTGGGTGGTAAAACTAGAATGGTTTCAAAGTGAAACAAAAGTAAAATGCTATATGTTTCAAATTCTAAGGCATTTTCAAGTGCTTTCTGTTACTTTCCCTCCTTGTAAATGTTTCTCTCTGTAAATGTTTTTTTGAACTGGCTTTCTCTCTGCAATTAAGTCCCAACAATGTCCTTTTCCAATTTCCATATATAGCTGGTGAGCTTTATTGTTCTTATTTCATCAGAACTTAGTCTTTCTTAATCTTTTTTTTTGGTGTTGTGGTTTTGGGGGGGTTGGAGTAGAGTTTTCAAGCTATGACAATGAGGCTTTGGAGGAAAGACAGAAATTGAGTAGTACTAATTGTAAATAGCAAAAGAAAATGGGTAGGGTTATTCCCACCCCGCAAATCTCCATTCCCACCCCATTTAATTTTTTATTATCAAACTACTAAGCACACCTTTTTTATACCCACCCCATTAGTAAATAAGTTCACCCCATACTACATACACTCCCTTTAATAAGTAAATTCACTTTATATTTTGTCATAATTAGGATTTCATTATCTATCTCATCTCATGTACTCACAAAAATATTTTTTCAATATGATTTTTTCCAGTGAGATACAAGTTAGTAATTGATGAGGATAGGTTTTTGGGCCTGGGCTGCCATTACGACCGAGCCCAAAAACCTCCAGACTGAACAAGGACTCCGAAGCCCAAAAGGGAATGGTCCCAATCGGCCCAAGTTCGATTCTCAGCCCACGGCCCAAGTTGGAGCCTGTTGCACCACGCGCTCCAAGGACAAGGAAAACCGGCTCTGATTTCTCAGAGTTACTCCCTGCAAAAACAGAGAGATGGTGCCGAACGAACCCAGGCAATCATGGGCACAGAATTGCCGGCGGTCAGAGTGGCTCGAAAGGACGAACGGTCCCCACAAGATCAAGAGACGGAAGAACAGGAGCAAAAAACCCTAGACAGAGACACCATATAAATAGAACAGTAAGAGGAGGGAAGGGGGATCGAATCTCTCGAACCTTCTTCTTCGCTTCCTAGCTGGTTTTTCGCCAAGAACCCTAGGGCAATCCCAACAGAGAAACGTTGTTTATGGCCTTGCGCCTGTAATTACCTTGTAATCAGTCGAAATCAATATACACAATCACGGAGCAAGAGCCTCCATTACAGTGGACATAGCCCTAGTCCTTCGACGAGGGTGAACCACTTATATTTGCTTGTTTATCATTGCCTAACCTCAACGTCCCTAAAACCCATTTCATAAAACCCAAGAAGGGTCAAATCAACCCGGGCTTGGGAGATTCATTCCGGGGACTCATCAGTTGGCGCCGTCTGTGGGAACGATTTTCATCGTTCTCCTGAGAATCTTATATACTTGATGGTCTCTACTCGGAATATGAGTAAAGCTCCTGCCAATCCCCAAGGCCACCAAAACTTGCCGGAGATCTTTCCGGCGCACATGGAGGACGTTGAGGGTCATCCCCCAGCGGCGAACATCCCTCCGCTAAACGAACTGGAAACTTACCATATGACTACAATACAGCTGATGAAACAGAACCAGGAGCTGATGGATTGGATACAGTCTCATCAGCTCCCCCTTCCCCGATTTCCCCCGGCTCGACAAGAGCCTCCTCCCCTCCAAGAAGAGCACGACGTCGCTCCCCCACTCCAAGAGCGCCAAGCCCCGCCCAACGGGGTGACTGAGCTCCATGAGCGCAGCCATTCTGGCGAAAACCACCGGAGAAAACTCCCCGAAGAACTCGACGATGAAGCTCACAGTAGGGCTAGGGCCGCCTACCAAGAAGATAGGCCCTACCCCCAGAACGCGAATGACCATGCCTGGGAGCAAGAAATCCGTGAGCTCCAGCGAGAACTAGGCAATATGAAGAAAGTGGTTAAGGGCGAACCCCCGACACCATGGACGCCTTGGTTCAGCAAACGGAATCACCATTCACTCCAGAGGTCCTCCACTTCCCCCTCCCCCAGAAGTTCCGGACCCCTTCGATAGAGGCATTTGATGGCACCAAAGACCCCGTCGATCATCTAAACTTGTACAAAAATCAAATGGAACTCCAAGGATATCCGGACCCTATCCGCTGCCGAGCTTTCGCAATCACCCTTAAAGGGTCGGCTATAGCCTGGTTTAACCAGATACGACCAGCGTCGATCTCGTCCTTCCGAGAACTATCCATACAGTTCGTGTCCCACTTCATCGGGGCAAGGACCTATAGGAAGTCGTCCTATCATTTGCTGAGCGTCAAGCAGGGGCCCAACGAGTCCCTCCGGAGTTACGTACAGCGCTTCAACCAAGAGTGTTTGAAGGTAGAAAACGTGGACGACAAGTTCGCGCTGACCACCTTCATGTCCGGACTCGGGGTTCAGTCCAAGGATCTCCTCTTTTCGATCGCGAAGAATCCTCAAGCCACCATGGCCGAGGTATTGGCGAAAGCCGAGAAGTACATAAACGACGAGGAGGCCCTACGCCTGAAGGGAAGCACGACGATCATAGATGGAGAGAAGAAGAAGAGGGATCACAGTCCAAAAAAGGAGAAAAGGCGAGACCGATCTCCGAGGAGAAACCGCTCCCCAAGAAGAGGGAGAAAGCCTTCTCCCAAGAGGAGGGGGAACGTTCGAGATCACCTGGGACCGCCCCCCCAGGAACTGCAACAGCGGTATGTGCCAGCACGGCTCCCACCCCTTGTTACCTCGATAGCCCAGGTCCTTCACGAGGTGCAGAACGAGAGGTTCGTCCGGTGGCCTCCCCGGATGAAGTCTGATCCAAGCAGGCAGGATGCCACCAAATACTGCGATTATCACAAAGACACAGGCCACGAAACAAACGATTGCATCCAGTTGAAGAAGGAGATCGAATACCTAATTCAGAGAGGCCATTTGCGCCGCTACATCGCAGGGGAACATAGAGCTTAGAACAATCAAGGGCGAGAAGCCCGAGATGCCGCCGAGCAGCCACAACACCAACAAGCCATCGGAGAGATCCGAGTCATCTCCGGGAGTTTCGCTGGCGGAGGTGAATCAAGCTCTGCTCGGAGAGCTCATGCCCGAAGGGCCCGGTCAGAAGACTTCCTCACAGTCCAGACTGTCAACAAAATGCCCCGCCGAGACATGGAGATCACCTTTTCAGATGCGGATCTAGAAAAATGCCAGCACCCCCATGACGACCCTCTGGTTATAAAAGCAATCATAGCAAATAAAACCATACACCGGGTGCTTGTCGACAACGGAAGCTCGGCAAACATCATTTTCTTAGCCGCCTTCGAGAAGCTCGAAATAGAGAGATCGAGACTAGAGCCCGTGAAAACCCATCTCCTGGGATTTTCGGGAGAAAGAGTCTTGCCGGTCGGTTCTATCCCGCTTGTTCTCACCATAGGTGATCCGCCCTGCCAGGTCACCACTACCACCCGCTTCTTGGTGGTAGACGCCCCCTCTGCCTACAACGTCTTGTTGGGAAGGTCATCCCTCAACTCCATTAAGGCGGTACCTTCTGCATACCATTTGGTGATGAAATTTTTGACTGAAAGTGGAGTCGGCGTAGTAAGGGGGAATCAACGCCTCGCTAGGGAATGCTACGTGGCATCTATGCGGCAGAAAGAGGTGGAGTCGGTCCAGCTGGAGGACTTGGATATGAGGGATGATATGGAAGCCCGACCTTCCCCCTCAGAACAGTTGGAGCCGGTGCAGCTGGGTGAGAACCCGGAGCGTGTAGTCTTTGTAGGCTCCATGTTGTTACCAGTCCTCAAGGAAAAGCTCTTCTCCTTCCTAAAGGAAAACGCTGACGTCTTCGCCTGGAAGCAAGAAGACATGGAAGGGATAGACCCCGCTGTGATTGTACACCGTCTCAGTGTAGATCCTAACTGCAAGCCGGTAAGGCAGAAGAGGAGAAGCTTCGCGCCGGATCGGCAAAAGGCGATCAATGAAGAGGTAGCCAAGCTTTCGCGCGCCAGAGCCATCAGAGAGGTCGACTACCCGACCTGGTTAGCTAACGTCGTTCTGGTAAAGAAAGTAAACGGCAAGTGGCGACTCTGCATCGATTTTACCGATCTCAATCGAGCGTGCCCAAAGTACAGTTTCCCGCTGCCACGGATCGACCTCATAGTCGACGCGACGGCCGACCATGAGCTCCTGAGCTTCATGGATGCCTTCTCAGGGTACAACCAAATCTGGATGGACCCAAACGATCAAGAAAAGACCTCGTTCGTCACAGAGCAGGGGATCTTTTGCTACCAAGTGATGCCGTTCGGACTGAAGAACGCGGGAGCCACCTACCAGAGGTTGGTTAACCGGATGTTCAAAGAGAAGCTAGGCTCGACCATGGAGGTGTATATAGATGATATGCTGGTAAAGTCGCTCAAGGCCGAGACCCACATTCAGCACCTCAGGGAGTCATTCGAGATTATGAGGAAGTACCGAATGAAGCTAAACCCCGCAAAGTGCGCCTTCGGGGTGTCAGCTGGAAAGTTCTTAGGCTTCATAGTCAACAGCCGGGTCATTGAGGCAAACCCATAAAAGGTTAGAGCAGTCCTCGAAATGAAGCCCCCTACCACCACTAGAGAAGTCCAGCGCCTAACCGGGAGGATAGCGGCGCTCAACTGCTTTGTATCGCGCTCCGGCGATAAGTGACAGCCGTTCTTCAAGGTCCTTAAGGCAGCCTTTCAGTGGGACGAAAAATGCGAAGAGGCTTTCCAAGCCCTAAAGGTCTACCTGGCATCCACGCCTGTGCTGGTAAGCCCCCAAGAGGGATAAGTGCTGACACTCTACCTTGCGGTTTCGGACTTCTCGGTCAGCGCCTCGCTAGTCAGAGACAAAGACCGCGTCCAGCTGCCGGTCTACTTCTGCAGTAAGGCCCTCCGAGGCACCGATGAAAGATATCCGAAGATGGAAATGCTTGTGCTCGCCCTGCTAGTCGCCGCTCGGAGGTTGAGACCATATTTTCAGGCACACACCATCGAAGTCCCAACTGACCAACCAATGAGGCAAGTCCTGCACAAACCTGAAGCCTCGAGTAGGTTGATAAAGTGGGCAATGGAGCTTAGCGAGTTTGATATCAAATTCAAGCCCAGAACCGCCATCAAGGGACAAGTCCTGACAGATTTTCTTGCCGAGTTCACCTCTCCACCCGAGGAAAACGAGGAAAACCAAGACTGCGTCCCCGACGTTCCGACCTGGAAATTATGCGTAGATGGGGCTTCGAATGTGCAGGGAAGCGGAGCCGGGCTCATCCTAACATCACCAGAAGGGTACGACCTAGAGTATGCCTTGAGGTTTGACTTTCAGGCATCCAACAACGAGGCCGAGTACGAAGCTCTCATAACCGATCTGAACCTGGCCCTTTCGATGGAAGCTCAACAGATCGTGGTGTATAGCGACTCGCAACTGGTAGTCAGGCAAGTCGAAGAAGAATACGCCGCCCGGGACGAAAAGATGGCGTTATACCTAACAGAGGTCCAAAGACTACTGAGGAAATTCATCTCGGCCGAGCTAATCCAAATTCCGCGGGAAGCCAATCAGCGGGCAGACGCCCTCGCCAAACTGGCCACTATCGGCAGTCAAGACTTACCAGGGCGAACACCCATCGAAGTCCTAGCACAGCCCAGCATACAACCTGACGACGAGCCAGCCGCAGAAACTCAGGCTATGCCAGTCGAAGAAGAGGCTTCGTGGATGGACCCCATCATATCTTTCTTACAAGACGGAGTACTGCCAGATAACCCGAAGGGCGCTTCAAAACTTAGAACCAGGGCGGCGAGGTTCACATTAATCCAAGGTAACCTATATAAAAGAGGTTTTTCCTTTCCCTTAATGAAATGTGTGACAGGAACGGAGGCAAACTACATCCTAAGGGAAATCCACGAAGGCATGTGCGGCAATCACATCGGTGCCAAGACGTTAGCCAGCAAGGCTACTTCTGGCCAATTATGTCCAAGGACGCCAAAGAGATAGTGAAGAGATGCCAAGCTTGTCAGGTTCATGGGAATTTGCCGCACTGCCCACCTGAACTCCTCACCCCGGTGGTCAGTCCTTGGCCCTTCCAACAGTGGGGGTTGAACATCTTAGGACCCCTACCAATAGGAGTTGGACAATGCAAATTCCTCGTGGTCGCAGTAGACTACTTCACCAAGTGGGCAGAAGCCGAACCCTTGGCAAAGATCACAGCGCAAAAAGTTAAGAACTTCGTCTGGAAGTCTATAATTTGCCGCTTCGGCGTCCCCAGAGCAGTGGTCTCCGACAATGGGAAGCAGTTCAACAATCCGATGTTCACAGACTTCTGTAGCGGATTGGGAATCAAAAACTTCTTCTCAGCACCAGCCCACCCGCAGTCTAATGGGCAAGCAGAGGTGACCATCCGGACTATCAAATTGGCGCTCAAAACCAGGCTCGAGGCATCCAAGTCCCAATGGGTAGACTATCTCCCCGCAGTGTTATGGGCATACCGAACAACTACTCGGACTGCAACTGGAGAAACGCCTTTCAGCCTAGCATACGGGACGGAGGCCATGGCTCCCGTTGAAGTAGGAGTTTCCATGGCGAGAACCGAACTGTTCAACCCAACACAGAACGAAAGATCATTACTGGTCAACCTCGACCTCCTGGACGAGAAAAGAGACGAGGCCCTACAATGAATATCCTCTTATCAGAGAAGTACAACAAGATACTATAACAAGCGAGTTAGAAGCAGAGACTTTAAGCCAGGGGACCTAGTATTGAAGAAATTGCTCCCAGCCAGGAAGGACCCCGCCCATGGCAAGTTGGGACCAAACTGGGAAGGACCATACGTGGTAAAAAGGATTGTCCGACCTGGAAACTACGAGCTGCAAACGGAGGAGGGCAGAGACCTACACCACTCATGGAACGCAGACCACCTAAAGCGTTATTACCAATAGAGTTTCTTGCGAGGAGTGGAGGGTCATTGTAAAAAGATCGAATTTTTATCAATGAAAGATACAAAGTTTCCCAAAAAGTTCGCTCTGCTCAGGTTCTACAGACTTTTCAGTCTAAGAGCTCGTAAGCTCAGGTTCTACAGACTTTTCAGTCTAAGAGCTCGTAAGCTCAAGAGCTCGTAAGCTCAGGTTCTATACACTTTTCAGTCTAAGAGCTCGTAAGCTCAGGTTCTACAGACTTTTCAGTCTAAGAGCTCGTAAGCTCAGGATCTACAGACTTTTCAGTCTAAGAGCTCGTAAGCTCAGATTCTACAGACTTTTCAGTCTAAGAGCTCGTAAGCCCAGGATCTACAGACTTTTCAGTCTAAGAGCTCGTAAGCTCAGGATCTACAAACTTTTCAGTCTAAGAGCTCGTAAGCCCAGGATCTACAGACTTTTCAGTCTAAGAGCTCGTAAGCTCAAGAGCTCGTAAGCTCAGGATTTACACACTTTTCGGCCTAGGAGCTCGGAAGCCCAAAAACTTTGCTGTTTGAAAGACAACAAACTCGGAAGCCCGACGACTCAAAACAAACAGGCTTCCCAGTTCAACAGACAACCACATTCTCAACAAAAAGAAAATAAATGGAAGACAAAAGACAGGAATTTCATTGCATTATGGATAGAAGTCAACAGTTCAAAAGGAGCAACCACCAACAGGTACATAGAAGTTATAAAAAAAAAAAAAAGAAACAGGGCCTCTAGTTCTGCCCTCCCTCCCCCTCCGGGACCTCCTCCACTTTCCCCTCCGTCAGAACCTCCTTCTCTATTTCCTCCACCCCAGTAACCTCCGCCTTGAGCCTGGCATTCTCCTCCTTCAGAGCATCTCTATCTCTCTCCACCTCTGCCAACTTCCGCTTCAGCACCTCCACCTCGGGGTCTTCCAAGACAACTCCCTCTTGCTCATTAGCGAAGGAGGGCGTGCGCTGGATCCTGGTTGAACTTCCCCCTATCCCATAACGAACAAGGTTTTGAGGGGTAACGAGAGCAGAGTATGGACGAGGGGAAGCCCTCTCGACCATCCGGACACGGAAAACCTCGTTCGGAGTCAGAGCGGGAATACCTGCACAATACAACATCAACACAAACAAGTTCAGTCAATTAGCTGTCAACAAAAGGTCAGGTAGCCTTGGAATGATGAAGTGTTTACCTCTCTCCCGAAAGCTCGTCCAGGAGCGAGGAACCCAAACATGCTGGTCCTCCCCCACAGCGGACTCCTAGGAGTCCCCAGATACAAAAAAGAAGCGCTGAGTCCATCCCTCGGGGGAAGAGGGAATATCGGCAACCAGTGGAGGGTGGAAATACCACTTAAAAGAGAGAGAACTGAAGAACGGTGGAAAGTCGAAAGAGAGGTCAATGAAGTAGAAAAATTCTGAAACAGAAGGAAAGGTCTCGAAACCTTGCATACGCCAGAAAATGAAGAAGTCAACCATAGTAGCCCACCCCTCGGGGGAAAGACGAGAGGGACATAGACCATGGTGTGAGAGAATCCGAGCGAAACCGGGATGAAGAGGGAGTCGAAAGCCATACTCAAATGCGCCCTCGAAAAAGGAGACCTCGCCTGGAATGGACATACTGCAAGGTTCGTCAGGAGTGGGAGCCCTCACCCTCAGATCTGCTGGAAGGTCGTATCGACTCTTCATTGCGACAGCATCCGCCGCCGTCATCCGGGAGGGAAGGAGAAAGATAGAACACCAATCGCCCTTCAGCGATTCACGGGCTCGATGCTTGAAGACTGGAGAAGAATCCATAGCCATGAGTTCGAGTAGGAGACGAAGAGATAAAGAAAAAAGGCTTGCTGAAAAGCAATGAGGCAAACGGGTATAAATAGTACCCAAGGGTGACTGTTGGAATCTCGCAATCAAGATAGCATTGAATGCTGGCTCAACTTACGACGAGGTTGGTAAACCACCCAGGAACTTCCTTAAATCTACATCGTATATTGCAAAAAAAAAAAAACCATATATATATATATGGTACACGCAGCAAATCCAAAGTAAGGAAACCCAGATCTCGAGCAGTGACACTACTCCTAACAGGCCAAGGCCTCTTCGGAGTAGGGGGCAGGGGAGTACATCACAACACAATAAACAGCAACAAGTACAGCACCTCGAAAACAAAAACGGAAAAGTTCCATTAAGAAAATGCGTGTCTACAAAAAATGGTGATAATGAAAACAGCAGAGGAAAGGAATCAACTATAAAAATCTAGACACTCAAGACCGATCTGCAGGGGGAGTAGCGCCGGGAGCAGGAGTAACGTCAGGAGCTCCGCCACTTGAAGAAGCATCAAACCTTGGTTGAAATTGCTCGAGGTCTAAGTCAGGAAATCTCTCCATCACCTGATCAGCAAAATTAAAGAACCCGTCAACAAAGGCCCTAGCCGCCTCCAGCCTTGCCTTCTCGAGATCTTTTCGTTGATCCTCTACGAGCTGACGTTCAGCAGCTAAATACCTATTCAGCTCAGAAACAGCAGCCCGAGATTCTTTCAGCTGATCTTCCAGAAGGGTGCGGGTAACAGCAGCATTAAGCAAGTCCTCCTTCTCAGCCTCCCATTTTTCCCTCAAACGAGCCAGCTCGTCCCTTAGAGAAACCTCAGCTGAGGTACTGGCAATCAGCTGCCTAAAGGTCTGAGCCCGCTGATCAAGAACCTGCTCCAACTCCGTCTCAGTGGCCAGGCCCCAGTTCAAGAGCTCGGTACCATGCCGGCGAGCGTCGAGCACCTCGGCACCCCTCCTTTGAACATCATTCCTCAGCATAAAAATCTCCCTCCCAAGAGCGCAGACATGCGTCGCCGACTGAAAACGCAAAGGACGCTATTAGAGACCAAAAAGTTCGGAATAGAGGAAAAAAGCACCAAGGTGTACCTCAAGCAGGGCATGAAGAGCATCGCGGCTTCGAACTTGAAAATGAAGATCTATAGAGCGACGCCGGTCAGCTCGAGGAATCAACTCCATCAGGGCACGACTGCTCAGGCTCACGTCCCGAAGCAGACCGGCCTCAGAGCCAGCAATGGAAGTCTGGGGGGGCAGGAGCTGAGCTTGGACCGACTGCAGCAATGACAGAAGTGCCTCGCCGAACAGGCCCTCCTACGGGGTCAAGCACCACGGTACCCGCAGTGGCCCCACTTATGACCAACTCGGATATCAACCTCGAGGCCCCCGGTGCGGAGACAGGAACATCGGATACAAAAATGGGGACCTCGGCCGCAACAACAGGAACCTCGGCAGCAAGAACGGGGACCTCGCCAGAAGAACCACCCTCTTCCAACCTCGTCCTCTTTGCCGGAGGCCCTACGGCCCTATCCCGCCTTCTTTCATCCACGCGCTCCATAATCATATGGCGCTGGGTCACCAGGTAGGAAGGAGCTACACAAGCCAGATCAAAGACTTAGCAAGGAACGAAAGGATATATATACGTAACAGACATCTAACGCAAATCACCTGACGCCAAAGGGATCCTAGGGTACATCAACTCAGTGTAGGAAAAAGGAAGGAGAGCCCGCGCGTGATTGACCCGAACCGATTCCGAGGCAATAAGGGGCGGGAGCTCCCCTGCAACAAGAACAGGCAGCGCCATTAATACACAAATACAAGCGTCAGCAAGCACGAATGCTAGAGCTTACCTAAATTCCTGCGGCGCCCCCAAGCGGTAGGAACTCTGACCAACCCCGGAAATTGGGAACCAAACTCCCAGCCATCCCCAGAAACGAAGAAATACCTCCTTATCCACCCGTCAGGGCTCGGAGGGAGATCCCGAATGGGAATCTCTCCCCCTCGCCTAGGGACGAAGTGGTAGAACTCGGATACTTCTTCAGGGCGAAAAAAGTGAAGAAACTCCGATAAATGGACCCTGGATTGGGGAAACAATCTCTCCCACGCCGCAATGAAGGCCAGTAATACAGCCCAGGAGGAGGGGAGGAGCATGGCAGGGCAGAAGCTGAAGAAGTGAAGGACCTCTCGTATCAAACCAGGAAGGAGAAATCGGAGCCCTAATAAGAAGGGGGCCTCAAAGAAGCAAGCTTCGCCACTAACTGGGCTATGGAACCTACGCAAAGTTGCAGGGCATACGACGACGCCAGGGGGGAACTCGAAGCGCCTTGCAAGGAGCTGAGCCTCCTCCCCGTCGATTTCGCTGAACTCAACGTCACCAAAAACTCGCTCCATAACGTCAAAGGGAGAGGAAGAAGAAGCCATGAACGCAGAAATCGAAGTGGGCTTCTTAGGAGCTAAGGAGAAAGAGATTTGTGTCGCAATGGAAAACAGGAAACTTCTCTCAGTAAGGAACAATCATTCCCTGGGAAGCCTATTTATAGGTGCTACAGGACAAACCTTGCCACTGTCGCCGGAGGCAGTTAATGCACGTCCCTCGCCATTAATAAGGGGGACACGTGGCGTCGTGGGGATTTCCTTGGGCACCACGATCGAGACTTCACTAAGCCCACTGACGGCGCACGTTCTCAAACGAGCGAAACCGTCAGATAACCAGTACGGATGAAGTAACAGGAAAAGACCAAGATAGCCTTAAGAAGTTTAAACGGCTAAAAAAGAAAACATGAAGGTTAGCTCGAATCAAGTAAGCCCGGCTACAAGTGGAAAAGCAGGAGTCCACGCCTAAGACAGGTGCAATGCAACCACAAACCAAGGAAGTCTACAGCAAGACATCACGCGGCAAAACATAAAAAGGGAAAAACCACAAGAGTTCTCATTTTAGCATTTAAAGAAGTTACAATCGAGCATTACACAAAGAAATAACTTGAAGAATCACAAGGAAGTCGGAAACGGAAGGAGGGCCCCATATCAGCCTCAAGAAGCGATCTCTTCGTCACCTGCTCCCTCACCAGAAGCCCCTGCCAGCGTACATGGCCCCTCCGCCGCTGCCACTACAGATCCAGGCGTCTCCTCGGCATCAAGGGTCACACCTTCGTTGAGGTCAGGGGTCTCGGCCTCCTCAGCCACCACCGACGCCTTCTTGAAATCCAGCATTGGCACAAAAGGATCCAGGTCAAGGTCGGGGTGAGCCTCCTCAAGCTGATCCTTAAGATTCAGAAAACCCTTCACAAAACCAGAGGCGTATTCTCTCTCGAGCTCCGAAACGCGAGGTCTCAGAGATGACAGCTCAGAATCTTTGGCCCTGAGCTCCGAATCCTTGATCACCAGGTTGGCCTCTGAGGTCTTGAGCTTGTCATCTTTTGAATCCATGAGCTTGGCAAAGTCCTGAAGGCGGGCATCCATCTCATCGTTGATCCTCTTCAGTTCAATGGCCTCCGAGAACAGGATCTTTACCTTCTCCTCGGCGGCCTCCTTGCTCACTAACAGGGCGGCCCTAGACTCATTTACCCTTGAAAGCTCCTCGTTGTAGTGAAAGTCCAGCATCTTCACGCAAGCGAGTGACTGAGAGAAAAATGGGGTCAGACGCAAGAAAAAGACCCGGGAAGGCCTCGGGAAAAAGAAATATCAGAGATCGAGGGAACTAAGGCTAAGAAAATACCTCCGCCATGCCCCGAATAACGCGGTTCACCTTCATGTCAAAGGGGACTCGCATGGCCTCCCTAGGATCAGATGTGGAGATCAGCTCAGACAAGGCGGAAATAGCGACCTCAGGGTCACGAAGGAAACCGTCCCCTTGCTCCTTGAACGAGGAGGGAGCAGCACCCACCTTCTTGCCTCCCTGAGGGGCAGAACGAGGAGGATCTGCCAGGGCCTCTTGCTTCGAAGCTCCACCAGTCGAAGATTCGCCCAGAGGAACCTCCACGGAGAGCGGGGGGGGGGAGCTACATCCCCGGGGGATGGAAGGTCTACCTTCTCCTGCATAAGAGGAACAGGTAGGGTCTCAGGCACCGATGCATCCTGGGGCGGTCGCTGTGTGCCCTTCACCAGTTTCCTCTTCTTCCTCGACCTATCGGTATCCGAGAACATCGCCATTATTAAGTCCTGGTTCATGGGGTCAGGAACAGGGGACGGCTCCGGAGCAGGAGCTTGTTCAACAGGAGGCCCGAGCTCGTAGAGGGCTAGGTTCTCGTCGGTCACCAAGTCGAAGAATGATTGCAACCCAAAGGCCTCGGCCCTAGCGACTCTAGCAGCTTCCTCGATTCCAAGGACAGGTCGCTAATCTGCAAACCAGAAGGTAAGTCAGTAAAAGAAGAACAACGAAGGAAAAAGGTACAGTCGAATCAAAGGGCCTTACTTATGTTCCTTGGAGCTCCCCAAAACCTGGGAACGAGGGGAATGTCCCCTGGTTTCCCGGAAAGCTCCCAAGAGTCACCTCTAACAAAGAAAAACTTGGGTTTCCACCCCTTGTTGGAAGAAGGAAGCCCGGTGATCAAATTCCTCGCTTTGACCCTTTTCGAAAAATAAAGGAAACCCGCGGAAAGGGAGGATTTAAGTTGAAAAAGAGAGGCAAATTCATTAATGGAGGGTTGAGAGTCGTTCCCACTCTTTAACCAATGAACGAGAAATCCGATCAGGAGGCCCCAGCCGTTTGGAGAGAGCCGGGCAGGATATATGTTATAAAAAGCAAGGACGATCCGGATGAAAGGATGAACGGGGAACCGCAAACCGGCACGGAAAGCGGATTCGTAAAAACAAACCAGGCCAGGGATAGAAGAGTTGCACCTCTCATGTTCGTCAGGAGAATGCAGAAGAACGGAGTCGGGAAAACAATACTCCCGCCTCAGTTCGTCTAAATCCTCATCACTGAGACTACTGGGAGTCGACGCAGCACAGCAAGTCAGGTCGGCTTGATCCCGGCGAGCCCTTTTTCTAGGAGTTGGGGGAGGAGCCGGTTTGGATTTCTTAGTTTTTGGCGCAACAAAAGGAATGGGAGGAAAGGATGATCAAGGACGAGCTTCTTCTATGAGGATGGACCCGGAGGCAGAAACTTCAAGAGCAGACCCAGACACGGCCCTATCAACGGAACCACCACTCTGAGAACCTGAGGTACTTGTCTCAACCTCTTCGCCTATTTGGCCTTCTGAATCCGATTCGGAGGAGGAAACGACCCGCCTCCCCATCAAAGGTCCAGACCTTAAGACGGAATGGAGGGAAGACAAATGTAAAGCACAGTCCGTCAAAAAGGGAGGTCTTAGACACCAACCTCGAAGGAAGGACACCCTAAGCGAGGTAGGATGGTCCACGAAACACGTGAGGGGAGAAAGGTCGTCAGAACGATTCCTAAAATAGCTAAACCTCCATATCAAGAAGCGAAACCCAAAACCCCACCAAGGAGGGTTAAAGGGATCCAGGTCAAACACGAGTAAAATAAGAAGGAGAGACGTACCTAGACGAGGCGCTAGAAGCAGAAGAGAACCAGGAACGCAGAAACCCTAAAGACCGCCTGAAAGTTTGAAACGGAGCACTTCGAAAGCCCAAGGGAGGTGAGGGAAGCACGAGGAGATTCAAAAGACTCAAAAAGCAACTCAGGCGAGGGGGTTCCCCCTCTTTTGTGCAAGGCATTTAATGTCTTGAGAAATGAGATGGCAGGACGCGTCTCCAGAATCGTACCGGTTGGGATCACCCCGTGGCGACACGTGTAAAAACCATCCCATCATAGCCGGCAAAATACCAAAGCATCCCTAAACGGCGCAAAACCGCCTGACCATACATTCCGCCACGTATGGAGACCGTGAAGACCTCAGAAAAGGCGTTTCTTATCCCCAGGTCAGAGAAAACATCATTCTCGTGACCAGGGGCTGGGGGGCAACTGATGAGGATAGGTTTTTGGGCCTGGGCTGCCATTACGACCGAGCCCAAAGACCTCCAGACTGAACAAGGACTCCGAAGCCTAAAAGGGAATGGTCCCAATCGGCCCAAGTTCGATTATCAGCCCATGGCCCAAATTGGAGCCTGTTGCACCACGCGCTCCAAGGACAAGGAAAATCGGCTCTGATTTCTCAGAGTTACTCCCTGCAAAAACAGAGAGATGGTGCCGAATGAACCCAGGCAATCGTGGGCACAGAATTGCCGGCGGTCAGAGTGGCTCGAAAGGACGAACGGTCCCCACAAGATCAAGAGACGAAAGAACAGGAGCAAAAAACCCTAGACAGAGACACCATATAAATAGAACAGTAAGAGGAGGGAAGGGGGATCGAATCTCTCGAACCTTCTTCTTCGCTTCCTAGCTGGTTTTTCGCCAAGAACCCTAGGGCAATCCCAACAGAGAAACGTTGTTTATGGCCTTGCGCCTGTAATTACCTTGTAATCAGTCGAAATCAATATACACAATCACGGAGCAAGAGCCTCCATTACAGTGGACGTAGCCCTAGTCCTTCGACGAGGGTGAACCACTTATATTTGCTTGTTTATCATTGCCTAACCTCAACGTCCCTAAAACCCATTTCATAAAACCCAAGAAGGGCCAAATCAACCAAGGCCTGGGAGATTCATTCCGGGGACTCATCAGTAATACTTCTCAATTTAATTATATGTTTGATTTCATGTTTGTTATATGAATTTTCATTAATTTAGGTATGTTTTAATATCTCTGTCAAGTTTAATAATTTTTTATTTAGAATTTATATGTGTATGTATATATATGTATGCTTTAGATTATTTGTTTTTTTTTTTATCTTGTTAAGATTTTGCATCTATGCTTGTTATTTTATTTTTTTTGTTCGATTGTATCTGTACTTGATGCTTGTTTGTTTTTCATATTCAGTTTTGCGTTTTATAATTTTGCTTGTTTCTTTTATCTTTGTTTGGTTTTTTTTTTTTTCTCCTTCTTGTTTCGATTTGCTTCTTTCTTTCTATTTTTTCTTTGTTTCGTTCTTTTCTTTTTTCTTATTTCGGTCTGCTTTTTCTTTTTTTTTTTTCTTGTTTCGACATGCTTGTTTTTTTTACTTGTTTCATTTTTTGTTGTATTTTTTTCTTGTTTCAGTTTTGCTTTTTTTTTTTTCTTATTTCGTAAATATATTTATGCATTCAAATTAATTATTTTTATTTTTATTTTTTTCTTACGATGACTTTTTTCATTAAAGACGTATACGAGTGAGCTTAACTATTAATGGGGTATATGTATCATGGAGTGCGCTTAGTTATTAATGAGGTGGGTATAAAAGGGGATGAATTTAGTAATTTGATAATGAGAGATTAAATGGGTAGGAATGAAAATTTGTGGGGGTGGTAATAGCCCCACACCACAAAACAATAAAATAAAAGAGAGAGACAAATAGCATTATTGTAAATGGAGAGACACTTTCATCTTCTCTTGTTTGAAAACCTATATTTCTCCATTTTTTAATGATTTTGTATTAACCATTAAAATTTCTATTAAAATTGATTAATAAAAGTTATAAGTCAATTTTTTTTTACTAAATAACATGTCCACATGATATTTATACATTTGATTTATAGTAATAGTAATATATATCAAGTATGTTAGAACAAAACTTTTCTCAGTTGTGTTAAATATTAATCTATCAATTATTGTACTTTAGTCCTAAACCACTATTCCATTTCCTCCCCAAAAATGTCACACTTCATTTCACGAGATATGAGACATTCTAATTGAAGGATCATACCCCTCTTGGACATAAAGAATAAATGTCTCAGACTAAACCACAAGGGGATAATATATATATATATACTAGTTATTGTCTGTGTCTGAATGCACAGAGTAATAAAAAATGATAAATAATATACATATTTGTATTCATATCCAAAATCAAATCACAAACATAGAGGAAATATAAATGAATTTAAACATCGATTGTAGTGGGAGTGAGAGGTGGTGGTGGTAGGAGACGGTGATAGTTGTGGTGGATGGCAATGACCGTGGTGGCGGCGGCGATGGCATCGATGGTGGTGGTGGTGGCGGCGGCGGCGGCGACGGCGGTTGTGGTGGACGCGATGGCGATGGTGGTGACTGCGGCGGTGGTAACGACGGTGGTGGTGGTGGCGGCGGCAGCGGTGACGATTGTGGTGGACGCGATGGCGATGGCAATGGCGGCGACTGTGGTGGCGGCGACAGTGGCGGCGGTGGTGGCAATGGTGGTGGCGGTGGTAGAGGTAATGGTAGAGCGATTTCAAACACTATTTTTTTTTTAAAATACTTATGATAAATAATTTCTAGAAGTACTTTTAAAAAATCACTCCAAACACACCCTTAGGGGTTTATTTTTCCTATTAAATTTATAGTGTTAATATTAGCCGTTAGATTAACTTTAAAATAAAATTTAAAGCGATCTGAACCGCGAAAAACAAAAGTCATTTTGTTTATCTTTTAAAATTTGAATTGTAAACTACTTTATTATATAGACTAGTTATTTCTAGTGCCTGAAGGCACGGAGTAATAAAAAAAAGGTCAACATATTTGTATTCACACCCAAAATCAAATCGCAAACATAAATGAGAGATAAAGAAATTTAAGCATCGATTGTAGTGGAGGTGAGCGGTGGTGGGCGACAATGGTGATGGTGGGAGACGGTGATGGTTGTTGTGGGTAAAGCGATGACCGTGGTGGTGGTAGCCAGTCATGGGTGGGAATGGTGATGGTGGTGGTGAGTTTTGAGTGACGATGATGGTAGTGACGGTGGCAGCGGTGATGGTGGTGGCAGCTGCAGCGGTGGTGGGGGTGGGGGTGGGGGTGGGGGTGGCGGTGATGGGGGTGACGGTGATGGTGGTGGTAATGGCGGTGGTGGTGGTGACGGTGGGGGTGGTGGTGATGGGGGTGGTGGCAGCGGTGGTAGTGGTGGTGATAGTGGAGGTAAGGGTGGGGCCGACGACGGTGATGGGGGTTGTGGCGGTGGCAGTAGTAGTGGTGGTGGTGGTGGTGGCGGCGACGGTGGTGGTGGTAGAGGTAGTGGTGGGGTGGTTTCAAATATTAATTTTTTTTTTAAGTATTTATAAAAAGTCACTCCAAACATACATTTAAGAACATATTTTTCTTATTAAATATAGGATGTCAATATTAACCGTTAGATTAACTTTAAAATAAAATTTAAAGCGATCTTAACCGCGAATAGCAAAAGTCATTTTGTTTATCTTTTGAAATTTGAATTGTAAACTACTTTATTATATAGACTAGTTATTGTCTGTGCCTGAAGGCACAGAGTAATAAAAAATGGTAAACAATAAACATATTTGTATTCATATTCAAAATTAAATCACAAACATAGAAGAGAGATAAATGAATTTAAGCATCGGTTATAGTGGGGGTGAGAGGTGGTAGTGGTAAGAGACGGTGATAGTTGTGGTGGGTGGCAATGACCGTGGTGGCTGCAGCGATGGCTTCGGTGGCGGCGGCGGCAGCGACGGCGACGGTGGTGGTGGTGGCGGTGGCGGTGGCGACGGTGGTGGCAGCGATGGTAGAAGTAGTGGTGGGGGTGGTAAAGGTAGTGGTGGGGCGATTCAAACACTATTTTTTTTTTTAAAGTAATTATGAGAAATAATTTTTAGAAATACTTTTAAAAAGTCACCCCAAACACATCCTTAGGACCCTATTTTTTACTATTAAATTTAAAGTGTTAATATTAGCCGTTAGATTAACTTTAAAATAAAATTTAAAGCGATCTAAACCGCGAAAAACAAAAGTCATTTTGTTTATCTTTTAAAATTTGAATTGTAAGCTACTTTATTATATAGATATATATATATATATATATCTAGGGCCATGATCTTCTATCAAAGATGTTTTTCAATGGACGTCATCCTGGTAGGATGATACATGATTAAAAATATTTCACAACCACCACTACTATAAAATGATAGTTATAATACTCCTTTTGACCTCAGCTCCGCAACAAACACCTATACAAAGAAGGAGACCAGACTGGGGGACACAAGGAAGAAAGTCAAGGAATTCTCACAAATGAGCCCTTACCTATACCAGAGAGACTTGTGAGATGATAGAGACAACGAGGTCAGGGGAAGGGGAAGGGGGCTTGGGCGTTCATGTCACAAAACCTTTCTCTAGCCAATAATTCCATTATTAATCGAATCGGGGCGTATCCAATTCATTGGCAAATGAAAAATGAAAAATCTATCGTTTTAAGTCTCCAAAAAAAAAAAAAACAAACCTAGAAAAGAGGAAGAGCTACTAAGACAACAGCTAGGTAAGCAAGCAAGAAGGAGAAGAAAGGGGCTCTCAATCTCTAGGAAGATTGTGTGCAGGATCTAGTAATCTAAGTCTTGCTTCTTTTGGTCGGCTAGTATTTGCCAGCCGCTCCAAAAAATCAGAAGGGATTTTCAGAGAACTAAGCTTTAAAAAGAATAATCTCTAAATTCTCTAACCTCAAACTCTCACTTTCCCCCTAAAGCCTTCAGTATCGTTGGTAGTAGTAAAAAGTGAGTCGGCCATTAAGAGCATAGTTTTTCCTTGGGCACGACCAATATACAGCACCCAATTACACGTCAGTACGTCACCTAGAAAGGTAGTTTTTAACTCTAGAAAAGGTTAAAAAAAAGAGGCTCAAACATGTATTCCATGGCATTTAGAGAAATAATAGAAAAAAATTAAATTATCAGAGAAAAACACAAAAGGAGGTTAATAGGGAAAACCTGCCATTGGCATAAACATGATTGGACAGCATTAGCTCCTCATGTGTTAACAAAAACCAATTGGCCACAATGCTAGGGTGAAGAGCAAGCTGAATCTCTGAGCAAGCTGAATCTCTGAGCAAGCAAAGCAAGAAAACCTTTGATTTCTTACAGCCTCAGAACATCCAGAGATTGCAATCAACCATGATACTATTGGTTCGCTCCACGGCTGTAAAAATGGAACATCTCAAATGATATGATTGTCTTTACTGAATAGCTTTAAGCTTTATGATTTTTATTGCCTTCGCTTCTGAAAAACAAAGCGAATTCCCTGCTTCCCAAGTTCCAAATTCTTGGTCGTTCCATCATCTAGAACGACAGATACGATTGAAGTGCCTTCAAAGACATCAGTTACCGTTCCCCTGCGCCTGAAAGGGAAGAAATTCAAATTTCAGCGTTATGCATAAATTAATAGAGCCTTCAGTGGAAGAGGATAGTCTGGTGGGACAAATTACAATCTATTTCGCAGCCAGTTTCAATGTACAGACAGCATCTGGGGTCAACACACTAATAAAATGGACCAAATTCAGAGAATGGTGAAACCAGGAGACACTGACCAGGAGTTGTCAGATGACTGATGAACTTCTACTCTCTTTCCAACTGCATCTTTACCCAGTTTTTGCAGTATCCAATTAGCATCCATGATCTCATCCATTGAGTTTTCATACCATTTTGACAGATCTTCATCTTCCTTGGCTGATGTTTTCTCCGTGAAGGCAGGTCTCTTTCTTTTTGACCTTAGTTCCTTAGCAAAACCTTTCTCATCCTCCCCAGGAGGGCAGGAACTTTGGTTCTCACTAGGGGGATTCTTGAATTTAAGCTTTAGTAAAGGTTTGGGATTCTTTGGCAAAGAATGCGAGAGTGACGGTATGCTACTAGTATCTTCATTCAAATAACCTGATACATCAGGCCTACCTTTTGTGTACTTCAGCAAAGATATCTTCTCACCTCCTCTTGCAGGGACCTCACTTACAGTCTCAGTTGCAGCTGTGTTTCCCTCGGTGCTTCTTTTTCCCAGTAAAACATGTGTGTTCATGGAAGAAACAGATTCAAATCCGTCAGCAGCTTTCCCCCTGACAAATTCAGGTTTCATGTCAGAAAATTCTGAATCAACTTTTCTGATCTTTATTAAGTTGCGCTTTCTTTCTTTGAGCTTCGAACCTTTAACTTGGTCAGTGCAATCCATTTTATCTCCTGCAAGTAACAAAAAACGAATGATGTTACTAATCATAAACGATGCAGAAAAATATCTACTGCTAATAAATGACAAAATGGTATAGCATCATTGGCGGTGACGGGGCAATATTTATCCAGAAATAGATAATGCTACCCAATACCCTTTCCACCACCAAACATATCAATGTGGCATGCCCGTTGTTCACCCTATGTTGGACCCTATCTTAACCGGCTACTGAGTACATGAAGCACATAAGCACACGCAGACAACACAAAAGAGTACGCATGGTGGAAAATTGAAGTCCGAAAGTGCAGAGGAATCAATGGATGTATTTGTCTAAACAGTATTAGCACGCGTGTGCTCACAACACATATTGATATATACAACTATCCATGCAGAAAGTGTCGAACTATACATTTAAAGAAAAAGGTGGCCAAGCGCACGAGGTTCCCGAATCCCGACACTGTGGGATCTTGGGAGGGTTGGATGTAGAATCCCAAAATAAACAAACAGAACTTGATAACAACCTAACTTGGGTCAAAGAAGACGATTCCTTGTTTTTCACCCTAATTAGCACTGTTCAAAATAAAAAGATTATGATCACGTATCATTGGCTCAAGTAATTCTTAAAGTACTGAGAAGTGAGAACTATGTGGCGCTGAAGCAATAGTCAGTGTATCTAGCGAAATTTCATTACAACCTTAAGATTTATCAAGGTAACCCAAGATTGACAAACCATTTCAGGTGCTCAACAGAATGAGAAGCACTGTTTGTGCTATTCAAATCATTTTTACCCCGGCATGAAACCAAAAAAAAATCCACTTCTGCTGATTAAAAAAATTGACTTGATCATGCAAATGCAAGAGCTAAGTGGCAAAAGTTTGTCCCAACTAATTCAGTGGAAGTACCAAGATGTGTATCATACACAAGATCATGGCCACATTTAGGAGTAGTCTTTCCCTCTTCTTAAAGACTCTTGTGATCAGCTTTTTGTTCAATTCTCGTGGAATAAAATTCTCAACAGTACGGGTCAAGGGGATGACCCTGGCCTCTGGTGTCCATAGAAAGCCACTTTAACATCTATTTTGACAAACTGAATATCCTCTAATGCCTCTAGGGAAAAATCTGCATAAAGGCAAGGAGGAAAGCTCCTCCACATCAAGTCTACAGGTCAAGGGGCACCACCGTACAATCATCATTCAGTCCATCCGGGATCTAAATTCTAATATTTTTTGTCCGACAAGTAAGCAAGGGAACCGCTCCACAAAAAACCTATTTTCCCTAGCACATTCAAAGAGTGGACAATGGAGTACGCACACTCATGCCCACTCCTTAGTAGATGTAACTTTACCATGGCCAAGAAACCTGACCTTTCCAAAATCCAGAACTCACAGAAACTTTCTACCGTACCAATTGGTCTAATGAGGACTGCTAAACTGTCAAGGTATTAAAAAAAGTTTCCTGTTTCCGATTAGAATAAAATGCGCAGGAAATCCGCTCCGCCTTTAGCACAGGCAAATTCTTTTTTCACCTTGTTTTTCCAAGTTTGTTATTTTTTGTGGGATTTTGCCAATATATCAACCAAGACTTCAATTGGAACGTCTTCATTTGCAAACTTGTTCTCCATCCAATATTTTAGTTTGGCGAAAAAGAACAAAAGAATGTATATGCAAGGACAAAACATCCAACGCGGAATAGATAGAAGCAGCTTCACAAACAGTCAGGCAAATGCGAAATTCCGATGTCATGCTTCAACATGGACACAGAATGACAGAACAAAAGAAACGTTAGTTGCAACTTGCAAGTTCTGAGGTCACATGTTCAAATCCTCTATCATGTTAAAAGCTTCCCCACTTATAGGTGCGCAAAATGAATCAGGACAAAACATACATAAATCAGCATGCCTAATTATGCATCATCTCAACTACTATGACAAAAGAAGGCCCTTGTAAACAGATTTCATGAATTGAACAATAACTAAGAAAGAAATTGTAGAACATACCATTTGAAGCTGTCAACTCTTGCTCATTTTGAAAGCTTGAAGCATCAGACCTTGGAAAATGAGTTACATTTTTACTTCGAGCACCTATATGTATTACTAGCTTTGGTCCCTTGGTGGTCTTGGATTTGCTAGCATGTTCTCCAATGTCCTCCCCAATATCTAAGCCATGAGATTTGTTTCTCTTAATTTGGACCATTCTGGATGACCTATTCCCATTGCTGCCTGTGACCTCATTAATGAACTTGTGTTTCAGGACCCCTGCTTGATTGATTGAGTATATCCCCTCACTCAAACTTCCAGCAGGAGAAGAAAAAATATCAGGATCTCCATTTCTTTGGGGCAAGATTTCATGGTTCTTGTTACCACCTAAGCTATATCCAAATGATGGGGTATCATCATGTCCTTCAAAACTCTGGTGTACTTCTGTTTTACTGTTTAAAGACGCCTGATACACCATTTTCTTACCATACTTCTTCTTTGAAGATTTTTTCCCATATTCCTTGCTCTTTTTTGGTGATTTATCAACAAACCCTTTAAGAGATAACTTCAAAGAACGACCATAATCACTCTTCAATAGAGTGGAACTGTTGTCTTCGTCATCCGAAAACGGAGAAATTGAAAATATTTCTTTTTGAGTTGGCAATCCAGCAGCTGCCCTCAAGCTTGCAATCCAATCCTGGTCAGCTGTGTCCCTCCTCCTCCAAAGCTCCTGAACGGCATCCTCAAGATCCCTCACCTGCCAATTTAGAGTGAATGTGACGGTCTAATATTGGGAACAGTTGCTAAGAATTCAACCCCTCAAAAACTACCATGTTTCATGCACCTGATTACATTCCCCACGGCATGTGGCACATTTGTATTGGAGGTTTCCATCTACTTGAAACTGCAAATATTTTCCGTCACTGCAAAAATATATCCACCAGGTATAAACAATTTTATAACTAAAAGGAAGTGCAAACAGTTATTCAATGTCGAGGTTTGTGAAAATGGTCATATGAGATATCTAATATGGAGAAAAAGAGGGGAACGCCTCAGGTAAGCAATTAGTGGCTTGCAGTGCTTTGCAGACTACAAAAAGGTGGTTCAAAAGGAGTGTAGACAAAATATGAACTGTTAAACTTGGTGGCTGCGGACAATAAACAATGAACAGTAGTTGATAAGAACAGAGACAAAATTCTTCTAAAAACTGCAAGTTGCTGTAGCTTCTACTACAAGAACTAAGAACAAAGATCCAATAAAATAAGCTGGCCCACAATAACATGCTGTGTAGCTGCAGCATATGTCCACAGCATCTAGAAATCCTTCAACACACATATAAAATTATGCCATTAACATTTAAAGGTATAACTAACATGGAAAAAAAAAAAACTTTTAGGGTAAACCAAAACTCAGTAAAGGTCCAATTTGAGCTGTACATGAGATTCCCAATATCTCTTTTCTATTGGCAAGCTCTGCATCATCCCTTATTAAACAACATACCGACAAATTGAACTCCAAATCATAAATGTATGTAGCCAATCAAAAATGTCAAAGAACAAGACAACAATTACTTGAAATCCAACCTTGAACTACCTGCTCGGTAGGGTGAAATAATATATTTTTTAATATTTGTAAACAAGGGCAAAGGTAAACCTGATGTCATCACACTGGCAGTGCACCCAGTGCTGGCAGACATCACAACAAACCATAGGCGTAGATTCGGAATCTCTGTAAACCTGCAGAATTTGAGCCAAATCGATTGTCAACTTCTTTTGCAAAGACATTAATTACAATATTATCAAAATTTACACAGATAGATGATCACTCAATGCAAATAGAAATCCAACTCAGATATAAACTATTCTAATCTGGGTACAAATTTTACCCAAAAAATCAACCACTTTAACAGGGTCAAATATAAAACCACTATTAGAACTCACAACAATAAAAAATGAAAAATATATGTAAGAAGCATCATCATGATAACAACCGCATACGGTATACCTTCAGACATATAGGGCAGTAATTTCCCTTCACAAACAATCTTCCACAAGCATCACAGCAAGTGTACCCTAGGAACCACCTGCAACATGTCAAAGTAATTACATAGCAAGCTCCTAATCGGAAAGAGATGAATCCTTTTCTGATAACTGTTGGACCAGGATCATACACAGCTGTATCCTATCAACTTTGCCACATCAAAACACAAACAGCATAAAACCAACACCGTAATGATCTACTTTTTATTGAGCTAGAGTTTTCAGACAGTTAAAGTTTTACACTGCATTCTTGGGGGGAAAAAAAACTGGCCCATTTGCAGAAAAAGTGCGGTCAATGGAAATGGATGAAATACTACAAACAAGAATTGCAGAGAAAGAACCAAACAATGGTCAAATGTTCACAATGCTAATAAGATACAGCCAAAAACAAAAAAAATAAACAAATTAGAAAAAATAAACAAGATCATATTCAGATGAAGTTAAAATAGGCCAGCTAGAATGTGCAAATAAAAGCACTGGACAGCTTTCAAAAGCCTTGAAATCCTTCAAGCAACCAACACATACGGATCTCAGATGGGAAAATGAGATGCAGAAACCAAGCTGCCCCGTTCAATCAATAGCACAATAATAGTTCATCAAAGGTAAAACATAAGAGATTTGGTATGCATTCTGATTGTGCATTCTATAGCTCATCTCTGATAATAATTACTATTCCATCTTCAACTTGTTCTCAAAAAGAAACCTTCCCCACATTCAGGCATGGTACATCTGCCTCTTGTTGTAAGTAGTCTTTCAAAAGTGCTCACTAGGAACAATCAAATGTATGACACAATACGGATACGGCTAGGATACGTCTATATATATATATATTATAGGATGTTGTTACAATATTAGGAATATGAGGGAGTAAGAAATAAAACACGTCCAAACTACAACAATTTATGTTGCTAACATAGGGACTGCTTAATGGTGTTTTGAATCCAATGTTTTATGTAATACTAAAACCGAACATGTGTCACCCTTCGATTGATCTCAACTTTCACTTGGCATTTAATTGCACACTTCATTAGCTTTACCATAAGCCATAAAAACTCATTATTTAGGCTAAACAAATTGTAAAGAATTGACAAATCTTATACATATGTGATGCACGTCCAAATGAACATCTTAGAACAAAGAGTCTACATTTATATGATTAATGGTTTCTACACAATCCACCTCACCAAGTAGAAGGAGAATGTATCCACCGTGGAGATATGCATATCCGACAAGTATCCAACAATGATAAATATTTATTAATTATTAGATACATGCAAAAAGTATCTGATATTTATCTGACGAGTATCGGTATTCGATAAGTATCGGACACGGATACGTCACTCCGATCGAAGTATCCATGCTTTATGCTGCCTACTTTAACCTCTCCGATAGAAAATTCTTGTTCTCTCATGTTTCTCCCTCTATCGAGACCATTTCCCTCCATGTTTTCTCTCCGTCTCCATAGTTTTTTTGAATGCACAACCACATAAGCATAGTTATTAGTATCGTATGATACGCGATACGTATCGTACGATATATCACGATACACCTATAAAACGATACGTATCGTGTCTCTGTATCGTTTTTGCACCGTATCGTACGATACACGATACGATACGTCCGATAAATGACGAATTTTTTTTTTTTTTTTTTTTAAATTTTTTAGGGTTGAAATGACATCGTTTTACCCTAGGACTTATTTTTAAATCACTAACCAATGAAACAATGTCGTTTTAGTGGTTATGGTTTAAAATAAATAAATAAAGTCTGTTGTTAATGTTGTTCAATTAAATTCAAAATTCATGATTAATATTAAAGTTGTTCAAGCAGTTGATGTTAGAAATTTGAATTAGAGGTTTTTGCATTTTGATATTACTAAACAATGTTGGAAACTTGAATAGTTGGTGGAATATTAATGAAATTTTATGTTATTATGAGTCTATGAATTTTTTACAAAGGTATATATATATATATATTATTAATAATTATTTAAAAATTAAAATTACGCGTATCTTACGATACAATACACTATTTTAAAAAAACGATACGCCTTCCGATACGCAATTTGACAACTATGCACAAAAGACAAGTAATTCCATTTCCACCAGCACCTTGGCTCCTAAGATAGCACCAATATCATATGAAAAGACTGCCCACTATCCTGCGTTTGAACAGAGCTGCAAAACACCAATCGCCTACCTAAACATAGGAATTTCTTCTTACTGAGAAATGCAAACCCCACCAAGAAAAAATTCTAAAGAAACCAAGTTCTCACTGTGATACAACATGGCTGATCAAGTAAATTGCTTGATCAAACCTAGTCCCAATGCAACAATCAAGCGGCCCCACCTAATATTAGGATCTTAACCCAGGGAGGAATCCAACAACCCAGCTTTATCTAAAACTACCTTACTTAAGCAAGAAAAGTATAGCTGTTTAGTCTAATGAAAACTGGATATGATCATTTGCCATTGAATCCAACTCCCACTAGGCAGTTGATATGTTCTTTAAAAGTACTCAATTAGAATAGAACAGTTGTTCTATGTTTCTGTTACAATCATAATGGCATCAATGACTAAAAAAGGGCCTTCATTTTATATTGCTGCTACAGTCATCATTGACTGATGAAAAAAAAGAATTTTTAAGAAATAAAACCAAAGTTGAATTCTTTCCAACCCGGATTGTCCAAAGGCATTTCTTTCCCATCCCTTGGAATTTATCTAACAAACGTTGCTACATTTGCCCCTTATTGAGTTCACATCTCATTCTGCTAAAATTGTCCAACCATCTTCTCCTTCTATGTGCCGCAAACCTCACTAAAAAATGTTCATCAATTCATATCAGCATAAGTCGCTCTTAGGATGAGGTCTTCCTGACATCCCAGGAATGCCATTTAATCAAGTATAAGACCAAAGTACCAGCAGAAATGGATGACACTAATTTCTTTCCAACAATCATCCAAGACCAACTTCATCATTCAAACCAAGAATAATTTACAATGTCATCATTAGGCATCAAGCTCCAAAAATTAACAGCAGAATTACAGAGTCAACATTTTGACAAGAACTGGACTAAATTCCATCAACATACGCTCACCAGCAGAAATATTACGGAAATGCTCCACAGCTCTGCATGAAACTTGCTTGTCACTTGAATGAAGCGTCCAGATTCAAGAAACACAGAAAGTGGACCAAAGCCAATAGCTACCAAAAATTAAATAATCCAAACAATTCAACTTAGCTTCATCGAAGTTACAAAAAACAAATGACATTCCAACATGTGGTCTCCTTGACACAAAATGCAGGTAAACTATCCACATATAAGCACGATGACGAGAGGACCAATAATGAAAATTCCAATTTCTTGAACATTTCAGACACCAATAAGTAACAAATTAAGGAGCTTATTAGCAACAAAAGGAAAAACAACCATCCAGAAATCACGGTATCATATTAAGAGTACATGTACACAAAAGTCATAATCTTTATCCGGAATCGCAAAAGTTCTAAATTAGTCACTGCTAACAAACTATACCTTACGCTAAGGCCATTTCCTGGAACATTAGATCCACAGCTGTGGCACCTTGCATGTTTCGGGCATAAATAAGGTCCACTGCTAACATTCTGCACAAACCAAAATTAAATAACAGGTAAGTAATGGAGAAATAAGTTACTAAAGCCCCACTTTGTGGCCAAAAACACTGTAGCAGAATTGCTTCAGTGCTAACATGGCATCTTGGGATAGGGGGAGGGGGGAGGGGGGAGGGGTTAGGGGTTTAGAATTCATTGCGAGAGATTGACAAAACACCTTGTGTGGAGGCTGCTGGCAGTAACAATGATATGCAGCATCACAACGTTTGCAGAACATAAACTTATTTGGATCTCCAGTTCTTCGGCAGACCTAGTGAAACAATAAATATCGTGATCAGAACAACAATGTGAATGTAAGACATCACCGCCCGTATCTCAATTTCACTGGACAATCTCAATAGTGAAAGAGCCGATAACAAAAGCAGAACATCATGATTTGTTCACCATTCATTGCTAAATATTAATTAGAAACCAGACAAGCCAGCACAATTATGGGGGTAGAATATAATAACATTCAGGAAACTAAACAGTACAAGCAACCACGGTTAGGAAGGAATGCCAGACCTGAATCCATCAGGAAATCGACAGCCACCACTAAAGGTAGGGTGCCTCTAAAGGTCCAAAAAGGGAAGATAAACAAGAGGTTTATGGAAAATTTCAAGCCTAAAGATTCAATGTATTTCCAAATACGAGAAAATCAAATTTGACGCGTTGATCACTTGATTATGTGACCACATCTCACGCCTTGCAGCTTTAAGCTTAACACTCACGAAAATTGACTTGAAAATTCCCATTACATCCAACACAAGGACATTATGGAATATGGAGAGAATATACAGAATGGCATATAATTAGTAAGCTAATAATGTTGTTTATCACGAGTCAATAAATTTTCGAACATCCTGTTAAGAGAGCTTGCACATCGAACAATTACGACCATCAAGGTCGATTTATATACTTGAGGGGCCACTCCAACTATAGCCAATTGGTTTTGGGTTGGATGCTCTCGCATGTTATCATAGTTGGGTTTGAATGGTCAGTGGACGAAGTCTCCTACCCATTTGAATTTTCCGGTATGCATATTTATTTGTTTGTTTGTTTGTTGACCTCATGTGCGAGCCTGGGTCCCATGGGAAGGAGGGTGTTAAGAGAGCTTCTATCTCACATCAAATAATTATGACCACCAAAGTAGGTTTATATACTTGAGGGGCCACTCCACCCCATAACCAATTAGTTTTGGGTTGGATGCTCTAACACATCCTACTTTAGCCAATACGAGAGCAACTTTTTATCTTTCCCTGTTCTCACTACTTCAAAACCATTTATCCCCTAAAGAAGTCAATTCAAAACTATGATCAAGAACCTCTCAATGACAGAAAGCAAGATGCCTATGGTTACTGTTATAGGGTGGCTGAGAACAGAGAAGTTCCTTCTTATCTGAGGATTACTATAATCATCCAAACAGGTCATTTTCCTACATTTTTCTTCCCCCTTTTCTGTTTCTGGGAAGTGGGATTGGATGGATGAATAAAAAACAGAACTTTTACAATAGAAAACACAAAAGAGCAGAGGGAATAAATTTCTCTAATAGGAAAGTATCCTAGAGGGAAAAAAAAAAAATTCTGGGAGATAAGAAGAAAGAAAGAAAGGGGATCCCAAACACAGAATCTGACCTCCCACCCTCTTAGACTCGGGGAGGATAAAACCACCATAAGCATTTTGCTCCCCATTTTTGCTAATGCATCCTACTCACTGATATATCTAAAGAACAATCTCGTCTTCCCTCCCAACTCAACAGACAACTCTTAATCTAATGCATGAATTATATCCTACCAAGAACCCAACCTGGATAATCTACCCCAACGGATTTCGAACTGAACATTGCCTCTATATACTAGTAAAGCCATGAAGCTATACCCCCCTCCTTAAACATGCAAGCGAACAGGGATCTCTGCCTTTATAAATCCCAAAGAAAACTACTCTGGTCTTTACACAAATATTAAGTTAATACTGGGTGTATTTTCAGTAACTAGATGACCCATGTCTCCCAAGTAAACAATAATCATCGGGTTCTGTCCAACAATTATGGGTTCCTCAACATATATCAATTTTCCCATTTAACTCTGTGAAGCAGTGTCTCAAATTATTTCCTCGACTCACATGTTGTTTGCCAAACCTACACTCTTACAACACCTCCACGTAATGCATATTGCCTGCTATTTAATAATGCCTATTGTCCTCGTGCATTAGCAATCATCATTACCATTACCATTACCATATTGGGATTACTCTTAAAAAAGTTAAAGAAGTTATTTTCAGAAACAAAAGGAAGTCTTGATTTCTCAAAAGAATTAATTCTTCCTTTAAGGAAAAAAATCTCTAAAACCAGCTCTTTTCCCATATCTGCAGAGACTTCCTACCTTACTTGTGCTTCTATGTTTTATATCTACCATAAGACAGCTAGATTCGAGGAAGCTTTGTCGTCTATAGATTATTTATTTAGGGGAAGCGAGGCAGAGATAGGGAGCATTGTTGTGAGGACTACCAAACAGAACAATTAGTTCTTCCTGCTGTATATATTTTAATTAACTATACTCACACAAGAATATTTTCCCCAAGACATGGAACTAATTCTTTCATAAAAGCACCTCCTGCCCAGTGAACCAGGTTATACCTTCATCCTTTCGTCGTGTTAATGACACAAATTTAAGTTTTAACATTAAACTTTTTGTACTTCAAACTTCTAGAGTTTACTTATCTTAGTTGTCTGAAGGGAAGATATTTTCACAAAAAAATTGCAGTTAATGAAATTTGCCTGCCTTAATTTAATTTCTCATGCAACAGCTTTTGAGGTTAGCTCCTTTCTTTCTTGATGATTGCCAAGGAAACCTCACAGAATCCTTTTTTCCTTTTTTGAAAAACAACAGTATAATTACTTAACTGTATAGCTGCAAAATATGGCATTGAGGGAATACAACTAATACACAAAACATTAAGAAAATGATAAACCATATAAAGAAGCAGCATTGATCCAAGAATCCATCAACTAAGAAACTGAGACCCAATTTTTTCCTTTTTCATAAATGTTAGAACCGAAATTTATCAGAAACTTTTTTTTTTGGTTGGGGGGGGGGGGGGGGGGGGGGGGCACAAAAGAGCTAGCACCAATTTCTAACTACTAGCGCTTGAAATTTGAACTTTGCATCTGTCGTAGGCCTTCTGGTATTTTAAAAAGGTGCTTTTGAAGCCAAAATTATTGTAGTATGAACAAAGGATGCAAAGTCAGATTCATATGGAAACCGACTTGGCAAAAAATGGTAACTGAGTCGGAAAATAAAATAAAAAAGTCTTTTTCCCCATTGACATGTTTCACAACAGAATGACCATCTCTCTTTTTGGTCTTAAAACTGGTATCTCTCATAAATAAAATAAACATATTGATAATTACCTCACAAATCCGACAAGAGGGGCAGGTCCATGAACTCCAGTGAAATAGATCTGCAATAAGCTCTTTCTCAAAAAATGCAAACCACGCAACGTAACAAAATTTGGGCCATGAATCATACCTCTATGTTGAGCCCAAGTTTTCAGGCAGCTTCTGTGGTACTTCTTGCCACAACCTTTGCACGAAAACATCTTCTGTGCTATCTCACCTCCTTCATTTTCACCCAAAAAACATAGTCTGCACATTACCTTCACATTGGACTGACCCTGCTCCTCTCCAGCAAGATCTTTGACAGAGCCCTGCATGCAAAGAAGAAGTTGAAAATATGCCAAAACAACATTAAGTCCCAGAGTCAAGCGTGCTATATAGATGTAAGTTGCACTATCAACCCAAGCTGCTAGTGTGCATAACCACACATTTCTGTCTTTACAAAAGGAAAGGGGGATTGTTCAACTGTTTTATCATCCTAATGGATCAAGTTCGACTCAAGTACCATCTTAATGAACAAAATTTCAACACAAATACCAGAAAGATAGGCTCTTATCCCATAAGATCTACCATAAGTTCCAAATACTATCAAACAAACCAAAAACAATGAAATTACACCATTAAGCATGCTTTAGTTTAAAGCTCGCTGATAAGAAGAACAATATTCCAATTCTGGTAACATATTCATTGCTTTCAATAGCCATTCAGGAATAATCAGTTATTTCCGAACACCTTCATAGGAATCTCATGTGGAAAAATTATTGGCAACTGCATAAAGAAATCAATAAGATGACAACATTAATAATTGTACCGAACAATGATCAAAATATCGTTTCGAAATGATCGAAACTATCACAGAAACGTTTTTGTTTCCAGTGAAACAGAAACGAATCAGCGTTTGAATAGAAATTTCAATACTTCGAGGTATTTCGGAATGTTTCCGCATGTTTCCACCAATGTTTTAGAGATTGTTTCGAGGTGTTTCAAGATATTTAGATATATTTAAACCAATGCTTCAAAATGTTTTGAAAATAATTTCTTAAATTTTTTATCCATTTCTTTTTATGTTTCCAAAATGTTTTCGTTTCTTAGGTGACCTAAACAATAAGCCAAAACAATATTTTTATCCTTGGTAACTAAGTCCCGAGATGCAGAGATATTACTAGCCGTATCAAATATGTAGATCAATGAGTGAACCACATAAATTAATAGCAAAACATAGAAATCCTGGAAAAACAATGGCAAACATTTAATAGATCTTAATGAAAAATCTAGAATCAGCATTCCACACACAAAAAATAGAGAAAAAAAGAAATGCATCATTCTCAGTATGTGATTTTAAAAGATCAGATGTAAATGTCTTGCAATATATGCTACCAATCTACATTATGTTCTTCATCAACTCACTGATAATAAATATATAACCAAATGTGCTTGTAGCATATGATAATTAAAACCAGGTGAGCCAACTTGATTACCTCATGTAACCATATGCAAGTATAAGATGGAACTGCCACTCGCATGCTCATAACCATATGATAATGTGAACCATGGCCTAATGCCACAATCGGCAAAATGTGGGTGAAGATAAGGAAAATATAATCCCTACATCTTCACTGCCATGTTCACGGCCATGGCTATCACAATCCATATGAATTGCGTCCTCGAAAGCTTCTTTGACAAATATTGCTTTAAACGAACCATAGGACATATATTCCTCAGAAGAAAGTACAAGTCTTGAAGGACATACCAAATACGACTATTACTTAGAAATTAGAATTAGGGTAGGTGGGTCATGTTCCACGTGACCCAAGTTGCTGACTTCTGCGAAAATTGACAATTGAGAATCCCCTTATGGGGTCATAACAGTTTCTCAACTCGTTTTAAAGCACAATAAATTATATAATATCACAATAACACCATGTCAACTTGCTTCTTATCCAAAAAAATCCTTTGTATTAATGTTATCCAGTATATGGTGCAACCCATATTTGTTTACGTCATTTCTCAGGAAACAGTTGTGCAAGAAAAGTATGCCTAACAAAGTGGACTTAACACAAGGCCAATGTATGTAACTTTTTTAGCAATGTTTCCAGCTTTAAAATCACATAGATCGGAAACTTAATACATATTCAGGCATCACTATTTCCCTACGTAAATTTCCTAGATTAGTCTAAAATTCCCACTCAATTTAGCCAAACATCCTATTAATATAAGCTGGTTGTATGCAACTAACTCTGCCACTGTTGAGTTTTAGTGCCTATCTTTTAAACAACCAGTCTCAAGCTCGGATAAAAGAGGAGGGTTGTGTTAGATAGCTGACAATCACTTTTTCAGATCCAATCTAAACATAAATCCAAAAAATATAAGCGTAAATGCTAGGGCATTCTCCTTAAGCAATGCATTGCACCCGCACCCCGGTGTTTCAAAAATTGGGCGAGGGCGCTGCATTATAGTCGCCCGATGAGGTGAAAAATGTGCAAGGGTTCCCGCATCACTTTGGACAATTGCGGGTAAAGAAATTAGTCCAATATACTAAGCAAAGGTTAGCAACTTAGAATATAGGAACACTTAGAGGTAAAGGAAATAATTTAGTTGAAACTATGATTAGGAGAAAAGTTAATATAGCATGCTTACAAGAAACTATGTGGGTAAGAGAGAAATCAAGAGAAGTAGAAAACACAGGCTATAAACTCTACTATATTGGAAAAGACAGACATAGAAATGAAGTTAGAATAATAGTATATAACAATCCTAAGCATTCTTAAGAAAGGAGATAGAAATAATACTAATTAAGTTTGTAGAAGGAGAAAATATAATAAATATTATTAGTGCTTATCCATATCAAGTAGGATAGGATGAACAGATCAAAACTCAGTTTTGGGAACAACTCGATGAATTAATGCAAGAAATACATGTTTCGGAAATAGTATACATCGGAGTAAACTTTAATGGTCATATGGGACAAGATCAAAGAGGAAATGAGATGATTTAACATGGACATGAATTTGGAGATAAGAATGGTGCTGGATGGTCTATTTTAGATTTTACAGTGGTATATGACCTTATGATAGCTAACACCTATTTCAAAAAGAGAGATGAATGTTTAATAATCTTTTAGAGTGGACTAAACAGGAGTAAAACAGATTTTTTTTCAAGTAGAAAATTAGATCGTTTGTCACATAAGGACAGTAAGGTCATTCCAAAAGAGAGTAAGACCATACAAGATAAGATAATGGTACTAAATATATGCCAGAAACTCATACAAGAACAAGAAAAGATGTTAAAATCCCAATAACTAGGTGGTGGAATTTAGAAGGAGAAAAATTATTTTTTTTTTAAAGATAAAATGCTAAAAAAACAACAAAACAAAATTTAGAGAACGAAACAGTTGAATTGTGAAGTCATTAGGGTTCGGAGAAGGGGAGAAAAGAGAAAGAGAGAAGAATATGAGAAGAGAGTACCGTGTTAGCCTGTTAGGTTACACAATTACACCCACCTTTTATATATAGTCACAAAATACTAAAATACCCTTAAACTAGAATTAACATAGAACATAACACTCTCCCTTAAGTTGGTGCATAAATTATCCTTCATACCCAACTTACAAATAATGGGGTGAAAAACCTTGCTACTAAGCTACTTTGTGAAAACATCAGCTAATTGATATTCTAATTTCACAAAAGGCATACAAATCATACCCTTATTTAACTTCTCTTTAATGAAATGTTGATCAATTTCAACTTGTTTAGTTTTGTCATGTTGAACTGAATTGTGAGCAATGCTGATAGCAGCTTTGTTGTCACAATATAGTATATCATAGATCCATCATTATAAATTCCTAGATCTCCCAGTAATGTTTGGAGCCACATAAACTCACTCCATGGGTCATTACTTTGTACTCAGCCTTTGCACTAGAGTTCGCCACCACTGCTTGTTTCTTACTTCACCAGGCGACAAGATTTCCTGCGCTCAAGGTGCAATAGCCTAGTAGCCTACAGTAAATTGTCTACCATCCACTGAACTTGTCCAGTCTGCATCACTAAATGCTCCCAGTTTCAAGTGGCCATTATTGATGAACAAGATCCTTTTTCCCTGGAACTGGCTTGAGATACCTCAAAATGTGATAACAACTTCAAGATGGAAAGTCCGATGAAATTAACTAATAATACATACTGCATAAGTAATATCTGCCCGAGTATGTGAGAGATATATATTAATCTCCACACTAGCCTCTAGTATCTCTTCTTTTCTACT
Organism: Ilex aquifolium; assembly: GCA_951799425.1. NCBI lineage: Eukaryota > Viridiplantae > Streptophyta > Magnoliopsida > Aquifoliales > Aquifoliaceae > Ilex > Ilex aquifolium. Next base: position 8,159,487 of record OX637395.1, read on the forward strand.
ACCTCACCAACACCACCACTCAGTCAATGGTCAACTTCAATAAGAGAATTTGTAGGTCTGCATCCCAACATCCCTGTCTCTTTAAGCATGACAAAAGCATACTTTCTTTGGGAGATGAAAATACCCTTATCTGGTTTGGCAACCTCTATCCCTTGAAAATACTTCAATGGACCAAAGTCTTTGATTTCAAACTCCTTAACCAACTGAGCCTTCAATTAGGTGAATTTATACTCATCATTCCTAGTTATCACTATGTCATCCACATATACAATAAAGACGGTGATCCTATTATCACCCCGTCTGACAAACATACAATGATCAGAATGTATTTATTTATATCCAAATTTCAACATGTCTTTAAGAAACTTATCAAACCAAGCTCTAGGAGATTGCTTTAAGCCATAAAGAGACTTCTTTAACTTGCATTCCCTTCAGTTATCTGAGATGAAAAACTGAGAGGAATCTCCATGTAAACCTCCTCTAAGTCTTCGTGAATAAAGGTATTTTTAACGTCCAACTACTGCAAATTCCACACTAAATTAGTTGCATAAGAGATAAGAGCACATATGGAGTTCATCTTCGCCACAGGAGCAAAAGTCTTTTACTAATCAATACCATATGTCTAAGTAAATCCCTACCAGCCTAGTTTTGTACCTCTCAACAATCCCATCAGCTTGTTGTTTGACGGTAAACACACATCTACACCCTACTGCTCTTACTCTAAAAGGAATAAAAACTAACTCCCATGTGTCATTTTTTTTTCAAAGCTTTCATTTCCTCTACCATGGCTTCTCTCAATTTAGGATCAGTAAGAGTATTTTCCATCCCTGAGGGATAAAAGACTACAAGGAAACAAAAGTACAATAAAATGGAGACAAAGTTAGAGAGAGATTAGTGGATGGAACTAAGCTGGGGAATTCAACTGATTTGGCGGCACATGGGTAACCTGTACCTTTTGACACCGAGAATAAGTCTTTAAATTATCCTTGTTAAAGTGAGTGCCGCCATGTGAATCACTGATATCACATTTTTCCTCCAAAAGTTGTTGCTTCCCCTCTCTAACATTCTGCTACAGGCGATTGAAGAAGAGACTGCTGACAAAGCATCTCTTCCTCTATAGTGGCATTCTCCCCCTAAAGTGATGTCTGGGTAGTAGAGAAAAGGGCTCAGATTCATGAAATATTTTTTGAGACTTTAGATGATAGTATTTATATCCCTTTTGGGTGGCAGAATAACCAACAAAGATACATCGCAAAGCCCTCCCCAGGAGGATCTGTAATCATGTACAAAACAAATACACCCGAAAACTTTATGAGGAAGAGAAGAAAGAGAAGGAATGAAAAAGACTTATAATGGCACTGAATGGGTGACTTGAACTAAAGGACCCTCGAAGATAGACGATTAATAAAATAAGCAGTAGTAAGAATTGCATCCCCCCAAAAAGATTGAAGAACATTCATAGTAAAAATCATTGAATGAGCAACCTCAAGAATATGACGATTTTTCTGCTCAGCAACACTATTTTGTTCAAGGGGTAATCACACAAGTGGTTTGATACAGAATTGTTAAGAGTATTTTAGCATATTAGTATTAGAGATGGTATAATAATTTATTTTATTTTGTGTTGCCCTAATAGATAAGGGTCTCTATTCTATATCTTAGGTTAAGTTGCAACAAACTAGTTTAGTCGTGGCCCTTAATAATATTCTTTCTTTCGTTATTCCCTTTCTTGCTCTTCTTTCTTATATGTAATCAAAGTTAATAAGAATATCATTCTCATTGAGATAAGAACGAAATTCCTCATCAATACACTCAACTCCATTATCATTGCGAATAATTTTGACATTGGCATCAAACTTTGGCATGAGAAAACTTCACTTTACTGCTTAATAGGTAAATCCAAGTATGACGAGAATAATATTAAATAAAATTAAAAAACCAACGATAACTAAAACTAGACACAATACGAGAAGAACCCCACAAATCAAAATGAATAATGACATAATGACAAAAGGAGCAATGTTTCTATTATTAATACTAGAATAAGATACTCAGCAAATTCACAAGCATCACAAACAAAAAATTGCCCACTACACTGTTGTACTAGATTATGAAAAAGATGTTCTAAGACACCAAATGCAGGGTGTCCCAAACGTCAATGTCACTGATGTAAGAGCTTAAGGGCCAAAACAAAATCTACTTGGAGAGTTTGACAAATAGACTGAAGAGAAGCTTTAGCATCCAGAAGATACAGACCGTCATGTGCTCTACCATTGTTAATCGTTTTCTCTGATTTCAATTCCTGAAAAGTACAATGAGTAGAGACCATCCAACTAGGGGCGGTCATGGGCAAGGTGGAACTGAGCTGAAAAAATATCCCCAACACTTTTCTGGTCCAGAAATTGGTCAAATATTATGGTCCATTTTCTAACCCAGAACAATATTTTTTTATATCTATCTAATATTAGAGCTAGAAAGTTGAATTCTCAACTTATAAAAGCACAACAACGATCAAAATTAATTCAATTTTTATTTACTTCGATCCAATGGTACAAAAGTCATCCCAAAAAATTTTTACCGCTCAAAAAATATATTTTCTCTGCACAGCCCCCAATGTCACATAACGCACCTGTCTTTCTCTTCAATCTCTTATTTTCTCTCTATTCACTTTAATTTTAAATTACATAATTAAAAAATAAAAATAAAAATAAAAATAAATTACTATTTAAAATATAAATATTATACGATTAATGCTAAATTTTTAGAATTACAGAATGTAGATACCCTTTCTATTATCCGAAACATCACAGACAACCATTCTAGTTTATATTTAAACATCACTGACACCCCCTATCTTTAAACCACTATTTCTAACAAAAAAAATTCGTCTAAAATACCAAAATCACCATTATATAAATCTAAACAATTTTTCTACATAAAATTCAATTAAAATTTGAGTCGATTAAAATTTATTTTTCTACATATTAAAATTCGAGTTATTAAAATTTGAGCCGATTAAAATTCGGTTTGAACTGATTAAATTTTATTTATTTTTATGTATTAAAAATTGAGCCTATTAAAATTCTTTTTTTACGTATTAAAATTCGAGCTGATTTGAGCTCGACCTAAGTTGTTATCACCGATTAAAATTTGATTCAAGTCGATTAAATTTTATATTTTTTAATTATTAAAACTCATGTCAATTAAAATTCGATTCAAGTTAATTAAAATTTGATTCGAGTCGATTAAAAATTTTAGTACATAAAAAAATATAATTTTTAATCGACTCGAATTTTAATATGTAAAAAATGAATTTTAATTAGCTTGAATCAAATTTTAATGGGCCTGAATTTTAATACGTAAAAAAAATTAGAAAATAGAGGGAGTCTCATTGAAAATATGCATATCTAGAGGGGGTGTGGATGAAATTTTTCCTCAAATATATCATAGGGTATTTAATAAAATTGCATTCTAATTAACACCTGTAATTTGACAGGAGTGTCAGTGAAGATTCAGAAAATAGAGGGAGTGTCCAAGATATGGTAAACCAGAAGGGGGTGTATCTGAAATTTTTCCAAAATTTTATGTCCGTCAGCTTGGACATCATAAACCAAATGATTCTGGTCTGCAAAACCAAAAAAATCATCTCCCCCTTATTGAAAAGTGAACAAGTTCAACCATCAGGAGCTTCAACAAAATAATTGCAATACATTCAACGAGACAGATGTATGAGACAAACCAAAACCACCATATTACGGACTCGCTAGTGAGTATAAATATCCCCCATTCATCACTCTGTAAGTCCCAAAACAACCCTAAAAACATCCACTACAGTGACACTGATATGAGTGGGGTTAAACGTGGAACCCAGAAATAAAACACCGCATACACTCCACAGTCTGCATTAAGAGCTAGAGTTTAGAAGCAAGTAAGCATTCATTACTTAAATGCCAGAGCTACACATCAAAAACGCAAAAAATTCTGGAATGCCATGACAATCAAATCCAAAATTCAACCCAACGTAAGAAAATATTTTAAAATTCAGATTTTAGTTGAGAATTAACAACAAATTAAAAACAGAACACCTCACCACCAGGTCACCGGACTCGAATCGGCGAGCGTAATCCTCGGCCACCATTGATGCCGCAGACGCTTTCCTCTGCATCGTGGCCCGCTTAGTCTGCGCCGACAACAACTCCTCTCCATCACCTCCACCGCCGCCTCCATCCCCCACAGCCGGCACAACCGGTGGCGGCGGAACAACAACCACCTTCGGAACCTTGACCTGTACGGTGTCGTTTTGCTCCCTAGCCTTAATAAACCACGGGTCCTTCAAAAACTCCTCAACCCTAGATATTACCTCCAAGAAGTCATTCTTCGGCTTCTCGCCCTGTATCTTCCTTGGAAACCCCAGCGAACAGTAGCAGATTCTTCGACTGCAAACAGAGAACACACACCACTGTGTGAGAAAAAAAAAGACACAGAGACTGATATATCGACATTGAGAGAGAGAGAGGTACCAAGTAACTGGGCAAGCAACGTGAAAGGCCATACGAGAGGGAGAGACTGGTATTTGATTTTGAATTTCAGTGAGTTTTACCAATCTTCGTAAAATGTATATCTATATCTATACTATCGATATGTATGTATACTACTCTAAAATGTACGTATATAATGGAAAAATTTTTAATTGACCACAATATCCCTACTACATATTTTAATTACCTCAAAACCCATCCGGTCAATGAATATTTGAAGAGATTCACCCAAACCAATCAACTCTTCCCCTTCCTGAAATTACTACATCATTTATCATTTGGATGACCAAAAGCCAAGGAGTGAATATATCATTTATTGTTTCAAGGCCTTAATGGTCATAACATCATTGTAAGCACCGATCGGATATCTAATCACCATTAAATACAAAACCCTTGAAAATTTACCACAATCTATCCCTTGGCAACTTTTCAATTTGTAACTTTCGGTTTTCACAAAGGCCATCAGTTTCCTTCACCACCATTAGGCTTACCCTCCTCTGTCCGAGTCGGTCATAACTGGTGGTGTCACACTTTCTGTATCAACAATGTGTTAGAAAGATTAGCATCAAATTGAACTCCTCGTTGACGAATCTACACAAATTCAAACCCGAAATTGAAAGAGAGAATTGGAATCAAATACAACAAGGAAGATTAGTATGTTTGATTCGGCCATTTTGCTGAAAAGTACGATTGGGTCGTTTAAAGTTTTGGCATGTGCATTCTTCTTGTTGCTGTCATTTTGAGTTCATCTCTCATTATTATAATCATTATTTTAATTCATGTACATATTGCATGACATGATTGTGCTACCGCTTAAAGGTTAATCGATGTTTATCAATCAACAATATTCACCATTACTATTGTATCACAAATTAAATTAATTTAAAAATAATTAGTTTCATGTGATGAGTATTATAATAAAAGAGTTATACAAATCATAAAATAGGGCAATCATTCAAGTCCATGATGTTAGTTACTTAAAATTAATATAATAATAAGTAGATTCAAATTGAACAAGAGAACCATATAATTCATAAATCTCGAGTCATATGTATATATTCAAATATTTCAGCGAATTGGTTCACGTGCAACGCACGTGTGCATCAACTAGTAATGAAAAAAAGTATGGAAAATAGGAAATTAAGGTGATACAAGATGGGGGTGCATCTCGGGCGGGTTAGACGGGTTGAAAGGTTAACTCTAGTTTAACCTGAAGTATATAATTTTTAACCATAACTCTAATCCTAACCCTAACCCTACCCCAACCTAAGGTACTCAACCCGAGTAGTGTCTGGGTTTAATTCGGGCGGGCTCGAATTATTTAATTCGGACTATTTTTGAGTTAAAAATCGGGTTGAGTTCGGATTACTTAATTCGGGTAGATAAAAGAGGGAAGAGTGACGAGTGAGAGAGAGAGACTGAGAGTCTGAGACGACTCAGACGAGTGACGAGCGAGAGATGAAGGCTGAGAGTTTGAGACGAGACTTAGACGAGGGAGAGAGGGAGGTTGAGAGTCTGAGATCAGATAAGAGAGAAGTGATGAGTGAGAGAGGGATCTGAGAGTGATGGAGACGCAGGGGTCAAGACTTGAAGTAAAGTGAAAATCTGGACTCTGAATAGTGAAGATAAATACTAACCATAGTTAAATATATTTATGTATATTCGGGTTCAACCTGATTTAATAATCGAGTTCAACCCGAGTTTAATATTCAGGTTGAACTCGACAACCCGAAGCCTCAATCCAAGGATTCCCCGAATTAAATTCGAGTTGGGGGGTTTTTGCCCCAGGCCTAACCCAAGTATTAAAAATTCTAACTCAATCGCTGTTTTTTTCGGGTTGGGCTCGGGTTGAATTCGGATTGGCCCGCCCAAATTACACCACTAATACAAGACCGTATTGTGAGACTATTTTCAATAGGAACTCAAATTTTTATCAAATTTAAGGGAAAAAAGAGAGTAAAAGCTTGATTTGGTACAAACCTATCTAATGGAGAAATTCAAATTTAAAGGAAAAAAACTCAAATTTAAATGAGAACAAATTTAAATTTAAAAGAGGATAAAATATAATTGTTGAATCTTTAAAAGATGGTAAAATTTCACTATTAAAAATTTGGATATCAAACCACGTTATATCTTTGTGTCATATTTTTATTGTTTTCTTATCTTTGAATTTCTATGTTCCAATGATTCAAAAATAAAAAAAATAACTGGACGTGATTAAGGAATAATACTACACATAACTCGTAATAATTTTTCCTTGTATTATTATTAACATATTCAGCGTACGATTACAACATAATCTCCACTTGATAAGCTAAAATGTTCTTGACAAAACAGAAAAGAGAAATAATAGTAGAAGTCTCTATCCACTGTCTCTCTAGCTTATTCTTCTGTCTTCCTTCATATTTCTAAAAAATACTAGATAGTAGATAGGGATAAACTCACTAGCCCAGTAGGATAACATCTATCAATGACTATCAATGTTTTAAAACAATACATAATATAATTGAACAACAAGTAAGTGCAGGAATAGATCAAATTAATGAATCAAATAAAACAAATGCAGCACATATTAATTCGTCAATTTTCTGGTCCACGCATGGACCAAAGAAAACTTTGGGGTCTTGCATCCTAGGGAACTCAATGCCCTTCTTGCTTTTCTAGGAACACCAATATCGAAAATTTTGTGGTGCCACACAAGGTACCACCGATAACCGATATTACTAACTAGTGAACCCCAGAACTAGTAGAGATCTTGTGAATCCTCACAAGGACCACGCGTCTATTAACCCTTTGACATCAATAATGTGCATCCATGATAATTTCATCAAAATCATAAAATAAAGTTATATCGTATTCAGATCCAACGGCAAGTAAAAAATCAAACATTAAATAGATAATCAAAAACATTTTGTACGCAACTTAGTTCCACAAGATAATTAGGGTTTCAATATAAAAATATATATATATAACATGTGCATGATCACAATTTATTTATAAAACTTGAATCCAACCCCATGATTAAAGCGATATAATATTAAATTATATAATTAAAATAAATTTGATATGAAAACCTCCCAAATATGCATGAGATGAGTCAGTGACAGTAAAAGATAAACGAAACTCTACCGTGACGTAACATTGACTCGATACTATGACAAAACAACCGAAATAATATTTTAGAATAAAAATAAGTAATAATGACTTAGTTAAACTAAAAAAAATTTGGAATAACTAACAAAAATAACAATACCTAAATTTGATTTAAAAAAATATTTAACAAATATTAAATTGAAGTGATTTGAACCTATAAAATTACTAGATAATAATAACTCAAAAATCTTACCCCAAAATTTTAAACGTAAACATAAACTCTTAGGGTGCGTTTGGTAACGTTTTCGTTTTTATGTTTTTTTTTATAAAAAAAACAGAACTAAGTTTTATTTTTTTTGTGATAAAAATTAAAAATCTAAAGCATGTTTGGTAGTCATTTATATTTAAAAAATTGTGAAAACAAAAATAAAAAACATATTTGGTATTATATCAAAAAATCACCACCCAAACCCCACCACCTTACCTTAATAACCACCCAAAACCACCACCCAACCCCACTGACCACCCAACCCCCACCACCGACACCCACCCCTACCCCCACTGACCGCCCAACCCCACCACCGAAACCCACCCCCAACACCGAAACCCAAAACCACCACCCAACCCCACCACCGAAACCCACAACCCACCCCCACCACTGAAAACCACCACCGTAACCACCCCACTGGCCACCCCCAACCACCGAAACTCACCCCCACCACCACTGAAATCACAACCACCTATGTAGATCTATGTCTATATATGTATATATATACATAGATCTATGTATATATGGTATAAAATTAAGGAAAAACACTGACCACGAGCGAGATAGACGAAGTGGGTTTCGTCTTCGTCTTCGTCTTTGATTTCTTCTTCCATTTCTGAGCGTCTTTGGCTTCGGTTTCTTCGGCTTCCTTTGGCTTCTTCGGTTTCACAAGAGAGAACCCAGAGAGAGAGAGACAAATGAGAGAAATAGAGAAAAAAAAAAAAGGTAAAGGGCTTTTATACTTCCAACAAAAAATCCTAAATTTTGGTGTTAACAAGATTTGATGGCAAGATCTCATTAACTGAGGCGCGCGTGTTTTTTTTTTGTTGATGTTTTCAAAAACATCATTTTTGATGTTTTCGTATTTTGGCATTGTTTTCAAAACTGGAGAGTAAAAAAAAAAAAACGAAAATACATCCCAAACGTGTTACTGTTTTTTTTTTAACAAAAAATGAAAAAAAAAACAAAAAAAAACACAAACACCCTGTTACCAAACACTACCTTAGGTAAACAAAATTTTTACTATTTTCCTTATTTCCTCTTTCTTCCTTCCCCTCTTTCCTTTTTTTCTTCCCTTTATTTCTCCTGCCTTTGCCCATTGCCAAAGTGAGCTATTTATATCCCAAAGCTAGGATCCTCACCTTCGTTGTGAGGTATTCTTCTTATGTCATTATGGACATTTGTCCCTTTATGGAATAACTAACAAAAATAAAGATACCTAAATTCCCTTTATTATTTTTTTTTACACTTACAATATTTGCACATTTTAAATTTAGTCATTCTTTCTCAGGTGGGGCTATTCTCACCCCACAAATTTTCATTCTCACCTCATTTAATTTCTCATTATCAAATTACTAAGTCCACCCCTTCTATATTCACTTCATTAGTAACTAAGTCCACTTCATGTTACATACACCTCATTAATAGTTAAGCTCACTTATTCTATGTACACCCTTTTAATGAAAGAAGTCATCGTAAGAAAAAAATAATGAAAAAAGACAATTAGTTTGAATGCATAAATATATTTATGAAAAAAAAAATAAAGAAACAAGCAAAACTGAAACAAGAAAAAAAAAACGAAACAAGTAAAAAAAAACAAGCATGCCGAAACAAGAAAAGAAAGAAACAGATAGAAATAAGAAAAAAGAAAAGAACGAAACAAGGAAAAATCAGAAAGAAAGAAGCAAACCAAAATAAGGAAAAAAAACTAAAAAGACGCAAAATCGAACATGAAAAAAAAACAAGCATCAAACACAGATACAAAATTGAACAAGAAAAAAAATAAGCAGCATAGATGCAAAACCTAAACAAGATAAAAAAAAAAAATCTAAACACACACACACACACACACACACACACACAGATATATATATAGACACACACACACACACATACATTTTAGATAAAAAATTATTAAACTTGACATAGATATCAAAACATACCGAAAATAATGAAAATTTATATAACAAAAATGAAATCAAACATAGAATTAAATTGAGAAGTAATACTAACTTGTATCTCATTGAAAAAATTCATATTGAAAAAGTGTTTTTGTGGGATCATGAAATGAGATAGAGAATGAAATCCTAATTATGACAAAAATATAAAGTGAGTTTATTTATTAAAGAGGGTGTATGTAGCATGAGGTGAACTTAGTTACTAATGGGGTGAGTATAGAAGGGGTGAACTTAGTAGTTTGATAATGAAAAATTAAATGGAGTGGAAATAGAGATTTGTGGGGTGGGAATAGTCTCACCCTTTCTTCTCATAGACACTTGTCATCTAGAAGCACCACTTATAGATATATATCACATGAGACACATATGTTATCCATTTATTATACTATTTGGATATTATGACCATCACGAAATTTGACATATATTATAGTCATTCGACTCGTTTTCACATGAAGAGTTTATATTTGAGGTTTATTTGTTCATTTTAATTAAATTTTTTATTTATTTATTTATTTTAAAAAAATAACTCTCAATTATATAGAATCATAATTGATAACCTAATTAGCGTGTTAATGGTTAATTTATATACGGGTCGTCACAATAGCTGATTAATTTTTTCGGTCCTTTGGTTGAGTACCTTCCTTGGCTATATAGCCAGCAGCTAGGATATAAGCACCGGAAAACAAATATTAGATCCTGTAATTGCAAGTATCAGATGCCAAAAGAAAAATTTGAGGCCTGCATGTAAGTGTGAGACCAAATTGTTAAGGGATCGAACCAAATTGTTAAGAAAAAATAACAATTATTCTGTTACATGAAGTCTATGTTACCACTGATCCAGCGTAAAGCTAATGTCAATGTACACTGTTGAAGGAAGTAATTTCGAGTCCCTTCTACTAGCTAGTACCTTGTATTTGATGACTGGAATTTTCTGGTATCATTTTTGAGTGATTCAATATCAACTAGGGAACCTCCTAATAAGAAAGTTGCTCATTGGAAAAGCCTTTTCGTTACCAAGCCTTTTTCATCTTGTTGGGGGCAAGAATCCATCTAAGTAAAAGAGATTTGAATGTTATTTGTCACTGGAAAAGAAACTGAGAGGGCTACTCCTACAACGTGTCATGCTAAGGATTGTGTTTCTTTCGATTGTCTTTCAATCGATTTGGTTAAAGTACCGTCCTTTACTTTTTTGGTATCATACTGAAAAAATAAAGGGTTTTAATAATTGACATTTGTCCATTAAAAACTCACAATCAGTTTCGTCGGTTTCTCTCAAAAAATGGTACCTTACCCTAAAAAAATGGTACCGGTTGAATGTTAATTGATATTTTAGGTACCTTACATTTGGGGTAAGGTACTATTTTTTGTGAGAAACAGGTGGAATCTAAAATATTAATTTGTGAGTACCATTTTTTTGGTTAAAAGTACTATTTTTTGGTTAAGAGTATCATTTTTTTCGTTAAGAGTGCCATTTTCTTCGTTAAGAATACCACTTTTTTCATTAAAAGTATCACTTTTTGTTAAGAGTACCACTTTTTTGGTTAAGACTACCATTTTTTTGATCTGGATCGCTTATGTAGCGATCGGGGTTTCGGTAGCGATCTTTGTAGCAAACGAATCTCGATCGCTCAACCAGCGATCAGGTTGCGATCATGTCCAAAATAAATTACACTTATACCCTTAAATTATCACATTTTTTCATCATATTTTTCATATTACACCCTCAACTATGTAATTAGTTTCACATTACTTCAAATTTTTTTACCTATTTTAATTTAACAAAAAAAGTGTACCCAAATATGATAACTTTGTTGTAATTTATTTAGTGGTGAAAAACTTTATTGTAATAATTTTAACTTAACCCAAAAGTATTTAATTAATATGTAATTAACAAATTAATATTACATTAACACATTCAATTCATCAAATTAACATTAAAATTCAACTTAATTAATATTAAATTCATCCAATTTATTCCAAAATATCCAATTAACATTCAATTCATTCAATTAACATCCAATAAAAATTCCTTCCGAAAAAAAAAAAAAAACATCCAATAAAAATTCAATTTATCAAATCAACACTAAACTAACATTCAATTTCATTCAATTAATATTCAATTTTTTTAATAAGTATTTAATTCACTAAAATTAACATTCAAATTCAATTAGTTAACACTAAATTAATCAAATAAATTTTCAATTTCATTCAATTAACACTCAATTCATTGAATTAACTTTCCAAATCAAACAATAAACATTCAATTTATCAAATAAACACGAAAGCAACATAAAATTAACTTTCAACTTTCATCCAATTAATATTCAATTTTATCTAAAAAATATTTAATTCATTAAATTAACATTCAAATTCAATTAGTTAAGATTAAATTAACCACGTTAATGTCAAATTAAAATTCAATTCATCCAATTTATATTCAAATTGGATGAAATGAATGCTAAGTTGGTGTTGATTTGATGAATTAGGTATTAATTTGATGAAATTGAATGTCAATTTGAATGTTAATTTGATGAATAGAGTGTTAATTAAATGAAATTAAAAGTTTATTTGATTAATTTAATGTTAACTAGTTGAATTTGAATGTTAATTTAGTGAATTAAACGCTTATTAGAAAAAATTGAATGTTAATTAGATGAAATTTATTGTTAATTTGATGTTAATTGGATGAATTGAATGTTAATGGGGTTAATATGATAAATTAAATTTTAATTAGATGAAATTACATGTTAATTTGGTGTTGATTTGATATATTACATGTTAATTTGATGAAATTGAATGTCAATTTGATAAATTTGAATATTAATTTGATAATCTGAAAGTTAATTTGATGAATTGAGTGTTAATGGAATGAAATTGAAAGTTTATTTGATTAATTTAAAGTTAACTAGTTGAATTTGAATATTAATTTAGTGAATTAAATGCTTATTAGAAAAAAAATGAATGTTAATTAGATGAAATTGATTATTAATTTGATAAATTGAATGTTAATTTGGTGTTAATTTGATAAATTAAATTTTAATTGGATGAAATTACATGTTAATTTGATGTTGAATTGATGAAATTACATGTTAATTTGATGAAATTGAATGTCAATTTGATAAATCTGTATGTTAATTTAATAATTTGAATGTTAATTTGATGAATTGAGTGTTAATTGAATGAAATTGAAAATTTATTTGATTAATTTAATGTTAACTAGTTGAATTTGAATGTTAATTTAGTGAATTAAATGCTTATTAAAAAAAATTGAATGTTGATTAGATGAAATTGATTGTTAATTTGATGAATTAAATGTTAATTTGATGTTAATTTGATAAATTAAATTTTAATTGGATGAAATTACATGTTAATTTGATGTTGATTTGATGAAGTTACATGTTAATTTGATGAAATTGAATGTCAATTTGATAAATCTGAATGTTAATTTGATAATTTGAATGTTAATTTGATGAATTGAGTCTTAATTGAATGAAATTGAAAGTTTATTTGATTAATTTAATGTTAACTAGTTGAATTTGAATGTTAATTTAGTGAATTAAATGCTTATTAGAAAAAACTGAATGTTAATTAGTTGAAATTGATTTTTAATTTGGTGTTAATTTGATGAAATTCAAAAAAATTAAAAAAAGAAGATGAAATTACATGTTAATTTGGTGTTAATTTGATGAATTAGGTATTAATTTGATGAAATTGAATGTCAATTTGATAAATCTGAATGTTAATTTGATAATTTGAATGTTAATTTGATGAATTGAGTGTTAATTGAATGAAATTGAAAGTTTATTTGATTAATTTAATGTTAACTAGTTGAATTTGAATGTTAATTTAGTAAATTAAATGCTTATTAGATAAAATTGAATGTTAATTAGATGAAATTGATTGTTAATTTGGTGTTAATTTGATGAATTGATTGTTAATTTGATGTTAATTTTATAAATTAAATTTTAATTGGATGAAATTACATGATAATTTGGTGTTGATTTGATATATTACATGTTAATTTCATGAAATTGAATGTCAATTTGATAAATGTGAATGTTAATTTGATAATTTGAATGCTAATTTGATAATTTGAATGCTAATTTGATGAATTGAGTGTTAATTGAATGACAATAAAAGTTTATTTGATTGATTTCATGTTAACTAGTTGAATTTGAATGTTAATTTAGTGAATTAAATGGTTATTAGAAAAAAATGAATGTTAATTAGATGAAATTGATTATTAATTTGGTGTTAATTTGATAAATTAAATTTTAATTGGATGAAATTACATGTTAATTTAGTATTGATTTGATTAAATTACATGTTAATTTGATGAAATTGAATGTCAATTTGATAAATCTGAATGTTAATTTGATAATTTGAATATTAATTTAATGAATTGAGTGTTAATTGAATGAAATTGAAAGTTTATTTGATTAATTTAATGTTGAGTAGTTGAATTTGAATGTTAATTTAGTGAATTAAATACTTATTAGAAAAAATAGAATGTTAATTAGATGAAATTGATTGTTAATTTGATGTTAATTTGATGAATTGAATATTAATTTGATGACCAATGGCCTTTTGGTCCAATGGTACTTATTGTCTTGTGAAAGTTTTGTCTTCTTTAGGTGAATGGTTCAAGTCCCCTCCCCCTCCCCATCTCCAAAATATATATATATATATATATATATATATATATAATGAATTAAATGTTAATTTGGTGTTAATTTGATCTATTAAATTTTAATTGGATGAAATTACATGTTAATATTGTGTTGATTTGATGAAATTACAAGTTAATTTCATGAAATTAAATGTCAATTTTATAAATCTGAATGTTAATTTGATAATTTGAATGTTAATTTGATGAATTGAGTGTTCATTGAATGAAATTGAAAGTTTATTTGATTAATTCAATGTTAACTAGTAGAATTTGAATGTTAATTTAGTGAATTAAATGGTTATTAGAAAAAAAATGAATGTTAATTAGATGAAATTGATTGTTAATTTGATAAATTGAATGTTAATTTGGTGTTAAGTTGATAAATTAAATTTTAATTGGATGAAATTACATGTTAATTTCGTGAAATTGAATGTCAATTTGATAAATCTAAATATTAATTTGATAATTTGAATGTTAATTTAATGAATTGATTGTTAATTGAATGAAATTGAAAGTTTATTTGATTAATTTAATGTTAATTAGTTGAATTTAAATGTTAATTTAGTGAATTAAATGTTTTTTTAGAAAAAATTGAATGTTAATTAGATGAAATTGATTGTTAATTTGATAAATTGAATATGAATCTGATGACCAATGGCCCTTTGGTTTTTTTTTTTTAATTAAACCTCGGCAATACGAGGATAAATATTATTAGTACCAAATCAAAATTACAAGAAACTAGAGGGGAACATTTAAACTTACCCCTTTAAAATATTACAATACCCATAAATCCATAATTCAAGGGAAAATGGCTACTGCTTTTGAGAAAATCTCCATGCATTCTTGTCCCATTCGTGAGTCCCTTTTAATGACTAAATTGCATGCTTGATATGATTATGCTATGGAATCCAAAACCATCCCACCATGATTCTTGAAATTCAGCCCATGAATCACGTTAGAGTCTTCTAGCAAGAGGCACACTGGAGTCTCCTTAATTCACAAAATGAACCGGGCTGAAGCAGAAAATCCAGCTGAAAGAATCCAGCTGAATAGTAACGTGAACAGTGCCTGCATGAAACTACTCCTACTGATTCTGAAGTCCAACTAAAAGCCTGCTGCAGGAAATCCAACTGAAAGATCCCCCAACTCAAATAACCAGCTGCAGCATCTCCAGCTAAAAAAGAACAGTAACGTGAACAGTGAACTGTACATATCCCCGAAAGTCCTTCATGAAACCGTAGCTGAAAATCCTCCATGAAACCCACGTTTGGTTCAAAAAGAAGTAACTGAATATCCTCCATTTAACGCCTAAATCCGTATGGATTTTTTTGCTTTGGAATTTTGAAGGCTAGCTTGGATTTGGACCTAGTCATTATTGCTGAATTTTCCATGGCTGGGATATTTTTCAACACTAACGCTAAAGCATCTAGCTCCTCTTTTTTTCTCTTCTTCTTTAGCTCAATCTTATTGAATGTTGACAGTAACTTTTTGGACGATGCTATAAAATAATTAAAATCATCTTCTTGAGCCAAAGTCTCCTCCTCACCATCGGAGTAAAAACCCCTTGTGTGCTCATGAAGAGAAGACTCCTTAACATAGTCATCCTTGAAATAAATTCCCTTTAGCTTTAAGGCTTTGTGAATCTCTTCTCTTGACATGCTTGGAATAATATCCCCTTGACTATGAATATTCTTATGAACTTCTGCCACCATTTCTTGAGTAATGGATTCCACCACTACATCCACCGACAAAGGTTCAAAATATTGCAAAGAACAAGGACCATAATCCGACAAAACCTGAATTAAGGATAAGGACTCATCAATTCCATCGTCTGAGACATCTTCAGAAGTAGTAGCAGCTTCACCACTCTTAAGTAATTGATCCACATGAGGAACCTCACAGTTTTCAACCAAAGGAAGTTGAGAAACTTCAGCCTGTACTCCAACCCGAGTATTATGATTGGAGTTTAAAATATTGGGATCATCTGCATGTTTTTCTTCCTCCATGACCAAAACTGAATTAGAAACCAATGGAGTCTCAGAATCTTTCCCCGAGAAATCCCCTCTTTCCAAAATTCTGATGCAACTTTCCTTGTGTGGAATTTTGGAAAGTGTAGATTTTCCATGAGAGACCTCAACATTAGTTGTTTGACCTTTCTGTAGGGTCCCCAAATTAGTGGGATACTTTCCTCCATTTAGTTGTTTCCAAACACCCTTCCCTTGATTTGCTTGATTGGCAGAGATTAGCTGCTTTGAAGATTTTGGATTCCTCTTATGGGCCTTGTGACTAACTTTAGTGTGTTGTCCCTTTGTTGTCTCTTGCGAATCTTGAGCCATCTTTCCAAGCTTTTGGTCAGGCCTTTCCTTATTCTTCCCACTAGAGATTGCATCCAATTTAGACACCAAAGATCCTGCATCCTTTCCTTCTAAACCAACTTCCAAATCTGGACTCTTCTTCTTTCGGCAGTCTGCCTCTCCATGGCCCTGCTTTCTGTAAGTTTTGCAGAATTTTTTGTTCCTTTCATACACTATTCGCTGCCATCTAGCACCCTCATCCCCCATATCGATCCATATTCTTGAAGGATTCTGAGCTAGTAAGTTAACTTCTACACAGACCATTGCCATGCCTGGTCTGGCCAAGGAAAGAGTAGCTTGATCATGTGCAAGGACTCGGCCTATTGGTTTCACCAAGAGCTCCAAAAAAGGCTTCTTGAAAAAATTCAAGGGAAGGCCTGGCATTGACACCCACATTGGAACGATGGACGGCTCAATTCCTGGGACAAAAGCTGAGAACCACTTAAAAAATCTGAATAGATAGTCTTCGATCAAGGTGGCATCCTTTAAACAAATTTTAACATAGTCTTCATGCAGTTGGAACCTTATCAATATATGTCTTGGATCGATAGAACCAACTTCAAACACTCATTTGAGACTCCATTTTGATCTAATGACTTCCTTGATAACTCCTAACGAAGGTCTTCCATAGGCGTATTTACCAATAAGAGCATATTGCAAGGAAAGGCAAGAAGCTTGGACTTCTTCATTAGTAAAATAAAATGCAGACTCTCCTTCATAAAAGACAATAGGCTTCTCAATCTTGGATATAGGTTCTGATCCAGTTGTGGGATTCAATGAAGGTTTAAACAATGAAGCATAAGTTGGTAAGGTACCTTGTGGATTGTTTGGATTCAAATCTGGTGGCTTTGGTGGTATTTGGGAGTTGTTTGGTGATGAACACATTGGAAAAGGAATTCTAGAGAGAAGGCAGAGCTTCTCTCTCTAGAGTCAATAACGTGTATTGTCCTTAATGGCCATTTGGTTCAATGGTACTTCTTGTCTTGTAAAAACTTTATTTTCTTTAGGTGAATGGTTTAAGTCCCCTCCCCCTCCCCCCCCCCCCCCCCCCACCCAAAAAAAAAAAAATTTATTTGATGAATTGAATGTGCATTTGATAAATTAAATTTTAATTGGATGAAATTACATGTTAATTTAGTGTTGATTTGATAAATTACATGTTAATTTCATGAAATTGAATGTCAATTTGATAAATCTGAATGTTAATTTTATAATTTGAATGTTAATTTGATGAATTGAGTGTAAATTGAAAGTTTATTTAATTAATTTAATGTTAACTAGTTGAATTTGAATATTAATTTAGTGAATTAAATGCTTATTAGAAAAAATTGAATGTTAATTCGGTGAAATTGATTGTTAATTAGACGAAATTGATTATTAATTTGGTGTTAATTTGATGAATTGAATATTAATTTGATGAATTGAATGTTAATTTGATAAATTAACTTTTAATTGGATGAAATTACATGTTAATTTGATGAAATTGAATGGCAATTTTATAAATCTGAATGTTAATTTGATAATTTGAATGTTAATTTGATGAATTGAGTGTTCATTGATTGAAATTTAAAGTTTATTTAATTAATTTAATGTTAACTAGTTGAATTTGAATGTTAATTTAGTGAATTAAATGTATATTAGAATAAATTGAATGTTAATTAGATGAAATTGATTGTTAATTTGGTGTTAATTTGATGAATTGAATGTTAATTTGATAAATTAAAATTTAATTGGATGAAATTACATTTGAATTTGGTGTTGATTTGATAAATTGAGTATTTTTAAAATAATTTTGGCTGTTAATTTTATTAATTTAGTGTTAATTGGATGAATTTGAATGCAAATTAGATGTATTCAATATTAATTTGATGTTAATTTGAGTAATTTATTGTTAACTTGTTGAATTTAATTGTTAATTTATTGAACTAAATGTTTATTAGATAATATTGAATGTTAATTGAATGAAAATTGAATGTTAATTTGGTGTTAAATTGATGAATTGAATATTAATTAAATGGAATTGTATGTTACTTTGATGTTAATTTGATAAATTGAATCTTTATTGTTTGATTTAGAATGTTAATGTAATATTAATTTGTTAATTACATGTTAATTAAATACTTTGGATGAAAAATAATATTAATTTAGTGTTAATTAATTGCAAGTTGAATTTTAATGTTAATTTGATGAATTGAATGTGTTAATGTAATATTTATTTGTTAATTACATGTTAATTAAATACTTTGGATGAAAAATAATATTAATTTAGTATTGATTTGATAAATTGAATTTTTATTGGATGTTAATTGAATGAATTGAATGTTAATTGGATGATTTTGGAATAAATTGGATGAATTTAATATTAATTAAGTTGAATTTTAATGTTAATTTGATGAATTGAATGTGTTAATGTAATATTAATTTGTTAATTACATGTTAATTAAATACTTTTGGGTTAAGTTAAAATTATTACAACAAAGTTTTGAGGGTGTAATATGAAAAATATGAGGAAAAAATTAAAAAATGGTGATAATTTAGGGGTATAAGTGTAATGTAGTTTGGACATGATCACAACTTGGGCGCTCGAGATTCGTTTGCTACAAAGATGAAACCCTGCTACATAAGCGATCCAGATAAAAAAAGTGGTACTCTTAACCAAAAAAGTGGTAATGTTAACAAAAAAAATTGATAATCTTAACAAAAAAAATGGTATGGTAATGGTAACCAAAAAAGTAGTACTGTTAACAAAAAAATTGTAATCTTAACAAAAAAAGTGGTAATGTTAACCAAATAAGTGGTAATGTTAACAAAAAAAGTGGTAATGTTAACAAAAAAAAGTGGTAATGTTAACAAAAAAAATAGTAATCTTAACCCAAAAAATTATAATGTTAACCAGAAAAGTTGTATTCTTACCTCAACAATGTAATTTTAACCAAAAAATTAGTAATCTTAATCAAAAGAATGGTAATGTTAACAAAAAAAATAGTACTCTTAATGGAACCTTACTGCTCTAATTTTATTCTAAAAAAAGTTTTAAGTGTATTTATTTTTTATTAAATATAAGCTTACTATAATCTCAACCTTAGTTTTAATAACTGATGATGATTTTATAATCTCTTGAAGAGTTTATAGGGATAAAAACAATTCTGCAACTCCATCTCTTTCTTTCTCCTTCTTCTTCGTCATTTTTCTTCGTCTGAGGTTTTTTTATTTTTTTAATGAATTTGTAAGGCTCAGTGGGTAGTCGGTAAAAAGTGATAGACTTGATTAACGGTTGTAAATTTTTTATTATATATCTGCCGTTGATTTTGTTTTTTCGGTATCATACCGAAAAGTTGGTGGTCGGTACCGTAGTCGAACCCATCTTTCAATATACTAATGGCTACCTACCATCTTCCTTGTCAACGCCTTTTGACTTGACTTATACACCTTTGTTTGTGTTAACAATGGTCTAATTATTGTGACATTCATTCCCTTGTTCCTTTTGTGGTGTGCCTTGGAGATTATTTTGTGTTGATGATCTTATCAAAAGAAAATTTTCCATTGAGAATAGAGCAAAGTACAAAGAATTGGGCAAGAACTCCACTCGAAATTACAGTAAACAAAGAAAAAGGAAATTAATGGTGTAAAAAATTGAGAAGTGTGAGGTGGATGAGCTCTAGGTGACAGTGAGGTCTTTTGTGTACGTGTTTAAGCAAGTAAAGAAGCCACAAGAATTTATAGTGGTTCGCCCAGCTGGAGAACTGGGTTAGTCCACTCTAACGGAGGCTTTTGCTCCTTGGTGGTGAATTTCTTGAGAAAGAAGATGACTGTTTACAGAGGGTTGAATAAATTGGATCAATTTGGGGATCTTTTTTTAGGGAGAGTCCCCGAAGGCAGCGTATATGTTGACCTTTTATACATAGGTAATTATTACTATCGTAACGGATTTATCAGAGAATATTTTGAGAATATTGGGCCGTTAGAGACAATCATATATCCTTAGGGCATGTGATCTTTTAGAAGTGGTGACGCGACCTTTGAGAGGTAGTGACTTGATGCCCAAGTTAGGGTTTCATGGGAAAAGTCCTCTTTTACCCCTTCTAAATTTTTCTATGATGTTTGTTATCTTCTGGAGTCATTCTGTCAGCCTCATCCTGATTAGTTAGTGTCGACTTGTTTGGCTAGAACTAAGTTGTCTTCTAACCTAAGCTGCGTATTGTTTTTGGTATCAACAAAAATGATCAAAAAAGAACAAATGCAATAGAGAGAGTCTCTCTTACCTTCATACGGCGGTCCAATCCTTCAAAGCTGATTTAGAAGCTGAAGTATGCCATGTTGATAATATGTTCCTAGTTGTCTTTTTTTTTTTTTGGGGGGGGGGGGGGGGGTGAGAGAGGGGGGAAGGGGACTTGAACTCTTAACCTCAAGAAGACAAAACCTTCACAAGATAAGGAGTACCATTGGACCAAAAACTCATTGGTTCCTAGTTGTCTTTGAAGTTCCCCTATTCTTGTTTTTTTGTTTTTGGAGTTCTAGGAACTATGTAGAACTCGACCCCCTCAACAGAACTGTTTAAGGTTGAGCTATGAATTTTGTTCTGGAAGTCTATATTTTGGGTAAGAAGGTAGATTGCCTCAAGACATGATCACAAAGGAAAATGCTATAAGGATTGTGAAAGCCCTAGGAACGCCAGCTCTCCCAAAACACCTCCTCCAGCAAAAACCACAATGGAAGAACTACATTCGTACCAGAGTTCATATAGACCTAGCCAAACCTCTACAAACTCATTTTTGGATTCCAAGGAAAGTCCTACAAGATAAACTCATCAACTTGAAATATGAAAGGTTAGGCGATTATTGTTACAAATGTGGGAGAATTGGACACGACCAATATGGATTCCACTATTCGCCCACATAGGGATGTAATATGGCATATGGGCCTCACCTGCGTGCATCACCATGCACATCTATTAAAGAACACCACCCATCGGAAAACTCTGAAACCACCGCAATAGAGGAGGTGCGTGGAACACAACATCTGGTACAATCAGGGACCATAGTACCAACGGACGCACTCCATGATCCGAGGTTATGCATCGTGCGGAATCCCCTACTAATATAATCTCCTGTCAACAATCTACGTGGACAACTAGCAAATACCCCACCGATTGCTACCTTGCCTCTCATGAACATGGATACGCAAAACCCTAACACTTCCTCCTCCACTAAACAGCAAAACCCAAAACAAAACCCACAACAAACCCAACATGTGGCCCAACCTATAACAACCAAACAAGTCTTTCAAAACTTGGAACAACCAACCCAACCAAAGTCTACACCAAAGGTGCAACCTAATTTAACCCATATCCAATGCCCACTAATTAGAGCCCCAATTCCAACCAATCCATATATCCACCAATCCCAAAACACATTAGAAATAAACCCTTGGTCTCCCCAAACTTCATCAACTCACGAGAGAATTATATCTCATAATCTTCCCTAAACCAACTCCCCATTCACTTCACCTCGCACCAACTCCCCATTGACCTCGTATTATGAGGCACTCAATTCACCTACCAACACACCCCCTTTTGAATCCATAGATCTAACCTACTCTCACTCAAGCCCTAACACTCACCCTAAACTTTCTTCCCCACACAACCCATACAGGAAAAACCATCAAATCCCATCCCTTCATACCTCCATAAAATAATTAATGAGTGCCTTGCCATAGTCATAAACAAGTTGTCCTTGAAAAGAAGCCCATTTGAAGACCCAAAAAATCGAAGACATTCAAAGGTACGAAGCCAAAAGGATGGATCCCTTATCATCCTTTCTAAAAAGGAATCATAAGAAACCCTCGCACAAAACCCCAATCAACCAAACCCAAAAATACTTAACAACCATTACATTGTCATAGAACTAGAAGATCAACTCGTATCCCACTCAAAGTACAACACTGAATGCCATCAAGCCACAAACAGGAAACCACTGCGCAAATACAAAACCAAGAAATCAATCAAAGGGAAGATCAATCATGGAAATGGAATTGAGCTCCTGGAATTCAATGTTGAGTGGTCAGAAGAAATCTCAATGGCTAAGGAGATGGGTCTTACCATGCCCCCACCTCCATCATGATTAAATACATATGAAACTGTTGAGTGTTGACTCATACCTCGACGATTCGACACCCAATGGCCCAAATAAGGGAGTTCAACCTAGATTTCATTTTCCTTTCAAAAACAAAAATTGCAAAAGACAAAACAACAAGGACATTGAGAAGCTTAGGATATTACAACTTTGAAATCCAAGAAGCTAGAGGATTATCATGAGGAATATGTTTATGCTGGAAAAAAGACATCCAATTAGAGATTGTGTTATCCACCAGTTTTATCATCTCATCACAACTTCCTTGTGAGAAATCGAAAAATGGGTGAGTGTTGAATTGTGTTTATGCACCACCTAATAGAATATTGCAAAACAAACTTTGGGAGGCAATAATGCAAGTGAATGTTAATTTCCATGGCCCTACTTTTATATTGGTGACTTTAATAACATCACTTCACAGAAGTAAAAAGGGTTGGCAAGCTGTTTGCGTCACCATCGGGGGGAGGTTTTAGAGAATTCTTAGATGAACAAGGGCTCATCGACATGGGCTTTGAAGGTAACCCTTATACCTTGTCTAACAAGATAGAGGGTTTGGCTAACATCAAGGAAATACTAGACAGAGGGTTAGTGAATATTGAATGGAGGCTATCCAAAAGCTACAATAAAACATTTGTCAGCCTTTGAATCAGACCATAATCCGATGCTTCTAAATACACAAGGTGATGGGAATACATCCCCCAAACCTTTTAAGTTCGAAGCCATATGGACCAGAGATTCAAATAACCATTTGGTGGTCAAAAACTCGTGAAAACAGATAGAAATGGATCACTAGCCCATAGGTTTTACTAGAAATTGCAAGCAACAAAGGAAGGGCTAAAAAGATAGAATATAGAGCACTTTGGGAATTGCATACAGACAGCTAAATAACTCAAAGAGAAGATTAACCAGCTGCAGCAAGAAAAACCTACCCCGGACATCCTACTTGAAGAAAGAATCCTAACTACTGAGCTAGCAGAACAACAAAAGAGCGAAGAAGATCTATGGAAGTAGAGATCCAGAATACAGTGGCTAAAAGAAGGAGATGCATGTACAAAATTCTTTCACAATACCACTATAATTCGAGGAAGAAGAAACTCTATTGATTGCCTGAAGAACCAATACAACAACTGAATTTCTGAAAGGGTTGAAATTGGTAATGTTTTCTTTACTCATTTTAGCATCTTTTTTCTTCTGTTCAACCCCAATACCCTGAGAAACTTGAGCACCTTTTCACTCATGTAATTCAGATTGATCAACAGGCTAACCTCTACTAAATCCCAACCCCAGAAGAAATATAAACCACCCTGTTTGCAATGCCCTTACTTAAAATCCCTAGTTCAGATGTGATGTCCACAGTATTCTATAAAACATATTGGCATGTAGTAGGAAAAGATCTGATTGATATAATGAGTTTTTTCGCAGGGGGGGCACATGCTCGAAAAGTTGAATAGGACAAACATTTGCCTCATCCCCAAAACCTCTAATCCCACCACAATCCATCACTATAGGCCCATTAGCCTGTGTAATGTCACCTACACGATTATTTCCAAAATCCTTACCAATAGGATTAGGCCTTTCTTGGATGTGCTCATCTCCCCCACACAAACTGCTTTCGTACCTGGAAGAAACATAGTTGAGAATTTGGTCCTTGCCCAAGAGGTTATTCACCAACTTAAGAGGAAAAAAGGAAAATGTGCCCTAATGGTGTTAAAAATTGATATGGCCAAAGCCTTTGATAGGGTAGAGTGGTCTTTCTTAGTCATAACATTGGTTGGTTTTCCACTTCAATTTATTCACTTGATTGAACAGTGTATCTCTACCCCTTCCTATTTTGTCCTGGAAAATGGAGGTCCACTTGGAAATTTCACAGGTAAAAGAGGCCTAAGACAGGGAGACCCTCTTTCACCTTCCCTTTTTTATCATTTACGTTGAGTTCCTCTCTAGACTGATAACCAATGAAGCCATGGCAGGAAATATCAAGGATATCAAAATAGCTAGGAATTCCTAACCTCTTAATCATTTAATGTTTGCAAATGATTTGTTAATCTTTGGCAGAGCAGACAAAAAAGAAGCTAAAGCTATTTCTCGATGTCTCACAACATATGAGAAGTGGTCTGGACAATCCATCAACAAGGACAAATAAAAAATCTTTTGTAGCCCTAATGCAAGCAAGGAAGTAATTAGGAGTATGAAAGCTATTCCTCAAATCAGGTAAGGTCCAATAGGAACAGTCTATTTGGGCCTTCCAGTGTTTCCAGATAAATCAAGAAGAACATTCCAACCAATCATTGAAAAGTTGGAGAGAAAGCTTCAAAGGTGGAAATCTAAACTTTTATCTTACGTCGGCAGAGCTACTTTGATCAAGTCCACTGCTTTGGTCATGCCTAGTTACGCCATGCAATCTACATTTTTACCAAAGTCTACATGTCAGATTCTAGATATGAGAATTCGTTCCTTTTGGTGGGAACACACAGAGGACAAGAAGGCTATGTGCATCAAATTATGGGACTACATATGTAGAACAAAGGTTGTAGGGGGACTAGGATTCAGGAAACCATTGGATATAAATATGGCTTTGATTGCCAAACTAGGATGGCAAATGATAGACTAACAACCAAAACTATGGACCATCCAGCTTGAAAAGAAATATTGTTCCAATCATACATTTTTCAAAGTAGAAAAACAACTCATGGACTTGAGGATCTAGAACATATACTGGATTGTGGCACATTATGGAGAAGGGAGCCTGCTACATAGTGCATAATGGGCATAAAATTAGTGTCTAGACTAACCCATGGATCCCTAACCTACCTTTGTTTAAACCTCAACTGATCTAAGATTTGGACATTCTACCAACCACAGTTGCAGAACTAATTGACAGTGAGAATCAATGCTGGAATCTTGACCTCCTTCACATCCTCTTCTGCCCCATCAACTATACAACCCATTCTTAGAATTACACTGCCTTCATACCCATCAGAAGACTACATGACAAGGATACCAAACTCATTAGGACAGTTTACTACCAAATCAACATATGCTTTGCAAAGAGCTGAGCAAGATTCAAACAACTGCTATCTTAGTAGTGTTGATTAGAGTAAACTGTGGAAGTCCCCTAGTCATCCAAGGCACAAAATCATCCTCTAGAGAGCAGCTATTGAGAGCCTTCCAACTACAAATACTCTAGCAACAAGAGTCTCAATTCTTGATCCACTTTGCCCACTATGCAAACAAGAGTCAGAATCAAATACACATCTATTCTTTAACTGCAACATTGCTCCTTTGATATGGTTTCACAAATGGGGTCTTAGAATCGAGACTTTCTATCATCTCTTAATCTAAGAATGGATCCATAATATCCTAAACCCTGCCCTTGCCCTTGGTACTGATAGCCCGCACTATACCCAATTAACCCTTTTTGCTGCCATTCTTATGTCAACCTTATGGGACTGGAGGAACAAAATTCTATACATAAATGCTAAATCTAACCACATGACCATCTTGCACGAAGTTCTGGCTACCTTTAATGAATACCAATAGGGCAACACCCAAGCAAGAGAGGCGCAATCAAAGAAAGCTACACCAAATCCTGCCAAAAATCAATGGGCTAGGCCTCTAGAGGGTGCAATAAAAATCAACGTTGATACAACAATTGGAAAAGGAGAATCATGTCTTGTTGCTGTAGTCCGGGACTCGCGAAGCAGGATACAGGAAGCATCAATTCAACTAGAACAGGGAGAAAATCCTCTAATTGCGGAAGCACTGGCAACCAAATTGCAGCTCAGTGGGCACACTCCAAGGAATGGAACTATGTTACAATTGAAGGGGATTCACAAATTGTGGCCCATGCAGCTTCAATCCCACAGTTCGAGACTTCTGGGTCTATTAAAAAACATCATAGAGGATATCAAACACTTACTATCCTTACACCCACATTTGAGTATCACTCATGCATACAAGAATTCAAACAAGGCAGCTCACATCTTGGCCAAATGGGGACTCTATATTAAATGGGCTGGAACTCTCAATGGAACCGAGGTTCCTCAGGAAGTTAACTTCCAAGTACCTATTGAATTCTATGAAGAGTGACGTAGTTTTGTTTACAATGGGTTAGCATCACATGCCCTTTAATTTGTTCTAAATTGTTTTAGAGTCTCTCTGGTGTTACACACTTACAAGTCTTGAAACTATGATATTAATGTGCTCTTTCTTCCCACTTGGCTACTTGATTTTAAAGTTTAAAATGTTATATTTAGACAAAAAATACTCCAATCAAAGATAGAATACCAAATATTTTAAATTTTATAACCAAAATTCATGTTCTATTATGTCATTAATTGAAATAAAATAAAAATAAAAATTAATTTTTTTCTTAAAAAAATCATAATTAGTATTGTTGATGTTAAAATTTGCACGACCTACACGTCAGTTTCTTAGGCTTCGATCACCTGAAAAATAATTCAGAGATCAGAAGGGAGCTCCGGAGATCGACTCTCCGATGCCTAAGTCAATAAGTGACTCAAAGTGGATAACTTCCCACCTTTCCTCCATGTAAGCCCAAGTGGAATTCACCTTGTCCACTTGAGGTTTTATTATTGGTTGGTGATACCATGTCACCAATGGTGACATGAGATCACCGTTACATTGAGTATTTACTCCCAAGGTGGACCTCTCGCCTTAAAATGCATGACTTTGTACTTGTCGCCTAAGTTCCCAAATTTTTACGTAAATTTTGATTAAAGAGCAACTCAAATTACACAATTTTGTTCATGAGCTATCCAAATTTTGATCAAAAACTACCCAAATTATTATTATTTTTCATATTTAGGTATCACGTGACTAGTTTATGATAAAAAAATCATTAACAATTTTGATGTTGTCTGCTTGAAAGACTACATAAAAACATCTATATAATAAAGTAGCTTACAATTCAAATCTCAAAAGATAAACAAAATGACTTTTGCTATTCGCGGTTGAGATCGCTTTAAATTTTACTTTAAAATTAATCTAACGGCTAATATTAACACCCTAAATTTAATAGGAAAAATAGGCTCCTAAGGGTGTGTTTGAAGTGATTTTTTAAAAGTACTTCTAAAAATTATTTCTCATAAATACTTTAAAAAAAATAATAGTGTTTGAAACCGTCCCACCACTACCTCTACCACCCACACCCCCACTAGCACCACCACCGCCGCTGCCACCAACACCACCACCACCACCACCACCGTCGCCGCTGCCACCACCACCACCACCATCGTCGCCACCCCCGCCACCACCACCACCGCCGCCACTGCCACCTCGCCACCGCCCCCCACCACCACTGCCCCCACCGCCGCCACCGCCGCCCCCCACCGCTACCACCATGGTCATTGCCACCCACCACAACCATTACCGTCTCCTACCACCACCACTGCTGCCCACCATCTCTCACCCCCACTACAAACCGATGCTTAAATTACTTTATCTCTTCTCTATGTTTGTGATTTAATTTTGGATATGAATACAAATATATTTATTATTTACCATTTGTTATTACACTGTGCCTTCAGGCACAAACAATAACTACTATAAAATAAAGTAGCTTACAATTCAAATTTCAAAAGATAAATCAAATGACTTTTGCTATTCGCGGTTGAGATCGCTTTAAATTTTACTTTAAATTTAATCTAATTGCTAATATTAACACCCTAAATTTAATAGGAAAAATAGGGCCATAAGGGTGTGTTTGGAGTGATTTTTTAAAAGTACTTCTATAAATTATTTCTCATAAATACTTTAAAAAAAAAAAATAGTGTTTCAAACCGCCCCACCACTACCTCTACCACCACCACCCCCCACCACCACCACTGGCGTCGCTGCCACTACAGCCGTCGCCGCCACCACCACCCCCACAACCACCATCGCCACCACCACCCCCACAACCACCACCACCACCTCCCCCACCGCCACCGCCGCCACCGTCACCGCCACTGCAGCCGTCGCCGCCACCACCACCTCCACCGCCGCCACCACCACCACCACCACCACATCCCCCACCGCCACCGCCACCGCCACCGCCACCGCCACCGCCACCCCCTCCACCCCCGCCACCACCACTGCCGCCACCACCGTCACCATCACCGTCGCCACCACCGCCACTATCACCGCCGCTACCACCACCACCACCGTCGCTATCACGGTCATTGCCACCCACCATAACCATCACCGTCTCCTACCACCACCACTGCCGCCCACCACCTCTCACCTCCACTACAAACCGATGCTTAAATTCATTTATCTCTTCTCTATGTTTGTGATTTGATTTTGGATATGAATACAAATATGTTTATTATTTACCATTTTTTATTACACTGTGCCTTCAGGCACAGACAATAACTAGTATTCGATATTTCAGAAACTAAAATAATGCAATTAACCCTAAAGTTTTTAAATTTCATCAATTTAATCTTCAAGGTTCAAAATGAACCAATGTGGTCCTTGACACTAATAGACGTTTTAATCAAATATGAAAGATAACACTTGGCTGAAGATATTGAGAGGGCATGAAACATAATGTTATAAATTATTGCGGGTTTGAATTTAGTGTTAATGAGTTTTTCAAGATGAAGCAGATAAACTTAGCGGTCTCATCAACAATTTAAAACATTATACAGACTTATTTTCATGCAGCTGGTATTGTCTGGTTTGATGGCATCAAAACCACCTGTATACATGTGGTGGGGTTTGTTTAGGAGTTTTGGACTATATGTTTGTCTTTCCCCATTTCAAATGTTGTTACTTGGCCGGATAAACTCATAAACATTCAAAAAAAAAAAGAAAAGGGTAATTACATTTTAACCCATTGTGGTTTGGCTCCATTAAACTTTTACCCTCTTATTTTTCAAAAATTTGTAGGACTCATAATCAGACTTAAATAAATATATATAGTGAATTTCCTGTTTAAGTATCGTTTTATATTGAAATTACAAATATTTGCCCTTTTTCTTGGGAAGAGAGGATAACACCTCGGGAAATAAGTCTGAACAATGATGCAAGCTGTCTATTATTAGATTGTTCTTTTAGTTTTTTAAGAGCCGGAGTCTTTGATGAGCAAGAAAACAATGCAACTAGTTCCTCTTTTTTTTTTTTTGTTATAGAAGCTCTTATGCCGATATTTTCATTTACATGATTCAAGACGTACGCCTGTTTAAATTTTTTCTTGATTTTATAAGAAAAAAACCAAAGAAAATTGCATACTATGTATTTTTAATTTGAAAGTTGAAACTAGCTAAATATCATGTAATAACAGAGCCGTTAACTAATATTAAAAACTAAAAATTGAATCATGCAATATGTGTGGTGTACCTAATTGTACTGTCTTCGTTGTTGGATCTTAAAATTGCAGATTTGAAGGTCTTCCAATCCTGTAATAATACGTGACTACAAAAATTAATAGATGGGCCCACATTAAAAAAAAAAAGATAATGGGATGTGAGTACTTTTTTCAAAACTTATTTGGCTTTAAGTACCACCTCCAAACTTATCATCTTTTAAGTCCTCTTTTTCATCAAATAGTTGTCAATAAGTACACATTTTAAAACATTTTCAAATTCTTTCTAAATTGTATTTCATAATTACCCCTACTATAAATAGTGCACACTTAATTGAATGTGGGACTTTCAATATTAGAATGTGAGACTTTCAAGATTCATTTTGATATTTGTGTATTATTTGAATTTTGAAATTTCATATATATATATATATATATATATATATATATATCGTGTCTCTCTTTGGTGACACTGTTTACATGACAATTTTTTGACTCCCTTTTTAGGTGCAACTCTTTGAGTGGGCAAAATATATATTGTCATCATTTAGGTACAATCTACTGTTGTCACTCTTTACTGACACTGTTTGAGCACTATGAAGGGGGCATTACATGATGTCACTGATTTGACCCCCATTGTCATTATATCGTGTCTCTCTTTGGTGACACTGTTTGCATGACAATTTATATCGTGTCTCTCAATTTTTCGACTCCCTCTTTAGGTGCAACTCTTTGAATGGACAAAAAAAAATACATATATATATATGAAATTTCAAAATTCAAATGATACACAAATATCAAAAGGAATCTTGAAAGCCTCACATTCTAATCTTGAAAGTTTCACATTCAATTATGTATGCACTATTTATGGTAGGGGTAAAAGGGCTTTTATGACTTTTTTTTAGCACATGTACTTCTATCCCAATTATTTTAAAAAATGTATTTTTATCCTATTAAATTTTTTGGGAGGTACCGGCCTCCCTAAGCCCCAAAAAAGAAAACTGGGTTGGAGGAAGTGTTATAATTTATAAATTGTCACATCTCAAGAGGTTTTAGTGTAATTTCAGAAATAAAAAGGGGTCAATGAAATTATTAGAATCAGAAGGGATCTTATTGTAGTTTGACCTACTGGTCTTGCACTGATAAGGCCAAAGTCATCATCTTCTTCTTATTAGCTTCTCTCTCTCTCTCTCTCTCTCTCTCTCATAGTATATATTCGGTTTCACCAATAAGGAATCCTAAGAATAAGCATCAATCTCTTGTCCCCAGTAGGTAAACTCAATCCCCTTGCTTCCTTTTCTAATTGATTCATTTTCCTTTTTCACGAATCTTACTTCTACATGGCTCTGTTTGGTTACTCAGAAAATGTAGGAAAAGGGTAATACAATTATAGATTTATCAGATCTTTCTGATACATGAAGGAATTAGCTCAAGTCAATAATTATAGTAAACCCAGTTGAGTAGATAATTTTTTTTAAACATAAATTCCTACATTTTCTCAGTGACCAACAGGAGCCTTCAAATTGCAGTTAAATGACGTTCTTTGTTAATTCTGTGTTTATTGATTGAATTTAATCGCTTGGTTGTTGCTTTTGGTCATTCCATCAGATTCGAATCCGTGTTCTTGAGCTCTTAGATTTCGGGGGTTTCACGAAAGATTTCACAAGTTTTGGATAATGGAGGAAGTTCAGGAGCAGCAAAGTCAATCTATTGGTAACAAATCGAATTCCATCCTTCTTTAGCACAGAAAATATATGTTTTAAGATCTTACTGACTTACTAATTGGTTAGTTAGAAAATATATAGAAAGTTCTAATGGCAATGCATCATAAGCCTTCTATAGTGTGTGCTGGTTTTGATGTGCTTTTTTGTTAACCGTGCGGTTATTGTGTTTGTGTGGACTCTTCTTGTTTACTTTGTAGCCGAATTTAAGCTAAATAAATAGTGGCTACTTAAAGACTGAATTTAGTATGGAATGATCATCAGAAGATCCTAGGAAACATAGACATCTCTCTTCGGCTGCATACGTTGTCGGAGACATGTGGGATAGGGACATGCTCTGACCACGTGAAATTCAAATTCAATTCCTGACATGTAGGGGACACATTCGGGACACGTAAAGGGAAACGTTCAGAACACTTCTTTTCCCCATTTGAGAAATATGTGGGTCAAATATGAATGATAGAAGCCTTGTATTTAAACATGAAAACTAGAAAATATACTAAAAAAAAAAGATAAGGAGAGAAGCTACAATCATTAGATCTTAAAAACCCAATAAAAGGAAAAGATAAAGAGAGGAATATATCAAGTTATCTCTCACGACTATGACATCTGTTGTTTAGGTCAGGTTTTTGAAACTTTCAGTGATTGTCTAGGATATATACATTAGGCTAAAAGCTCGTATTCGTCTTTGTTAATTTTTGTTCTTGATTTAATAACTTTGGGAGAGAGTGATCGACCAACGATTAACATTTGAAACAACTGTATCTGAGAATCAATGTGGGTTTATACCTGGAAGGTCAACTATGGAAGCTATATAATTATTTAGGAGACTAATGGAAAAACATAAAGAGAAAAAGAAATATTTTCATGTGTTTATAGGCTTAGGGAAGACATGATAGAGTGCTTAGGGACATAATATGACAAGGTTTTTTAGAGAAGAAGAGAGTTACAAATAGATATATTGATATGATTAAGGTTATGTACGAGGATATAGTGACTTCAGTTAGAACAACTGCGTGAGAAAATAGTGAATTCTCAATCAGTCTACGTTGGTGTTTCGCTTTAAGTTCGTAACTCTTTAACTTAATTATGGATGAATTGACTAGACACATCCTTCATGAGGTTCTATGGTGTATACTATTTGCCAATCACATTGTATTGATTGATGAAACTAAAGTATAAATTAACAACAAACTGGAAGTTTGGAGTGAAACTTTAGAATAAATAAGATTTAGGATAAGTAGAAATAAAAGTGAATATATGGGATGTAGTTTTAGTAATAATAGAAATCCAAATAGGGGGGTAGTAAAGTCGAAGATCAAGAGATATCCGAGAGCGAACACTTACGTTATTTGGGATCCATTACCCATAGGGATGGAGAGATTGGAAACGACGTTAATCATAGAATTGAAGCAGCATGACTAACTTGAAAAATGTATCTAATGTATTATGTGATCGGTCTATACCCTTTAGTTTGAAAGGTCAGTTTTATAGGACATCCATTCGACAACTAATGCTTTATGAGATGGAATGTTGGGCAATTAAGAAACAACACGCATAAATGTTTTAGAAATAGGAATGTTAAGCTGAATGTATGGTAAAACGAGAAATGATAGATTAGAAATTAGTATATTCGTAAAACCTTAGAAGTAGCACCAATAGGAGATAAATTAAGTGCGAATTGACTTAAGTGTTTTGGACATGTTTATAGAAGACTTAATAATGCACCGGTAAAAAAAAAAGTGATTTGATATATATCGATGGTAATGCGAAAGGTAAAAGTAAGCCTAAAATAACTGTGAATGAAATAGTATAAAAAAATATGATAGCTTATGGTCTAACAGAACATATGACCCTTGATAGAGCGCAATAGAGAAACAAAATTCATGTGGCCAATCCCAAATAGTTGGGATTAAGGCTTTGTTAAGTTGAGTGGATCGACATTTTGTAGTTGTAATCTTAATTTTTGAGATACATACATACATAAATGTTTATGTTAGTGTGTGTGTATGTATGCACACCCATACGTGTTATGCTGTTCTTACCACATGTGTGTATTATGGATGGCAATCCCCCTATCTTTTGAGCAAATTGTATAGTAGGGCGTTCCCAGATTTGCATAATAGACTGCTATGCTAGCTGATGATGAACGGTAGAGTAGTGTGGATATTCAGCTAGAGCATGAGCGTAAATTATATTTGAGTAGTGGGTTGGTGGGCTTTGATGCCCCTCTTCTCAAAGAGTGAGAAAGGCATGGCTGGTTTCGTAGATGGAATACATGGGCCTATATGCCGGAGCTAAAATGAACTTTATACTTGCATAATGTCTGTATGCATTTGTGTGTGGGTAAGATTGTACATGTTGAGTCCTTGAGCTACATGGATTCATTGTTATAGTAAGACGGCAGAGAGTATTTAAGCTGATATGATTTGGACTTCTGTTTTACAACATTAAGATGTGTGGAATTACTTTTTATTTTTTATTTTTTATCACATTTGATTAGGGAAGGGAATCGATATGATGCCTAGATATCCATGAAATTTACCAGTTATTATAAGTATCATACTAGTCATACACTTAGATGTTTTTGCATTTATTCTGCTTTGTCTTCCAAGTTTAATTAACAGAAGTTACTTCGGCTGCATGACAATCTACAATTCTAAAGTAGCATATCATTTTGAGATATAATGGGGATGTTCATAAGGGGTGTGAACTTTGATTGCTGTAATGGGTGCTTAATGCTCCATAAAGATGTTTCTTATTAGGGTAAGCCTGTTGAATTTCCCGAGCAAATTTACTTTGTTTTTGGGTAAACATCAAAACCAGGTATGCATTGCAAATCTACCTATTTTTGTGTGTATATATCCCCAGTTTATGCATGATATTGATTGGCCAAATGGACAAGAGGAATCATGTAAAGAAATTTCTTTTCGATGATTGATGGAATCTTTTTTGTTTTTTCCATGGAGAAGTATCATCTACACTGACAATATTCTAAACGCGTTTTAGATCAAGATGGTGAAAAGGAAATCACCAGTGAAGGTGCTTCAGTTGTGCATGGAGGTCTTCCTCAAGATGGTACTGGTCCCCCAAGAGTTGATTCTGAGGTTGACGTACTGCACGAAAAAGTGACCAAGCAAATTATCAAGGAAGGTCAGGGTCAGAATCCATCAAAATATTCAACATGCTTTTGTAAGTCTGTCTCTGACTCAAACTCTCCCTATTAGATGGTTTCTATGAGTGGAATAAGAAATTATTTCGAACTCATCAATTTGACTAATAAAAAATCCTCTAATTATGTACCTGAACCTCATGCAGGTGCTATCTTGCAATTCTATTGTCTGGAATTGTAAATCCTCTATATTCAATTTAGTCATAATTACCTTGATGCAGTCAGGTTCTAAGAGCATGTAGTACAATGCTTAACGAACTTTGTTCTTTGAGAACACTGCTTAATAACAATTGGGGCCTGGTAGTCCTACTTATAACAGTAATTAATGAATGTGATCAAATGATGAGAATGTGATGTCAAATGCAACTGCACCCTGTAGTACCAAATTAATTGCTTTCATTTGTGCTCGCATCTTTGAACTATCCATTTGTGAAGGTAGCTCTTCTTTCAGTACATATATGTCATAGACTCATAGCACTTAAGTGCAGCCTGCACCACCAAGGAAATAGTATGCATTAACTAGGGAAAGTATATTCCATATTTCCTGACCATTTTGTGGATGAATTTGTTTTTATTCTTCTCTTCTAGATTCTCAATGTATATTACTGTAACTTTATTGGAGTTGGGAGTTTTGGGACAGTTCAGCTAATTTTTCTTACATTTGTTTTCTATAGAGCGGATGTTCATGTATCAGCGTCTTGAGCCCGACACAAGTGAAGGTCTTAGGTGAACATTTTAAATGGGGCCTCATTACTATGTGTAATAATATAGATATGAGTAAATAATTATTAAAAATTAATACCTACTCCCTTAAAAATTAATTTTCTTGTTTTTGACATGCAAAACTAGTGATTAAGTTTTGTATATACAAGTCCATTAATGGAAGTGGAATTCACAAACCAATATAAAATTAAGTTTGCTATCAGTTTAAAATATAGAAAAAGAGAACTGAAATTTCTTAATGTAAAAAAATTATTTTTCAAAGAATGAATGTCAGGAGAAATTTCGGGTAGTAAGCTACTCCTATTCACCATGTTTTCTAGTCATGTTGCGTTCGTTTCTTGTGTGTTTGTCAAAAAGATAATTAATAGATAATAAATCATTCAATTAATTTTAATTGTAATACATCAAAAAGTATTGTGTGAGGGGACAACTCATCTTTTCAGTGTTTCCATGAAAAATAGGTCAAACGTACAAAAATAAAAGTAATATAAGAGTAATTATTCGGTCGTGTTATGTTAGAATTCGTCCCATTTATAATCTTGTGGGTTTCTATCGTATGTAGTCGTGTTTACCATTTAGAGGGTTTGTGTCATGTTTAGCTGACTTCGTGTCAATCCGTTTATTTGAGGGGTATAACGAGGGCACCCATTTATCAATTGAATCTACTAACATTAATTCTGTCTCGATTTCTTTTGAGTCCACAAATCGTACCTTAAATTGTCTAATCTAGTTAAAATTGGAGGCCTTAAATACTTTTTAAGCAATCCTAAAAATTAATTTTTGGTGCCCCCAAATTTTTTGTGTCATTTTGGCGCCCTAGGCGTCCGTCTATGCCTACGTGCGGCACTAGAGATTATTAACTCCGACTTATATCCTAAGAAGTAAGAAGGAATAGGGTTATGATTGGTAAGAGTTTTTGTTTTGTTATTTTTTTTGGTAATTAAGAATAATTGTTTTCTTCAAATCTGGATAACAAAGATGATACACCCAGCCACCCAGGGCATAACTGCTCTTATGAACCAGATTGATTACTTCAGAAGGTGTTGAGTT
This sequence comes from Ilex aquifolium, assembly GCA_951799425.1. NCBI lineage: Eukaryota > Viridiplantae > Streptophyta > Magnoliopsida > Aquifoliales > Aquifoliaceae > Ilex > Ilex aquifolium. Next base: position 8,196,470 of record OX637395.1, read on the forward strand.
TTTTTTTAGCTGGTAAAAGAAATGTGTTGATGAACTCGGGCTGAAGCTCAATGTTTGATGAAGCAACAAAATCAGAGAAAGAGAGAGAAGGCCAGCGCGCGGGGTGGGGTGGGGTGGGGTGGGGATGATTAGCTGGTCATTTATCTTTGGAAGGATTTGTTATTGGTGAACTGATGGAATTGTGATAGCCATGGAATTTGATGCGGTGGTGTTGATGGCAAATTTGGTTGACGCACTGAAGTGGCATTATGAACTGGTGGTGTGTTTGATGGTGATTAAGAAACAATGAATTTCTTATGCTATTTTTGTTTGCATGAACATTGTTTGACATGCATAATAAATTGGTGCTAACTTGATCCTGTGTTTTGATGCTAGCTTGATTGTGCATTCTGAACATCTAAGTGACCATTTTGAGTGTGATAGTGCACTATAGGGCATGGACTGAAAGCACACAGCACAAGTTTGAAGACACATGGCTTGAACAACGACCTGTTGAATTGGTTTTAGGAAAAGGTACATGCTTAAGTGATTCTCTCTTCTATTATTATTTTGGTCTTTCAGTTTGTAGTTTATTCCTCAATAAATCTGAACAAAGAATCATGTGATACTCCAGTAACCTTCTTAAATAATTCTTTTCTATCTATGCAAAGTCAGTTCACAGCATTTGATTTTATGACATTTGGAATAATGATTATGTGCTATATATACAACGTCAGAGCGCAAGGATGTGATGTTATGGTCTAATTGTTGGAACTTAACTGTCACAAACTTTTGCAGTGTAAGTTTCATTGAACATAATGTGAAATGCCAATGGTTTTTCTGAAACAGAGAAGAAAGAAATGGAGGGATTGGCTATTGGCGTGTCCCGCATGAAATCTGGTGAACGTGCCTTGTTACATGTGGGTTGGGAATTGGGCTATGGCAAAGAAGGAAACTTCTCATTCCCGAATGTTCCTCCCATGGCAGATATTTTATATGAAGTTGAGCTTATTGGTTTTGATGAAATTAAAGAGGCGAGTTGTCAGTTGATTACTTCCAGATGAATTTATTCATTCAATCTCAAAATATTTTAATTCGGTCTATGGTAGGGTGCTAACAGTTTAGAGCGATCAATGAAATTTTTTGCAGGGGAAAGCTCGTAGTGACATGACAGTAGAGGAAAGGATCGGCACCGCTGACAAAAGAAAGATGGATGGAAATGCTTTGTTCAAGGAGGAAAAACTGGAGGAGGCTATGCAACAGTATGAAATGGTTACAAACTGCTGTTCTGGATACTCCTCTTCTAGTATTAATTATTTTTCTGAGTGAGTTTGATAATTTTCCCCTTTCTAATAAATTGTTTTTGTCCTTTTACACTATTAGGCCATTGCATATATGGGAGATGACTTCATGTTTCAGTTGTTTGGCAAGTATCAGGATATGGCTTTGGCAGTAAAAAATCCTTGCCACCTTAACATGGCAGCATGCATGATAAAGCTCAAGCGCTATGATGAAGCAATTGGGCAATGCAGCATGGTATGTATTGAGTTCCATGGAAAAAACTGCATTTTCTTCTAATGTTTGTGGATTGCTTAACTGTTTTAGTTAATGTCGGCGAATAAAAGGGCCTCTTTGGGTATTTCACCAAAACAGTCTTATGAAAAACAGAAATTTGTTCAATGAACTCCTCTATTTTGGTCAACAGTGCAGCATAAACAGGAAACTCTGGCGTTTGTTGAATTCCTTTTCAATTTGAAGGCAAATATGATGTTTTAGCAACCAAGTTAAGTTTCAAAAAAATGAGAAACATGAAAAAGAGAAAAATCCTTGGTATGGTGTTGTTTTTCTGGATTACCTCTATTATTTCGTTTTCCTTTGGTGTTTTATTACTTTGGCATTCATTGACACAACTTTCTTGCAACTGCTATTATTTTTTTTTTCTTTTTTTTTTTTGTTTTGGGTTTGGGAGGAAGGGGGAGTTAAGTATCTCTTTATCATGTTATCTTACGATTTTTGTTGTTCACACACAAGTACGAAGTTCAGTTTCTGAACTGTCATAGAGACTGCCCCTATCTTGGTATATTGAAGGGGGAGCTAAGTATCCCTTTATCATGTTGTCTTAACAATTTTTTTTGTTTTCCAACAAGGAGAAAGTTCAGTTTCTGAACTATCATTGGGACTGCCCCTATCTTTGCATGGTTTATTGTTCTGCAGAATTTTGTTGCTTTCTTTCTTTATGTTCCTTCCCTTTTTACCTGTCTTTTCTCTTCCTTCTTCTTTTTGGTTCAGGATTTACATCTTACGAGTGGTGGTAATTAGTAAACATTAACATTGCAGCTGTTTGCACAAAACGTGAACTACAATCTGCTTTAGTTGTTCATTTGCTGCAATTTCTGCTGGAAATCATTTCTTTCTGTAGTTTTAGACAACTAGATAGCAGCTACTTTCACACAACCCAAACTACATTTTGTTTTTCTTGTTTGTCTGCTGCAACTTGTTGCATTTAAATTTAATTTGTCATATCTAGGTAGCGCAAAATAGCCAAAACAATAGTTTTGAGACCAGCTTGTGATTCTTCCTATAGTTAAGATGGCGCGTCCATCTTTCTACTCTATAGTTCAATATTGTCCCTTTTATTTGCAATCTACTTGAAGTTTGCCTGCTCTTAGAGATCCAGGAATGGTATCCTTTGAAACTCACACCTCATCATTGTCAGAAGGTCTCCCTCTTATATTTGATTGCCTGTTTGATGTTCCACCAATTATACTAAACCTTGGATATCTAAAGCAAGAACTGGACAACTTCCAAGGTGACTTGTATGAAATTTGATTGTGGTTCCTAGGTGTTGGCGGAGGATGAGAACAATGTCAAAGCACTATTCAGACGAGGAAAGGCTAAAGCAGAACTTGGGCAGACAGATGCTGCCCGGGAAGACTTTCTTAAGGCACGCAAATTTGCTCCTGAAGACAAAGCGATTTCAAAGGAGTTACGTTTGCTTGCCGAGCATGACAAGGCTGTTTATCAAAAGCAAAAGGAGCTCTACAAAGGATTATTCGGACCAAGACCAGAGCCCAAACCCAAGCAAACAAATTGGCTAATCCTGATTTGGCAGTGGCTGCTGTCATTGTTCTATCGCCTTTTCAAGCTTGAAAGGCACAAGGCTGACTAATTCGAGCTTCAAGTACACTGACATGCTGAGTAAGATACTGTGTTTATGAAGCTAATGATTTCAGTTACAACGGGGAATGTAGCCTTCTTACGCTTCAATGTAAACTATAGTACCCAAAGATTGTTCTGATACTCGCTGCTTTCACCTTCATCCTAAATTGTATTCGGATTTGTCTATGAAGGAGATCTTCATGATAAAGGTTGGATGCATAAATTTTCAGCTCTATTCTATGATATTAATATCATAGGCAGGTTGGGTTCATTTTTCAAATGCTTGTGTTTTGCCTTGTTTTGCTATCTAGTTTTTGCTGCAATTCCCTGTTCCTGTAATGTCCCCATTTTTATTCAATTTACGCCTTTGGGGTGTCCCGAAAATTGATGATTGCATTCAAAAAAAAGAATTAATTTCTAGATTCAACTGATCTGACGAACACAAAGTGGACTATTCAATTTATCTAAATGGAATTTCTGATAAAAAATTGTACATATTTATGAATTGCTTAGTTGTTCCTTTCAGTTAGGATGGTCAGGGAAGATGATTCTGCTGGAAACAGAGAGAACTGTAAACTATACAGTTTGAATTCTACCTATAATGGTAATGTCTTCGGAACCAATCTAGGATCTGAAAGGGTTTTAGAATATACCATTGAGCAAATCAGAGGTAATAGACTGTAATTTTATGGCAACTAAATGGGAATTTTAAGTGAATTTGTAGCATCCATGTGTTATATTCCCTGTGGGGATTTTAAATGAATTTGTTGACTCCATGTGATATATTCTCTGAATGGTAAAAACTGGAAAATAAAAATAAAAATTGAGCATTTCGATTTCTTCAAGGCCTCGTTTAGAGGATGGTAACGAGCTTGCCAGTTTTCATTCACTTAGTTTTTTTTTGGTTCAACGGTAAGGGTGTTTAGATTAGTTTACGTGAATCTCAACTAATTCCCTCTCTGTCCGATCAAAGGTAGATCATTTATGCCGGGATTAAGATATTCATAAGGATAAATCCATTATGTTCTAGTTCTAAGAGACTATCAAGATATATATTTTTTTTTTTTTTTTGTGACAACTGAAAACCGTCTCAACATGTCCTTTGAACTTGTGATTAGTGCATAAACTTAAGATATACACCATCACCTGCAAATCACATGCATCATGTCAATTGGTGTGTTTTGTACTAGACTTGAACTTAAATCCTCAAAGTAATATACACTGCAATTTTCATTTAAGTTGTTTTGGGATACAATTCTTATTGACCAGCTTTTATGTACAATATTAATGGGTACAATTCTATTTGGCTAGAATAAGCATATAGTTTGAGATCACAGTGAATTTTCTCAGATAGAGAAAACCAATTGATGAGCTAAACCTCATGCTATTGCAGACATGGTATAATTCATCGATAAGAACATATATTACACTTGATCTTAGCCAACGGGTCAAGCAAAATATCTGAAATAGTATAATTGAAACTCCCCATAACCCAAAAAAAAGAAACTAGTCCTACCAGGATTGTTTGGACAGAGACATCCAAACACAGTAAGCACAAACAAGCTTTTGAGATATATACACATACACAGCAAAAGATAAACTCATCAACATCAAATCCTTCCAGTCACCCTTCTGTTTTGGACTCAAACTATCCTTCAGCTCCTTCCCAGCCTTCCCAACATCCCCAAAAAGCTGCAAGAGACCCTTGTTTTCCTTTTCTTTCTCTTTCTTTGCTTTTGAATCAATGGTTTTGTGGGTTTGACAAGATACAGAGATGAGAAATCTTGGATTGGTCTTGAAATTAGATTGTTGGGTTGAACTGTTCTTGCTGAGAAATGAATGAAAAGTTGAGAGAGCAGCCATGGAAGACTATGAAGTTAAGGTAGTTGGATCTTAGAGATGGTTTTGGTCATGGATGATCTTATGGAAGGTGGAAGTGGCTGTGTTTGACCCAGTTTTGGGGAAGAGGATAAGCAATCAAGTTTGAAGAAAGTGAAAAAAATATCTTTCATGGGAGAAAAATATCTGCCTTACATTTTGGAATTATGCAGGAATAGATAAGGGTATGGTATACAGGGTGGGGAGTGCTTTTTTTTTTTCTTTTCTTTTTTTAATATCCCAACTGTTCCAGTAAATCTTCAAGGCTAATGTTAGATCTTGTGTATAATCGGTTCTCCACATACCAATGGGATTTTCGAACTCTTAATGTACACCTTGTTAAAATGTTCATCAAATGACTAAGCTACCACCGAAAGAGCAACAGTCCACCTCTTATTATCCACCTTCATATGAGGATCTCTTTAGTGCTTGTTTTTTAGATTATATTATTTTTTGGTAATCTAGCTGTCCTAATGGATCATAACAGTACGGTATCTCGCTCACTCACCGAATTAATGATGGATCTTATGCAAAGCTACCTCGTCGTATAAAAGGGTAAATCTATAAACGGTGGCCCCAAAAGAATAAAAATTTCATGAAATATTTGAATCCATGAGACCTACGCCAGTAAAAAAAACTTATCAGATGGTTAAGGTACCACTAAATTATCCCCTTGTAAACTTTTTCCTTTAATGCTGGAAGTTAGGTCGTAAAACTTTTTATAGGTTGTAGGTTTGTAACAAGGGTAGATCATAGTTGGTGCCATTATATATGTTAAAATTTGCATCGTCTCATAATTTTTCCATTCGTGCTTGTACTTGATCTAATTATAGTCATATGAGAGAGAAACTGATGACATGGTTAGTATACATCAACAATCACATCATCAAGTCTAATTTTTAAGTTTGTATAGTATTACTCTAGTTATATATAATATATATTTTTTATTGTAGATAAATTATGTATAATTGTGTATTCAAAAATTAGTGTTGTGTATACTAATCGAATATGTAAAACAAGACATTTTCGATGAAATGATAATTAATTATCATGCAATAATTTTAAAATATAAAAAATGATTGGTGCCTGTTGTGAATGACTGAACTTATTGTATTATTTTAGTTTTTTTTTTATCTATATAATAAAGTACAATACAATTCAAATCTCAAAAGATAAACAAAATGACTTTTGCTTTTCGCGGTTGAGATCTCTTTAAATTTTATTTTAAAATTAATCTGACGGCTAATATTAACACCTCAAATTTAATAGGGAAATATACCCCTAAAGGTGTGTTTAGACGACTTTTTAAAAATACTTTTAGAACTTATAACTTCTCAGAGCAACTCTAAGAGCATCTCCAAGAGGCTCAATAAATCCCTCCCCTTAGCTATTTTAGATAGCTTTACCCTTAAATTCCACTCTAACAGGCTAGCTATTTGGCTATCTATTTCCCATAGCCCTGATTTCAGTCACTACATCAAGCTAGCCGCTTGCCCTCGCCAGACTCTCTGTCTCCCGCCTCTCTTCGTCTCTCTGCCTCCCTCGCCTCTCTGCGTCTCTCTGCCTCCCTCACCTCTGTGTCTCTCTGCCTCCCTCGACTCTCAAAATCTGAAGGCAGTGACTAATTCTCAAAATCTCAAGCAGCGACTGAGACTCCACCACCGACTGAGGCTCCACCACCGACTGAGGCAGCGACTGAGACTCCACCCACCGACTATGAGGCAGCGACTGAGGCTCCACCCACTGACTGTGAGGCTCTCAAAATCTGAAGGCTCAACCGACTGAGGCTCCACCACCGATTGAGGCAGCGACTGAGGCTCCACCACCGAAAGCCAGCTACTCTGTATGTTCCGTCAAACACATACCTATTTATAAGATTATGATTTATTCGTATTCCCTATGGATTAGGATAATGGTTGTCATGAATTCCAAAATTGGGGTTTTGATAGAGTAATTTCCTTTTTTATAATTAAAACTTCGATGCATGTTTTTTTGCCTTGAATTCAGATAGAAATTTGAGAAGTCAGAGGAGTTGGAATAGAATTCCAGTCCCTTCAGTTAAGGACAAATCTTTTCACGTTTAGAGTCTATTTGGGTTGATTTTGTTGTTATAGTAAGAGTGTTTTGGGTTGATGTGGATTTTGTTGTTCTAATTTGGTGAATTTCTTGAATCTCTACCGTTAAATTATTTCATGTGTATTTTTCAGCTTGTAATATGTGAATTTGAGATATTGGAATTGTGGGTTCATAGCATATGGCATATGCTTTCAGAATCTGGGAAAGGAAAGCTACCCAATCCCTCAAAAGAAAAAAAAAAATTGTAGTAAGGATAGATGAAGAATCAAGCTAGTTTCGGTTCAACCTTAAACAGTGACCCTTGTGTTTAAAATGAACTGTATCATGGGCTAGTCTTTTCTTTGACAAGGCAATGTCTGATATGCAAAGCTATTTTTCCGGTAGAACTCTTATCAATAAGCTTTAAATTATATGCATTGGCTTTATGAATGAGTGTTGCACATGGATTGCTGGCTTGACCATGCCAACTTATTCAATAATTGGGATCACTAGCTCTATTTTATTTGTATGGATCTTTTGCATATACCCCAGTGTGGCTTATCAAAATCTGATTTGCTTCTGCCTCATATTTGCAAAGCACAAACTGTCCATCTCATGGATCCATTCCAACATGGTGCATACTTCACCAATTTTGAAATTTTGAATTTCGTGACCGTTGTAAATATAACCGTTATTAATAAAAATAAAAAATTTAAAATTTTGATGACGTGGCGTAACACGTCAGCATGTGATGTCATCAATATGGTGATGACATGACATATTACATAGTATTTTAGATTTTAGATTTTATTATTGAAAGTTAGTTAATTTAGTTGAAGTGGATAGCTAAAATAGATAGCGTTGTTGGAATGACTTTGAAAAAGTGGTTAGCTAAAGTAGATAATACAATATTTTAATATATTTTGAGTAGCTATTTTAGATAGCCTTCTTGGAGATGCTCTAAGGAGACTATGTAAACTAGCTAGCAAAAATATATTTTTTTATTCCATTATCTACTTTAGCTACCCACTTTTTCAAATTCACTCCAACCACACTATCTATTTTAGTTAACCACTTCAACTAACTTTAATTAACTATTAATTATTAAAATCTAAAATACTATGTAGTATGCCATGTCATCACTATATTGATGACAACACATGCTGACGTGTTACGCCACGTCAACAAAATTTTTAAAATTTTAATTTTTATTAATAACGGTCACGAAATTCAAAATTTTAAAATTTGAATTTTTCAACGGTCATATTACAACGGTCATATTTACAACGGTCATATTTTTGGATATGTATAAATAGTATATTCCATCTCTTATTGTCATACACCTCAAATCTATTTACTAGCATTGCACCCTTCTTTGTGTTTATGTTATAGCTCGCCATCCAGCAATGAAGATGATTCTTGACGATTCTGACTCCGATGATGAATTGGAGATGGTAACAATTTGTGCTATCAAGATGAACAAACTCAATAGTGAGAAAAGCTCTGGTGTACGTCGTGGTTCCATTTAAGGTCATTCAGTTATTTTTCGCAATCGAGTTCAAGGGCACGAGAGACTGTATCGTGATTATTTTGCTGAATCGCCTATTTATCCCCCAAATTTATTTCAAAGAAGCTTTTGAATGAATTGAGCCATTTTCCTTCGTATTCTATCAATGATTGAAGAATATGATCCATATTTTGTCAAAAAAAAAAGATGCTGCTGGAATTATTGGCTTGTCTTCCCTTCAAAAGATGACAGCCGTCATAAGGATGCTTACTTATGGAGTTGCAGCTGATACTGTTGATGATTATGTGAGGATTGACGAAAGTACCGCAATAAAAAGTTTGAAAAGATTTGTAAGGGCGATAGTAGCAATTTTTTCCGATGAATACCTCAGGTCACCAAACAACGATGACATTACTAGATTATTAGCAATGGGTACCAAGCGTGAGTTTCCTGGGATGTTGGGTAGCATTGATTGTATGCATTGGAAATGGATGAATTGTCCAACAACATGGAAATGTATGTATTCTGGTCATGTCCATGAACCAACAATTATTTTGGAGGCGGTGGCTTCATATGATCTCTGGATTTGGCATGCCTTTTTTGGGTTACTTGGATCTCATAATGATATCAACGTACTAGAACACTCTTCTGTTTTTGCTCTCCTTTCAGAAAGGCGGGCTCCTCCAATCAATTTCTCAGTCAACGGAAACGATTATACAATGGGATATTACCTTGCTGATAGTATATATCCAAAATGGGCAACATTTGTCAAAACAATTCCATCTCCAAGAGGCAATAAGCAAATACATTTTGCAAAATCTCAAGAGTCAGCAAGAAAGGATGTTGAGCGAGCATTTGGAGTGCTCCAAGCACGATTTGCTATAGTACGTGGACCATCACGTTTCTGGACACTTGAAGTGCTTAAGGATATTATGAAGGCATGTATAATATTACATAACATGATTGTCGAGAATAAGTGGAATGCTAATGAGTTGGACTTTAGTTATGATACAATGGATGAGAATCCCACTGCCACAGTCATACCTGATCGGAGTTTAGAACTGCTACAATTTATCAATACTCAACATTGCATTAGAGACAAAGAAAGTCATTCCAAACTCCAAGCTAATCTAGTCGAGCATCAGTGGAATATGCATGGAAACTACTAGGCACTACTTAAGCAAATGTTATTATAGTACTTGTACCATCATTATTACTACTTAAAGTTGTTTGTCTATTAATAAAAAAGAACTACATCTTCTTCCCCAAGATTTACATTTGGCGGCGCTGATAATATTCAGCTTGCAACGGAGGCATGCAACTCGTATCCATCGACATTATTCGATCTTCCTCTTTTAGTTGCTCCATTTGCATTCTCTCTTTCTCTTGCAGTAGACGTTGTTCTTGCAGTGTTCTTGAAGATAATATTTGTCAAACATTTCAAATTTCTTCTCATTCATTACCTTTTTATCTTCCTTCATATCTGCTAACAGATTAACAAGTTCAGAACTTGGTGCATCACCTCCAGCTTCTTTGCTCTTTGATTTTCGTAGTCGCGCTTTCTCAGCTTTCCTTCCAGGTGGCTTGTCTAAGGATCTATAGGACCCACCGTCATCTCCTAAATTTATGGAGTCCACTGTAGAAGGCACGGAGCTGCCAGGAGTAGCATTATGTTTTATTTTTTGCTTCTTTGCTTGAGAATCCTCCATCCATTTTGGTTGATACGTTAACTCATTCCAACAATGTTCAAACTGAAAAGAAGATTTATGAAGTTCCTTGTACAAGTTCTTGGCATCACAAATCTGAAAAATTTTACAACAAAACTTATTATCATGTCATTAAAAGTACACTATTTTGTAAGAAAATATTCATTCATACCTTGTCTTTTTCTGTCAAGCCATCTTGATTCAGTCTTTCTATCTGTGCAAAGCACCCACAAAATTTGTTAGTTGTTAGCTGAATAGCCGACCAACGATTCATCAAAGAATTTTGACTACGACAAGGCATGCCTTAGGTTTGTATTCGTGGAAGAACTCGCAAACCCTTTGCCAATATGTCTTTGATTTTTGCTCATTTCCTTGCACAGCATCCAAACTAATATTAAGTCACGCCGAGATTATCATAATGTCTTCTTCTATTGTAAAATTGCCACCTCAAAGTTTTTTGGTAGTGGATTCTACTTGAAGGGATATTGGTGAAGATTGACCTATAACCTCATCATCTAAATTTGTTCCATCATGCATGAGATTGGTGAAGTACGCATCATGTTGGAATGGATCCATGAGTAATGCCTATAATTTACAAAATAAAACTTCTATGGGCAGTGAGTGAAAATAAAACTTCATGTATTGTCTTGCCTACATCAAGTCTGCCCAAGTAAACATGGAGTAGGTGAGACAGAACCACCGTTTGAAAGACATAATAAAACAACAGAAAAGATGTTCATATAAAACCAGATTATTTTGTTATCATCTGTTTTCAATATTTACTACTCTGTTGGCATAACTTTATAATAATTTAAAATATGAAAGGCATTCCCTTGAGGTCATGTTCTTGAGAAGAAATGAAAATTTCCTGTTTATGCGTATATTCCCCAATTCTACTTATAAGAGTTCTCTGTCAATTCTATGTCAATTCTACTTATATATGTCAATTCCATCCATTACAAATCAGAAGAGTTCTCTGTCAATTCCATCCATAGGAAAATCAACATGTTCTAACTGTTATTAACATCATATGACATATTCTTGGCATCACAGAGGTTCACAGAGGTTACATGTATTGGTGAACCATTACAAATCAGAAGCAAAATCAGGCCTCACATTGACACCAAAATCAGCCCTCACATTCGCCAATCTATCAACCAAATAATATAAGAAATCATCAAATACTCTCACCCAAAACCCACATAAGCCAAAGCATCAAACCAACACACACCCATCCTCCAACATCACAACCAGAAGGAAAAAAAAAAAGAAATTAATGAAGAGACAAGAGAGAAACCAATTACAGATTGAAGGCATATATACCTTGCGGATTGAAGTTTGAATCAGTCCACCGAAAACCAGTCCACCGAAAACTGAAATCAAAATCTAAAGAGGGATGAAGAGTATGGAGTCCACTGAAAACCGAAAGCCTTCTTCTGCGATGTGCTGTTGGCGCAAAAATCAGAGTAGCTAACTTCTTTGCCCTAGCCAGGAGTAGCTAGCCAAATGGTGGTAATGGGAAATAGCTAGTGTGATAGCTAGTCCATTGGAGCCAATATTTAAGGATTGACTATGTAAAATAGCTAAAAAAAGTGTTTTATGGAGTCCATTGGAGTTGCTCTCATAAGTACTTTAAAAAAAAAATTAGTGTTTGAAACTGTCTCACCACCGCCGCAACTACCACCACCACCATCACCATCACCACCACCCCCACGCCCACCACCATCATCAGTACCACCACCGCCACCGCCGCCGCTGCCGCCATCCCACCACCACCTTTCTCACAACAATCGCCCCCACCATCCCACCACCACCTTTGCCACACCAATCGCCGCCACCGCCATCACCCCACCACCACTACCACCACCACCATTGTCGTCGTCACCCCACCCCCACCACTAGCCACCACCAGCACCACCACCGTTATCGCCACCCACCATCGATTGAAACCACCGTCATCTACTGCCACCACCTACCATCATCGTCACCGTCATCTCATTCTTATACTTATTACCATTACTATCATCATCCCACTACCACCGTCAGCACCCACCACCCCCATTATTGCCCACCATCACCCACCGCTACCCACTACCACAACCCATAACCACCCGTTGTGTCCCACCATCGCCGTCAACCACTATTACCCACCCCTACTACACCAACCATCATCACCAGTCATCGTCCACCACTGTCGCCAAACACTATCACCCACCCCCACCACACCTATCACCATCACCACCACTGTCATTCGCTACCACCTATCACACTGTCGTTTAGAAGCACTCATCATCGTCCACCAACACTATCGTCACCGCCCACCATCTCCACTACCAACCACTATCACCATCGCCCACCACCACCTACATCCACTACCATCGCCATCACCCATGGCTACCACTACCACCATCGTCAACCAAAATCAACCACCACCATCACCACAATCGTTATCAACCACCACAACCATCACAGTCTCCCATCACCACCACCATCACCATCTCCCACCACCACCACTACCAACGATTATCCCTACTACAATCGGTGTTTAAATTCTTTTATCTCTCCTCTATGTTTGTGATTTAATTTTAGGACTGAATATAAATATGTTTATTGTTGACCATTTTTTTTTATTACTTTGTACCTTCAGGCACAGGTAATAGTTAGTGCTTTTATATAGTATGAATTCTCATTTTTATCTCTTTTTTGGTGAATGAATTTTTAAGTATCAATTTTGTGAATAAATATTAATATATATATATATATATATATATATATATATTTTTTTTTTTTTGGTGAAAGTTTATTTGTTAAAGTGTCCAATCAAAAATAATTTTTTGACCCTACCTGCCATAAAAAGTAGGGTAAATCTCGTAAATACATCATGAACTATGACTTTGATTTAAAATTGTCCCCTCAACTTTCAATTATCGTGATGCCAAAAAAAAAAAGTTTCAATTATTCTAATTTATCTCTTGAATTATATAATTTATTTCAATCGATCTTTCCTATTAAGATTAACCGTTAAATGGAATAAATTAAGTTTAGATTAACTGTTAATTTATTTCAATCAACAACTATGTTAGTGAAAGTTTATTAGAATCTCTCTCATTTAACAGTTCATTATAACGAAATGGGTTGATTGAAATAAATTACATAGTTCAAAGGATAAATTGAAATAATTAAAAATTCAGAGATAATTTAAAACTTTCACTAAATAGTAAACTTATATTCAATAATTTCTTGCTTATTTTATGTCAACTTGACGGGTCACATAAAAAATTATTCTTCTAATTAAGTTGAACATTGTTGAACGTATACTCATGAACTATATTTTATGGTAATTTAATCCCTGAATTATAATATTTGTGTCAATATGATTCTTTCGTCTAAATTTGTATTGAAGTTTAACATAGTTTCTCACGTACCTAGCATAGTGACCCTTAAACTATATCCTAATTTCTGACTCACGTAATGCACACTTGAGAAATTCTATCCAAGTTAACCGTGAATTTGAACGGATGGACCACATTAACACAAATATGATAGTTTAAGGGTTAAATTCATACAAATTATAGTCTAAGAGCTTGATTGACATATATATATATATATATATATATATCAATTCTAGAAATCTTTTATAAGTTTGAACTTATCTAGGGCACCCATCCTTTGTTTATCCAAAAGTCTGTAAGCCTCTTTTTATTCCGTTGTAAGTCCCTGTGTGTGGCAATTAGGAATTGTAGGCAAAAAAGTGAGGAAAAATGTTAGGGGGTATGATCCTAGTGGTTTTACTGCATCTGCAGTTTTAACTTATAAATAATTTCGAAAATTGAAACAATTTGTAATATCAAAATGAATAGATTTTTCAGATCTAATTCCACAGTTAGCTCTAGATCTTCATCTAGCAATATACCTAATATTGTTAATGAAGAGGAATATGAATGTGAAATTACACAACCTAGTTGGACAGGTTGGAATATTCCCAAAGTACCACATAAAGAAATTTACAAAACTAGTTGGATGCCTAATGCATTCAAGGAAGAGTTTAAAATAAAAACTATAGAACAAATTCACCCTCTTAAAAAGATTGGTGAATCTCATCAACTTTTAAAGAAAGAAACTTTGGAAAAATACAAATCTGAAGGATTTAATTTTATTCATTTAGGTTTGGTTCAAGTAGCTATTAAACCTTTAATAACTGCTGGGAAAAATTCTACTATTCTGTTAACACTTTGTGATGGCAGGTTCAGAACTTTTCAACCAAGCCTACTGGGCATGATGCAAGCAGGTTTGCATAACGGTCCAGTTTATTTTAATTGTTATCCTGATTTTACTCTCAGCCTTAGAGATAAAAAAACTGTTAAAGCCCTCACCTTAGGAATTAATCTTACAGGTGATATAACTGATCTTGAAAATGATATTGATTCTATTGTTCTTATTTATAGAATTTATTACAAATGTATTAAAACCAATTTGAATGTGAATGCTTTACAAAGAAGTCCAAAAGATATAACTCTTTTAATGGAACCTAGTACTTCTGATGCTAATATTCAGGTCCCTAAAAGACTTCACTGGAAAGATGTCACACTACCAACAAAATGGTTAATTCAAAATCCTAACTATAAACCTGAGTCTGAAGAAACCGAGTCTGACTTAGAAACAGTTAGGCAATTCAATGGTGGAAGTGTTGAAATTTCCTTTAACAATGTTAGATCACAATCTGGCAGAATTTCTGGAACACATTATAATAAACCTCTTATAATAAATGAAGGAAGAAGATCTGAATCTTATTCCAGTATCTCCAAATGAGATAAAGAAATCGATAATGAGTTGAACAGAAGATTAGAAAATCTGAATATGAAAATGAAAGGAGTAGATAATGAATCCTCTCCTCATCTCAGTAAACCTTTATATACTCATTACAAGTCTACCCCTATAAGTACATCTTACTCTAAGTTTAAAGAAGAAGAAGAAAAAGGAAAAGAAGATGATTTTACTCCATCTCCTACTGCTTCTGTAACTCCTTCTGACTTTCAAAGTCACAAACCTAATTTAGATCACCAATTATATGTTATAACCAATAAACCTAATACTTTATTTTTTCCTGATATGGCCAAATTGTTAAAAAATATGAAAGATAACAAAATTAGAAATAGAGAATTTTCTAAATCTTTTGACCCTAAACAACAGCAAAAAATAAAAGTTCAATGGGTTAAATTAATGCATAAATTAGAATCTGAAATAGATTTTTTTGAATATTTTGATTCTTGCCACAAAGATATAAAAGTAATTACAAAGCACAAATGGAAGACAACAGATTCTGGCACAGTATCTACTAGTCATCCTCCAACACAAACCTTTACTTTTAATATTGCTAATAAAGAAGTTATTGCTACACCTTTCAAGATTCCCTCTGATGAATCTGATAAGCAAACTACTGATCAAGCTATGCTTGTAAAATTTGAAAAGAAAGTTGTTGAACAGAATAATTTTACCAACCAAAGCCTAATTACTATAGGAAAACAGTTGGATAAAATTGAAACCAAAATTGAAAAAATTGAAACTTCTTCCAGTAAGAAAATAGAAAAACCTCTAATTCACTTACCCGAAGATAGAACAAATTTAGGAATCTCTGATCAACTCAGAATTGCTAAAATTGACCAGTTGCTTAAAAAGTTAAATCCTCCTCAAGAAGAAGTACAAACTGCAACTTCCAGAATAACTGTAATTAACAAAGATTCAGACTCTGAAACTGAAACTTCCATATCTTCCTCTGATGAAGATATTAAAATCTTGGAAACACAATTCACAGATAATTTAGCTATATCTGACCCTATTTCCAAAATTAACAAATTAGTTATTCCTACTAGTTCTACAAAAAACTGGTATTCTAAACCTACCCCTCCTGATATACAATTTGAAGAAAAGAATATTTCAAACCAATTTTCTGTTCAGTCAAATAAACTTTATGAATGGAATATTGATGGTTTAAGTGAACAAGAAATTTTGAATAAAATTCATCATATGTCCATGGTTATTAATAGTTATGTAAAAAATCTTGAAGAAAGAGAACCCCAAATTATAGACTTAGTCACCTCTGGATTTACAGGTGTTCTAAGAAATTGGTGGGATAATTACCTCACAAATGAATCTCGAGATAACATAAGACATGTTGTTGTCCTTGATGACGATGATATTCCAATATTTGATGAAAGAATTGGTCAAGCCAAACCAGATGGCTTAAATACTTTAATTTTTACCATTGTAAAACACTTTGTTGGTACACCAAGTAACATTGAAGCTAGAATCCATGACCAGCTTAGTAATCTTAGATGCCCAACCCTAAGTGATTTCAGATGGTATAAAGACGTTTTTATTAATAGAGTCATGCTTAGGCCTGACTGTAATCAATCTTTTTGGAAAGAGAAATTTGTAAATGGTTTACCTAATTTATTTGCCCATAAAATTAGAGAAGCTCTAAGTAAAGAAACTAGAATAATTCAATATGATTCTCTAACATATGGTCAACTTGTCAGTACAATCCAAAAGGAAGGTCTTAGGATGTGTATTGATCTAAAAATTACTAAACAATTACAAAAAGACAAAAAGAAAGCTAAATATGAAATGGGTAATTTCTGTGAACAATATGGTCTCCCTCCAGTAGCACCATCTACTTCCAGAAAACATAGAACTCATAAAAAACATATTTCAAAAAATAAATCTTACTACAAAAAGAATAAGGAAACTCTTTCTAAGCCCAAATTTTATAAATCAAAAAGATCTCATAAGTCCACAGACAAAAAACCTAAAAAATCAGGTAAAATGTCTAAATGGCTTACTGCAAGTAAAAACCCTGATAAATCTGCAACTTGTTATAATTGTGGGAAAAAGGGACACAAGAGTCCTGATTGCCCTATTAAGAAAGAAGTTAAAAAATTAAATTTACAAGACAATGAAACGGAAGAAATTCTAAAAATCTTCAGAATCCATAATCCCCCAACAGAAGATGAATCTGAAAAATTTTCTGATAATTCTGATACCTCTGATCCATCTACAACTAGTGAACCTAATATAAAGATAGGCTGTAAAGACAATTGTAAATGTGACAATATCAGAGTCATTACTAAACAAAATGAAGAAGAACAAATCTTAATTGATTTAATTAGTAAAATTGAAGATCCTGAATTAAAAAATAAATACATAAAAAACCTCAAGAATTTGTTTGTTAACAAAGAAAAAAACAAACATCTTGTCATTAAAAAACCTTTAATAAGTATTAATAAAACAATGGAAAGATTCAGTAAAGAAAAGAAAAAAGAATTAACTTTATCTGATCTTTACAGTGAAATTAATAAAATAAAAATTGAAATAAAAGACTTAAAAGCCCAAGATAAAAATCTTGCTGAAAAATTAAGTTTTTTAACAATGTCTCCTAATAACCTTAATTCCCAAGATGATCAATCTGATAATGAATCTGAAACCTCAACTAAGACATTTTCCCAGCGGATACCAGCAACCTCCGGTGTATTGGAAACTGCAGGTTTAACGAAGCTGCCATCTCATGATGAGTGTCTACCAACTAATAATCAAGTCAATTCAATCAGAGAAATTAAATTACAAAAATGGTATTTTCAAATAAAACTCATAGTCAGTGATGATTTTGTTCTCAATACTGTTGCACTTATTGACACAGGTGCAGATGTTAATTGTATCCAAGAAGGATTAATTCCAACAAAGTTTTATGAAAAAACTATGCACCAACTAAGATCTGCTAATGGCAGTAAAATGAATGTTGAGTATAAATTACCTAAGGCTCATATCTATCAAGACAATGTTTGTTTTAAAACATCTTTTATCCTTGTTAAAGATATGACTGATGAAGTAATTTTAGGATTGCCTTTTATCTATCTATTAACTCCATTCACAATAGATAATGAAGGTTTATCCACTCAACCCTTGAATCAACCAGTAAAATTCAAATTTCTTCTCAAACCTGAGATTACAGAATTAAGGCAACTTAAAGATGAATCTGTCTCTAAGTACCTTAGAAAAATAAATCAAGTAAAATTTTTAAAAGAAGAAATTATTCACCAAAGGATTCAAGAACAATTAAAAAATCCAATTCTTGTTGAAAGAATTAACCAATTCAAAGAAAAAATAGAAAGATAAGTTTGCTCTATGCTTCCTACAGCTTTTTGGCATAGGAAAAAACATACTGTTGAACTTCCCTATATTAAAGGATTTGATGAAAAAAATATTCCCACAAAATCTAGACCTATTCAAATGAATCAAGAAGTTATGGAAATTTGTAAAAAAGAAATTTCTGAACTTTTGAAGAATAACATTATTAGAAAATCTAAATCTCCTTGGTCTTGTCCTGCTTTCTATGTTGTTAAAAATGCCGAATTAGAAAGAGGAACTCCCAGACTTGTTATTAATTATAAACCTCTGAATTCTGTTTTAGAATGGATCAGATACCCTATTCCAAACAAACAAGATTTAATCAAAAGATTAAAAGATGCTATCATATTTTCTAAATTTGACTTAAAATCTGGATTTTGGCAAATACAGGTTGCTGAAAAAGATAGATATAAAACTGCATTTGTCACACCATTTGGACATTATGAATGGAATGTTATTCCTTTTGGTTTAAAAAATGCACCAAGTGAATTTCAAAATATTATGAATGAAATTTTAAAGCATTTAAGTCATTGTTCTATTGTTTACATAGATGACATTCTCATCTTTAGTAAATCCATAGAAGAACATTGGAAACATCTTAATGCATTTACTAAAACTGCTAAGCATAATGGTTTAGTCATTTCTGCTAGCAAAATTAAAATATTCCAAACTGCTGTCAGATTCCTAGGATATGACATTCAGCAATCTACTATCATCCCCATTAGTCGGTCTATCAATTTTGCTGATAAATTCCCTGATGAAATCCTTGACAAAACCCAATTGCAAAGATTCCTCGGATCTCTCAATTATGTTTCAGATTTCTATCAAAATCTTAGACAAATTGTCAAACCCCTTTATGCTAGGCTTAAAGACAATCCTACTCCTTGGACGTCTGAACATACTTCCATTGTTCAGCAGGTCAAAAAATACATTAAGACTCTTCCTTGTTTAGGAATTCCTTCTATCAATTCCTTCAAGATTATCCAAACTGATGCCTCTAACATTGGTTATGGTGGTATTCTGCTTCAGAAAGAAACTCCTAATTCTTCTGAACAAATTGTCCGTTTTCATTCTGGTATTTGGAACGATACTCAAATGAATTATTCTACAATTAAAAAAGAAATTTTATCTATTGTCCTGTGTATCTCAAAATTCCAGGATGATATATTAAATCAAAAATTTTTGATCAGAGTAGACTGTAAGTCTGCAAAAGAAGTTTTACTCAAAGATGTTCAAAACATTGCTAGTAAGCAAATTTTTGCCAGATGACAATCTATTTTAAGTATTTTTGATTTTGATATAGAATATATTAAGGGCAGTAATAACTGCATCCCTGATTTCCTAACAAGAGAATTTTTGCAGGAACCTCATGGCGGACAGAAAGCCCACTAAGCCTACTACTTCCTCCAAAAACCCGGGGGGGAAAGAGAAGGGTAAAACTGTCAATCAAGTTTTTGCTTCTGCTATTGCCACAGTAAAGGAGGAAGATTCACCTTCTTTGGTATATAGAAAAGGTGTTGTTACCCATGCACCAGGCCCCTCTAGTGCCTTGGCCATAACAAACAGATTCACCCCATTAGGTAGACCAGTTGGCCCTCTAAGCCGACCTATTCAGCCTACCATTGTCAATCCACCTACATTCTCCCAAATGGCCCAACAGCCACCTCCATCAACCAGTCTCCTGATTGATCCATTTTCCACTTCTGGACCTGTAACCCAAATTCCTACAGGACCGAGATTTGATTACATTAACAAGAGCCCAATGACTAATATCTTTGCCATTGAACCAGTCCATGCTCATTTGGCTGACCCAAATAATCCAATTAAACTAATCAATGCCTATCTTGGAGAAGGATGGACTTTTGTTCCGGCCCATCCAGCTAAAACCTTTGTCTTCTACCAAGACATTCTATTCTTCACTCAGTCCATTTTTATCAAACCAATTCCTGATAAAAATGACCCATCCAAAGCCATTTACCATTCCCTATTTATCAAGAAACTATGGTCCACCAATGATTGGGGCTCACACCCTTCTTCACTCCGTGACCTCCCTGGACATAGTGTGCGGTTCAATTACTATGACTACATTGAGTCATGGACCAAACTCTTACTCTATCAAGATGAGTCTTTAACTCATTCTTGGTTCATTCAATTCGACAAGAATTTCAGTGACCAGATTCCTTCTTGGTTTGATAGGTGGTGGCATGTTCATGGCCCCATCCCTGGAATCCTTCCCAAGGATCTTCATGATCAATTCACCTACTTCTCATATGCTTTTACTCCTAGTACACAGCAGTCCTCATTCCCCATTCCTATTTTACTAACATTTTTCTGCAGGTACAAAATATCATGGATTTGTAGATGGCAATGGAAAATTATTGATCATCATGTTTGCAGGCAATATTCTGTGAAATGGTGGCCCAAATATCAATATCAATCTATTCTTGATACAATCCAAAGAGACTATCCTGTCAGGGTCCCAGCCCCGCAAGAGGCTCCGATACCATTAATGCCGTTTACTCCGGCAAAGCAAACCATGCCAACTCTCAGAATCTCTACAACAGTGGAGAAATAGCCTGCGACTGAAAGCTCATCCAGGCCCAAGATCAAAAAGTCCACCTCCAAGGACTCAATTCCACAAGCACCGACTCCGGCCCAACTCCTCAAGATGGCCCAAGACTTAATTGAGCAAGCCCAAGCAGCTTCCAATAATTCCAGGTCTTCACCATCTTCAGAAGGATCCGTTACTCCATCCATGGACCCGTTTCAGGATGCCCAGGACCCATATGCCGGTTATGATGACTTGGACCCAGCCGATTTGGCCAGTCCGTGATCCTTATCCTTACCTGTGATGGCTTCAATCACTACTGTCAATAATGACAGAAAAGCTGTCCGTCACATGTAATGCTAAGTTTATCACATGGCTACATACTATTCAGTAGCTTTTTAACTCTGAAATGACTTTTCCCCTCAGTAAAAGTATTTCACCTACCTTTCCCACCGAAAGTTTGATTCTCAGACAAATCATGACCCACAAGTTCAGTTTGTCAACAATTACCCAGAGTAAAAGACTTTTACCTTTCCTTTTCCACCAAAAGCAGAGTTACCTGTCCTTTTACCCTTTCACATTTTCAAAGGGAAATCATTATTCAGATTCCCTTCCTCCCTATTTAAGCAAGGTCTGAAGGAGAAGAAGGGAGAACGTTTTCTTCCATCTTTTTCCCAGTTTAAACACATTCATTACAGATTGTAAAAGCTCCAAGTTATGAGAAGCTCCCAATTTCACACTTGTATCCACTCTGCACTCTTACTCTGACTAGCCCACTTTAGTGCTAGTATTGTAAGTATTGTATTTACTTGTGTGTATTTTGATAAATATTCCATAATTCCATTTGTGTTTTTTTTCATTCCTCTATTCTCTCTGTGTAAGTATTGTATTTACTTGTGTGTATTTTGATAAATATTCCATAATTCCATTTGTGTTTTTTCATTCCTCTATTCTCTCTCTATATATATATATAATATAAAATATGACAGATTTTAATAAATCTATTCGACGGTCTCAAATAGAATCATCCAATGACCACCGACACTCTTTTCAAAATTATTCACATTGAATTTCTCTTTCCAATCCACAATCACGGGGTACTCTTAATAAATAATATAATTTAGTGACCGAACAAATAATTAAACTCTTATTCAAACCAACTGTTCAGGGGTAGGACAGTAATTACATAATAAGATTTCAATGATGCAAACAAGTCAAAAAAGCAATTATGACACGTCAAAAAGCCACTATCAAACGTCAAATAGCCATTGAAAGAGTCAAACCGTGATGTTTTTTAAATGATAAATTTCATTCACATCCCTCTTAATTATGTCTAAATTCAATATTACACCACTTAGAATAGAAATTTGATAAAAAAATTAGGTAGGTATAGCATTACCCTCTTCTATTATAAGAAACATTTGTTTATAGTTTTGTGAGAGAACTATGATGTACGTTATTGTGCAGTTGCTTCTTCTTCTTCTTTTTTTTAATTTAAAACATTGTCACATTAGGATCAAAATTACGTTTAGCACCACAAAATTATCATAATTATCAATATTTGAACTAAAATATTGAACGAAGTAATCCGAATTTTTTATCAGCGGAATCAACAACTTAGTGATAAACACAATAATAATGAACAAGAGTGAAAAAAGATTAGTTGTAGATAAATGCTGAGGTGGAGAAAGGGAGTGGTGTGTCACAATTTTCAAACATGGTCGACTATACTATTATCTTCTTACTAAACTAATCTGCACCCCATTGACCCTAGGCGCACTACGCACCTCTCCCCTCATTCTTTTCAAAACTTTCCAGCTCCTCGAGGTCTGGACCTATGTGCGTTGACTGAGATAATACACCCCTTCTTGTCCTCTCTCTCTCTCTGTCTCTCTCCCTCCCTCCTTGAGAAACTGATAGATTTATACATATATACATCTATACATTTATAAAGCCCCAAAGTTGTTATAATTTCGCCGGAATTCTTTGCCCGCCGTTCACCGCAGAGCTTCTCAGATGATATACGGTAAACCCATCGGGTAAATTATTCAAGGTTGCGTTATTTTGAGTAGAAAGTATTATTCTGCAAACCTGATTTGGGAATTAGGGTTTGAAGAAGACATTAGGGTTTTTTGAGCTGATATATCTGGGTTTGGTTGTATTTCTGGATTAGAAATGGAGGTTTTGAGATATTTATCCGATGACGACGATTGTTATGTGTTCAGATGAAATTAGGGCCTTTTTGAGCTCCATATTTGTCTGGTTATCTGTTTTTTGTTTGTTAATTGGTTAAATTATTGAGATCAGTAGCTGGAGCTGAGCCGGTGTTATTGTGAAAGTTGGGGAAATACTAGGGTTTTTCTCTGTCTTCTTTGGTGCCATGCTCTTTGTTACGATAATTGGTTTTGTATGGAATTTACATATGGAGGTATTTAGATCGGTGGGTGATGGTGATTTTTGATGTAGGTGGGTGTTTTTGTGGATGATCTGTTTATGGTATTCTTGGTTGTTTATGTGGATTCATTATGAAGAGACTGAGGTCCAGTAATGATCTTGACTCATTGGGAGAAAAGGGTGTTTGTAAAGATTTGGGAAGGAGGGAGGAGGATCTAGCTTTGCATCGTTCTTCTCCTCACCGGAGCTTCTATTACAAGCCTGAAAATGGGAGGAAGGGTTTATCTCATTCGTCTTCTCGGTATGACAGGGTAGAAGATGACCGTGAGCTTTCCAGGCCAATAAGAAAGCGGTCGGATTATGATGTGGACAGTTATGAGAGGAGAAAGAGCTATGATCGATATAGGGATGGTAGTGATAGGGGGATTTTGAGCTCTTCACCTCGGAGTGGCCCGAGTGGGTATGGTGCAGATAGGATTCATCGGTCTGAGAGTTTTTCTGCTCCGAGGAGGGAGTTTCCAAAGGGTTTTAGATCGGAAAGGGATCGTTCCCGGCGAGAGGGGAGTGATTCTTCATGGCGGAGGTTTGGTGGCACCAAAGATGTCGAAGAAGGTACAAGAAGTGGTGGTGAGTCAGGTAAAGGAAGTAGAGTTGCATCAGATGATACAGGGAAAGTGAGATCTCCACAGGCATTGAGAGAGGCCAAGTCACCACCTTGGTCGAAGGACTCTGGAAGTGAGCAATCGAAGAGTATTGATGTGAAGAAGAGTGAGGATTTGCCGGTAGAGAGTGGCAATAGTAGTGAAATGGAGGAAGGGGAGCTGGAACCAGAACCAGAACCAGAACCGGAACCGGAACCGGCACCTGAACCAGTTTCTGTACTCAAGCATGTAGCTGAAGATCAAGCTTCAGTTGGGTTGAATTCGAATCAGGAGCTTGAGAGCAAGGATTATGTTGAGGAAAAGTCACCATTTAAAGGAAAGACGGAGCTCAATAAATTGTGTGTTAGTGAGAAGAGAGAAGAAGTTGTGCCATCAGAGGCTGTTACACTTGTGGGGAGGCAGGTTGACAAGTTACCAGATTGCCAGAACTCTCCAGGCCCCGAGACAAGCTGCAACAGAGATGTAATGGAAACCACAACAGATAGTGAAGTTGGCAAGGATGAAGAGTCTGCCAGGGAAAATAGCGGATGTATGGAAAAAGAAACTAATACATTTGCAGAAATGTCACAGCCTTCAGAATATGAACAAAAGAAAGACAATGGTATAGATCTTGAAGTCAAGGTGGAGGATATCGATATGCCTGAAGCAAGTAAAGGATCTGGTGAGGGAAGTGGAGCACCTGGTGGTGTTTCTTCACTGCTGGTAACAGAGGAATTAACCCGAAATTTCAAGGACAAGGGTAAATGTGTGGCTCTTTCACCCACTAATGCCATTGATTCTGCGAATGATGGTTTGAGGATTGAAAGAGAATCGAGAGGCCTCTTTGCTTGCAGGGACAACGATGTGGGAGAACCAAGTACCAGAGGCTTTGAGTTCTTCTTGACCGATTCTGTTAAAAAGCCGGAGAAAGTAAACCAATCAGATCAGAACAAGCTGAAAGATGAAAAGCTGGCACTTGAACCACTTGAACTTTCTCTTAGCTTACCTAACGTTTTATTACCTATTGGTTCCCATAATACCGCCCAAGCTCCTGGTTCCCCCAGTCATACGAGGAGTGTTCAATCCTTTTCAAGCACATTTCTCACGAATTCTGATGGATTTACTGCATCAATGTCCTTTTCAGGTTCTCAACACTTCACCCACAACCCTAGCTGTTCCTTGACACACAATTCGTTTGACAATAATGAACAGTCTGTTCATAGTCGTCCCTTATTCCAGGGAGTGGATTGGCAAGGTCTGTCTTCAAATGGGAACCAAGAACTTCCAATTCATCAAATATTATCGATGAGCGAAAATGGCGTCTATCATCAATCTCAAGCATCTCAAGGTATTTCAAATGGTCAAGCTGCACAAGTACAAAATCTTAGAGATGTAGAAAAGGGAAGCTCTAGAATGCCAATTAGATTGGATCGGCAGTTGAGTATTCATAAACACTTGTCAGGAGCACATTCGGGGCATCAAAATGATGTTCGATCCGCTTCACTTAGTGTTGGGTCTCGTGAAACTGGATCAGAATATGGTAAAAACAAGAAACAGTTAGTTAAGGAGAAGAGTGGCGGTAGTTTATGTAAGAGCAATAATCAAGATGAGAATGAGCGACTGTTGGCAGTTGGAACTGAATTTGTCGAGCCAATAATCAACATGATTGTCTCTGAACCACTACACGTGATGGCCAGGAGATTCAATGAAATGAACGGACAATCTGTTGCATGTTTAAAAGAGTCTGTCTGTGAGATCATTTTGAGTCCAGGTAAGCAGTGGCAACTACGTGCTTTTCAGAAAGCACTGCGAAGCAGGTCAGACATCACCTTGGAGATGCTTCTGAAGGCTCATCGAGCTCAGTTGGAAATCTTGGTTGCTTTGAAAACTGGTCTTCAAGAATATCTTCAGCAAAATTATGATATATCATCTTCTGATTTGGCAGAGATCTTTCTGAACTTAAGATGTAGAAATCTCACTTGTCGGAATCTTTTGCCTGTGGATGAATGTGATTGCAAAGTCTGTGCCCAAAAGAATGGTTTCTGCAGTGCTTGCATGTGTCTTGTATGCTCCAAGTTTGACATGGCATCTAATACATGTAGTTGGGTTGGATGTGACTTCTGTCTACATTGGTGCCATGCAGATTGTGGGTTGCGGGAATCTTATATCAGAAATGGACGTAGCGACACAGGGGATGGAGTAACAACAGAGATGCAGTTTCATTGTGTTGCCTGTGATCATCCTTCTGAGATGTTTGGGTTTGTGAAGGAAGTTTTTCAAAATTTTGCAAAGGAATGGACAAGGGAAACTCTTTCCAAGGAACTTGAATATGTAAGAAAAGTTTTTTGTGCCAGTGAGGATGTGAGAGGGAAACAACTTTACGAGATTGCAATTCAGATGCTGTCAAGATTGGTGAATAAGTCTGACCTTCAAGAAGTTCAAAATCATATTATGGGTTTCCTTATGGGTAAGTACTCAATTTGACGAAGAACTTTACTGATTTGCTAATTAGTTTGGAACAATTGCAGCATTTGGAATTTGAAACTTTAAAAGCTTCATGCCTTTATTTGGTGGTTCATTTGATTTCTGTTGGATATTCTCAATTACTTTTCTGGCTTTGTAATGATCAATATCTTTTATTGATCTACTGCTCTTTTTCAGTTAATGGAAAAATGAAACCTGTGAAGTTGTTAGTCATTTGAGCATTTTTAAGGTTTAAAGCATGATATAATAGTTCTAGGTCTGCTGGGCATGAATACATGGGGAAAACACATATTTAACATAATTTGCCATATATACATACCCACATGGACACCCTACACACGTGCTGCATGGGAACTTGATGGTGATCTGCAGTATATTACGATTGCCTAACTGAATATTCTTTGCATTATTCCTGGTTTGTCGTATTTCCAATCACTTTTTACTTGTTTTACGAGAAAAAAATAGAATAGAAAATCAAGAAGAGTGTGAATTCTTCTTGGTTCCACACTAATAAATTGTTTAATGATATTGGGGCAATTATATCAATGTATCGAAGTCAAAAATTGATAGAATAGAAAATCAAGAAGAGTGAATTCTTCTTGGTTCCACACTAATAAATTGTTTAATGATATTGGGGCAATTATATCAATGTATCGAAGTCAAAAATGTATGTTTTAAATGTCAGGAGCCTGTATACATTGGGAATGAGTCCTTGACCAAATTCAGGCTGGAACTTCAGTTGAAAATATTTCATCGGTCTCTTCTCGATTAGAACCCGTGGTTGTTTGGATTATTCCTACTACTAGGACTCCCCTTTTCGTGATTATGACGGGACTTTGCCACGCAAAGAATGTTTAAAGCAACTGCATTTGAGATGATTGTTTTGTATCTTCCATTAGTTTTGTTTTTTTGCTGATTATCATTATGAATTGCTTTCTCAAAGTCATCATGTTCTTTATTTTATGGATTTTTGGGCTCAATGATCACTGGAACTTGTGGACCATTCTGTATAAGTGGCTTTTAATATTATGCTTGCATTGTGAATTCCAATTGCCACTTTATGCTCATTACGCATCACCAAAGGGTTGAAAGAAGGGCATTGATATACCACTAGTTTTTTATGTTATTGGATTAATAAGGGATGGTGAATTGAAAATGAGTCATCACTACTTATAGGGAATCATTGCATGACTTTTGGGATGGCTATGATAGAATTGTCATTCCATCTAACATATAGCGGCATGTCTATCATCTTAATCTTCAGCTTTCGTGGATCTGCAATCCAGACCAAAATGTTGTTGCTAACATCTCTCCCTGTGATTGCAGGAAGTGATTCCTTAAAGTCTGGCAACACACACCTTGTGTCTGTGAAGAAACAATCCATAAAGAATCTTGGAGAAAGCAGCAATGGTATTGCAGGGTCCAGCCAAGAAGCTGCGTGGGTAAAATCCATGTATGCAGAAAAGTCTCCTCAAGTGGAAAAGGCTGCTAATATACCTACTAAATTTGATCCCACCCAGAATGGTATACACTCACTGAACTCAGATTTACAAAGGAGTGCTCGAAAAGAACCTGTTTTTGATGAATTGGAGAGCGTTGTGAGAATCAAACAGGCAGAGGCCAAAATGTTCCAAGCACGTGCTGATGATGCAAGAAGAGAAGCTGAAGGTTTAAAGCGCATTGCAACTGCTAAAAATGAAAAAATTGAAGAGGAATATATGAGTCGAATCACAAAATTGCGTTTGTCTGAGGCTGAGGAACTGCACAAGCAAAAAATTGAGGAGCTCCAGGCTATAGAAAGAGCTCATCAGGAATACTTGAAGATGAAGACAAGGATGGAAGCAGATATTAAAGACATGATGTTGAAAATGGAAGCTACAAGAAGGAATCTTTCTATGTGATTAATCAGCAGGTTGTTTCTTCAGTACCGTCAGCACCTCTGGTAATCTTACCTTTTGATCCTCGTGCCTATTGTATCTCGTGTTGTAAGAATAGACTCCACTTTGTGTTCTCTTATTTGTAGGTGTATCTTCCAATGTAGTGGCCTTTTTATTTTTGTGCTGCTAACCTTAATCTGTACAGGGACTTCTCCATCTCTTTATTGACAGAAGTTTCCAGTTATAGACATCAGTCTAGACTCAGTTAGGAAGGCCGTAGGTCCAATATGCTTTGGGGGTGATTGTTGGCATCCAGTTTCGTATAGAAACTTCGTAGTGGTCTTTGATGGATAAACAAACTTTTAGTTTTTATTGGGCATAAATTGATATGTAGTTATTTATTATTTGTGAGGAACTCTGATGAATCAGCCTAATGGAGGACTAACATTCAAAAAATTTGCACCAAAATGAGTTTACTATAGTTTTTGCTCTTCTTTTTGGTGGGTTTTTGTGTTTGGGGTGGGAAGAGAGAGAGAGAGAGGGGGGGGGGGGGGGGGGGGGTGATGAGTAAGAAGATATTTTCATTTTGTAATATGTAAAAAGAATTTCTGTGCATTTCTTTGCTTGACTACATTATGTTTAATCAAGCCAACAGAGTTCATAGGAGATGCTGGCGTATAATTGGGAAGAGGAATCTAATTGGTTGCAGGTGAATTTTCCATGGTGATAGCATTTGAAGTTGTGAGTACAATTGATCTGGTACATACAGACAAACTTGCAAATATGATCCTTGGGTACTTGTATGTGCTAATCATATATTAAGGGTCAGGCAGATGTGATTATTGTTTTACCAGATCATGTAAGTTTGAGGCAAATTGTACACTCCCTTAAGGAGTTTATTATTTTACGAAATCATGCAAGGTTTGAGGAAAATGGAAGGAAAAGTGTATGCTTCATCAAAGAGTAATAGGACTAAGTTGAATTTGGCCAGAAAATCCCCACACTGATAATTGAGCTTTTCAGGACCGTTGGCATGAAATCTTTAGTTGGAATAGGCAGCAAGGAGGAGATACTAAGCAATGAGAAGGATGCAAGGGAAGAGGTGGTTCCTCCTATAGTTATGAGAATGCTGAAAGAGAAAGAAGTGTCTTTATTTTCCAGTCACTTCTCTATTGGAAGTACTCTAGATCCCTTTCAATACTTATTTTCTCTATTTTTCTTCTTGGCGGGTTTATACACCCTTAATCATTTGGATTCATGATGTCTTGTGTGAAGAAGAAAAATGGAAACAAAAATATATCGGAGCAGATTTCATTCCGTATTTTTGTACACACCCTCTGTAGATAGGTCTAACTTAAGTGACAATTCTTTCTCGATTTTGAAATTTCACCGACACCCCCTTATTAGAATTTGTCTATTACCAGACCTAATGAGAAAACTTATTTTACCCCCTTGCTTCCAAGTTCTACACTATTTTACATATTAAGTGCCTTTATATATAGACATATACATATGCATACATACCAACGTCCCTTTGGTATTAATGTTTGGATTAAACATATTATTTTCTATGAAAA
The DNA here is from genome assembly GCA_951799425.1 of Ilex aquifolium. Lineage (NCBI taxonomy): Eukaryota > Viridiplantae > Streptophyta > Magnoliopsida > Aquifoliales > Aquifoliaceae > Ilex > Ilex aquifolium. The sequence continues at coordinate 8,226,456 of OX637395.1, forward strand.
ATTGGATTAAACATAATATTAATTTGATGAAATTGAATACTAATTTAGTGTTAATTTAAAAAATAATATTAGTTTGATAAAACAAAATATTAAATTCATAAAATTGAATGTTAATTTGATATAATTGAAAGTTAATTTTGTGTTAAATTGGAGAAATGATATTAATTTAGTAAAATTAAATGTTCAATTCATAAAATTAAAGAAATGATGTAAATTTCATAACTTGAATGTTAAATTGATGCAATCAAATGCAAATATGACAAAATTAAATGTTAATTTGGTGTTAATTTAATAAATTTTTTTTTTTTAATTTGATGAAATTTAATATTAATTCGGTATTAATTTGATAAAATTGAATATCGATTTGATGAGATTGAATGTTAATTTGCTATAATAATTTATAAAATTTAAGATCAATTTCATGTTAATTTGGTATTAATTTGATGGAATTTAATGTTGATTTAATAAAATTGAATGTTAAATTAATAAAATTGAATGTTAAATTAATAAAATTGATAGTTAATTTGATTAAATTGAATATTAATTTGTTAGCAATTTGATGAAGTTTAATGTGATTTTGATAAAATTGAATATTAATTTGATAAAATTAAATATTAATTAGATAAAATTAAATATTAACATGATAGTTTAGTGGTGTGTGTAAATTAGGTAGGAAGGAGGATGTGCTGCTGCAAACAGCAATGGTGTGTGTAAATGGAGGCAGATATGGGATGGAGTGGTCGTGAGGAAGTTGGGGGTAAAATTGACATTTTTGAAGAAAATGATGATGATAACATCACTCTTTTTTTTAATTGTCCGTAATGGTTTGGGTGTATTTGAAGTGAATATATAAACCAGAAAAGAGTGTAGGGAAATTTCGGAATTGGGAGGGAGTGTCGTTGAAATTAAACCTATCTACAAGGGGTGTAGATGAAATTTATCCAATATATTATCTATAAGATTTAAGGTTGTTACTCTGTTATTTTTCCCTGTAAAAATATTGATTTATTATATTATAAATGAATCGAGTTTCATGGTAACAAGTCGATTGATAATTCTTTGGCTTCGTTTGAATGTAAAAAGAGTTCAAAAATTGTTCAAACCGTCAAAGTTGTTTTTCTCTTGATCACAATCCACTCAATTGCCATGAATTATAATGTGATTTCTCGCATTTAAGTGGGTCCATCTTCAATACACGGGAGCTATCCATCATTGAGTAGAATTGACAGAAAAAATGTATCCGAGAAGATTCAAACGAGATTTCATCTATTACTTACAAAAATTACCCCATAATCACTGGGTCACTTCCTCAAATATTATTGGTAAGGCAGGCTAAAGTCCCTTCCTCAGAGAGTACTGAGACTGAATTTTGAATTTGACCAGAGAATTTTATGCTATTGTTGGATTTTGAGGCTTACTATGTACAAGTATTCTTATTCCCTATTTGGACAAACTTGAATGCAGTTCATGGTGCGAAAGACGATTAATGAATAAGATGAAGTCCAGAAACACAATTCAGTTAACTCAATAACAAAAGGTGAGAGATTCTGGTAGCAATGCCAGCAGACTATTTACAGCTTCTCAAGAACGAATTCATCGATGACTGCCAAGAAGCAGTGGAGGAAATTGGAAGTCGGTTTTCCTCTTCACCTTCGTTCTGTTCATTCTTGCAACATGAAATGGATTGCCCCTTTTGATCTAAAACACCTACTACTACTACTTTTCCACCTCTCGTATTCGTTTGCTAAGGATTATTGGCAGAGTGATGCCTAAGTCTATTTTGTGGCTATGGCAATGGATATGGAAAGCTGAGTGAAATATGTTTTGCTTATACAGTTAAGTCTATGCAAACTGTCTGTTAAATCACTGCAGGGTTCATTTCCATTTCTATGAAAATACTAAACTACTCTCGATTAGTTGATGTTTTGCTTAAACAGAGCTGTTATGTATGGTAGCAATCATACAAATAAGGTGTAAATTAGTAATCCTTTTTTTTTAATACAATCACTGCATGCGCAACACTTGCGTCTATGCCTTGATATGAAATGAAGTACAGGAAATGAGTTCTAATTCCCATTTCTCACTAATTTTAGTGATCTAGCCTGAACCAAGAAAAGACCTAATCTTCATCTTCATTGAATTCAGAATCATCAGTGGCTTTATTCGCTCTCAGAATCACTTAGAACATACCTTGCCTTTCCACGGTTCACCCTCTGTGGTCTAGCTCTTGGAGCCACAGCTTCATTCATCTCTTCAGCACTGTCTGAATTAGAAAAGCTGAGCTCCCTTGTTGTTGTTCACTTTCCAGTGCAATCCTTTCCCTAGCTTCTTTACCAATCCTTCCCAACATGGAACCACTTTTCTTGTTGAATGGGACCACTTTTCTCGTCTTCCTCACCTTTTTCTGAGGTGAAATGCCTGAATTCTTCTCTGCAGGCTTCAAGACTTCTGTTATCAGTTTCTGTCCTGTTAACTGAGATTGCTTACTAGCAGGCCCTCTTTTCTTTGTTGCTGCAGTGGGTTTGGCTGCCTCCGCATTCTCTGTCACTTTTCCTCCTCCCTTCTTTTGCTCTTCTGGTGGTGTCACCACTTCTAGTTCAAAATCTTCATCACTGATATCATTGTCGTCCTCATTGTCCGAAATCTCTGAGGGTTGACAAAGGCTTCTTCTGTGCAGCAGCCCTTCTGCTGATTTCTTTCTTCCTGTCCTGCACTTGAGGCACTTCGGTTTCCATGGCTATAGAGGAATAAAATAAAAGTTAAAGAACACAAACAATGACTCCCTTTCCTTCTATAATGTAATATTCCACAATATTCACAAACATCTGAAAAGAAAAGTCCAATTACTATCTTTCAGGATAATTTTTGAAGTTCCTCCAATGGATTCCTAAATTCCAACTTCCAAATTACTCACAATGGAATACAGTTACTGAATTTGATATAATTGGAATACCGTAACAGAGAACACGGATATTAACCGCAAATGGCAGCAGATAAGGCTTTACCGTCTGAGTGATCACGGGAAGAGTGGAGGTTGTAAGCAGCAAGTCGTTCTTTTAGCTCAAGTATTTCATCGTCGTCATCTTCAGGAGCCACCAAAGAAGATTTTCCCTGTTGAGGTAAATTTACAATTGTCAAAGAAAAACTTAATGTGAGAGAAAATGAAATCGATGAAGAAATCTAACAATTAAGACCTTTTTAACAGGAGCTTTCTTTGAACCTGGTTTGCCTTTAGGTTTCACCACCTCAGGAACAATATCTGATGAAGGGAGATAGAGTATCCAAGCTAAAAAACCAGCAATTGACAAAGCACAGAGCAAAAACAAAAACTTGCACTAATAGAACAATATGGGAACCGGACTTGCCTGTTTCCATTACAGATGTAGCTGAAGTTTTTGATGGTTCAGAAATGGATTCTGTATTGCTAGCCTTCTTAGTATTCTTCCGTGGATTTTTTGGTGCTTGTTTTGAAGCTTTAAGACCAGCTTCAGTCATCACCTTGCTTTTCATCGCCTTTCTAGCCACCTCTGCCTGGACATCACTCTTATCTTGCTCCTGAATCATATGCACACAAATTCAGAAAGATACCAGCATGACTCAAAAGCATTAATAAAAGTCAAGCATTGAATTCATACATCAAGCTCTCTTTCAAGAGCATCAAGATCTTTTGTCCACAGAGATTTTGGTGTTGCCTTTTTCAAATCATCAACCTCTTTGTTGAGCTTATCTCTATCAGCACATAGCTCCTGAACCTTCTCAAGTGTCAAGGTCCCAATTGCCATTGACAACAAGTACTCATAATCACTCGCGCGTACACCTTTGCTGGTTACTGTCTCAGAATTCTCCTCAGTTGCCCCAGCAACCACAGCCTCCACAGTTTTGGTTTTTTTGGGGAAAGGAGTGAAACCTTTTTCCTTCAATTCAACAAACAAATCTGCTCTCTTCCTGTTGCTCACAATGATCTTGCCTTCCACAACCCCCAGAATAAACCTAACCTTGTTGTCAAGTTTCAACAGCTCCATTTCGAGATTGTCCAGCTGAACTTTCTGCATATTGTGAAAATACAGTTGGTGGCCATGTCTTACAATGAAATAATCAAGGAATCAGAACATTTGCAATCTAATGTTTCTGTTTGACCAACTTGCCTTTCTTTTCTCATAAACTCCAGCCTTATATGAAAGAATTCCTCGAGAACTGCCAAAAAGGAATTAATGGAAATTATAGCAAAATTATCATAAATCATGGACGAATATGAAAATTTTTCAAAATCAGCACATACTTTGTTCAGGCGTGTCAAATTTCTTTATTACACCTTCTGAGTCGAAGAGGTGCATATTACTTGTGCTGATAGTAGTGGTTGGCTTGAATTTCTTCAGCAACCCCTCTTGCTTGGCCAAGATCAAGTTCTCCTCGGACAATATAACTTCGAAATGTACAGTAGTGTCATCATTATGCTCCCTATAGTCCTGCAAAAATGTATACTCAGCTATGAGAACTTGAATTCTTCAATATATCAAGATAATATTGACATCAATTATGAAGAAACTAAATTACCGATGGAAAATTATGAAGATATCCAATTTACCTTGATAAATGGATCCTTTATCTTATCATTCCCGGTCATGATTGATTCCAGAAATTCCTTGTAATCTTGAGTCCACTTGCGGATTGGCAGCTCTGTAATCCTGAGTGTAGTTTCATTGACTTCCTCTATAACTCCACTGATAGTGTAACTAACCCCGGCTTCTTTTGCTGATGTTTTCTCAATGTGTCCTCTGAATCCTTTGTACCATGGATCCATAGGCTCCATTGGCTCATCATTTAACAAACGCCTCACATTAGCAACTATTTCCCTTGGGTTATAATTTGGGATGTATGAACTCCATCCTGTCCCTATTCCTTCACTTCCATTGACTAGGACCGTTGGTATAATTGGCATATACCTGATACAGTAAATGAATCAGCGTTACTGTCAGAATTGTTTTCGAGATTTACCTGATTATGCTGCGTAAGTAGTAAATCTTACCAAGTAGGTTCAATAGATTGCCCGTCCTCATTCAGGTAGTCAAGAAGGATGTCATCGTCCTTGGGAAACAGGAATCGGGTGATAGGTGAGAGCCGAGTGTATACGTACCTAGCACTTGCGTGATCTTTGCCTCCCTGAATAAAAGTTTCATACATTTCATGACAAACTATGAAAGTGCAAGTATAATGAATGAAGAAAAATGTAATGTTTTATTCCTCACACCTGGTGACGGGTGCCAAATTGACCATTTAGTTGAAGAAGGTTTATGTTGTTGCTGCCAACAAAATCTTGAGCCATGCCAATAATGGTACTGGCAAGACTCTGCTCACCATGATGGTAAGCCGAGTGCTCAGACACATAACCGGAGAACTAGGCAACTTTTGCTTCTTTCACAAAGTTCCTCTTGAAAGAACAGAAAAGAATTTTTCTTTGACCTGGTTTCAGTCCATCAACCATTGACGGAATTGACCTTTGAAGATCTGCCATTGAAAACAGTATAAGCTCCTTGCTGACAAAGTCACTGTACTTAATTAGCTTCTCCTTCTGATCAAGGTAAGTACCAGGCTGAAAAACATGAGGAAAGAATTGTTAGATATGTTACCTTCTTCAACTTAAAAACTCTGAAAAAAATTGCACAAATGTCAACCTCAAACTTTCTAAGCCAACTCTTCCTTGCTTCAATCTTCTTCTTACTAAAGGCAAGCTCAATTGCATCACCATCTTGCTCATCAACCCACACAAAATCTTTTTTGTGCTTTCCAAGATCATTGAAGTATTCCTTTCCTTCTTTTGACGTGCTTGTTCCCTGTTGGAGTTATTTCCTAGTTTGGAGTTATTTCCTAGTTTGTTAGGGTTTTCCTTATTTTACCTAGTTTGGAGTTATTTCCTAGTTTGTTAGGGTTTTCCTTATTTTACCCTTATTGTACTTGTATTTTTGACTATATATACGGGGGCTCTACAATTGGTTTGTATCCCTTTCTTTCTTCTAAATATTTCAAGTTGGTATCAGAGCATGGTTTCGATCCAAAATATATTGTAGCACCACAGTTATTTAGTTAGAGAAAGAATATATTCTTGGATTAGGGGTGCTGATTTTTTGAGGTTCTAAGGGCTGTGAACAGTACCGAAGTTACTGTTCACGCGCTGTGAACAGTGCCGAAATTACTGTTCACACGCTGTGAACAGTGCCGAAGTTACTGTTCACACGCTGTGAACAGTGCCGAATTTGACTGTTATGGGTATTTGATTTGCAAAGTTGTTGAGTTGATTTGTAACGAACTTTGGATTGTTTGGCGTTGGCTGTCTCCTCTCTTCTACTAGTGTTTCTCGTTGTTTGGTCTTCCTCGCTGAACTAGTCGTTGCAAGGTAAGAAATCTTAATTACTAGGGTTTGTTGATTTTGGCTACTGCTGGTTGAGGCTATTAGTTTGACTTTTCTTCTTCTCTTTGTCTGATTTGGGCTTCTCTCTGTTGGGCTATTAGTTTCTCTTTGTTGGACAACCCCAATCCTTTGGGTTTGTTGATTTTGTCTACTTTTAGTTTGGCTATTCTTTTGTTAATTTGGGCCGTTGTTGGTTTTGTGCATTGAGGATTCGCCACGTTGCTGGTTTGTTTAATCTGTTTGTTGAGTCGGTGATGCTGTTTGCTGGACTGGTCTGATTGTAAGGTAGTCGGTGATGGATCACTGCCCAGCCCACTCATCAGCCTGCTGTCGGGTCGCGTTTTTTGTTGAGTGGGCTTCGTTCTTCGCACTCTTCGTTGATCTGCTTTTGATGCAGTAGATCACTTTTATATTTTCTGAATTTCTGGGCACCGTGACTTGATTATTTGGGCACCGTGACTGGATTTCTTCGTTGATCTGTTTTTGATGCAGTAGATCATTTATTTATATTTCTTGGATTTCTGGGCACCGTGACCTGATTATTTGGGAGCTTTCTGGACCTTCTTTATTTGTCGCTATTGGTCGACTGGAGGTATATTGTTCTCCCTTATTTTATCTCTCTATTTATTTTAGAGATTTCTTCGTTGATCTGCTCTTGATGCAGTAGATCATTTATTTATATTTCTTGGATTTCTGGGCACAGTGACCTGATTATTTGAGAGTTTTTTTGGACCTTCTTTATTTGTCGCTATTGGTTGACTAGAGGTATATTGTTCTCCCTTATTTTATCTCTCTATTTATTTTAGAGTTGTTTTTCTGTCACGGGTGCCCTAGTATTATTGTTGCTATGACCACTACTGAGGGATTTGAGACTCCTACTGTTGACACCTCTACCGTTGAGACCTCTATTGGTACTTTCACCTTTATGTTTGACCAGTATACAGTACCTACTGGCACAGTTGCATTACCAGCACTGCTGGACATGATCTCTCAGAAAGTTATGGCACAGTTGTTGAATGGCCGTAACTTCGCTGAGTGGTCTCGCTCATTCCAGCTTTTCTTAGGCCGTGTAGGGAAGCTTGGTTGGCTGACGGGATCTCACCCAAAGCCAGCTGATGACGACCCTGGATATTCTGTGTGGTTCTCTGAGAACTGCGCCATCTGACGGGATCTCACCCAAAACCAGCTGATGACGACCCTGGATATTCTGCGTGGTTCTCTGAGAACTGCGCCATTCTTGGATGGTTATTTGGCTCGATGGAGCCATCTGTTTGCAGGATTCACCAGTTTCATAGCTCTGTTCCGAAGCTGTGGAACACATTATACCGTCTCCTCGCGGCCGTACTGCTGCTATTGCTGAGATACCACCACCTACTACCGCTGTTCCTGTTGCTGCTCCTACTGTTCCTCCTTGGCAGAGTGATATGGATGCTATCACATCCCGATTGGATATACTTATGTCCACTCTGACTTCTCAGGGTCCGACTTCTGCTACTGCCACCACTACAGGACCTGAGTACTAGGAGGATTATTATCAGGGGACATGAGAGAGATGGATTTGTCTTTATCTGTTTCTAGCTTGCATGCTAGTATTTTACCTAGTTTCTTCGAGATAAGGTTAGCAGTAGTATTGTCACTCCATCGTTTGTGGGGATCAGTGATCAGGTTGCAGATGTTTTTACCAAACCTGTCACTCTATCAATTCTTCGGAACTCCGTTGTCAAGCTTGGCTTAATTGACATTTTTGCGCCTAGCTTGAGGGGGAGTGTTGGAGTTATTTCCTAGTTTGTTAGAGTTTTCCTTATTTTACCTAGTTTGGAGTTATTTCCTAGTTTGTTAGGGTTTTCCTTATTTTACCCTTATTGTACCTGTATTTTTGACTATATATACGGGGACTTTACAATTGGTTTGTATCCCTTTCCTTCTTCTAAATATTTCAAGTTTCCCAACCCCTGCCAGGCAGCAAAATGATTATAACAGTCAAGTCTGATGTACCCCAACTACTCTAATTGGTTCACAGCACATAATTTGATTAAACAAACCTTAGAGTATTTAATAGACCAACCATTTGCATTGCCCCCTAGGCTTTCCTTCCACGATTCATACTCAGGCATGGAATAGAAGGATAATATGTTTCCATTTCTGTGAGTAGCCTGTACAACCATCAATCGAAAATTTTAAAATTTGCTCGACAGATTTCTTCCAATAAGATTACCATTCACCAAGGCTGGACTAAATTTTGAAATAATCCAAACCTTCACGATTGGCGTAATGAACACCACTAAGAAAGATGGCACTTTCAGCAATGATGGCCAGAAAGAATGAATGAAATTAATCAATAATCCTTTGATGTGAGAGCCATCGTGATCCTGCACAGGTTATAAGACCTTTGTCAAAAACTTCTTCTGCCTACCAAGTAATTAGTAAGAAACACAAATCTATCCAAGGTTGGAAGAAAATGAAAGCAAATAACCTGATCAGTCATTATCATCAAGTGACCATATCTCAATGACTTGACACTGTCATACTCTTTTCCATGCTGGAGTCCAAGAATCTGTTTGATGTTTTGAATTTCTGCGTTCTCCATGATCTGTTTATGGTTTGCTTCCCGGACATTCAGCAATTTACCTCTCAAAGGAAATACACCATAATAGTTTTGACCCACGACAGAAATTCCAGCCATCTGCATAAATTTAACTTAGTTTTCATCCAAATACAGACCCCACAGGTAACCAGTTGAGTGAAAAGCATTGATGACATACCGCAAGAGCCTTGGCTGAATCTCCTTCTGTCAGGATCAAAGTACATTTATCAGAATTTTTCCCTCCAGCATCATTTGCATCTTCTAGCTTAGTAATTCCAGTGATCCTCTGCCTCTTTGTTCCATCAGTTTTCTTAAGGTCCTTGCTCTGCTTAAAGTCTGCCCATGAGAGTAGATTTTCCACCACACCAGACTTGGCCACTGCAACAATAATTAACCAACAATAATCACTTTTTGACCTCATACAAGGCATAAATTAATGCGTTCTTGGATAAATAATAAGCTGATAACAGCAAGAATGTAACCTTTTTTCAGAAATTCTTGCGAGAGTTCACATTTAGAACCGAAACTGCTCTGACGAAGTGTCGAAGTCTCCTTGGTTTGAGAATCAAAAGCTGGGTTGTCAATAAGAGCATTGACAAATACCCATAAATAGTTCTTCATTGTATGGGCTTTAAGGTTGGCATTTTTGTTCTTCTTATTTACGATAGTCATAACATGATTCGTTATCTGATTAATAACGTAATCAACATGAGTCCCGCCCTTGATTGTTGCAATTCCATTTACAAAGCTAACCTGGAAAAACCAATAACCAATTGTAATAAAACATGCAGATTTTAGAACTAGATAATATTCGGCTAGTCCTTATTTGCTCCACAAATATTGAGATTCAGTTTTGATTCCAGTACCTGTTGAAACTGTCCTTCACTTAGACTAACGCAGATCTCCCATCTGTCATTAACTTTTTCCACAATCCTATACATTATTGATTCTGATTAGCATCCCTTATTAAAGCTAAAATAAAAATGAAGCATCAATAAAAAAATTCATAGGGGGAACCTTGGGAGGGAATCTGGTCTGTTCTTGGAGGCAGATTGTAAATAAAGATTGACATAGTCAAGGAAAGATTTCACAGGAACACGTTGGCCGTTTAATTCAACCTTCACTGTCTTTCCAAGGCACCCTGCTAAGTCAATCACCCGCTTTTTCATCAAGGCGACAACATCATCTTCTAGATGAGTCATGTTGAATTTCGCCAAGTCAGGCCTAAATGAAACCTTTGTCCAGTTCTCACCATCTTTGTGTTACCATATACAATTTTAGGAATTTATATAATTTAGGACTCTATCAATATTAGCTGTAAAAGTTATCTTACCATGTATAGATGCTGAATATTAGGAATCTGCCGTGTGGAGAATATATTTTCTGTGTATCAATGGAACGGATATATAATGAAAGTGGAGAACTCATAGAGCAAGGTTTTTTCAAAGAATTTCTCCGTTTTCTTTAGTTTGACATGGTATCAGAGCAAGGTTCGAAATTCTAGACTGTTTTTGAATTTTTCTGGGGTTGGTTCTTGTGTTGATTTCGGCGTTACTGTTGGTCTTTTCTAGTTTCTGTGTTTCTGTCGTCGCCTTCCGTGATTGTTTTTTGGTTCTGTTTTTCTAGGTTGTGGGCATTCGGCGTCATCTAGGTCTTGGTTACGGCGTGATTTGGGTCTTAGATTTCGGCGTCATCTGGGTTGTGGGCATTCGGCATCTGTGGCTTTCAGTGTCTGTGGTTTTCGGTGTCATAGGCGTCATTTGGGCAAGGCGAACTTTCAGTGTTCTGTGTTTTTTCTTGGGTTGCTTCTGGTTTTCGGCGAGTATTTTCTGTTACATCATGTCGTATGAAAAGTTAGACTTGTTCCCTATTCGTTTTACTGGTAAAAATTATTAGACTTGGGAGTTTCAATTTCAATTATTTGTCAAAGGGAAAGAATTGTGGGGTCATATTGATGGGAGTGATCCCGCACCAAAAGCTGTCGAGGCTTTGTCTAAATGGGAAATCATGGATGCTCGGGTTATGACCAGGATTCTTAGTTCAGTAGAGCCTCACCTTGTTCTCAATTTGAGGCCTTATAAAACTGTTGCTGCCATGTGGAATTATAAGGTTTACAATCAAGACAACACGGCTCGGCGTTTTCAATTGGAGTATGAGATGGCTAATTTCACACAGGGAAGTCTCTCCATTGAGGAATATTTTTCTGGTTTTCAAAATCTATGGGCTAATTATTCAGATATTGTTTATGCTAATGTTCCCGCTGAAGCTCTCTCTGTTGTGCAAGCAGTGCATGAAACAAGCAAGAGATATCAATTCTTGATGAAGCTCCATTCTGATTTTGAAACTGCATGTTCTAATATGATGAATCGTCATCCTGTACCATCTTTGGATGCCTGTTTGAGTGAACTTCTTCGTGAGGAGCAGCGTATTGTAACTCAGGCTGCCATGGAACATCGGGCTAATGTTAGTGCACCTGTTTCTGTGGCTTATGCAACACAGGGGAGGAATAAGGGTAGAGACATGCGTGCTGTCCAGTGCTTTAGTTGTAAAGCTTTTGGTCATATTGCTCGGGATTGTCCCAAGAAGTTCTGTAACTATTGCAAGAAACATGGTCATATCATCTCTGCTTGTCCCATTCGACCTGAAAGGAAGCAAGGTACTGCTTATCATGCCTCAACTGGTGCCTCTAGTTCTGCTGCATTGCCTGCTGCCTCGCCAGTTGTTCCTATTCTTGCTCCTACAGCAAACCCGAACACACTCACTCCTGAAATGGTACAACAGATGATCATTTCTGCTTTTTCTACTTTTGGGCTCTCAGGTAATCATAAAGTTTCTTCTAAGCCATGGTATTTTGACTCCGGAGCCTCTAACCACATGACCAATACTGTTATTCCTCTTTCTAATGTCAAAACTTATGATGGAAATTTGAAAATTAACACCGCTGATGGCAGTTCTCTGCCTATCAGTGCTGTTGGTGATCTTTCTTCTTCCTTAACTGATGTTTTTGTGTCTCCTGACCTCTTCACAAATCTTATTTCTGTTGGTCAATTGGTTGATAATAATTGTAATGTCCATTTCTCCCGTTCTGGTTGTGTTGTGCAGGATCAAGTGTCAGGGAAGATGATCGCGAAGGGGCCTAAAGTGGGACGACTCTTTCCTCTTCATGTTTCTCCTTTCACTATTATTCCTCGTTTTCCTTTACTTTCTTTTGTATGTAATGTTACTGGTTCTGAAAATAAGATGTGGCATAGACGTCTAGGCCACCCAAACTCTGATGTACTTCGCACTTTGTTTAATTCTGGATTATTGGGAAATAAAGCATGTTCTTCTCTTGATTTATCTTTTGATTGTACATCATGCAAACTTGGCAAAAGTAAAGTTCTTCCTTTTCCTCATCATGCATCTCGTGTCTCACAATGTTTCGATATTATTCATAGTGATGTCTGGGGAATTGCATCTGTTGTTTCTCATGCGCATTACAAGTACTTTGTTACTTTCATTGATGACTTTAGTCGTTTTACTTGGGTTTACTTCCTCCGGGCTAAGGCTGAAGTTTTTTCAGTCTTTAAGCGATTTCTTGCACTTCTTGAGACTCAATTCTCTGCCAGCATCAAGGTCTTGCGTTCTGATTCTGGCGGCGAATACATGGATAATGAGTTTCAGGACTTACTTCAAAGCAAAGGGATCATCTCTCAGCATTCTTGTCCTTCGACACCATAGCAAAACGGTGTTGCAGAGAGGAAAAATCATCACCTTCTTGATGTGGTAAGAACTCTTTTGCTTGAATCAGCTGTTTCGCCTCGGGCTTGGTTTGAGAAGTTTCGCAGTACACTTCTTTCCTTCAGTTTTACACAAAGTCAGTATGATTCTTCTCTCTTCTTCCACAAGTCTGCGTCGGGAATAGTCTTTCTTTTGGTTTATGTGGATGATATTATCATTACTGGCACTGACTGTGGTTTGATTACTAAGCTTCAACAGTTGTTACATGCAACTTTCCATATGAAAGATCTTGGTCAGCTCACATACTTCTTAGGATTGGAAGTTCATCGTCGGGCCAATGCTATTTTCGTGAACCAGCATAAGTATATTCAAGATCTTATAACTTTTGCTGGTTTGGAGGACACTTCTTCTGTTGATACTCCTATGGAGGTAAATGTCAAATACAGGAAAGATGAAGGAGACCTTCTAGATGATCCTACTCACTATCGGCGCATGGTTGGGAGTCTTATCTACTTGACCACTACTCGACCTGATATCTCCTACGCTGTTCATTAGGTCAGTCATTTTATGTCTTTTCCTCGACATCTTCATCTTGCTGTAGTTCGACGTATCATCCGCTATCTTCAAGGTTCACCTACTCGTGGGTTGTTCTTTCCTACTGACTCCTCTCTTCAACTTGTTGCCTATAGTGATGCAGATTGGGCTGGGTGTCCGGATACCCGTCGTTCTACTACGGGTTGGTGTATGTTTTTAGGTGATGCCTTAATTTCTTGGAGATGTAAGAAACAAGATCGTGTTTCTAAATCATCTACTGAGGCCGAGTATCGTGCCATGTCTACTGCTTGTTCTGAAATTGTATGGCTACGCGGTCTTCTTGAGGAGCTTGGGTTTCCTCAGACCACTCCTACCCCTCTTCATGCTGATAACACTAGTGCTATTCAGATTGCCACCAATCCCGTTTTCCATGAACGCACCAAACATATTGAAGTTGATTGTCATTCTATTCGAGACACCTTGGACAGTCGGGTGATATCCCTTCCTCACATATCTTCTGATCTCCAAGTGGCTGATGTCTTCACCAAAGCTATGACTCGACAGCGGCATCAATTTCTTGTTAGCAAATTGTTGCTGGTTGACTTGCCAGCATCAATTTGAGGGGGGATGTTACCATATACAATTTTAGGAATTTATATAATTTAGGACTCTGTCAATATTAGCTGTAAAAGTTATCTTACCATGTATAGATGTTGAATATTAGGAATCTGCCGTGTGGAGAATATATTTTCTGTGTATCAATGGAACGGATATATAATGAAAGTGGAGAACTCATAGAGCAAGGTTTTTTCAAAGAATTTCTCTGTTTTCTTTAGTTTGACACTTTGCACTTTGTTATGATGGGCTCGGATTTCTTTCCCATGTTGTTAGAGAAAACCTTCAAAACAGAAAAACAAATAGATACAAAGCAGTACAGCGAGTATGCACGTTGCAAGTTATGTAAGGAAATTTTACGAGCAAAACAATAAGACACTTAAAATTCAAATGTTAATTAATGACTAAAATTTGGAATAATGACCCAAAACTGAAATCTTTCGATCTGAATCTAGTGCCACTGAAGAAAGCTGAAGGACTACAAATTTCTTTTCTGTCTTTGCTATGATGCCTCAGTGAACCAAACAGAAAAACCAATTCAACTGACAAAGGGTCACAGCTGAGGCAAGCAAAGAAGTGGCTTCATCATAATTTTTAGGTGGAAATGGAATAATCAGAAAAGCTGAATTCAATCAATCGGCAACAGGAACATAAATCATAAAAGTAACAAGTGATCTAAATCAGAGTGAATGTTAAAATTCTATATGAGCATGTCACAAAGAAGAAAGAAATCACACATCCTGAACTCATCATTAGAGCCCAGAGGAACTGTTTATTAGATGCCAGAAATCAAGAAGCCAATTATTGAACCAAGATCTTCATAAAACCCTCAATACAAATAAGCACAAACCACAATTGAATCACCCTGACACAGACAACTTTTGGCAAATGGCAGAGGGTAACCTCAAGAAACCCTAACCAGGAATTGACAATTGGTTGCACAATTCAAGAAGCAAGTATCTAAACCCATTTCTAAATTCAAGAACAATGATTAGGAATCACCTTCACAATTACAAAACCCTACCCAAGAATTTAGAATCAAGACCAAAAATCGACAAAAAAAACCAATTCAAACTATGGAACCCTGACTCATTATAGTCCATAAACACAAAAATCTCATGCAACCCTGATCGAAAATTTGAGACCAAACTTCAAGAAAACTCAGAAATCAAGAACCAAAATCTCTACACCTGCTTGTACTTATTCTGCCGCTTCCCATCTGCAGTCTCGATCACAAACTCCGTGGAGAAAATATTCGTAAGCTTCGCCCCATAGCCATTCCTCCCACCGGTGGTCTTCTTCTCCGAATCATTATAGTTACTACTTGTCAAAAAGTGCCCAAAAATCAATTCCGGCACATAGACCTTCTCTTCCTGATGAATCGCCACCGGAACCCCATCACCGTTATTATAAACACTTGTAAAATTCTACTCAACGTCGATCACAACCTTCATGGAGTCCATTGATGGGTCTCTCTGCTTGTTATCAGCCGCATTGACAGGATTTCGTCGAAGATCTTGTAGAGGCCGGGCACGTATGAAATTGGGCGATGGACCATTTCATTGTTCTCATAGACCCAAAGGGATTGTGAGTGTTTTTCAATGGAGCCGATGTAGGTGTCGGGTCGCAGAAAGATGTGCTCGAGCTGGGTTTTTTTCTGGTAGGTTTCTTCGATGGTGTTTCCGGTGGTGGAAATATTGGCGTTGTTGCTGGTTTACAACGGGAGTTTCTTGTCAATGGTCATCGTGGGTTGAGAGAGAGAGAGACACACACACACAGAGATAGTGTCTGTAGATTCTAGAGAGAGAGAGAGAGAGCGCGTAAAGTGTTCAATGAGCGGGATAGAGCGGGGGAGTGAAGGGGTGTGTGTATAAGGGAGGGAAAGGCGGTGAGGGTTAACGGTCGAGTTGGGTTTTGAGAGTTTGAATTTGAATTTTGACCGGTGTTTGAAATGGAGGGAGAGGATTAGGGGCGTGGAGGGATCGACGGTGGTGAGTTATTGTTAGTCATGTGGGTGGAGGAGGTAGAACGTGGGTTTGGGAGTAAATATAGTTGATGAGTCCAAATTTGACTGGGCCGAGCCCAACTTAAACTGATCGAGAAAGCTCAAAGGAAATCTCATTCGGAGCTGAATAGTCCAAATTACAGAAGGCATCAAGGGAATTGGACTCGGTCGTAAAGCAATACGATCGTAAATCGATACGGAGTTAAAAGGAGCTCAAGCCAAAGCCAACGCCAAAGGACCAAGGGGCGCCGCTCATGAGCTCCCAGCCTAGGCGCCGCCTGCTTCAACTTTAAAAGTGTAAACCCAAGCGTAGGTTGAGCAGAGTAATATATTCTCGAAAATCCGAGGTCGAATCCACAAGGAATTGTAACAAATAAACAATCACACGAATACTAATAAATTAAAATGAGAAAGTTTTGTTTGAAGAGTTGTTGACTGAAAACAATTGAATTTGATAATTGAAACAGTAATAAAAATACTAGAGCATTAGGTACTCCCTCTCAATACGGTAACAATCAAAGACTTAAGGCTTAATTTGCAACAGGAATTAAATGTCGGTTAACCCAAATAACAAATCAAGTGATGAAATCAAAAGTTATGATCAAAGGATTATTCAGAAACCTGAATAACAAATCAATCATATTATTTTATGAAATAATGCTAACGCTTCAAGCGTGAAATAACCAGTTATTTATTCGCAGGGAAACTCAAGCAATCGGTGTACGTGGCACAACAACTCAGGAGTTTTTACAGAATAAAAACTTTACTAACAGATCAGAAATTAGATTAACACAATATCATAAATCATTAAGTGCAAAGTCAATGATAATACCGTACTTCACTGAGAGGTTTTCCCTAGCCCTAGCTTAACCTTCTAGCCGGACATAATAAAAGAATTCCACAATACACTGAAGAATTCGTGAGCAAAAAGATCCCCTTTTACAAGGTCTTCAATGTGTATTTATAAGCCAGAGATTGATTTTCGTCAGAATTCTAAGTCTGGCATCAGCAGATCCTTAGCACGCGTCCGGACGCGTATTCTTCTTCCGTCCGGACGCAACATCCAGTGAGTGTATTCTTCTACTGATCGCCTTTCTGCCACTCGCGTCCGGACGCGTGTTCTTCTTCCGTCCGGACGCGTGATCCAGTGTGTTTTCCCTTGAGCTTTGCTTCATCTTCCCATAATTTAACTCCAAAATTATGCTTTTGTCCTGCAAATTAACACAATTCAACATTTGATAGCATAGCACCCAAACTTAGATAAACTTTTATATTTATCACACTATTATAGTTAAATAATCAATCTTTCCTGATAATAAATGTGATTATTTGGCCTTAATCACACCCCCCCCCCACTTAGATCTTGCTAGTCCCTAGTAAGACAAATATCAACAAAACAAATACGACCACTGACTATAGGAAACAAAACAAAATACAATAAAACAAAACCACTTTCGTAGGACTCACGATTGCATTTAGCATATGCAACAAGCCTTTAAACCCCTAGGTTTCCCCTAGTGGACGAGTATAGTCTCGTGAGGGTTTCCAGAGATGATACCCACAAACATCACCCTGTGATCAAATATCTGAATAACAATTTTATAATACAAGTTGCTACCACAATATCAGAATTTTAACTGCACGCCTTTTCATATGCACATGCAAAACAACATACAGAATTCTACGTTATATAAATGTATGCACTTCTCATATTCCCATATAAAATTGTGTGTAGTGTGAATTACCTATACCAAGTCAATAACTTATTCGATAATCACCTCTACAACTATCAACTATTTGTCTCAATGCCAAATCTCACTGGATACTTCACTCATAAAAGATTCTCTCAGATTATAGTGATTATTCCCTAAAATATCACATGTGAGAGGAAGATATTTAAATCAAAACAAAATAATGCTCACATGCTCCATTAAAATAATTGTAATCCAAAAGAAAATGATTTGACATAATCTCATGAAAGGAAATCAACACACAATAAATAAATAAACACCATTCTCTTCCTTATTCACACAAGTCATGCATCCATCAATACACTCTTGAGACCAAATAGGACTTTATTTAAGGTTGTAATGGGGCTTTGGGATTAGGGTTTTGAAACGAAGGATATTCAGGAATTCAAAAGACTATCCCGAGAGAACATGTACATTACACAACCAAGTTTCTTTCCATAGTCTTTCACTCTCCATCCTTTAGAAGCACAATTTACATCACTTGCTCATATTTTTTTTTTTTATCTAATGCAAATATTCACAAGTATGTAAACTCTTTTTTTTTCTTTTCTTAACCAACATCTCTCAAATTACATAAACAATAAAAGTTAAATCTCAGGATAACCAATGGTAAAAGATATTATTTTTTTCTCATTGGCTTGGTTATTATATGTTGGGCATAAGAAATAAAATTTTGCTTCAAAGACTCAATCATGACTTCTATGGATAATAATATTCAAAGAATAAGGTTTAGGCTCAAATAATGACAAAGATGGCCTAAAATCATATCTCAAGAGCTTTTGATAACACACTTCTCATGCAAATAATTCAAAGTCAAGCAATCATTCACAATATTGGTGTTAACCAAAACAAAAATAATGAGACTATTGAAGGAGATTAGCTGAATAAAAATATTTTTTATTGAGTAAATGTAAATAACCCTCCAAGAAATATTGGAACAAAACTCACTAGGGTTTTTATGCATCTCCACTATATGTTTCAAGTTCTCAAAGTAAAATACCTAACAAATTTTCAACTTGGTAAAGTCTAAAGTGCACAAATTGTGAGTTTTTATAAGAACATGATATGAGATACAAAAATATAGAATAAAGTTCTATGTGATGCTTAAACAGTTGCAAATTTAAAATTAAGCAAATTATTTCTATATTGTAGTATCAACTTATTCATAACAATGTTATTTAGATACTTGATAACACACCAAACAAAATATGCATTTTATATAATATTGAGAATTCAGGTACAATGCATATTCAACAGATAAAAGAAATCAAGACTAACAAAAACTACCCAAAATAGGCTTTAATTTCTACAGATAACTGGACAATAAAAGAAAATATTTTCAAACACCGGGACCTAGAAGAAACATGCTAAGATGAGGGGCCTGCCTGATCCTGAGAACTCTGCCCTAGCCCCCTCATCTGAGTCCTCAACTCTCTCATCTCCTTCCTCATCTCTCTCTGTCCTCTCAACAACTCAAATAAAATCTGACTGTCAGTCCTGGGATCAGTATCCTTATCCACTGGCAACTCAAGATCTTCCTTGAAATCGAAGAACTGATCCCACTCCTCTACCGGCACATCACCCTCTGGTGGGGCTGCCTGCTCGCCACCCGACCCCCTCCCTCCTGTCACTGGTCTGGCTACACTCTGACTTTTCAAAAAAGAGCCAGAGTTTAGTACCACTATTCTCCTGGCCTGCTCCATAGTGGTGTCAATCACCACTCCTGCCTGCTCACACAGTGCAGTAGCCAAACCAGCAAATGGAAGGGATGGTTTCTTCGGGTCCACGATAGCACGTCTCATCTCCGCAAAAATCAGGGACGGGAGGTCAATGGATTTTCCAGTGCCCATAGCGTATAGGAGTCGGCCTTGATCAAGATAAATGTGATTGTTTCTCAACAGGGGAAAAACATTGGAGACTGATATTAGGTTGAGAATCTTGTATTTATTTGTCAAGTCTCCCTGCTGCAAGAACCGAAGACTCTCTGGCCACACGAAACTCTCATCTCCCAAAAGTGTCTGTCCCACTATATCTCCAGAGTAGTTCGTGGGGTAGTCGGGGTTGGGGACTCGGGCCTGAAGCATTCCAGTCAAACCAGCTATGGTAGTGGCATCCACTCTGATATGCTTCCCTCTAACGTAGGTGGTGAATATTCCATTCCCACAGTCATCATCATTACTATAAAACTCCCGTGTCAATATCGGGATGGCTCGCCACTCCCTGCCCATGAACCTAGCCCACCTCCGTGAAGTAATGATATCGCGGACTCTCAGTCGAGCAAAATCCTCATGCTCTACCTTCCTCACACAGACAATAGGCTTGTTGGCATAATATTTGAAAATTTTGACTCGGGCTTCTAAGGTTTCAAACCGAATTGGGTCGAATGTGGTATCCTCGTCCTGAGACTCTTGAGAAGTCGTCCGGGGTCTCTTTGATATGGCTGCTCGTGGAGGTGCCATGGCGGGTGTTTATTTTTTTTTTCGAGGGGTATGGTGGAGCCTGGAGGAATATTCTATGAGTTGGAAGGGAAGAGAGGATAGAAAAATTCGTCTAGACTCCCTGTTTTTATAGTTTTCTACACGCGTCCGGACGCATGAGGTTCTCCTGTCCGGACGCGCCTCAACTACCGCATTTATTAGCCTTAAAGAACGCACGTCTGGACGCATGGTACAGTCCCGTCCGGACGCGCCTCTGGAATTCGAAACGCTTGGCTTTCCCGTCCGGACGCATATTGAACATCCGTCCAGACGAGTGTTCTAGAGAGTTCAGGCTCTTTGGTCACGTCCGGAAGCAACTTCCAGTAGGTTTTGCTCTATATTCTTGCGTCCGTACGCGCCTTCCAGTGAGTTGATTCCTCTATACTTAGAAAAATTTTCACTTTTTTCAACTCTTTCTTTCCCCAGTGGTTCCATTCTACTCCTAAAAATTTCTAAAGCTAAAAAAAATTGTAAACAAAGCTAAGAAAGTAAGATCAAATAAGGGATAGGAAGAACATACCGGATGCGCGTAGAATGTGCTCATGCATCTGTAGAAGATTAAAGAGACAAACAAAATACACTAATATACAACAGTATACAGCAAATGGTTAGAGACAGATTATTCATAGTGGGGATCCATCAATTTGATGGAATCCACTTCAACAATACCTTCCTCCAAGAATGGTTTCAGTCGTTGTCCGTTAATTTTAAAGGTGTTCCCATTATTGGGGTTCTCAATCTCAATTGTTCCATAGGGGAATACCTCCTTAACAATGTACGGACCACTCCATCTAGTTCGAAGCTTTCCTTTGAAGATGTGAAGTCTAGAATTATAAAGAAGAACTTTTTGTGCAGGTGTAAAGGTTTTACGCACAATATTCTTATCATGAAACACCTTCATTCGTTCTTTACTAATTCTAGAATTCTCATATGCCTCATTCCGGATCTACTCAAGTTCATTTAGCTGTAATTTTCGTACGGTGCCGGCTTTGTCAAAACTAAAATTGAACATCTTAATGGCCCAGTATGCTTTATGTTCTAGTTCCATAGGTAAATGACAAGCTTTTTCATATACCAGTCTATACGGAGACATGCCAATCGGTTTTTTGTATGTTGTGCGATATGCCCATAGCGCATCGAGTAATCGTAATGACCAATCTTTACGATCAGGGTTAACCGTTTTTTCCAAAATGTATGAAATCTCCCTATTGGCTAACTCCACTTGACCACTTGTCTGTGGATGATAGGGGGTTGCAACCTTGTGTGTTACACCATATTTTTTCATTAAATTCTCAAAAGGTTTATTACAAAAGTGCAATCCCCCATCACTGATAATGGCTCGAGGTATACCAAATCTGGACAAAATATTTTCTTTTAGAAATTTCAAAACAACTTTATGATCATTTGTCTGACATGGTATAGCTTCGACCCACTTAGAAACATAGTCTACTCCCACTAAAATGTACATATATCCAAAAGATGGGGGAAAAGGTCCCATGAAATCTATGCCCCAACAGTCAAAAATTTATATTATCAAAATTGGATTTAGAGGCATCATATTTCTACGGGTTAATCCCCCCAGTTTTTGACATCGCTCACACACCTTACAAAAATTATATGCATCCTTAAAAATTGTCGGCCAATAAAATCCGCACTGCAAAACCTTTGCAGCGGTCTTTTTCATAGAAAAGTGGCCTCCACATGCTCCCGAATGACAACAAGAGAGAATGCTACTTACCTCATCATCGGGCACACATCTCCGGATAATTTGATCTGAGCAATACTTGAAAAGGTATGGGTCATCCCAGAAAAAACTTTTTACTTCAGTTAGAAATTTCCTCTTATTCACAGTAGTCCAAGCTGGTGGCATATTACCTGTAACAAGAAAATTCACAATGTCAGCATACCATGGTAGTGAAGAAGCTGCCAATAACTGTTCGTCAGGGAAAGTGTCTTTGATTGGCATTGTCTTAATGGGTATATCACTCACAAGTCTAGACAAATGGTCAGCCACCACATTCTCTACCCCCTTTTTTATCTTTAATGGTTATATCAAATTCTTGGAATAGGAGGATCCACCTAAGCAATCTTGGTTTGGCATCTTTCTTTGTCAGTAAATATTTAAGAGCTGCATGGTCTGTGAAAATGACAATGGGAGATCCTACTAAATATGACCTAAATTTGTCTAGTGCAAATACTACTGCCAGTAACTCCTTCTCTGTGGTAGAATAATTCATCTGTGCACTATTTAAAGTTCGACTGACATAATAGATGACATGTGACTTTTTCTCATTCCTTTGTCCTAAAAATGCCCCTACGGCATAATCACTGGCATCACACATAATTTCAAAAGGAAGGCTCCAATTCGGGGGTTGCATAATTGGGGCTGTGACGAGCATGCATTTTAGCTTATCAAAAGCCTCTTGGCATAACCCATCCCATTCAAAAGGTATATCCTTCCCTAGGAGATTGCAAAGTGGTCTAGATATAGAACTAAAATCTTTTATAAATCTTCGATAGAAACCAGCATGACCCAAAAAAGATCTAACATCCTTAAGGGTTTTAGTAGAAGGTAAATTAGCAATTAATTCTATCTTAGCTTTATCTACCTGGATTCCCTTAGATGAGACAATGTGACCAAGAACAATTCCCTTTTGAACCATAAAGTGGCATTTTTCCCAATTGAGCACGAGGTTCTTTTCTTCACATCGAATAAGCACTTTCTCTAAATTTGACAAGCATTCATCAAAAGCATCACCAAAAACAGTAAAATCATCCATGAAAACTTCAAGAAAACGCTCTACCATGTCACTGAAAATACTTAGCATGCACATTTGAAAGGTCGCGGGTGCATTGCAAAGTCCAAAGGGCATCCTGCGATATGCGAAAGTACCAAAATGGCAAGTAAATGTGGTTTTCTCTTGGTCTTCTAGGGCAATTTCAATCTGATTATATCCTGAATAACCATCTAGAAAACAGTAATACAAATGTGAAGCCACCATTTCTAAGATTTGATCCATGAAAGGCAAAGGGAAATGATCTTTCTTAGTTATAGAATTTAATTTTCTGTAGTCAATGCACATTCTCCAACCAGTAACCGTCCTAGTTGGCACAAGTTCATTATTTTCATTAGCAACTACAGTGACTCCAGATTTCTTAGGAACTACCTGTGTGGGGCTTACCCATTTGCTGTCTGCAATAGGGTAAATAATTCCTATGTCTAACAATTTCAGCACTTCCTTCTTTACAACTTCTTTACGTTGCATTTCCCTAGATGTTTTAGCATTATCTTCCAAATAAATCTTGTGTGTGCAAACCAATGGACTAATTCCTTTTATATCTGCTAAAGTCCAGCCAATTGCATTTTTATGCTTTCTAAGAAGTTGTATTAACATACCTTCCTGTGCTGAATTTAATTGAGAAGAGATTATTACCGGATAAGTTGCATCATCTCCTAAAAATGCATACTTTAACTCAACCGGTAGCTGCTTGAGGTCAAGCTTGGGCGCTTTCTCACTGGATGGGATTGGTGGGTCAATTCTTGGTGGAAGCTCCTCAAATTTCTGTCTCAACTCTTTCATTTCAAGTACCTGTGAATAATTTAACAAATCAGTCGAAACAGAAATTTCAGCATTAAGTTCATCTATCTCTATCATAGAAGATTGTTCAAGCAAGCATGCTTCAAGTGGATCAAATAGAGAAGAATCATATACTCTGCTTGGAACAAGAGACTCAATCATGTTAACCTCATGCACATCTTCATCAACATTCCCTGGTTGTTTGCACACATGAAAAATGTTGAGCTCTAATGTCATATTCCCAAAAGTTAATTTCATTACACCATTCCTACAATTAATTAGAGCATTTGAAGTTGCTAGGAATGGTCTGCCTAAAATAACAGGAATTTGAGCATTAGCATTTAATACAGGTTGAGTATCCAAAATTATGAAATCCACGGGAAAATAAAATTTGTCAACCTGTACTAAGACATCCTCCACCATACCCCTCGGTATTTTTATTGATCTGTCAGCTAATTGGAGTGTAATCGAAGTGGGTTTTAACTCACCTAACCCTAATTGTTCATATACTGAATAAGGGAGCAAGTGCACACTAGCTCCAAGATCCAGTAAGGCTTGTTCAATTCTGTGATTGCCTATGACACAAGAAATGGTAGGACAACCTGGGTCTTTATACTTTGGTGGAGTGTTATGCTGTATGATGGAGGATACCTGCTCAGTTAAAAATGCCTTCTTTTGCACATTCAATTTCCTTTTGACAGTGCATAATTCTTTCAAAAACTTTGCATAAGAAGGTATTTGTTTAATGGCATCCAACAAGGGAATATTGATTTTTACCTGCTTAAAAATCTCTAACATATCATTGTGCATATGAGGCTTAGTAGAAGTAAGCAATCGATGTGGGAATGGTGCAGGAGGGACATACTTCTCAGGCTCACTGACTTCAGAAGGGTTAAGTTTATCATCACTCTCCATAGGTTTTGAAATTTTCTCAACTTTTTGGGTTTTAGAGAGAATAGTTTTATCAATTTCTTTCCCACTACAGAGTGTGGTGATAGACTTTACCTGTTCATGCTCAGTATTAGGAGTGCCAGTGTCATTCACAAAAAAATGGCCCTGTGGATTCGGTTGTGGTTGTGCTGGGAACTTACCTTTCTCCTGATGACAAGGGTCGATAGTCAGCTTAGTGATTGCACTCCTAATATCATTTAGAGCCTGTGTGGTTTGATTAACTGTACTTCTGAGATCATCAATGACCTGAGTAGTTTGTCTATTATAATTTGTCTGACTCTGCATGAACTGTGTCAATGTTTCATCCATACTTCTCTTAGGGGGTGGGACATAAGGTGCAACATTGGAGGAATTTTGTTGAAGTGGTTGTGATGCATGATTTTCATTCCTCCAACTAAAATTGGGATGATTCTTCCACCCCGGATTGTATGTATTTGAATAAGGATTATTGTAAGGTTTTGAAAAATTGTTTGCAGCATTTGCTTGATCATGCAAAACTTCTTTTAAAACAGGCAATATTGGACACTGTTTAACTGGGTGTCCGGGAGTGTCACAAAAGCTACAAACTTCCTCAACAGGTATTGTGTCAACCTCGTTAACCCTTTTATATTCCATGGCTTCTACCCTCTTAGCTAAGGTGGCAATCCTAGCCCCAATGTCATCTTCCTCCCTCAACTGATACTTACCTCCACTAGATGATGATGATTGTGCAGTTTTACCCTTAGGTGGTTCCTGAGATGTAGTGTCCCAAGATTGTGCACTCTCTGCTAATTGATCTAAATAGTCAAAAGCATCATCTGGTTCCTTATTCATAAAATCACCATTACACATCATCTCAATAAATTGACGCATATGTGGGCCTAAACCCTCATAAAAGAAACTTATCACGCGCCAGCTTTCATAACCATGATGTGGACAAGATGCAAGAAGGTCTTTAAATCTTTCCCAACTTTGATAAAAATTTTCAGACTCCTTTTGAGAAAAATTCATTATTTGTCTTTTTAAAGAGTTTGTGCGATGTGTGGGAAAAAATTTATTTAAAAACTGTTTCTGCATCTCTTGCCATGTACCTATAGACCTAGATCTTAACGAATATAACCAAGTTTTAGCTTTTTCCTTTAATGAAAAAGGAAATAGCTTCAGCCTGATTATATCAATTGCAACATGCTGGTCATGGAACGTAGCACATACATCCCCAAATTCTCTGATGTGCAAATATGAGTTTTCTTCACCTAAACTAAGGAATTTTGGGAGTAATTGAATCATGCCAGGTTTGAAAACAAAATTAATGGCATTCAATGGAAAAATAATGCATGAAGGTTCAGTGAGTAGTACAGGTTGTAGATATTCACGCAAAGTCCTACCCTGATTAGCATTCAAATTATCCACATCGTTCTCATCATGATTGTTTACTCTATCAATATGGTCCTCATGTTCGGGAAGTTCATTTTGCCTATTAATGTTAGGATTAGCAGCCATTGTGTGCACAGAAAAAATTAAATCAGATGAACCAAATAGATTTCCAAACAGAGTATCTAAATCTTCTCTTATTAATCATCCACTCAAATCACGATGCCAAGAGCTCATAAAACAACTAAACAAACCAAATAAAATAGAAATCTAAATAAATAATGAAAAGTAAATAAGTTGCCAGAAAATAAGAATAAAAGAAATTGGAACGAAGTTACCGGTTCTCCGACGAATCGCAAATACCGAAAACCTCAAAAGATGTGATGGCTTCTTGTTTTTCAATTCCCCGGCAACGGCGCCAAAAACTTGCTTCAACTTTAAAAGTGTAAACCCAAGCGTAGGTTGAGCAGAGTAATATATTCTCGGAAATCCAAGGTCGAATCCATAAGGAATTGTAACAAATAAACAATCACACGAATACTAATAAATTAAAATGAGAAAGTTTTGTTTGAAGAGTTGTTGACTGAAAACAATTGAATTTGATAATCAGCAGATCCTTAGCACGCGTCCGGACGCGTATTCTTCTTCCGTCCGGACGCAACATCCAGTGAGTGTATTCTTCTACTGATCGCCTTTCTGCCACTCGCGTCCGGACGCGTGATCCAGTGTGTTTTCCCTTGAGCTTTGCTTCATCTTCCCATAATTTAACTCCAAAATTATGCTTTTGTTCTGCAAATTAACACAATTCAACCTTTGATAGCATAGCACCCAAACTTAGATAAACTTTTATATTTATCACACTATTATAGTTAAATAATCAATCTTTCCTAATAATAAATGTGATTATTTGGCCTTAATCACCGCCCATGGGGTGGCCCTCCTGGTTTTCTCCTCCTTTATCCTCTTGATTCCGTCACTCCAACTCAAGTCCAACCCAGCTCAAGAAGACAACTCAAGTCCAACCCAGATCAGGATCCTCCTCCAAAGGAATAGGAACACGAGGGAGAAAATATCGGGATACGGACGGAGATCTATTCATACCTTAACTGTACTTACCAAAGAGATCTATTCCTACCATGATTGTACTTACCAAAATAGTGAAAGACCTCTCACTCACGTCACCGCCTCACCGCCTTACTAAGCCTATATAATGTAAGCTCTCTCCACAAGGAGAGGGATCTGGACAACACCCTTGACGCCTCCAATACCTCACATACTTCACTACACACATTGTTCTCTCTCTTCCCCAAGAACTGTAATACTCCCGGAGTTACTCTCCCGATAATCTTGTTCATCAATAAAACACCTCCGGTCACCGCTGCCGTTCCCGAGAGTGGAGTAGGTCACCCAGACCGAACCACTATATATTTCTGTGTTGGTTCTATATTTACTGCTTTGCTGTTATATTGTCATTGATTGCCTGTTTACTGCTCATTGATTATACCTATTCATATTCTTGACTGTTGATCTTGCGCAATACCGATTTGTGCATCATCAGTTTGGCGCTGTCTGTGGGAACGACTAAGTGTTCTACTACCTTGCTATTCTATGGAAATCACAACCAGGTCGATGAGTCAGTAACCGGGAGACAATAACTCGGCCCACCGGGAGGAGGCTCCGCATCCCCTCGCACCCTCGGAACTGTCTGCTATGGCGACCCCCGTCGTCGGGCAACAGCTCTTACAGACTATGCAGCTGCTGGTGAAACAGAACCAACAGATCATCCAGTTAATGCTCTCCCAAGGGGGTGTCGCCCCTCATCCTATAGGAGGAACACCACTCCCTCAAACAACAGAAGAGCAGCAACCCATTCCTTCTGGGCATCAGGCAGCGCCTCACTATGAGGGCCCTCGCTAGAATGCCCCGAGGCCATACCAGGGCGCACCTCGCCCAGTAGTCCCTCCTCAGCGCGCAGGGAGCTCACGTGTACCCCCTCCACACGTACTTGCGCAGGAGCACAAAGATAGAGAAAGCCAATATGAAAACCATGATAGCTAGTACCACCATCTGGCTGAGGAGGTCCCCAATCATTGGAACGAGAAAATCATAGAGGTACAAAACCAACTCGGTGATGCCCTCAACGTCATCAAGGCACAGGCGCCCGAAACCGTGGACTACCTGGTAAGATGCACTGATACACCCTTCATTGCTGATATAGTTAACTATCCCCTACCCTCGAAGTTTAGGATGCCTACCATCGAGATCTTCGACGGTACCAAGGACCTCCTCGACCACCTTGACACATACAAGTCTCTCATGTAACTCCACAACGTGCCTGAGGAGATTATGTGTAGAGCTTTCTCTACCACCTTGAAGGGGTCTGCTCGCCAATGGTTTGCAAAGATCAAGCCCTCCTCCATTCACTATTTGGCAGAACTAAATAGATCATTTGTCTCCCACTTCATTGGGGGACGCCGACATCAGAAGCCCGTGACCCACCTGCTCACCATCAAGCAGGACAGGGATGAAAGCCTTAGAGACTACCTCGCTCGTTTCAACGAGGAGGTCCTCCAGATTGAGGATCCAGATGACAAGGTAGCCCTGACCGCCTTCATCGCCAGCCTTCGCACCTCCAGTTTCATGTTTTCTGTCCTCAAGAAGCCATCCTCCAGCATGCCCGAGCTGCTGTCAAGGGCCCAGAAGTATATGAATGATGAGGACGTCACCAAGGCCCGTCGAGGTGAGTCCTCCCGAGGAGGGGAGAAAAGGAAGGACACCCGCGAATACAAGTGGGAGGTAGAGAACAAAAGAAATAGGACAGATAGAATCTCTATCAATGACCGTCTTGGTCCCCCACCTCTGAGAGAGCGGCAAGCTCTCACGCCACTCAATGCCTCGGTGGGGCACATCCTATTCCAGATACAGGATGACTCCAGACTCCGCTGGCCCGAAAAAATGAAGTCCGCCCCAAACCGCAGAAATCCCAAGAGGTACTGTCATTTCCACTGCGACCACGGCCATGATACTGACGACTGCTTTGATCTTAAAAGGAAGATCGAGGAGCTCATACAGCGTGGTCACTTGAGGCAGTACGTTGCTGGCAGAGGACAAGCCCCGCCACTTGGTCGGGACCAGGATGACAGAGAACGCCAGCAACCCCTCGGAGAAATCCAGACGATCGCCTAAGGGCTAGGAGGAGGTGACATCAACTTCACCAAGAAAGTCTTGGCCCACCTACGGGACACCGAGCACCTGAAGATTTTATCTATCCTTTATTAGTTGATTTATCTTGTTATTTGTTATTTTATGAAATAAAATTCTGAGGAGATTATTGTGTCCAAAATTGTTTTGCCTTCCTAAAATTTACAAACAGCTCCCAGCAGCACAGGCGCTCAGACGAGGGGTCTCGCCCTTTCCACCTTGGGCGTCTCCAATGATGCCGCCTAGGCGATGAGTCTCGTCCCATCTCCTCAGACGCACCTCAGGCGCCCAGCTCCTCAGCGCCCTCCTCATCTCCATCTCAATGGAATAAGCCTCTGCTACGGCAGTCATCTCCCGAGAATATACGTAGCTCGGCCTCTACGACTCTGCTCTCGCGCAAGTAGTCACCTTATAAGCTTCTGCTACGACAGTCATCTCCCGAGACTATACGTAGTTCGGCCTCTATGACTTTGCTCTCGCGCAAGTAGTCACCTCTGCTACGGCAGCCATCTCCCGAGATTATACGTAGCTTGGCCTATGACTCTGCTCTCGCGCAAATAGTCACCTAGTAACCCTCTGCCACGGCAGCCATCTCCCGAGACTATACGTAGCTCATCCTATGTAGTCTGCCACGATAGCAATCCTCCGAGACTAAAAGTAGCTCGGCCTCATCTCATGCGGCCCTCCCACGGGACGTCTACAATGACTTTGCTCTCATGCAAATAGTCTGTGTCTCTCTCCAGGTAATCATGTTAAATATTTTAATATTGGGATAACATTGTTTTTGCTAGGCACACTTTTGAAGCTCAGGCTGCAGTCCCCGTAGCAAGACCGCACTGGAGTCTCAACTCCTATAGTAGTACAACAGCTAGCTCTGGTACACACATGAGCCACAGTCTGGGAAAGAGTGGGGGCACCACCGGGTCCCTTCTCCCAGAAAGCAATCTAGTCATCAGACCTTAACTGAGAAGCACTTGGGGTATCAAACCTCGCCCTCTTGGGAGGAGGAGAAGACTCCACCCTAAAAGCACAGGGAGTCTCCATCATCGCCCTATCAACAGGACGCTTGTAATCAGAGACAATGTCAGCTAATGGCCAAGCACCAGAGAGGCGCCGCCCATAGCTAGGGGTGTTCACCCTACCCGACGGGTAAGAAATATAGTCTTTCGCCTTCCTACCCGATACTTTGCGGAAGAATTTTTTCTTACCCTACCCTACCCGATCAGGTGTAGTATTCCTACCCGACTTCCTACCCGAGTAATCGGGTAGGAAGTCGGGTAAACATTTTTGTAGCTATTAATTTTTGAATCATTTTAACAATTTAATTAAATAACATGTATCAATTTAACAACACAATAAATCAATAACACTAAAATTTAAAACAATTAAAACAACAATTATAATTGTTTTAGCCATCAATCCACCATAATTGTTTTAGCCATCAATCCACCGTAATTGTTACAAATACAATCCACCATAATTGTTAAACAAATACAATTCACCATAATTGTTACACAAACACAATCCACCATAATTGTTACACAAACACGAATATATTAAAATCATAACTACTTCGCATGTGGCAGTTCACCACAAATCATATAACCTACACAAAAAACAAATCAATATTTTAGCAACTCAAACATCCACAACAATAACAAATACTCTTATAATTATTAAAAAAAATGTAAAAAAGTTAAATAGCACCTTTTTTGCTAGTGTCATTCACCTCTCTTCACTCAAGAGAAATTGAAATTGTCTTTGCAGTTATTTCTGAGATAAAAAAGAGTATGAAAAAAAATTAGATACGAAGAACTCATCAACAAATAATAAAAAAATAACAATAAAAGTATAAAAGCATGAATCTAGTTTATAGCTTTCTGAATCCTCCAAAACATCTTCAAAGTCATAAGCAATGGATGACGATTGAAGCCAATTTTGTGCACATATGAGACCCTCAACTGTTTTGGGTGCCAGACAACTCCGAAAAGGATCTAAAATACGACCCCCAGTGCTAAAAGTCGATTCTGATGCCACTGTAGAAATGGGAATAGCTAACACATCACGAGCTATTTTGGCAAGGATTGGGAATTTAGAAGAATTAACCTTCCACAAATTCAAAATATCAAAATTGGTGCTAACAACTTCAACATCCTACATCAAATATCGATTCAACTCTGATTTGTTGTCCACATTACCTTTCTCAGCCCTAGACTTGCGGTATCTATTCATGAAATTTGTAGGTACTTGATCTTGAACAAACATCTCAGCCGAAGACACATTTTTCTCATGGTCAACACTTGACCCCACTCCACACCCCACACTAAATCTAGTGTATTGTTGGCATAATCGGTCAATGACCCTTTTGATCTTTTCAACTAGTTGAAGCTTAACTACTTCATCATCAACCTTATAATTGTCATTGAGCCAAAATTATAAAGCATCCAATTTATAACGTGGGTCAAGGACAATAGCAACAAACAACATCAAATTAATATTATCTAAATGACCCCAATACTTATCATACTTGCTTTTCATTCTCATAGCCATGGTACTCAAAAGATAGTCATCATCTTCACAATAACCTTGCAAATGATCATACACAGTAGAAAGTTCTTGAAAAAATAAGTTAGATGTGGTATACAATGATCCAGAAATGCGCAAAGTGACCTCATAGAAAAGTTTCAAAAATTTCATAAACACACGAACAATGTCCCAATCATCAAATGTAGGTGGCCCTAAACCACCCCCCTCACTCAATTGACTTACAAATTGCCCATCATCTTCTTGCAACAAATCAAATGCACCTTGGTACTGTTCAGCAACTTTGAGCATCAAATATGTAGAGTTCCATCTCGTTGGAACATCAAGGCAAAGAAGACCCTTTTCACCAATTTTTTGCCTCTCAACACATGACTTAAACTTGTCAAGCCTTGAAGGAGAATACTTCACATATTTAACAGCATTTCGTACCTTCAATATTGACGTGTTCACTTCCTTCAAACCCTCCATGACAATTAGATTCAAAATGTGTGCACAACACCTAACATGCATAAATTCATTTTCTAAGATAGTGCTCTTTCCATCCTTAGTTCGCCTCTTTAAATAATCAAGAGCACCATCATTTGAAGTAGCATTATCCACTGTAACAGTAAATATACTATTTATCCCCCACCCAAGCATGCATGCTTCAATTTCCCTTCCAATTGTCACACCCTTATGATTAGGAACTTTCAGAAAATTGATTATTTGTTTGTGTAACTTCCAATCTTTATCAATGAAATGTGCAGTTAAGGACATATAAGTTAAATTTTGAATAGACGTCCATGTATCAGTAGTAAGGCAAACCCTTTGACTAGATGAGACAAACATATGCTTCAATTTTTCTTTCTCCATCATAAATAATTGCACACAATCCCTCATCACAGTGGTACGGGAAGGTATACGAAATCTAGGTTCAACAGTCCTCATCAAGTCTCTAAATCCTTCTCTTTCAACAAATCGGAACGACAATTCATCCACTATAATCATAGTAGCAATTGCCTCCCTAATTTTCTTTTCATTGAATTTAGCAACACTAAGGTTACTACTAACACCATCTCCATCTTTTTTGAATGCACCAATTAACTTTAATTGAGATATGTCCTTCTTATTCACACTCGCCAAATAAGATTTACAACGATCTAAATGATAAAGCAAAGATGAAGTACCTGTTTTTCTTGCATGATAATTGTAAATCTTACTACAATGCTGACATTTAGCTTCATCTGCAGCTTCAATCTTTACAAAATGCTCCCAAACTCTAGATCATTTTTTTGTATCTTGTCCCTCACACGGAATGTCATCAATAACTTGGATGTTACTGTTAGAATCAGCTTGAGCAGATGATTGTGGAGTAATTTCATCCATAAAGAAATGATTTGTGAACAATACACATCATCCCAATAAGAAACAATATAAACTTGTCAAAAAATAAACAGTCCACTAAACTTGAAAGCACTAAAAAAAAGTCCACTAAACTTGCAAAAAATAGTCCACTAAAACAGTCCACTAAACTTGAAAGCACTAAAAAACAGTCCACTAAACTTGCAAAAAACAGTCCACTAAAACAATCCACTAAACTTGAAAGCACAAAAAAACAGTCCACTAAATACAATCCTAACATTACATGGATTTGAATGGGAGATAATAAATACAGTCAATTACAGTGGTTTGGCCCATAAAATTGGAACCTTGGCCTTTTAAATAGCACAATGGCGCAATAGAATGCACCGAGCACAAAAGCGGATTGAGACGAGGCTCAATCGAGTTAAGTTGCTTAGTCACATTGAGATTTTAAAAAATTTCAGTGACCCAATACTGAGATATCATGACTTATTGAATATGTTCTCATTGCCTTCTCAACCATCATAGCAGCAAACATACACACACACAGTGCTCTTTTCAATTAGAATGTCAATATCGCTATTAGGAAAAATATTAACAACCAAATGCCATCTTAACAACCAAAGAAGGAATGATGAATAGGGGAGGGTTCCCTCCCTAAAAAAAGCCTGAAAATCCAGTAAGAATATGTAAATCCACAACAAAACTTACTCAACTTTCTTATTTATTCGAAAGAACGATTTGCAGGTAGATCGTAGAACAGAGCAACAGGTAAACGCTAGCATACCAAAAAAATACATTCACCAGCATGTATGTGAATGACCAGATCTGTGAATGGCCAGATTTTTGCAACTCGCATCGCAAGTGATGGTCAGACCGTGAATGACCAGATCGCACAGATCTGACCAGACCAGACCAGACCAGACCACACTAGATCGCAAAGAGAGAGAGAGAGAGAGTACCTGGGCTGGGAATCGAACGATAAAGGAGGAGGAGTGGACTGTGGAGTGAGGTGTGATTTGTGAGGTGCACGAACAGGAGTAGACGATAAGACGATAGTAATTAGGGTTTTTTAGTTTATATATATATTAATTAATACGGGTATGGTAGGGTAGGAATGCAAAAATTGATGGCTATTTTGCATTCCTACCCGATTTAATCGGAAGACAAAAAACTCTTCCGCATTACTACCCGATTTTTGCGGCTAGCCGTTCAGTAGGGTAGGGTAGGGTAGGGTAGGGTAGGAAATTGCGGTCAATCGGAAATTTGAACACCCCTACCAATAGCAAGACTCAAGGTGTCGCCCAAGGCGCCCTGCCAACCTCTTGGTGTCGTCCAAAACCGTCTGCAATGCTCCTGCCTCGCCTGTCAAGCTGGCGCCACCCACCAAGTCTCCCCTTACATTTGATGCCATAAAGGGGTCCACAGCAAAGAAGGCACCACCCAGCAAGGCGCTGGCGTCGCCCATGGGAATGGGTCCTCCCATCTCGCCCAGTCTCTCATCTCAACTTCATGACCGCCTAGTGCAAGACCCTAGCCGCTAGCACATGACAGAGCGTCGCCCACACTGCCCATGGACTCCTCGCCAAAATCCCTTCTCACTTTGCACCAAAAAAAAAAAAGAGAAGGGATCAGTAGGAGTCGGCACCCAGCCCAAGGGAAAGGAAGAAAATAAAGAAAAAAATAAGGGGGAGGAAACCAGCGCCCAAGCAGGCCAAGAAAGGAAAGAAAAAAAAAAGGAGAAAACGGCAGGAGGCGGCGCCCAAGCCAAGGGAAAAAAAAGAGGAGGAAGGCGGCGCCCAGCCGAAGGGAAAGGAAGAAAAGAAAGAAAAAAAAAAGGAGGAAGGCGGCGCCCAGCCCAAGGGAAAGGAAGAAAGGAAAGAAAAAAAAAAAAAGAGGGGAGGAGGCCAGCGCCCAAGCAGGCCAAGAAAAGAAAGAAAAAAAAAAAGAGGGGAAGAGGCCAGCGCCCAAGCAGGCCAAGAAAGGAAAGAAAAAAAAAAAAAAAAGACTTAGTCAATGATGGTGGGCTCTGCCATTAGAACTTTTATTGGAAAGTTGTCCATAAATGTGGGGCAGAATGCTTTGGATAAAAGGCCACCAAAAAGAAAAAAAAATTCAACACTAGTAAATTCAGCCAGTCCCCGAGGACGAAGAAGTTTCGTGGAGAGCAAGGAAACGTCTATTCAAGTGAAGACGGAATACATGCCCACAACTTTTTCCTCCCACAGAAGTCAGAAGCTTGGAGCATGGGGGGCAAATGATGAGTCCAAATTTGACTGAGTCGAGCCCAACTTAAATGAACCGAGAAAGCCCAAAGGAAATCCCATTCGGAGCTGAATAGTCCAAATTACGGAGGGCATAAAGGGAAGTCCAAATTACGGAGGGCATAAAGGGAAGTCCAAATTACGGAGGGCATAAAGGGAATTTGACTCGGTCGTAAAACAATACGGTCATAAATCGATACGGAGTTAAAAGGAGCTCAAGCCAAAGCCAACACCAAAGGACCAAGGGGCGCCGCCCATGGGGTGGCCCTCCTGATTTTCTCCTCATTTGTCCTCTTGACTCCGTCACTCCAACTCAAGTCCAACCCAGCTCAAGAAGACAACTCAAGTCCAACCCAGCTCAGGATCCTCCTCCGAAGGAATAGGAACACGAGGGAGAAAATATCGGGATACGGATGGAGATCTATTCCTACATTAACTGTGCTTACCAAAGAGATTTATTCCTACCATGATTGTACTTACCAAAATAGTGGAAGACCTCTAACTCACGTCACCGCCTTACTAAACATATATAATGTAAGCTCTTTCCACAAGGAGAGGGATCTGGACAACACCCTTGACGCCTCCAATACCTCACATACTTCACTACACACATTGTTCTCTCTCTTCCCCATGCACTGTAATACTCCCGGAGTTACTCTCCTGATAATCTTGTTCATCAATAAAACACCTCCGGCCACCGCTGCCGTTCCCGAGAGTGGAGTAGGTCACCCGGACCGAACCACTATATATCTCTGTGTTGGTTCTATATTTACTGTTTTGTTGTTATATTGTCATTGATTGCCTGTTTACTGCTTATTGATTATACCTATTCATATTCTTGACTGTTGATCTTGCGCAATATCGATTTGTGCATCATCAATAGTCTCCAAATATTTTTTGGGATAATTTCGGTAGAGCTTGCTCTAAAAATAAGGGCCTAGGAAAATCTTAACTTGTCTATAAAACTTAAAGTTTCTTGAATGCACAATACAATCAAATCCAAAATAACAATAATCATAGTTTACGATCAAAATTCTCTCAAAAATCATCATTCCGAACCTAACTATCAAAACAACCATAAATTCCAATCAAAATAAACTAATCACCACATGTGATCGGTTCACTTTATTAAACCCGAGACAAATACAACAGACACGTAAAGAGAAAACTATCAAGACACGTAAAGAGAAAACAATCATCAAGACACGCAAAGAGAAAATTAAAACAGACGACCACTGCTTGAAAGCACTTTGCAACCTACTTAAATCCGATTAATTTGATGTAAGTTATTCTTTATTTCATTTAATTAAAGAAAGTTAAATCAATCTAGTTTTTTTTTGTCACATAAATCAATCAATCTAATAATAACAAAATATTTTTTCAAAATTTTGACATGGTCTCCTTTGAAAATAGGAGAATGAAAATATCAACATATATACAGAACTGAAAAACAAATGAAATAATCCCCCAAAATCAGTGATCTATACCCAACAACCAACAAGCCAAACGTATCCCCATAAATGTGAAATTAGTTCACCATACTAAACACAGAATAAACAAAAACTCACGCAAATTCGATTAAGTTGATATAAGTTATTATTTATATCATTTAATTAAAGAAGGTTAAATGAATCTAATAATAATTCGTTATTTTTATAAAATTTTGGTAGAGTTTCCTTTAAAAATAGATGACCATGGAAATATCAACACGTATACATAATTGAAAACAAAAAAAAACAAAACAATCCCCCAAAATCAACGATTCATACCCAACAACCAAAACAACCATCAATTTCACATCAAACCAAACATCTATAATATAAACGTGTAATTAGTTCACCATACTAAACATAGAACAAACAAAAACCCCTTAAAATTCGGTTAATTTGATGTAAGTTGATGGTTCTCGAAAATATTTGCCCAAGTCCAGAACCGAGATCTTAGCCTGAGGACTGAGGGTACGTCCAATGTATGGAAGCTTCTTGCTCCTGAGGGTTGTATGTTGCACGAGATGATTTCTGCAACAAATAGAGATAGCGATCCTTTCGATGATGAACCTGAAACAAAACAGGTCAGAAAGAAGGGGGCCGGCTGAACACCCGGCTTATCCCCTCTGAAGCTCAAGTCAACAAGAGTTGGAGGCTTTAGCACAGTGTATTCCTTTTCTCAGTTCAGTTTTTGCGTACCTTTGTTCATCTTTCTGAGGTGTATTTATACCTAGACTAGCAATGAGTGCAAAGGGTTTGGAGTCCTATCTCAGCATTTAATGGCTTGCACTCTTATCCATGCGCAATGAGTGCTCTCCACTCAGATTCTCATGACTGGTTCAGTCAGGCGATAGGATGACTGCTCGGGGCATGCCGAAAACTTATGACCCTACCTCCGGTCATTTGAGTCCATCTGATCGGCATTTGACACCTACTCCCGAATGTTTATTACTTAGGGAACAATACCTCGGGGTTTCCCGAAGACATATGGTTGGCGCAATAACCATTAATGTTTTGCAATTATGAATGTCGGTTTAGGTCTCGAGGATACATATACTCATTAATAGCCCTGTCACAGTCACTCAACTCTTCATTAATGCGCAGTTATATCTCCTTAAATGTTGGTCCCAGCCCGTGTGCTCGGCTCTCCCGAGTCATTACTCATTGGCGCTATCTTCCGATGCCTTTTGAGCTTCATAACGGTTATATTTATCCACGTGTCGGTCTGGGGGTTGTTGAGCCGAGCTTACTTACCTCGACTTTAAGCCTTCTAGTACCGTTGGGCTTTACCCTTTGGGCGCGGTCCATCCTACTCTTGTAGTGGACAAGACGCTGCGATCCATTTGGGCCATTGCGCCAGTGGAGGCCTTCTGGATTTATTGGGCCCTTGACTATGGCGGCCCATATCCAAAATCTCATAATTATCATAAGTTATTGTTTATTTCATTTAATTAAAGGTTCGTTTGGTTAGGAAAAAAAATGATGGAAAATGAAAATGATAGATAGTGAAGTAAAAGAAAAGAAAATGATAGAAAATATATTTTGATGCATGTATTTGGTTACAATGAAAAATTTACGGGAAAGTTTTAAAAAAAATTCATTTTATTGTTTAAAAGAAAAGAAAGTTATAAGAAATTTTTTATAATTGTCTAAACTACCCTTAATTATATTAAATCGGTCTAAAAAAGAAAAAATATGTAATTATAATTGAAAGTTAAAAAGTTTTAAAAAAGTGACTCAAAATCTAATTCTAGTACAATCACCAAAACAAAGGTATTTATGTCAAATTATATGATTAATCAAATTCATACCAAAAAATTTTAAAATTAATAACTAATAAAATATTTTAAGAAAAATAAGAGTAAAATAGGAAGTTAGTTATAGATCACAACTTTCTTGCATTTCCTTATGTTTTTTACAAGAAAAAAAAGTTGGTTATTTGTGAGAAAATTCAAGTATGAAAAAAAATTATTTTTTTCTATCATTTTCTTTTTCATGCTAACCAAACACATGAAAATTTTAAAAAGTTTATATTTCTTTTATTTTCTACCATTCTCCTATTAAACAAACGAATCATAAAGAAAGTATTAGGTCATTACTAGTATTGTGTTATGTGGTGTCATCATCTAATATCAAGCTTACAAGTAAATAACATATCAAGATTTAGGCATGGAAGAGTATGGACATTCTTTCTTTGATTTTCAGTAAATTTTTTGAAAAGTAAC
This sequence comes from Ilex aquifolium, assembly GCA_951799425.1. Lineage (NCBI taxonomy): Eukaryota > Viridiplantae > Streptophyta > Magnoliopsida > Aquifoliales > Aquifoliaceae > Ilex > Ilex aquifolium. The sequence continues at coordinate 8,265,489 of OX637395.1, forward strand.
AATTTTATTCAATTCGGTTTCGAAAAACTTGTTGGTTGTATATTAGTTCGTTCTGCACCGCCAACGACCTAAAATCAAAGGCGCAAAACTTAAAGTTCTCGTAAAAATAGATTCATTTATTAACGAAAAATTTGATAGTAAGTAAAGTAAGAATAAATAAATCTATTCTAAACGAATATGAAACTAATATGATTGACCGACACAAATAATAAAATAGATCATAATAGTGTCAACCACAAATGATTTTTATTTTAACCGGGCTTAACTGGTATTTTAAGAAAAATATTTATTGTTTTATTACTTCATCGAGAAAGGGTAAGAATTGTTGTAGAATTAAATATGATTTTCAATTTTTAGGGGAAATATGTATGATAAATTTAGCTAAGAAAAAATAGTTCATAATATTTTAATTTTTTATATATGCGAAATTAAGACACGATACGATCAAATATATCATATAAATCGATTGACATCTCAAAATATTATCACTAACAATTAAGAAATTTTGGAAAAAAATGAAAAGAAAAATGCAAGTGGACAAAAAGACAATGTGATCTAGATTTTATTAACTAGAGAAAACGACCAGTAGAAGGGATAAGCCTATCCCCTATATCCTATATCTATATCTATTCTATACTATTAATAAAACTACCTTAACATAAAAAAAAATTTGATTCTTTATTTTACCCTTATAAAGAATTACAAATACCACTCTATCATTTCAAAATTAAATATCTAAATTATAATTATATCGTTATGTATTTAAATCTCTAAATTACCTTTAACATCTCTTTTAATTATCTATTTTCTATGTATAAATATTAGTTTCTATGAATTTTTTTGATTTACTATATTACCCTTCAAAAAATATGAATCATTTTAATAAAGTTCAAAAAAATTTTAAAAACTCCATCAATCTAATATTACTCATCTTACATGCAAATAAATATTTTTCATCGAAAAGTTTAACTTTTTTATTTCTAAGTTAAAAAAATAATCGTAAATATAGTTTTTTTTTTAAATCAATTTATGTTATATAAGTATAATTCTTTAGTTACAATAAACTTTCTAAATTGTATTAAGATTTTATGTAAAAATAGGGTGTGGTGTATTTTTAAGTAAAACTTGAATTTTTAAAAATTTTAAATGCTTTATAATATATATTATAGAGTAATATGTTAAATTCTTTTCCAATTAACCTAATTAATTGATAATTGAAGTAAGATTCCAATATGATTAGTATATTGACAATTACTTTTATTTTATTCAAAGAATTATAAGTAGAATCATAATCAAATGAATTTCAAAAAATTTAATTTCTCAAACATCACTAAAAAATCACTCTCAATCACAAAATTCTATAAAAATAGAACTTTAACTATTTATTTATTTATTTTTATCTTTCTTGCTATAGTTATAAAGACGAATTTTGTACATTCTCAAAATTTTCATAATCCTATAACAGAATATAAGTAATGAAAAATTAAGTTTAGTAAATTTGAGATGATATTTAATTTAAATACACATATATATAATATATTTTATTAAGTTTTGTGTACAAAAATTATTTACGTGCAACGCACGTGGTACATTACTAGTCAAATCAAAAATCAAGTGAAATAAATATAAAAAGAAAACTTCCACAAAATCAGGAAAAAATATTGACTGTCACGATTAAGTCATCAGGTTAATATGGTGTAACTATATAGCTGAGCAAGTGAATTCAATTGAATAACAAACCTTCGGGCTCGTTTGGTAGACATATTATGAGGGGATTAAATATTGGATTGTACTATTTTTTATTTAATCGGGTCTAATACTTTGCTTGGTAAACAAATTTGATACCGTATTAATTTCAAAAATATATATTAATCGTATATTTTTTATACGTTAGACATGTATTATTGAGGTATTTTAATACCACCAAAATATGTGGTATTATAATCCAACTCAAACGTATTATTTTACACATTTACCATTATAACCCCCTAACTGATAAAATCAAATTGTCATCAATGTAACAAACACTGATTGAGAGTATTTTTGTCAATTCAACATTAATACGATAAAATAATTTCTTAACCAAACAACCGATTGGATTAAATAATTATTATCCAACGTTTATGTTGTGTATTACCAAATACTACATAAAATTACGTATTATTCTAATACCCTATTTAGTCTTGTCTTTTGTCCTTCTGTATTGTATTAGATCGGATTATTTTATCTAATCCATCCATTTCTAATATGACAACCAAACGAGCCCTTCATGTAATACAACCCTTCATGTAAAAAAATTGAATAACAACCCTTCATGTAATACAATAATTATCTATTTATAGAAATAAGTACACTTTGTCTACATGAATTTTTTTTAATTGTATAGTGGAATCGCATAGTGTTGATGATGTGATTACTATAGGGATGAAACCAATCAAGAATATGAATATGAATATGTTACAGTACCTGTTATCTAAAGAGGAATTCCAACTGATCGCCGTGATTGACAAGTGGGTAAGTGGGTTAAGTGCACTTCTCTTCCAGGATTCTCGAAAGATATATAAAGATGTAAAACTCTATTCTATATTTTTGTCACCGTATTTACTTCAGAATCACGGTGGAAAACATTCCTGTCAAATAGATAGTGTATACTTCCAAAAATACAAAACAACAAAGAAAAAAAAAAACGACATCGTGTGACCACCATACACTAGTGCATCACGTGTCAAACCCACACCGGTCACCTGATTCCCACGTGACAGTCAATTGCTCATCCTTACAAATGTCAACATCAACACATAAGACACGAGGATAGATACGGAAATATTATCATATTATATCACCATCTAATAACGAATTAATAAACGAATCATTGTTCTGTGCGATGCGATGTACGAAATTTACAATTCTCTCGATTTTTTTTATGTATTTTCTTATCTTATCAATTGGAATATCGACCACCGAGTAAGGTGGTCTAGTGGTGGTAGTTCAAGTCCTGGAGTTTCCATTAGGGCTCAGTGGTTGGCCGCTATGCTAGCCTAGCTAAGTCTGACCCCGAGAAGTGTTCCAAGCGCGGTCAGAGGCCTTATGATCCCATCAGTGAAGGCCTAACGGGGTGGTTGCTGGACGCTTTTCCTTTTCTCCACCCCTTTTTTTTCAATAGCAAAAAAAAAAAATTTTTGGAATATCGGATAAAAATTATAAAGTGATAAAGATGATTTTTTTATAAAATATAAAATAAATGATAGTTAATTGCTTGCGTTGTAATTAAATTAAATGAGTACAAATAAAAAGAAAGTGAAATGTTCTAATATATTATGGATGAACTTCTTACTTATAGTAAGTTTTTAGGTGGGTTCCAAATATGTACTTAGGCCTTGAATTGAATCCCCTTACCACCTCTCAACAAATGGTATTAAAGACGAAATCTTTGTACTCGTATTAATAATTGGGTTCTACACCATTGTCAAGCTCTTTCATCTCTAAATTATTTGCTATAATATAAATAGTTAAGAATTCATCGTGAATCGAGATTGAACTCTCTGAATCGACTCGTTCAAATCCTTCACCCCCACCCTAATGGGCGGAGTCATAATTTTTTTTTAGGGTGGGCAAATTAGCATGTTTAATTTTTTTTTTTAATTGATCGTAGAAGTTCATAAATTTATAGTTATTGAAATTATATTTAATACTTAAAAGTTTAATAAACATAAAAGATTAAAAATCGATATGCATAACATGGATAAAAAAAATTAATTAAAATTTCTTATCAAGAATGAGACTAATTTTTATCACTTACAATTGACCTTAACATGTTTTTATTATTTGAAAGAGTTATAAATCAATCATATCAACAATATTTTATATATATATAAAATCGTGATAACAATTTTTTATTTATGATCCTATAATTTACTACATAATAACACATATTTTTATATAATAACGAAATAACCCTATAGTTTAAAAAAATTATAAAATAACTTCATTATGTTCAAAACATATTCAAACAAGTCTGAAACGTGTCTAAAAATAAACAATAATATTAGTTGAAACTAATTTAAAATTTAATTGGTGGAGACCTAATAATTTGTAACTATCGGATAGATATAGGAGTTTATTAAATATTAAGACTCACTATTAGACTTAATATCACACTAGGAGTCTATTCAAATATATATCAGCAGAATATAATAATAGGGTGAGCACAATTAAATATGTCTAAATTTTATTTCAAAAAATATATGTCTAATGTGAAAAAAAAAAATTGAGGGGAGCATGTGCCCACCCTAGCCCAAGGGTGGCTCCACCCCTGCCACCCTGCCTAATTAACCAAAAGAAAAAAAAATTATCAAGTGGCAAGTGGAGTGAGATCTCCCCATATATTTTCTCTTTAATTTCATTCTTGACGAATTTATTGAATTTATTTGAAGCTAGCCTAAATAGATAGCTTTTAAAATATTTTTTTTCGATGCTTTGGGAAAAAAATATCAGAAATATCTGCTCTCAAAATGTGTGAGAGTGAGACAAGTTTGGGACTGAAGCCCCACAACTTCCTTTGTCTGGTCGACCCCCACAACTCTCTTACAAAAAGAATAAGTGTTTTTGAGTAAAATAAAGTCAGGTCGGTCAGAACTTTAACTTTTTTAACAGCAGTAGTTTTTTGGACTCAAACGGCTTATTTAGGTTGATTTTTATGACTTTTTTTTTCGACTTTTTAGAATTTTGTCACGAATTTTACATAATTTTTTAATTTATTATATTCATAAAATATTATTAGTGATATAAAAAAATTAAAATTCATATTTGGGGAACTATTATGCATAATCTATACATACATGTAATTATTTTTATTTTGACACAAAAAGTTAAAAAATCCAAAAAAGCTAAAAAATCACTCTAAACGAATTTTTCTAATTTTTTCAACTTTTCAAAGAACACTCCAAACGATTGTGAAATTTTTTTAACTCTGACTTTTTTACAAAAATTTTCAAACCGCAACGTTTTACCTAAAAAAGTCAGTTCGAAATAAGCTCATTGTATACAATACAAGTGGGTTTACTTATTTATGAATGTTGGATCATTTATTAAAAAGAAAATTAAAAAATATATATATTCGAGTCGAAGGGAATTTGGGAGAGTAATGCTCCGTTTGGTACGATGGAAAAATGGAAGGATGGAAAATAAGAGGGATAGATAAAACATTATGTTTGGTAAGGAAAGAAAGTAAGAATGATGGAAAAGTTGATGGATTAACTTTCCTTCCAACTCACCAAAATCAATCCCTCCAAAATTGGAAAGAATGTTAATTATTTGTGTTGAAATGTATTTTATTTGTCTATATATCTTTTAATATATACATATTATATATATATATATATATATATATATATATATATATATATATATTAATTTCATATAAAAATACAATGATAAAATATGTATTTATATATATATATTTTAAAAATAAATTTTAAAATAAAAAAATAAAAATAAAAATAAACAGGTCAATTGACAACTCGACACAACACGACACAATTAGTTAAATGAGTTGAGTTAGGTTTGACTAATGTTCGACACAAATCCGTAATGACTTAACACGAAATCTGACACGATACGACTCGATTGTCACCCCTAATCTTATCCGGCACAAAAAAAAAAAAAAAATTTAGTCATTTTTATTTTTCATCCATCCAACCAAACACAAATGAAGGAAAGTGTATCATTCCTACTTTCCTTCCTCGAATGATAGAAAGTGTATCCTTCCAACTTTTCATCCTTTCTATTTTTCATCTTTCCTACCAAAGGGCGCATAAATATTCAATGTAACAGTTACACCATAACATTAATATGAAGTGATATAATCGTTGAATAAAAAAGCTAGAAAATAAATACAATGGACCCCCAACAACACGGGGTATGGATCCATCCCCGTGGCAAGTGGATAAACCCAAAAAACACACGCTAACGAACACCACCACACAACCGAACAGAAAACACAAATACCTCCACACTCCTCAACCACCACACCCAGAGAAAAAAAGAAAAATCAAACACGATGACCACTCCGATCTTCTTCTCAAAACCGCCATTAATCTCTCACCAGAGCTCTCAATTCATCACCATTTCCACTCCAAATCTCCCCTCTTTCCTCATTTCTCGTCCATCGATCAATTTTCAGAGGAAAAATGCAACCTCAGATTCCACCACAATCATAGACACTCCCTCCGTATCTTTATACTCCGAAGACGACGATAAAGCAGCGGTTGAGGCTGAGGAGGCCAAAATTGGGTCTAGGGTTAGGGTTAAAGTGCCATTAAAGGTGTATCATGTGCCCAAAGTTCCTGAATTTGAGCTGACTGGAATGATTGGGGTGTTGAAACAATATGTTGGGGTTTGGAAGGGGAAGAGAATTTCAGCGAATTTTCCGTATAAGATTGAGTTTGTGACGGAGATTGAAGGGCGTAAAGGTCCGGTCAAGTTCGTCACGCATCTGAGAGAAGATGAGTTCGAGTATGTTTGATCTCATTGAATGACAGTTAGGCTTTTTTTGGATTTAAGTCTCTGTTGATTTTAACTGGTCTATTGATACATATACTTTGAATGCCGTGCCACTGAATATAATAAGTTTGTTTTGTACAAAGCTTTATATTGGTGTAATTGTAGATAATTTACCTAATTTGTTAGTTAAGTTGAATTTTTTTTGTCTTCGAGATGATGGAATTTATTTCTTCCAGTGAAAAATTACTCATGAATGTGTTGGCTTAGAGTGAGATCAGGTTTGTTGGCTGGGTAACGTTATACCGTATATGTAATAGATGTGATTTGGAAGGACATCGATCCGTTAGGTCTCGACTCTTGGGGTAATGGGAGGGAGGGATGGATGGATTGGAAACACACATGGCCTTTGGGATTCTCTGCACAAAGTGGCTACTTTAGATTGGAACCCATTCAGTTGTTAGTCCGAGCATTTTACCTTTGCAGTGGGCAATGGCCCTTGGTTAATGCATTCTACTCAAATTTATATGTCTTGGATTGTTGTTCAGTCCAGTGTATTCCAATTTCTAAGATAAACCTGGTGTCACTCTAGTTGGATCATTGTCCCTGCATAACAATGATAGAACAAGGGGTTTTCTTAAGTTTGTACCTTTGTGATAGAGCAGTATCTAGTATATCAGATGAATTGCAATATAAATGCATGCCAGAAATGAAAGAAATGAAAAATCTGTAACAAGCGAGATATAATGGTTTTTTGGACTAGGAGATATTGTGGTTGATTAAGAGTGGGATGAAGGATCTATATTTCAAATAATTGATCTGGATTTTAGTCATTTTTTTTCCGCACTTATGATTCCCAAATTTGTTTTGTAGATTCATGACCTTAGATCAGGTTTCGATTTCGCTCCGTAGGTTGAAACAATAATCTTGTTCATATATCGAAAAAGCTTTAGAATACGAGTTTCAATTGTTGTATTGAAGTCTTTTGTCTCCTCCCTAAGGTAGCATTCCTGGGCTGTTGAAGGTTTGCTCAATTCATTTTCCAAGAGTGAGTGGTTTAGTTAATATTAGAATAAGAACTTCTATATGTTTAGCTTCCATTATAATGTTGCCATTCTTTGCATTGACATGTGTTATAGCTTGTGAGATGTTGCATATGGTTGGCATATGTTATGGCTTGTTCCTCTTCATTTTGATGAGCAACTTGCATGCACTTTTTTAATTCAGGACTTAAACCCTACACTTCCCTCTTTTGGGGTTGCAAGAGATACTACCCAAGCTAACATTTGGTGTAATAAAAGTTAATATTTATTTGATGTCTAGCAATGACCCTCATTCAAGTTGAGAGTATTCTGGTTTAGAAGTTTAATTAGTTTATGTTGGTGAAGAGTCTAGTGCCGCAAACTTTTACTGTCACCCTGGTAAATAATTTTTGCACTGTGAGCACTGATTTCTTTGGAACTGATTCTACTCATATTGAGAGGCACTCTTTTGTATCTCCATCGTAGGTTATGAGGACACACAATTATAATAGGTTGATCGCAAAACTGTTGATATGCCTGGTTACATGTGAGATTACATTTCGTTTATTAGGATATTCTTTTCTTATATCTGTAATTGAACATATGGGGACTATGACAGGATAGTTAAATGTGACCATGCCTGCATGGGTAGTTTATTGTGATGAGAATGTAAGATTTCATTTCCATTTATCTATACATTCTTTCCTTATTTCGGGAATTGAACATCTGGTGTAGATTGTGCTTGCTCAGTTACTTCTAATGATGAGAAACTGAGATTGCCCTTTTATATGAAATTTTGGTTCTTGTTTCCAGTGATGATAATGTGATCATGCTTGCAATGGAAATTTTAAAACATCCGACTGATATATGTGTATTCCAAAAATTCTATATGGGACGAATTATCTACTTGTTTTTGATGATGTGTGGGATCATATTTTTTGTTGTTACAATGTGTAAGGGAAAGTAAGATTTTAGTAACTAAGCAGGATGAAAAACTTTCTTTGACATATTCACACAATCTTTCCTTGTAAATTAGGAGATGTAATTATGGTGCGATTCTTGGTCTTTGTTATGTGGGAGGCATTACAATGAGATCTTGAGGAGGATGTCAAAAACTTGTGAGAACGAAGTTGGACATGCTGAAAAAAGTGTCATGGAGTTGCTATTGCATCTTACAGTAATGATTCTAGTAAGTCTATTGTCCTTCAAGGTGGCATGGGAGTGGATAATGGATGTTTGAACACTAGCTTAGGATGGCATAGAGATTCATAACGATTACTTGCCATTTCATTTAACGAGACTAAATGACACATTGGTTAGCATTCTTATGGAAACCAATGACATTCTGATCAGTAGTTGAAGGATCATCGGTTGCTGTCCGCAGAATTTCTTACAATAGATGACTATTGTAATGTAGCAAGTAGCAAAAGTTTGGGTGTTGTCCATATTCTTGTATTGAGTTTTCACTGCTTTTACAGGTACATGTGTGTAAGTTTACATACGTATGTTTGTCTTTAAAATAGTTGACAATGTATTACATATGAAAATAAGTTGACTATATGTCCTTCACCCCTATTGCATACCAAAAAAAATCACTACATTTGATAGCATGAAGGATGAAATATGGATTGGAGTTGAGAGTGCGTGTTTGACGAGTAAATATTGGGTTTAACGATGACACCACATCATTATTTTCACGTAGTGTCACCATCCAATAACAATCCTATAAATGAGCAAAGTGAACCCACTTTTTTTACGTAGGGTGGTTATTTTTTACATGGATAGGATAATTTTTAAATTAAGTGGGGTTCACTTGCTTGTTTGTTGGTTTAGTATTGGATGGCACCACGCAGCAATGGTCTTACCGGTACATTCAATATTTTCTCGTGTTTGACCATAATATGGAAATTTAAACTTTGGTGCTCATGAGTATTGGTTTTATAGTTGGAAACACTTGGGATGGTGGTGGTAAGCTGAAGCATTTTTGAGTATTTGGATGTATTCTTGAGATCAATGATTATGTTGCCCAATATTATTTGTGAATTACAGGATCTACTTTCTCTACACACTCAATGTTTACTTTTAACTGTTAGAGGATTATCTAAAAGATCTAGAAGATATCTGGAGATCGATGTTGCCGTTTGGATGAGTTAATTGTAGTTTCAAACCTATTTATCAAATTTTCATGAACAAGATCTAGATGGATCGATCTGATCTACAGTTCAGAACACACTAGATTCAAATTTTCATGAACAAAACATTTCTTGAAAACACATTTTCAAAGGTTTTTCATATTTTCAAAAAACACTTTTGCATTGAAACTTATGTTTTCAAAACACTTTTTTAATTTACATGATTCATCAAAGTAATAGAATCATGTGATCCATTTACCATGGAGGCATTGTTTTATTGGAGTTGATGCTAGCCAATGAGTTAATTTGTTAAAGAGACCGGAATCCAACTATGATAGCAAAAATAAATTTTTGATACTATACGTCTTTTGTTGGTCAAATAACAATTTAATGCGTGTAAAATTTATTATTTTATTATGTTTACAATCAACGATGACTATGAAATCAAAAGAGCATGAATGATCATAAGTTGTTTTTCGTTATAGTGCTGGAAAACAAATTTAGGTAGCATTAGCATAGCACTATCCCTTTTTCATGCAGGTGAGGCATGAAGATTTTGTATGGTGATAAGAAATACCATGTTATTATTGGAACGAAAGTTACCATCTAATCATGTCAAGTTCTAACCTATAAACAATTAAAGTTTTAACTTAATAGAGTCGAGTTAAGATCGATCCAATCTAATTAGGTCAAATTATAAATTAAAAAGACCAAATTAAAATTTAATGAAATCGACTTAAGATTGATCCAAATAGTATAGGAGCTTTGGCTTACTTTCGAATAGTTTTTTGTTTGTTTGTTTGTTTGTTGTAGTATATATAGGATAGGAAGTTGGTTAGACTCGAACCTTACATTTGTGGGCGAGGTGCCAAAAGCACATATCGTTAGGTCAGTCGTCTTTGCTCTTTTTTTTTTTCTCCTTTAGTCTTGCAGATCCTAGAAAAAAAAACCCTGAACAGTTTTCAATTTTCAACATCTAAACCAATTTTCAACAATAAAAGTTTGATTTTCGACTGAAGTTGAACAAAACAGTCATGTGACCAACATCTAAATCAAATCATCCTCAGTGGTCCAATGCTTAGAGCCCATGCCAATGATCGAAAGCGATGAAAGCCTTGCGAGAGATAAGCAAGTTAAGGATATTTTAAAGAGAAAAGACTACATCATGTTTGATCAGAACTAGTGGTATTTCGTACAATGCACAGACAATTTATCAATTGATAATATACACGTTTAACATGTATTTACGGAAACAATTACACTCAACGTATTATTGGTAAAAAAAAGTCACTCGCAAGGTGGCTTATTCCACCAGCCAATGTGCATCACCTTCTTCCTCCATCCCCAACCGCAAAACCTCCTTAATCCTTGCCAGGCCCTCCTCCCCAAAAAGCCATGGCAAGATACAATTGAAGTGAAGAACAAGAGGTTTGACCGACTAACAGCTACTTTGTTTGGTACACTGATTTTCTGTGCCTTATTAAACAGACTAGTACTTTGCGCGACAAGGCGAGATTGAAAATTATGGGGAAAAAAGTCAAACTTATAAACATTTGAAAACTAAAGTCATCTAGTAGAAAAGTTTACCCGATGCTTGAAGTTTTGATGCTTCTAATCTGAGAGTCATCTAGGTGAGAAAATAGTGGAGGAAGGCAAGACCACTGAAGAGATGGAGGCGGTGGAAAGAAAAGGGATTGTTTTATGTGGGTGTGTGCATACTTGGGAATGAAATAGTAGAAGCAGCATGAGGGGTTAATGAAATAATAGAAGCAACATGAGGGGGTTAACTATTTGAATAATGGGAAATTTAGATTGACAGGCAGATTGAAGTGGTAGTCGAGGATCAAAATTTTGTTTCGGTGTATTGTTTTGGTTACCTAGAAAATGGAAACGTTTCGACGTGTTTTAAAATCGTTTCGATCCATTTCAGAAACAGAATGAAAAAAATAAAAATTTAAGAATTATTTTTACAAAACATTGGTCGAATTATACCAAAGTATCTTGAAATATCTTGAAACATTCCAAAATAATTGTGCAAATGCATTAAAATATTACAAAACACCTCGAAACATTATGAAACACATTGAAGTATTAGAATTTTGATTCCATCACTGATTCATTTCGGTCTCCTTAAAAACGGAAATGTTTTGGATGTTTCGAAATGAAATTTTGATCCTTGGTGGGAGTCAAAAATGAAATGGATAAGGAAGAATAACACAATATTAGAGCATCTCCAACATATGATCTAAAATACACAAAATCTTCAAATTTTAGCTATTTAGTCCAAAAATTTCATTCCAACAGATTATCTTTAAAACATCTAAAATAACATTTTGTTATAGTGATACTATATATTTAGAATATCACTGTAGTGATATGTAAATTTTTTTTATAATATTTTCTATCTCTTCCTTTCTTTTCTTCCATTCTCTCTCTTTCTCCTTTTTACTATTCCAAAAAAAAATAATACAAAAGGAATGAGAAATAATATTTAAAATGAGTAATTAAAAATATAGAAAATCTGTTGGAGTGTGTATTGAAAAAGTGAATAGTTAAAATAGAAAGTGCTGCATTTTGAGTAGCTAAAATAACTTTTTTTGTTGCTGCATTGTAGTTACAGGTGTTTGTCCTGTGATTCAAGAATGTTAAATGATTGTATCTAAATTTGAATTACATTAAGATAATAAAAATTTAATTTTTTGGATAAATTTATAATAAAAAAATTACAACGCTAGATCTGTTTAAGGTTTAAAACCTCACATAACTACTCCTATATACAAACATTAATGAAACTTCATCCCCCCTCCCTCTTCTTCTTGAAAATGTGTAAAAAAAAGTGGCTGAGAAAACAATATTTTTTTTTTAATTTTTTTTACTTAATGGTCAGCGGTGTTCAGATCAGTGTTTGCGTACCTCGACTAGTTCCCTCTCCGGTTCGGTCAAAGACACACCATCTCCGCCGGGACTAGGAAATCATGAGGGATTTAGGCCCGAGTACAAATAGTTGCTAATATTCGAACTCAAGATGTCATAATTTATAACTCTGGTACTACTTCAATTATCCTTGGAATTGAAGACAATATTTTAATAAGGGAAAATTTCATCCACCCCTTGTAATTAGGTCTAAATTCAATGACACCCCTTCCCAATTTGAAACTTCACTGTCACCCCTGTCAGTATTTGTCGGATTACGCGTTAACGACGATTGTTAATTTACAAAAATACCCCTGAATATTTTATAAGGTAAATTTTATCCACACCCCTTATAAATAGACATAACTTCAACAACACCCCCTGTAATTAGACCTATCTTTAACAATATGCCTGTATGATTCTGAAATTTCAGTGCACTCCCTTTAGTTCTATTATATTAACCTTTAGATTCATCAATTTAATAATTAATTTTTTATCAAATTAATGTCTTTTATTTAATTTAAACTAAATTAGCATTCCATCTCATCAAATCAACACAAATTGATATTTAATTTTATCAAATTAGTATTTAGTTATATTAATTTAATATTAAATTATTATTAAATTTCATCAAATCAACACCAGATTAACATTTAATTTTATTAAATTAAAATTTAATATATTAAATAGAATATTAAATTCTATTAATTTAATATTTAACCTTATCAAATTAATGTCAGTTATTTAATTTAACACTAAATAAACATTCAATTTTATTAAAACAACATTTAAATTTTATTAAAGCAACATTTAACATGCAATGAAGTTTCAGAATCGATAGAAGATGTCATTGAATTTAAATTTAACTAAAGGAGAGTAGATAAAATTTTTCTTTTTAATAAACGTACACACCGCGTGGCCAGGCCACGTCGTACTTAGTAGTCACCTAAAAATTTCTCAGTTGTTATGGTGGGGTGATTTCAATTAGTCGGGCGGATTTGGTTTAGAGAGATTTCAGCCTTATTTTAGAGGTCAGGCAATTTGTGTTTTTATAGTTTTAGTCTTTTGGCTTTTTTACCAAATTGAATAAAAAATGGAAATGATTTTGATTGAGTGTCTGGTAATTTTTTGTTCAAATTGAAATGAAATTTACTTAGCAACAAAAAAGTAAAAGAAATGAAATTCAGCTCTACTCAATTGGATATGAATTACAAAAATAAAATCCGACAGACATACGAATTGGATATGAAACCCAACTTTCTAGTCGGATTTAGATCAGAATTGATCGAAATTTGATCCGAATCCAATCTATTATGAGCCTTATTTGGGGTCTGAATGTATAATTTTTAAACATCAGAGGAGGTAAGTGGAATATCATCGAAAATATAGGAGTAAGTAAATTTTCGAGGACTCAAATCAAAACCATGGGCAAGTCAATTGTTTTTCTCTTTTCCTTGAAACATAATTACATTCTTGTTGCCTCAGAACGGTGGTACGTGAAAGCTACGTTTACTTTCTCTCTCTCTCTCTCTCTCGTCGCACGATCAAATCTTCCCAGACCCTAAGTCATCGAAACTGGTGACTGCTCTACATTCGTGATTCCATCATAGAGGTGCCTGTTTCTGCAAACATTATATGATTTGTCTCTGTATATAGGATCAAATAATACCCAGATGGGTTTTTGGGATTTTGATGCCGAAACAACAATGATCGTGATCATTTATAACTCCCATAATGTGGGTTTTTCGATTTAGGGTTTCTGCTATTCTATTTGCTCTTTTTTTTGGCTCTGTTGTTGTGGAAAATTCTTGATTTTCTTGGAGGGTTGAGGTTTAATTTCAGAATGGTTTTTTTTTTTGGTGGGTTAGTTATATGACAGAGTTTGCAGTTTTAAAATGTTAGTTTTGGTTCGAATTATTTGCTTAATTCAGTGATTGAATTGAATTGATTTGAATGCATATTGTTTTTTTTTTTTTGGAATTTAGAGATTGATTATTGATGTTGAATAATCCTTCCTTACGAATTCTTCCCAAATGTTTCAGTATTGATTGTCCAATAATGCTTTTCTAAGACGAGCCCTTATGCTCGTCAATGTATTTCTGTTATCATCGGTGATAATTGGATGGTTAAATTATATCGTAAGTGGTGCTTTAGAGATGCATACAAAGAGAAAAGCTTGGTTTTTTTTTAATAATTAGCTAGATTATAAAAGAAAAAATCAAGCTTTTATATTTTAAATCTGCATTGTAAATTTGATTCCATTTCACGCACTCTTCTTAGACAGTACTTTTGTGCTGTGGTTTCTTTAGATTTTTATGCATTAGTCTTATTTTACTGTAAATTTGATGTCAACGATGTTCATGAACTGCTTTCGTCTTGCTAGGCACACTCAAACAGATTAAATACTAGTGATATGCAAAATTACATAGTTGTAATTGACTTTTTGGGTATCTTTTTGGCTTAAACTAATTTAATTAAAAAAAAAAAAAACCAGAATGGGCATAAACTTGAAGTTATAGTTTCAACATTTGAGTTGGAGGTTGTGTGACTCTCCCTCTCTATGAGACCACCCTCCATCCTCTTTCTATTAATAAAAAGGGGATCTCCACTTAACTTAGACTTTCCCCCTTCCCTTTCCAAGAGCTATATGGCACTTGAGTGGTTCGGATGTCGAGTGATATTAATGATGGATTTATGCTTCAGCTTCGAAATCATTAGCTCATTTCAACTCGTCTTTGTCCTGCAGCAGAGGCCGTCCAGCACGTTTTGACGAGGCAATCTCCTACATTTCAGCTACATACTGGGGTATACCTGCACTTGACCTTCATCAATATATTTTGAAAGCTGCTGTTTACAGAAGAATTTTCTGTTTGATCAACCCTGAGGTGCTAGCACTGATAAGGTTGGTTGAGATGAGATTAAGCTAGGGCTATTGACAGGCCTATGATTCTCATTACTCTTCTGACAATGCATCAGCTCAGATTGTGGAGTTGAAGCAGCGGCAGTTTTTTGTTGTGTACATATGAACAAGGATGGACCTGAGATTCAAAAAGGTCCTGCTATTTTTGCTATTTATAGTGGTCTTGAATAGTTATGTCAGAGCAGAGGAAAAAGAAAATTCACAGAGATTAATAACTGCTCCATTGAAGAATACAGGAAGTACTGTTATAGATGGAACAGGTAAAGAGCATGCTTTCAGTTCAGATGGTACTACTAACGGATTGGGTGAAAGGAAGGGTTTGAGTAACAGAGTATCAGTGACCACGGTTGCATTGTTCACACTTGCAATGGCGGCCACTACTGGTTTAGGTGCAATTCCATTCTTCTTTGTGGAGCTCGATCCCCAGTGGGCTGGAATATGCAATGGAATGGCTGCTGGGGTGATGTTGGCTGCGAGCTTTGACCTCATACAGGAAGGGCAGGACCATGGTAGTGGCAACTGGGTTGTGATTGGTATTTTGACAGGTGGTGTCTTCATTTGGCTTTGTAAAAAGGTGACGAGCTTTACTGATTCTTGAGATCCTTTTGCTACTTTGCAGTGACTTTTTCTTCTTATATTACTGTGATTGCTGTCGTTATTGTTCACCATAGCTGATTTTAGTGGTTCCACTTCTTGTTCTGCTTTTTAGCTGATGATGCAGTAGCTATCTATTGGCTGAATAATGATCATAGGCTGTGGAAGCCAAAACACAAACTGTGACCCCCAACCACCAATAAGCCTTTTGGTCCAAGGGATAGTGCCCTTGGTAGCTAACAGTGGCTTTAGCATGTTTGATTTTGAGTGAAAGCACTACTAGTCAGATCTATTAATGTTTCATTTGGTGTTTGGTTTCTAGGATTTTGTGAGGCTGGTGTGTGGTTCTTACTCTCTCTTTTCTTCCTCTTCATCCTCTTCTAAATTTCTACACTTTTGGGCTTACATAACTATTATGTCTGAATTCCTCAAGTTTGCTGTCACAAGTCAATACTTTGCAGTCCAGACCTCTCTCTACCAAATCCTGAACCCTTGCAGCTCGATACCACTTAAACAGTGAAGTTACTGTTTCCATAGTAGCATTCAATGCAGTAGAACAGTCTGAAACAACCCTTAAAACCCCTCACTCGAACAAGCCCCATCCATCCCCAACATTTTCCCTTTCTTTTGGTTTTCAATTTGACTCTTATGGACCTTAGAAGCTTGCTTTCCAAAACATCAAGAGCACTTTTTTCTTGAATTTTCTGAATGGCCTCTTTTGAAACCAAACTTCTTTGGACCTTAAGCTAAGTACAAATCCAACAATCGTTATTCTACCTTGTAGAATCATAACCTCAGAAACTCGCCATAACCTAAATCTGCCAAAACGTCACCTTAGGGAGCTCTATTCAAAGTTTTCAAAAGCTGTCCTATGTCAGCTGAACTCGAGTTCGTTGAGTAGGTCTTTTCTAGCTTTTGCATGATGTCATATAATGCAGCAATCTTATTGCAATTTTTCTTTTAATACTAGTTAAATTCATTGAATTACAGAACAATATAGGAATCAAGTGAATTAGGGGTTTGATGTTTCATATCACTGTTTCACTTAATACCGAAATTTTGGTGATCAGAAACAAAGCATAGAACACCCTGACATTGTAAGCTAATAGCACATGTTTAAATCTGCCAATTTGTCTTTTGAAAAACTCAACAAAGAACATGATTCAAGGATCACACATTTTCTATTCCACACGTTAAACATAACTAACCCTAATATTGAATGTAGGCATTTATTGTCGACCACCTGCGATGTCATCATGTCTTGCATTGTTTTCTGATGTTCAGGTTCTCGAGCAATATGGCGAAATGAGTATGTTGGACATCAAGGGAGCAGATGCAACTAAGGTCATTCTTGTTGTTGGAATTATGACTCTTCATTCTTTTGGGGAAGGGTCTGGGGTTGGAGTATCTTTTGCTGGCTCGAAAGGTCTATCCCAGGGCCTTTTGGTGACTTTGGCTATTGCTGTGCACAACATACCAGAAGGGTTAGCTGTGAGTATGGTGCTTGCATCAAGGGGGGTTTCTCCGCAGAATGCAATGTTATGGAGTGTAATTACATCATTGCCCCAGGTAATATGGAGCTCCTTGTTCTCCCAGTATGGGGTTTGAGTATTTTGCACAGTGCAGCAGGAAAATGGATGCTCAGGCTGTATGATACTCGATATTATAAATAAATGTTTGAACCCTTATAGGAAAATGAAATAACTGGCTCCTTCTGTTGATAAGACCGGATAGTAATATTCGTATCATCCTGGATTCATGGGTGGTGTAGCGTCCATGTCACATTAGGCAAAACTATATAATTTGTCCCAGTGCAAAGGAGCTTATTTTGGCAATACTTCAACCTCTCCGGTAGTTTTTTGGGGGTAGTTTGTGATCTATTTTATGTTTCTATATATTTGCAAACCTATTGTGACATCACAAGAAGAAATACAATACAACATTTAAGTGACCACAAGGATAAAATTTGTTTTTTATGCAGCCTATTGTAGCAGTGCCTTCATTTATATGTGCGGATGCATTTAACAAATTCTTGCCATTTGCTACGGGCTTCGCAGCTGGGTGTATGATCTGGATGGTCGTGGCAGAGGTCCTTCCTGACGGATTCAAGGTAACATGCTTCATTGTTGGTTGGTATCCTTGATCATTTAAGGAGGAAAAGAAAATTGAAAATTCCAATTTAGCCGTAAGTTCTCTAGAGGTCGTGATTTATGGCAAATGTTCTTGATTTAAAGTGTAGAGAAGATTTATTCAATAAATTTTCATTTCAAATAGAATGGGCCAGTACCTATTCTACTGGCAGGGGAAGTGTGGGAGTCCAAGTACTGATGCAATAGGAGCCTATTACAAATCATGGCAGAAAGTTAGGAACAAGGAAATCACAAAAAGATTTCCCTAAAGGGTGATGTTTGTTATATGACAGAGGGTGTTGAGTGAATTGGAGCAAGGATTTGGACAACACATGAAGTTCTTAGTTTTAGGGCTTCATGACTGTATCATATATTCATTTGAAAATATTTGCTTATCTCTAGGGGTGTTCACCTTACCCTACGGGTAGGAAATATAGTCTTCCGTCTTCCTATCCGATACTTTGCGGAAGAATTTTTTCTTTGCCTACCTTATCCGATCAGGTGTGGTATTCCTACCCCGATTAATCGGGTAGGAAGTCGTGTAAATACTTTTGTAGCTATTAATTTTTGGATCATTTTAACAATTCAATTAAATAACATGCATCAATTTAACAACACAATAAATCAATAACACTAAAACCTAAAACAACTATAACAACAATTATAATAAAATACAAGAAAACATGAACATCAATCCATCATAATTGTTACACATATACAATACCAATTATTTTAAATTTAAACCATATGAAACACATTAAAATCATAACTGCTCAAATATGAAACACATTAAAACCATATGAAACACAAGAATTTTTGTAGGGTTTAAATCATATGAAACACAAGAATTTTTGTTTTTCATGTTTGATGTTAACTGGATAAGTTTTAGAAGTTTAAAAAAAAAAAAAAAAGAGAAGGCCTGAACGATGCTTGAAAGCTAGAGTTTTGAGGTTCATTAATTTGATGCTTAAAAAAAAAAAACAGATCCGTAGATGAAGGCTTGAACGATGAAGGCCATCAGATTGCGCCCAAACAGAGACAGAGAGAGATAGATAGAGAGAGAGAGTACCTGGAGAGGTCGGGACTGAACAATGAAGGCCTGAGCTATGGAGGCAGAGGCTTGAGCGATGAAAGCTGATGGAGGCAAGAGGAGAGGAGTGGAGTGAGACGATCGCTTAGTCAGTAGACGATAATGTTAGTTAGCAATTAGGGTTTTTTTAGTTTATATATATATATAAATTAATTAATTAATGCGGGTAGGGTAGGAATGTGGAAATTGATGGGTATTCCGCATTCCTACCCGATTTAATCGGAAGACCAAAAACTCTTCCGCATTCCTACCCGATTTTTGCGACTAGCTGTTCAGTAGGGTAGGATATGGTAGAAAATTGCGGCCAATCGAAAATTTGAACACCCCTACTTATCTCAAAAGAGGAAGTTTTTTGAAAGATGAAAACATGAAAGGGATTTGGGTCACAATGAAATGTCCATGAAGGTTTATAAATATTTAAGCAACTATTTTGTGGCCTGGGTGACTATCTTCTTTGCAATTAGAGAAATCTCTAATGAATGGAAAATAAACATTGACTCTCCATTCAAGAACATAAGTGCTAGTTGAATTTGACTCATTATTGTGTTTGAAATCATGGATCAAGGCACGATGGCTTTAAAGTGAGTAACTGTTCAAACAAGGAGACATGCAGCTAAAGTTTTAGAAAGGAAAGAGTTGCTCGGGTTTATATCAGATATTCCCACCAATTGTTTACTCAAGGTTGATATGTAGAGGAGGTCGATATGGATAAACAATTGTAAATTATGGTCCCTATGGTTTGCCACTGATATCACTTTTGAGGTGAGAGTAGATTCTCTCAGAGAGATGCTGATAAAAGAGTGATAAAAGAGAGATCGAGTTGTTTTGTATAGGTGTTTTAGTTTTGTACACGATTGTTATATGTATCATAGGACATACATATTTAATTGTATGGAACAATAATATATGAATTTTCAGCAATAAGATAACAAGAAAAAACACTAGAATCAAAGATGGAACAAGAATATATGAATTTCTAGGGCAAAGAGACCCCAGAAAGACAGAAAATCAGGTTTTTTGGAATAAGAATAAGAAAAAACTGCAACAAAGACTCATAAAGATATATTTATACTAGGGTTACAACAACCCTAGCATCCTAACCCTTGTCACCTTAGTAACTCTTTAATCTTAGCCCTCCAAAATAATTACGAACTCGCATGACAGTCACATGACTTTTTAAAAAGATTAGGACCATAAATACCATCTATTAGACTCACATAAAACATAAAATACTGCATAAAATAAAAAGATAACTAAAACAATCTGCTAACTAGAGCTTTAAGTTAAGCCTATTAGTGGATTTGCTTGGTCTCAATAAGCCTCTTGGATGCTCCCGCATCAATCCCTCCAAGTTGGAAGAAATTCGACTTCCGCGAGAAAGCCTACATAACTTCGGCATAAACCTCTGGATCAATCCCTTTCAACTCCTCCTCAGCGATCCATGTACTTTCACTAGCTAGTTTGCCCAACCACTTCACCAAGAATCGCCTATACTGATTCATTCTCCTTGATTTTACCTCTTTGACGTCCAACACATCTTCAACAACATCCGGTTGCACCTTTGGAAGTTGTTTAATCTGAGCATATCTTGAAACTGCTTCTCCATCAAATCCCTAAAACATATAAGAAAGACACATTAAATACATGGCTAATTTTCAAATCTGGTGGTAATTCCATCATATAGGCATTGGAGCTAATTTTCTTCAACACCTTGCATGGTCCAAACTTTCATGACTTGAGCTTGTAGTAAGTGTCTTTAGGAAATCTATCTCGCCTCAAATGCACTAACACCATGTCACCTTACTCAAAATCCTTAGCTCGTCAATGTTAACTAGTTGCTATTGTATAGGATTCATTACTAGATGTAATGGCTGCCTTTACTCCTCTTGAACTCTTCTAATGTGATCTGCAAAAGCCTTTTCATCTTCACTCACTCTAGCCTCTTGCGGAAGTGGTACTAGGTCAAGAACATGTTGAGGTTTAAGCCCCATAAGCTACAACAAATGGAGTTTTCTTCGTAGTTCTATTCATCGAATTATTATATGCAAATTCTGGTTGTGGTATAATAGAATCCCATGTCTTCACATAAATCCCAACAAGACATCTCAACAAGTTACTCAAGCTTCGGTTCACTACTCCGTTTGTCCATCCGTTTGTGGATGACAAGTGGTAGAATACTTAAGTTCAGTCTCAAGTTTCCTCCAGAGTGTCCTCCAAAAGTGCCCATATACTTGACATCTCTATCAGAGACAATTGAAGTTGGAATACCATGTCTCACCATTTCTTTGAAGAATAAATCAGCAACGTATAACATCGGTAGTTCTTGAACAAGGAATAAAATTGGCCATTTTAGAAAAATGGTCCACCAGAGCAAAAATAGAATCATATCCTCTAACTATCCTTGGAAGTCTCAAAACAAAATCCATGCTAATATGTACCCAAGGAGCTTCTGGTGTGGTTAATGGAGGGTACAAACCAGCGTTTTGCGAGCTCTCCTTGCCAAATAAGCAAATCAGACACCTTCTAACCAATTTCTCCACATCTTATACATCTTTGGCCAATAATAGCAATCAGCCACCATCGCCATCGTCTTGTCCCTTCCAAAATGACCTCCTAAACCATTGCCATGAAGTTCCCTAATAATCTGCTCACGTAGGGATCCATTAGGAATGCACAACTGATTTCCCTCGAATAAATACCCATCCTATAACATGTATGACAACTTGTTTCTTCCTGTTGAACCTTGTAGTTCAGCTACAATAAAGCTGAAAAATGGGTCTTTTTCATTTTTATTTTCCAGTTTTTCAAACCCAATTACTTGTGTACTCATCACTGTCAACAATAGAGTCCGCCTACTCAATGCATCTGCAACTTTATTAGACTCACCTGCGTTGTATTTTAGAGAATAAGTAAACTCCTGTAGACAAGAACTCCGCTTGGCATGCTTGGAATTTAGCTTCTTCTGTGAATTCAAGTACCTCAAAGGTCAAGGCTTGATGATCAGAATAAACAACTCATTCTCTATATGCTAGGTAATGCTCCCAATGTTGAACGCCTCAAACAAGTGCATAAAATTCCAAGTCATAGGTGGAATAATGACGTTTGGCATCTGTTAAATCATAGGTGGAATCACTGGCCTTCCTTCTTGACTAATAACCCAAATTCCCACATGTGATGCATCACACGCCACGATGAATAGCTGCTCAAATCTGGTAGAACTAGCACTGGAGCCACTGTCATCATCTCTTTAATTTGTTTAAAAGCCCTTTATGCTGATTTTGACCACTTAAAAATCAACTCCCTTCAGACACTCTGCGATTGGACTCATAATAGAGCTAAAATTTCGTATAAACCTCCAGTAGAACGAAGCCAATCCATGAAAATTGCGAACATCACCCATAGATTGTGGTATTGGTCACTCCTTGATAGCTATTACTTTCTTTGGATCAGGTTGTAAGCCATTCGCTGAAACAAAAAGAAGCCAAAAAACACAACGTCGTGGCACAAGAAAGAGAACTTCTTCATATTATATAGAGTTTCTCCTTACGAAGAACCTCCATGACTTGACGCAAAAGGACTAAATGCTCCTCACGAGTTCGGCTATATATCAATATATCATCAAAGTAAACAACAACAAATGATCCCAAGAAAGGTTTAAGTACCTCTGTCAAAATGCAATCGCTAACTACTCAAAGAGTCCATCCGGTGTTTTGAAAGCGGTCTTCCACTCATCATCATTCTGCATTTGATTTTGATGATATCCACTCCTCAAATCTATCTTGGAATACACTTTGGATTTAGCGAGCATGTTAAGCATGTCTTCCAAGCGAGGAATTGAAAAGAGATACTTCAGTGTAATTTTGTTTATGGCATGACTATCTACGCACATTCTCCATGATCCATCCTTTTTGGGTGTAAGTAAAGCTGAGAGACAACACACATACTTTTACTTTCACGCACCAAACCTTTGTCAAGCAACCCTTCAACTTGTTTTTGCATTGCAGCCCTATGTACAAGTGACATTTTTTTTCTTCGATAAGAAACAAACTTCTCATTGATATGAAAAACTTATAATGTCTGAGCATAGGTGGACCAGTAGTTCAACCCTAATACATCCATAATTTAGAATCTAAACAAAAGAAAACCAAAACAACTACCAAGGTTTAAAAAAACAAATATCTTCCACAAGATGTTCTCTAATTTGAAATAATGCAAAAAAGAGGGATAATTTCAAACTCCGTTGTCACAAAGGCCCAAAAAGATGCAATGCAAGGGAATACATTCTATCCCACATCCCTTCCTTTTCATCTTCGTTATCTTCAAAGATTCTAGAGTTCCTTTCCAACCAAATGCTCAAACAATTACAAAGAAGGCACAATTCCAAAGAGTTGCACCACCACCCATGTCTTTATACTCAATCGAAAACATGGAGGATATTGATTGTGGGGCTACCCAACAAACCCCCACCAGCTCAAATAATTTATTCCAAAGGAATAATGCGGCAGAGCAATGTAAAAATAAATGGTCCACGTTCTCACAGCCTGTTCTACACATAACGCATCATTGTGGACATAGATTGATGTTAGGCCTCCTTCTCATACAGGTGGCATTCTATAAGCCGGTACATTGGGCAAAGTTGCTCCTGGTAGTAGATCAATGGCATGCGGAATATGCTCCTCATTGGTGGCAAACCTAGTGTTGGTAACTCATCATTGACCAGCTCTTGAAAATCTTTTAAAAGTTGCTGAATTTCGAATGAATAATTATGGAATTCAATCTATTGGGCCTCCGTTACACTCCTACCTACCAGCGCATAGATAATTCCCAGTTTTTTACTCTCCACTTCAAATTTTTGAGCATTCAAAAAGACATTAACGTTGTTAGCATTAGGAAAAATTGTAGCTTTTTCCTTTAGAGGTTGCACAATGAAGTTTTTACTACCTTTCTTGAAGGAATAGGTATTGGCTTTTTTATATTGACCCTGTCTTTATCATACAACCATGGCCTCCCCAAAAGAATAAGACATGCATCCATAGACACCACATCACACCAATCTTCGTCATCAATATAATTACCCATACTAAATTTAACCAAACAACGAAAAGTAACTGGTACTTCATATCCTCTTTAGAACCAAGCAACCTTATTAGAATTAGGGTGGTTTTCGGTTGGTAATTTCGACTTCTCTACAGCCTCCTTTGAAACGATGTTCTCACTGTGGGAGGACTATAAGTGCGAGAATAGAAAGAGGAGAAGAAAGAAGGGGTGGAAGGGATTTACAGGTAATTGGTCAAGAAACACACAGATCTCCGCAGAGAATAATCAATTTTTATTCATAATCTCTCTACCATGAAATAGTAGAACTTACATAGACCAATTCTCCTATCAAAATAAAAACTACTCTCCTATTAAAATTCTAAAAGAGTTTCATAATCAAACTCTCAAATTCCTATTCTATAAAAACATTATAATAATTCCTAGTCAAATTCTAACTAATACTCCTAATCAAACAAATATTTCACAACTAATTAAATAATACTAAAATAAATAATAATTCAAATACTTTAATTTAAGCTTATCCAATTTCTTTTCGATCTCCGTCAATTCTCTCTTGCAGAAATAAACTTTCTCCGAAGAATTGTAAAGGTAGAAAGACTCCAAGAGGTCTAAAGAAACATGCATCCCAACAAAATAGTATTGTAGATCCCCAAAGTAGAAAATGATCGCTTGATGTGTTGCATTCTTCACATTCTTGTCCATATACGTTATTGTAGGCGAGGGAAGCATAAAAATTGGTGGAGACAAATTAGCAACTCCATCTGTAGTGAAATCTTTTGAAACTTGTTTAACTTCATCTGTAGGAACATCCTTTGAAATTGGCTTATCAAAAACAATTGATGTAGGATGAGTAGGAGAACTTTTGAGCTCATCAACATCAAACAATTTTGATTTGCCATCTAACTGGGTCAGAACTAGGGATGATGGTAAAGTTTGATCAATTACTTGTTGATGATTAACTGATGAAAAAGATGTATCAATATCTACCTTGCTCGCAACGTTCTTATTTTGGAGGTTAACTCCAAACAAGACAACCAACTTGTGTACACCTTCATGTATATATTCCATTGATGTGTGGAGCAAAATCATTGATGTTTCGACTGAGTCTAGTCAAAAATCATGTGTTTCAAATATTAGCACTTAATTCGACATTAGTAACCATCTTGGGGGAAGAGGTGTCTTGAAAAGTTGTAGAATCTTCTAGGATAAAAATATAATTTCACAAACTTTTAGGGCTAAAGTATAATTTTTGAAAATTTTGGGGGTAGAAACTGTAATTTCAAAAATTTTAGGGGTCAAATCTCTATTTTTGAAAAAGTTTGGGGGGTATTGGTGTAATTTCAAAGGTGTTAGGCGGGTCACGGGTGCAAAAGCAAATTCTGTAGATGTAGAATTTTGGCACTTTTTTTTTGGCTAGGTTGGTGTTGGGCTTGGAGCGGGTTGGATTAAAGCTTATAACCCAATCTCTGAATGGATCAAATACCTCTAATCAAGGATCAAAATTTTATTTCGAAATAGTTGAACGTCCGAAACGTTCCCGTTTTTAAGGAGACTGAAACGAATTAGTGATGGAATCAAAATTCTAATACTTCAAGGTGTTTCATATTATTTCGAGGTGTTTTGTAATGTTTCAATGCTTTTGCACAATTATTTCGGAATGTTTTAAGATGCTTTGGTATATTTCGACCAATGTTTTGTAAAAATAATTCTTGAATTTTTTATTTTTTTCACTCTATTTTCGAAACAGGTCAAAACATTTTCGAAACAAGTCGAAACGTTTTCATTTTTTAGGTGATCAAAACAATGCACCGAAACGAAATTTTGATCCTTGCTTTTAACTAGCAATAACTAGCAAAAGTTCTTCTTCTCCACAAAAGTAGTGAAGCCTAAGCTTTGAATTGCAACAGCTACAACACTTTGACATCAAAACTCAAAAATCTGGAGCATGGTTGATCCACTACAAAGGCAACAAGCAACCGGGCATGAAAAACAGTGAATTTGATGGCAGATAATAAAGAGAAATAGCAAGAGATTGATGGATTAATGTAGGCAGATAATAAAGAGAAATAGCAAGAGATTGATGGATTGATGTTTTGCTCTGTTACCAAACTGATGTAGGATGGGAGGAGGACTAGAAATCAGAGAATAGAAAGAGAAGAAAAAAGAAGAAGGGGTGGAAGAGATTTAAGTCATCCTCGCAAGGAATCTGTCAAGAAACACACAAATCTCCGCATAAAATAATCAGTTCTTATTCATAATCTCTCTACCACGAAATGCTAGAACTTACATCTATATTTATAGACCAAGTCTCCTATCAAAATAAAAACTACTCAACTATTAAAATTCTAAAAGAGTTTTATAATCAAACTCTCAAATTCCTATTTTACTAAAACTCTAGAATAACTCCTAGTCAAACTCTAATTA
Source organism: Ilex aquifolium (assembly GCA_951799425.1). Classification (NCBI taxonomy): domain Eukaryota; kingdom Viridiplantae; phylum Streptophyta; class Magnoliopsida; order Aquifoliales; family Aquifoliaceae; genus Ilex; species Ilex aquifolium. The sequence continues at coordinate 8,292,269 of OX637395.1, forward strand.
ATACTCCTAATCAAGCAAATATTCCCTAACAAATAAAATAATACTAAAATAAATAATAATTCAAATTCTTTAATTTAAGCTTATCCAATTCTTTTTTTATCTCTATCATACCTCTATCAAGAATAACATTACAAACTTTACCATCGCAAAAAACACATATCCAAAAATATTATGCCTCTTCCAATCCCGTTTTTCTTTGATCTTGGGTGTTGTTATAACTCTTCGTACGCCAAAGGACTCATCTTGGATGGGAACGATTTCAACATCTTCCTCACCATCAACATATTCATCATAAACAGGTTATGTTACTTCCTCTTCTTCATTCTCATCCGCAAGCTCTACTAAGTTGACTCTTCGTTGTGGGCATGCATAAGATGTGTCATTTTCCTCCACAAGTGAAACAAAGACCTGTGAAGCATTCTCGGCCTTTGAGCTATTTGCACCAGCAACACATTTTCCATCAAACCTTGTATTTGCCTTGCCTTTTTCACCTCTATCAACCACCCTATTGCTTACACCACTTGGTTGGCTAGTTGTAGCACCTAGGAGTGTGCAAAAATCCGACTCCAATCTTAGTCTCCATCTTCATCTCCATCTCCATCTCTGTCAGAGTTTAACAGAGTCAGAGGAAAATCGCAAACTCCGATCGGAGTTGGAGTCTGAAGTCCTTTTTGGAAAAAGCTCCGAATCCGACTTTGATTTTTATTAATAAATGATTTATACAAATTATAAATTATATTATTATATTATATATAAATACAACATATAAAAATAAAAAATATAAAAAAGACCCCTAACCCTAAAGTTCCTAATCTCTCCACTCTCCCCCATTTCGTCTCTCTCACAGCCTAGAAATCCAGCCCTAACTTCGATTTTGAACCTAGAAATTCATAAATCCATTTGAGGTGAACTGCTTCTTTATTTCTCTCTCTTCATTTGGTTTGATCCGTCCATTATAGGGTATCCTTGTTATAAAGACAACCTAGATCACCAAAAATTGTTCTTCTGCGATGTTGACTTCAAAGAATCGCGATACACTTTTGCCCAGTTTGTCTTATTCCCCCAAGACCAAGCTTGTGAGATCATTTTGCACGATTGAAAAATGTGGCTATTTGGGGCGGTGTTTTTGTGTATTTTTTCAGTGTTGCCGAGGACTATGCATAACATAGTTAGGAAAATGCAATGTTTTTGGCTGATAGGAATGATTCATCAAAGTTGATTTTGTTTTATCAAGTGTCTGAGATGCAATTGGGAGTCGAGGTGTTTGCTCAACTTTGAAACTCCACTAATCGAAGTCCGATCAGAGTTGGAGACGGAGTCAATGTTGTTCGGAGTCAGAGCCCACCTCTAGTAGTAGCCCCATGATCAAATTTTGAGGCAATTTTTTCACTCCGAAAACCCCAAGCCAAGGGTCAAAATATCGTTTTGAAACATCTAAAACGTTTTCATTTTCAAGAAGATCGAAATGAATCAGTGATGAAATTAAAATTTTAATATTTCGAAGTGTTTCATAATATTTCGAAATGTTTTGTTATATTTCAATGCATTTGCACAATTATTTTGGAATGTTTCAAGGTATTTAAATATATTTTTATATATTTAGACCAATGTTTTGAAAAAATAATTCTTAAATTTTTTGTTTTTTTTATTCTGTTTTCGAAATAGGTCGAAATGTTTTTGAAACACATCGAAACATTTCGGTTTTCTAGGTGACCGAAATAATGCACCGAAACGAAATTTTGATCATTGCCCCAGGCATCAGTTGTGTTTCTCGGTGCTACACCATCAACACGTCCAGATAATGTTCTTCTCGCATCATAACACCATACTCTCTTCTCGGCCATTGAGGCATTTTGTCAAGCATCTTCTAGGGTGAACGTACAAACCATTCCCATCTCATCCCTACTCGATTGGTTCAAGCCCGAAAGATAACGAGAAGTCCTTTGTTCATTACTCTCGTTTAAACCAAGTCCGAATAGAGAGACTATTGAACTCATATGTATACTCTTCTATCATTATGCCCCTTTGTTTAAAGCAGTAAAATCTTTCATACAACTCCATTGCATAATCGGCTGGCAAAAATTGCTTTCACATCTTTACCTTCATATGTTCCTATGTGCAGATTTTTCACTTGCTTTGTTGAGATCGTTGTACTAAAACTCTCTTCCACCATTGAAGTGTAGTACCCTTCAATTTAAGCTTCACAAATAGCACCTTTCTCTCTTCAGAAATAACACCTTTCTCTCTTCAGCCATGGGTTTTCACTCAAAATAGGTCTCCAAACTAGTTTCCCAATCCAAATAATCTTCGGCATACATCTTTTCAAAAAAATCGGCAACTTCAATTTTAATTCCTTTAAATCAAGGGCATATACCAATCTCTCCTCTAATCCACACCGTTTCGGATTGTCTACTTGCTCGATTTCATGGAAGTGATTTTCGTCTTCTACTTCATCATCATCCTCTAGACTACCTTCCGGCATGTCGAAAGGGTCACGGTTGCCTTATGAAATCTCCATACGAGCGTCCGCTCGTTCCCGTCGTTGTAGTGTTTGTACTGCTCGCGACAACTCTTCAATCATAAGCCTCATCTCAGTCATCTCATTTTGCTGGAACTGATTTCCTCTTCCACCATGATCTTTACCACGTCTCGCCATGATGTAAATCTAGAGTTCTTAGGATCTGATACCAAATTGATGCAACAAAATCCTTAGATCTACTATATATTGCTATTTAGAGCTAGAATCAACGCTTTTTAATGAATTTCCAGCAATTAGATAACAAGAAAAAAACACTTGAATCAAATATGGAACTAGAATATATGAATTTCTAGCGCAAAGAGACCCAAGACAGACAGAAAATCAGGTTTTTTGGAATAAGAAAAAGAAAAAACTGTTACGAAGATTCATAAGAGGTATTTATGCTGGGGTTACAACAGCCCTAGCATCCTAGCACTTGATCACCTTAATAACTCTTTAATCCTTGCCCTCCAAAATAATTAAAAACTCACCCGACAGTCACAAGACTTTTTAAAAAGACTAAAACCATAAATGCCATCTATAAGACTCACATAAAACATAAAATATTGCAGAAAATAAAAAAAAAACTAAAACAATTTGCTAACTAGAGATTAAGTTAAGCCTATTAGTAGATCTGCATGGTCTCAATAAGCCTCTTGGATGCTCAACTAAGAGGAAGCAAATGAGAGTCTCCAAAATGCTGATAATGATGAGTTCTAGAAGAGAAAGATATCACATATGACTAGAATTCTATGTGTGATCAATAACATACATACTGGAACTGGAGTAGCATGAGAAAGATGAGAGAAGGTGAATTTTCAAATACAACACAATGTATTTGATTTGCTAAAAAGTTAAATTTTAGTTTAATATGTAGTTTTCAGCCCGCGCAATGAAGGGTTATCCCAACTGGAGTTGACTACAAGAATCATGTTTCACCCTTATACATCATCAAAGAACATATTTTCTTTCAAACTGCAATCTACATATGTTATGTGACTATCTCATTCATAGTTAATTTCGGTCTAGTTCTATCCATCCCATTACCATCGATATGTGTTTCATCACTTTTTCTCACTGATACAGTAATAGTCTTCTATAAACATGTCCAAACCATTTAAGTCGATTCTTTAATAATTTATCTTCTATATTGATACTATTTCTACCGTTTCATGAATATACTCATTCTTAATTGTATCATTTCTGGCGTTACAACACATCCATCTTTACATTGTCATTTATGCCACCAACTAGTTTTTGAGCATATTGTTTTGTAATTGCCCACATTGTGTGCCACAAAATATTGTTGCCTTAGTGGATGTCTAGTAGATCTTTTTTTCTTGATAGGGATGTCTTGTAGATCTTATCTTTCAGAAGTTATGCGCTGATCACATAATATGCCATATACATTTCTCTAGAGTCCATCCTACTTTGATTTTATGAGTAATATTGTCTCCAATATTCCCTTGTGGATAATTGATCCGCATATCGAAATAGTTCACTATTGATATCTCTTGATTTTCACAATCGTTGCTATTGCACTATTTGAATGTCTACTTTTGCTAAAATTGCATTCTATATATTAGTTTTACAAACTCCCAGAAATACTATATATGATATAAAGGTTTCAAGTTTGGTGTGAAAGTTATATATGATTTGGACATGACTTTGACTAAAGTAAGAGTAAAAATGGGAGAATATTAGGAGGTGGAGTGATTTTCAGAAGGGACGTTACCATAGATAAAAATCCATATGGATGAAGTGAAAAGGGCGTTGGCCTTAAGTTTTGGAGCAGTGAAAGCATAGACATGGACACAAGACCATGACACCGACAAGTCGACACAACAAATCCTGAAAAATAGGACACAAGCCCGGCTATGACACACTACAAAATAATTTGAAGTTGGGCTGAACGTTTTGAAATAGCCAAGAGTTTGTTGTCCTAATAATCTTCATGTTACTCATGTTTGTTGCTACAAGATTAACACAATTGTGGTTTTTCCTCTTGGCGATTGGTGTTTAAGCGGTCTTTGATTAATGCTTATCAATCCGATGTCCATTTTGAAATTACCTGCTTGCTTCCAAGGTCTCTTGGTAGTCAGGTTAGCCCCCACTGGATAGTTCATCACACTGATTGAAAAAGTGGAAACAATTAGGATCGATATCCACTCTTCACCATGATTATGCATTTGCCACTGTCTTTTTGTTTTAATATTGGTATGCCTTGTTTTAATGCGTTATTACAGCTGCATGTGCATGTAATTGTATGTGTACTTGTTATTCATTTTTCTTTGAGATTATGTATAATGCATGTAGTTTTGTCCCTGTTAACTTTGGAAAATGATCCTTTTTTATAGTTATCAGAAAAGGGCTATATACCAACTGTTATGAATATGCCGTGGACCAAAGTGGTTCTTGTTTGTTGTTTTTTGAGTTTGATTGCCACATCCTTTCTCTGTTTTAGCTCGTAAATATTTTCCACGTCTGATGTCTCTTCTAAAACTTCTGTAGAACGAGTCTACTCTGTAGGATGGATCCAATTTTAGACTGGACCAAAATTTTCTGACTCACAAATAAGAAAAGATGGTCTAGCCACTACGTTTTACATTTGAATGGCAAATTCAAGTTCGAACCTCAATGGATTTCCTTCTGTTATGCTGATTTCTAACACTGCAACATTATCGTATTCAGAACATTGACTGTAGTTTCTTCTGGGTCTTTTGTGAAGGAATCGTCTCCGTCTAATGTCGCATCTGCAGCCACACTTTCGGTAGCATTTATGGAAGGTCTGAGTGTTGTGTTCCAGAATTTCAGCCATAACTACAAGTGAGTATGGTTGACTTATGAGTTTGATATGGTACCTTTTCTCTAGTTGAGCCTTTTTGGCATCTTATTTTGCCCCTCATCATTTCTTGAAGTTTTCATGTGGCTGGCAAACTTTCTTGCTTTATACTTGCTACAAGTTGTGCCTCCTTATTCTTCTATAAGGATAAGTCATTTTCCTCCATCCATTTGGCATGGATGTCTTACCTTTTTCATGAATCATTAACGCATCTTCGACGCTGAAGAAGGTGAATATAAACTGTGAACATGGCTACATTGTTTTGAGGTGTTTAATGCTTGCCTTGAACTATGTAATTCATGATTGGATTGTATCAATGTAACCTAGATCGTGGGTTGATTTGGTGTGTGTTGCGGGTACGGACACGTGTCGCGATTCACATTAAAACTATTATCTGGGTCCCTTTCACTTTTGTAAGAAATTATATGCAATTATACATCTGTAGGCATAGTTGTTTTATAAAATTTTCTAATTGTGATAACTTTTTTTATTGTGTGAAATGATATATTCATACACTAATAATTAGTCAATGTTAATTTTATAGTTGTGTTAAGAATTCAAAAATAGACCTAAAAATAGGGTGAGACAGAGGGTGCAGGTATGAGCTAGGGTTTTAAAGAGTACAGATATAACTTTAATAGGGATCGGTGCGGAATGCCAGCTGCTGAATTAACTTAACCTATGGGAGGTTTGGAATTTTTTCTGTTCTGTTGAATCAATATAATGTTGTTTTTTTTTTTTTTTGGGGGGGGGGGGGGGGAACATTTTTGGCTTTTCAACCACACAGATGGTTTCTCTGGTTTATGGCCATGAGGTCACTTTATTTCCTTACCATGGGTACAATCATTGACAATGAAAATACATTCAGTCCTTCCAGTACCTCCAAAAAAAAAACATCGTCCTTACCAAACTCCAGAACCTTACCTTCTGAGTCAAAATGGAGAACCTATCTCTGAGGAAAAAACTTCTTGCATATGCAATCGGTTCGAAATCGAGAGGGGTGACAGGAGAGACGATTGCCTATTGAGGAAGAGAGAGGGGAGAACATTGTATGTTCGAAGAACTTATCTTGATCAACCTGGGCTGGGTATGCTTCTTCATCTTCTCTTGATTTGGTTTCTAATGGATATTGTACTATAGATTTTTTTTTTTTTAATTTTTTCCCTTCTCCCCTGTTTTCAAACTGTTTTATGCAATTTTCTTTATCTTGGAGAAATTTGTGGTCAGGGTTTTGATATGGTAATATGATTGAAATTCGGAGTTGGAGGTTTTTGGGGATCCAGATATCAGACATATCCTAGTTGGGGTCATGCGACCTTGATCAAGGGATCGTAGGGTGGTGAGCGTATTCTGGGAACACCAGTTTGTATTAGGCATCATACCTTGGCTGGTATAATGCTGGGATTTGACAATGAATGTGTGTGAAAGAGAGAGTAATCAAGTGGCCAGATACTCGTGGCAAGGCAAGAAGCTCTGCCCTCTGGGCCTGTTGTGTAATAATACTTCTACTACAAAAGTTTCCTCCTTAGAGCAATTTTTAGGAGCACTCGCTAGAGGTATTCTTTTATATTCCATCGTAGATTTAAGGCAAAGTTTGTCGCCCTTTTTTCCTTCCCTCCTTCCCTCCCTGCCAGACCTAATTTGCTCTGAAATTTTACTGTGAAAAGCTTTTGCTATGTAGATCGTGTTACCCCAGGCCTAGAAGGCATAGCTTCCTGCCGTAACGTCTGGCTGTTAATTACTCTCCTCTGTCCCTCTTAGCTTCCGATTAGATTGTAACAGGTGTGTGTTTGATTTTGTTTTTCCGGGAAGCAAAGTTATTTTCATTGAAGATGAAGTCCTTGATGTACAAAGAAGGGGTAGCCCCCTCTTTAAAGAAATAGCAAAAGACACCTCTATAGTGTGTTAATGATAAATCTATTAAAGAAATAGCAAAAGACACCTCTATAGTGTGTTAATGATAAATCTATTAGGGGTGCTCAACTATGAGTACCCGTGAGATGCTCATCCAAACAGGGAACTATCTTTATGTTATTGGAAGTGCTAGGGATCAAATTCTTTCTGTAGCAAGTTTATACCACAGTTTTGCAAGTCCACTTCTTATAAATTGAGGCAATTGTTTGTCAGATCCATTTTGCACCAGTAATTGATTTGGAGCTAAATCCTTGAATTGTCAATCTGTCCCTAATTGTTTGCTTGATGCGGTTTATTGGAGTCTTGTGATCTTGGAAGCATGGATATGGATTTGTGATACAGGTACGATACGATATGGATACGGCCATATGACAAAACTTAAAAAAAAAAAAACGAGTACGACTATGATACGTCTATAATAAAATATTTTTTATATTTTACTATTATTTAACAAATTTAAAATTACAATTTTCAATAATTCTTTAACAATAGTAATAGGAATTTTTACTTTGAAAAAGATGTAATATCGTCTTATTATGATATATCCATAAAATGAACGTGACCAATTAAAGGAATCAGAGCCACTTTTAACTAGTTTATAAGTATGTGTTTTTAAGATTATAGTGTAACTAACTCATTTTTTTATACTCTTTTGACATGTAATAGCAGATAATACTCAAAAAATACTTGTGTCTTCAAAATCAGAAGGAATTTTGGTGATGTTTTGTATTGTATGTGAACTTGAAAGGAGAGTGTATAGATTAAAATTAAAAATTGTACATCTTGCTCCATGTTTAGAAGTATTTGCGAAGTATCCACATATTTTATTAATTATCGGATACGTATGCGATACGTATCTTGGAGTATTCGATCGTATCCGATACGGGTACATCGACCTTTAACGGAATATCCGTGCTTCATAGGTTGTGATCCTTGAACTGGTTACAAAATATTCTGCTGTTTTTCTCCTTCCATATGTTTGAAAACTAACAAATGCATGGGCCGCATGGCATACCATACAAGGATAGGCAGTCAAACTTGCCTAGGATATAAATTACTTCTTTGTGTTCTCATATTTTTTATTCTGCCTTTGGTGGGTATTTAAACAGTGACAAACTTACCTAAACTACTATGTTATCAAAATAAATATTTTTCTTCAAAATTAAGTGTAAAGTAAACTGTTCAAACTGGGCATTGAGCTAAACTGTTCCTTGAATTTCTTTTGTTTTCATTATTATTTGTTGGCAGGGGTGCAAAACAGAAGCATAATTTTTGATACTTGAGTTTATCAGAGAACATTTTACTTTATTTTTTCACATTCTTAATTGATTGACACTGGACATTATTGACATCAGTATGACTAGATGAGATTGCACCTTGAACGATGGCAAGGGCTTATCCGTTCAAGCGATATGTCGTGGGTTTGAGTTTAGTAATTAGCCTCTCCAAAATGGGGGTAAGGCTATCTAATGTTTAGCTCTCCTAGACGTTGCTATGGGAACAAGTAAGACATTTTTTTATTTGATGGATATTGAAGTTGACCTTGATTCATTACAAAACTGCTGCCATTTACCGGGTTGGTGCTAATTAACTATTATCGTAGTTCTATGGATATGAAAAACTTTTTTGTTTTTTCTGGGTTTTTTTTTTTTTTTTGGGGGGGGTGGGGAGGGTGTGGAGGGACCAAGAATTACGTTTCAAATTACATGAAATTTTATATAGAAACTTGCCTCTTGGCAACATATTGCATTGTGGGTTACATCATAAACATAATTTAGATAACATTAATCTGATTGGGAGGGAGGGAGTTGTTTTTCAAATTGAATAGAGGGAGTTGTTTTTCAAATTAAATGGAGTTTCTGAATAGAAGCCTGCAACGTGGCAACCTATAGTGTAAGAGGCTTACATTTTATACTGCATATGATGTTTACATTTATCTGCTTGAATTGTTGGACGTGGACTTCACACTGTTTTTTCTCTTGCTGTGATTGAAATAATTGCTTTACATTGCAGTTCAGAGGACACTTCTGGCTTCATTGTTTCACTACTTTTTGGTCTTGGTCCATTGCTTGGTGGCATTGTTCTTGTTGCATTTGCTCTTGCTTTTCATCTTCAGCATGCGCTTCTAACTGGTGTGGCCTCTGGCATTGCCTTTGTCCTTGGTGCCTGGAGACCACTGCAGCTACTTCTGTCTTTGAAGATGGGTTTTTTCCCCATTATGTTGCTTCTTGCAGTGGGATCTGCAGCTGTCCATATATCAACTTCCAGTGCTTTGAAGTTTGCAGGTCGCAAAAGGACTTCGGCGGATACTTTATCCGCTGTGACAAGCTTGTCGGTTAGTGCCCTCACACTTCAGTCATTCTTGTCTTGTGTTGCGGTTGCCCTCCATGCCCTTGCCGAGGGGCTGGCATTAGGAGTGGCTGCACCTAAAGCTTATGGACTTGGTCGGCACATGGTACTTCCTGTTTCATTGCACGGACTGCCTCGGGGTGCTGCTGTGGCGAGCTGCATTTTTGGGGCAACTGACAGCTGGCATGCATCCCTCGTAGCAGCTGCAATGATTGGTTTTGTCGGCCCATTATCCGCCATAGGAGCAATACTTGGAGGAATTGACTACAGTGGTCTGGACCATTTGATGGTGTTTGCATGTGGGGGATTACTGCCTTGTTTTACGAGCATTGTCAGGAGAGCAGTGAAGTTAGATAAACGGAAGAGCATTTTTGGGCTCATTATGGGCGCGGGATTTGCCAGTATGTGCCTGACATGCACCAAGTTGGTTTGCTTGCACACATCTTATTGCAACTCTGCACCTGAGGCTGTCCGATGATAATTTTAGAGGCCTCGCGTGTAGTCATGGAATTTTGGTTGCATTTCTGAATGCAATTGGAACAGCCGTGCTTTAGGCGTACGAGTTGGTTCAAACACACTCTGATTATTGCAACTCAAGTATTGTATGACAGATCTTGAAAACTTGAGGATGAAGGGGAAAAATTTATGTGAGATATTAACATACCATGCAAAGAGAGGGAAATCATCAAATTATTTGCACATTAGCTGTTTTGTTGAGTACAAGGGTGTTTCTTTACCTTTAACCAGGTGGTAAACCCTCTCATTCTATTCACTTTTTTTATGTAAAAATAGTCTGAATTTAAAAAAGCAAACTTGCTCTAAGGGTAGTATTATATTGAAACTTTGTTTTGCTGAATTGTAGTTTCATTTTACCTATCACAGTGACCCTCTAACCCTGGGGAAATTCATGGTTAAGTACAATATGCTGGTGTGATTATATTATTGAACTCTAATTGAAGTTTATGGAGTACATTTTTTTCTTTTACTTGTGTTGCCTTCAAGTGTTTAGTATTTGAGTAATACTGCACAACTCAAATGAAATTGGATGTCACAGTCTCACAACCTAAGGGGTTAGATGGTCTCAGAGCAGGACTCACTGAGTTATAACCCAGCAGCTTCCTTGTTGGGCTACTCACAGTTATCCACCCGATCTATCCCACCATATACTATTTTTTTTTTTTAGTAAAACGATTAGGGGTGTTTGGATCATTTTATGCGTAGCTTGATTAATTCTCTCTCCGGTCCGGTTAAATATAAGTCATTTATGTCAGAGTTAGGGTATTTATGAGGGATAAATTTCTCATGATTTAACCCGAAAAAATTGCTAAAATTCGAATTCATGACGTTTATATTTACAGCTTATCTCTTTTACTTTACCCTTAAGGGTTCATCATATACTGTTTTCAATCGAGTTCATATTGACATAGTTGGAATATATTAGGATGTATCACAAAAATTATAAATTGACTCAAAAAATCATATTTAAAACTTTAAAATTTTAACCTGACCCAAAAAATTATAAATAAATTACAAAATTTATATTAAAATTCATAAAAATTATAAATTTTAAAGTTACAATATAGATAAAAAAAATTTGGTACCACAGTTTTGTCCTTATAATAAAGCCACTACTCACCAGACAGGACACACGTGAAAGAATCAAATCCAAATATTTTTTTGGACCCCAGCAATAATGTTTTATCTTTAATAATGGAAAGTTAATGCCTTTGTTCTTTTATACTCATTAAACATTGATGAGTCCAAATTTAATAACTAAATGGGACATGTAATCAATTGGATGAGTAAGAACTGATAACTCACTTTTAGTATCATGCAAAACTATTATTTTAGAGAATAATTTGTCCAAGGTTATTATATTATATTATAATGAAGGAATAAGATGATCACGATATTATCATAAATTAATTTTTATGATGGTAAGAGCCAATTTTTGAATTTTACAGTTCAAACTACTGCGGTCTTATATGAAAGTAATTTTAATAGGTTATGTATAGCTATAAATTTAATCTTTGAATCAAAATTTTTAATTATGCCATTATTTGGCTCCCCTCGGGATAGAATCTTGATTTCGTTCCTATTGTGACAAAGTTAGTGTTGTTTGCTATTGACAAAGTTTTCATTACTATAGTGAAATATGATATCGACCAATAATTTTTAAGTACCATAGTCAGATCTATTAAGTGTAATTGATAGTTGGTTCTAATAATAAACGGGTGATGTTAATAAAATCTAAAAATTTGAATTATTATTTTTATTTAATGATTTGATAATTAATATTTATCTAATATTATAGTTAAAATATTGAATTTTAAATTTATAAAAACACAAAGCTCTAGATTGATTTACGTTTTATGATCTAATGGAACAAAATTCATCATAATTTTTTTTTTAGCTCAAAAACTTCATCTTTTCTGTAGGACTGCCGATGTTAGACAACTTCACTAATCCATACAAACTTCTCTTTAATTTTCTCTTTATTCACTTTAATTTTAAATTATGTAGTTAAAGAAAAAAAAGGCAATAATAAATTATTATTTAAAATATAAATGTGACATAATCAATACTCAATTTTTTATTACAAATTGTTCTCAAGCACAGGGTGATTACTGATTATTAGTGGTTCAATAGTTTGCATATGCAATTATTACACTTATTGGATGTGGTGGTGATTATTAATAAAGTAATGTTATGTAACTCAAATCTGCAACCCAAATTTACATCCCAAATGAAGGAGGACCATTAGATCAGTGGGTCCCATTTAAAAAAGTTGATGGGACCCACTCATCCAATTGTCTCCCTTTATTTGAAATGTAAATTTGAGTTACAAATTTGAGATACATAGTATTTTCCTCATTAATAATTATTAAAATAACGAATATTTGGGTTGTGAGAATCTTGTGTTAATTTTATTGTGAGACCTGTTAAAGAATCAAGAAAAATACAAGAAAGAAGAGGAGGAAGAAGATGCTAGGGTTTCATTGATACTGCATAATTCTCTTGAATACAATAAAATAGTTTAACCTAAATACATAGAGACTATATATAGTCTAAACAAATAAAAGACTATTCTACCCTTAATACATAAAATAATCCTATATTTCTTAACATCTCCCCTCAAACTCACGATGCGGCAGCTACAAGCATCGAGAGTTTGCCAACTAGAAAACGAAAACGGGAAATAGAATGCGACTTGGTAAAGAAATCTGCAATCTGCAAAGAAGAAGAAACAAATGGCAAAGTAATGGTGCCATGCTTGAGATGATGACGAGTAAGGTGACAATCGATCTCAATGTGCTTAGTTCGTTCATGAAAAACCGAGTTGTGAGCAATCTGAATAGAACTCTGGTTGTCACAATACATTGGAGTGGGATGAGAAATGGAAACTCCCATATCTGCAAGTAACCAACGTAACCAAACAATCTCTTTGGTAGTAGATGCCATAGCACGATATTCTGCTTCGGTTGAAGATTGAGAAACAATAGATTGTTTCTTGCTCTTCCAGGAAATAAGAGAATCACCCAAAAAGATACAGAAACCAGTAACAGACTTGCGATCTGTGGGATCACTGCCATGATCAGCATCAGAGTATGCACGCAGCTCCAAGGAAGAGGTGGATGGAAGTAAAAGACTCTGAAAGACTGTACCCCGAAGATACCGCAAAATACGAAGAACAGCTGCCCAATGAACTGTAGTAGGAGAAGCAACAAACTGACTAACAACATGAACAACATATGCAATATCTGGACGAGTAATAGTGAGATATACCAAACTCCCAACAATAGTACGGTATAAAGTAGGATCTGGCAAAAGTAAACCATCAGAAGAAGAATACTTTGCGTTAACCTCAATGGGAGTATCTGCAGTCTTATTATCAGTAAGTCTAGCCCGCTCAAGAATATTTGCAACATATTTCGACTGAGAAAGAAGATAACCTCTGGGTGAGTGGACTACCTCAATACCCAAGAAATATCGTAGAGAACCCAAATCCTTCATTTCAAACTGTCTAGCTAACTCTGTCTTCAAAACTGAAATCCCATCAATATCATCACCAGTAATAATCATGTCATCAACATATAAAGACAGAATGATACGACCTGCATCAGTGCACTTAACAAAAAGAGCAGAATCATGACTACTAGAAGCAAATCCAAGAGAAGAGATCACAACAGAAAATTTCTCAAACCAAGCACGAGGTGCTTGTTTGAGACCATATAATGCTTTCTTGAGCTTGCAAACATACCCATAATCATGTGAAACACCAGGAGGGGGAGCCATATAAACTTCTTCTTGAAGATCTCCATTCAAGAAGGCATTTTTAACATCAAGTTGAGAGATATGCCACTGATGAACCGAAGCAACTGCAATAAGAGTACGAATAGTAGTCATTTTTGCAACAGGAGCAAATGTCTCCTCATAATCCATACCATACTGTTGAGAGTACCCTTTTGCAACCAACCTAGCTTTGTATCGCTCAACAGATCCATCAGAATTAGTCTTGATCTTATACACCCAACGACAGCCAACAACACTCTTACCAGGAGGTAGAGGAACCAAATCCCAAGTACCTGTCTTATGCAAAGCAGAAAGTTCCTCATCCATAGCTTGCTGCCAAAGAGGATCAAGAATTGCCTCTTTATAGGAAAAGGGCTCAGAGAGACAATGAATAGAAGCTAAAAATGAAGTAAAAGATGAAGAATAACAAGAATAAGTAAAATCTGGTAACTTTGTGGACTTACGAATGCGTGTAAATTGACGTAGAGGTGGATCCACAATTTCAGACGGAGCTTGAGGGACCATAGAAGAAGAGGGAGCTTCAGGTGTGCTAGAGAGTAGAGTGTCAGTACCTGCAGAATGATCAGAAAAAGGATCTATACGAATAAGATCAGATCTAGTGAAGGTATGAGTAGTGGATGGAATAGAAAATAATGGTATATGCTCGAGAAAAACAACATGGCGAGACACATAAAGTTTCTGAGTTATTGGATCAAAACAACGATACCCCTTTTTACCTTCACCATAACCAAGAAAAACACAAATAGCAGATCGAGAGGACAGCTTGTTGCGTTCTACATGAGGACGAAGAACGAAACAAGTACAACCAAAAACTCTAAAAGAAGAATAATCAGGGGCATACCCATACAACTTTTCGAAAAAAGAAACACCTGAAATATGAGAAGATGGAATTGTATTAATCAAAGCTACAGCAGTAAGAACAGCTTCACCCCAAAACACACTAGGAACAACAGCAGACAACAAGAGAGAACGAGCAGTTTCAACAATGTGCCTATGTTTTCTTTCAGCAACACCATTTTGCTCAGGAGTATCTGTACACGAAGTTTGGTAAACAGTTCCATCTAAGGCAAGCAACTCACAAAATTCATTAGAAGTGTATTCCCCACCCAAATCACACCTAAAACATTTGATAACAACAGAATGTTGAGTTTTGACAAGAGCTCGAAAGGCTGTATATATCCCAAAGAATTCAGAACGATGTTTCATTAAATAAATCCAACAATAACGAGTATGATCATCAATAAAAGAAACATAATATCGAGACCCTCCTTTTGTAGCAACAGGAGAAGGTCCCCATACATCAGAATGAATCAAATCAAATGGAGAAGAAGAAACGGAAATACTTCGATTAAAAGGTAAAGCAGAAAATTTTGCCAGTTTACATCCACTACAATCAGAAATATCACAAGCTTGCAAATTTCCTAAGGCCCCTGTGGATGCCAAAAATCTCAAACGAGAAGACGAAACATGACCTAGACGAGAATGCCATAAATAAAAACTAGAAGAAGAAGAACTTAAACGAAAAGAAGATAAATCAACACTAGGAGCAGCAGCAGCAGCAGCAGCAGCAGTAGCAACTGGCACTTTTAACTCATCCAAAATATATAGTCCCCCCTTCCTACGGCCTGTCCCAATCAGCTTCTGAGACTGCAGATCCTGCACATAACAAGAAGAAGAGGAAAAGGTGACTAAATTACCAGAATCACATAACTGACCAACAGAAGCAAGATTTAATGTGAGTTTCGGAATATGATAAACATTAGGGAGAGACAAGTGCGATGTGACAACAGAACCAACACCTGCTAAAGGCATATGAGTTCCATCAGCAGTCATAACAAGAATAGAAGAGGAAGGCATAACAGAAGCAAAAGATGAAGAATCTGGAGACATATGATGTGAAGCACCAGAATCCAAGACCCATACAGAATGTGACATACCTGAAGAACTATGAGGCAACTGACCTACGGAAGAGGAAGCAGACATAGCTTGTGGTTGTAAGGAGAGAAACTTCTGAAATTGCTCAGCCAAAGTACTAGGATCGATGAAAGGATCTGATGAAACTACTGCTACAGTATTAGACTGTGGTGGTCTGTAACCCTGAGGTGGTCTATGAGCATTAGATTGTGACTGGTTGTCAGGCTTCCAAGCTTGAGATTGCTGCTGCGATTGATTCTGCTGTCTCAACTTCTTAGGACATTGAGCCTTCCAATGACCTTTTTGCTTACAGAAACTGCACTCGTCGAAGGCAACCCTTGTGTAAGGCTTATTCTGATTATTAGAGAATGGCTTAGAAGGTACTGCTAACACAGAAGGATTAGAAGTAGAAAGAATTCCCTTTTCAGAATAAGACTTAAGACGTATTTCTTCAGCCAATAACTCACTGACAACTGAGTCAACAGAAGGAAGTGGAGAACGATGCAAAATTGAACCTCTAAGTCCTTCAAAATCACTGCGAAGTGCCGTTAAAAACTATACCAATCGTTGCTGCTCTCTACGATCAATATAGGCACCACATGCCTTTAATTCTGTCGATTCTGTAAGAGCCAATTGATCCCAAAGATCTGTCATAGCAGAATAAAACTCCTGAATACTCATATTCTGCTGCTGAAGAGCTCGTATGTCATTCTCCAATTGATACTGCTTTGCAAAATTTGATTGAGTGAATAACCTTTGCAGATGATCCCAAACCTCCTTTGCTGTCTCATACTTCGCCAACTGTGTACCAATAGAATGCTCAACAGAATTGTTAATCCAAGTAATAATTTTCGCATTGTTTGCTTCCCAGGTATCTATCAAATCAGCATAACCATCATCAGTGTTCTTAGGTTTCACAGAGGTTCCACTAACATATCCCCATATCTTTTTACCCTTCAGAAAATTTCTCATCACATAACTCCAATACGAATAGTTCTTTCCATCCAACCTCACACTCACAGACTGAAGTGAGTCATCTCTTTCAGTAGCAATAATTAAACAACGAATAAAAACAGATCGCAAAACCAGATCGTAAAACAGATCGCAAAACCAGATCGAAATACCAGTGTACAATCACAAAATACCAGATTGCAAAAACGAAACGAAGTACCTTCTTAAAAAAAACAGGTCGTCTGAAACGAAGTACCTCCAAACGGCTGTCTGAAAAAAAAAAGCTGTGTTTGAGATTAAGCCTCGTCCCATGGAACTTAGCTCTGATACCATGTTAAAAAATCAAGAAAAATACAAGAAAGAAGAGGAGGAAGAAGAGACTAGGATTTCATTGATACTGCATAATTCTCTTGAATACAAGAAAGTAGTTTAACCTAAATACATAGAGATTATATATAGTCTAAACAAATAAAAGACTATTCTACCCTTAATACATAAAATAATCCTATATTTCTTAACAAGACCATGATGGAAGGTGATGGAAGGTAGTCTGACTTCTAAGAATACAGGAGGAAATACCGGAGGAAGTGGGTCGAGTCATTTAGTTGCTCTTGCAAACAACTCGTCTCCAAATTAGTCTCGAGAAGTTAGATGGGTATTTGACTGGAGATACTAATAAGCCTAGTGAGACTAGTACTACCTTAAAGCAGTGGACATCTGACATTGCTTTGGTTATTTATTGGTTGCTTAATTCCATGCAACCATTTAGTAGTTTAATGATTTACTTTATTCTGTTGTACCTTAACTATATAAGGGTCTTTATTGTGTAGCTTTAGGGGTTAGGATTTTACAGACTAATGTTACAATACTAGAATTTCTCTCTTTTCTTTCCTCTTCTTGAGTCAAAGTTTACATGATATTAGAAAAAGCACCACGTCACGAGTTTGAGTCACGGAAGGGACGACCTATAGGCTGGATGAAAATGTTTTAGTGTTATATATGGGCATAGGTTATTGAGAATTATAGACTTGTTAAGTCTAATGATATTTTCTTTCATTCTCTTCTCTACTCTCTCTTTTCTTATATTTGTTGATCAACTTTTACCACCCAATCATCTACTGGTGACCACCACAAGCCAACAACCCAGTTTTACTGTGGCAAACGAGCGGCCAACCCAATCATCCACATCTCAACACCAACATACCAACATACACTCACACCATCCACGAAGAAGCATCAACACAATCACCACTTGGACTTAATGATAGTGTCCTTTGTCCTTAGTAGATTGCCAACCAATTTTAGTGAGTCCAAGTTTCTCAATCGTGTAAAGTCATCATTTATTTCGTAATTTTTTCCACTATTATTGTTATTAACGAGAGTAATTGTAATTACCTTCTAATCTACTATCTTTGTCCACAATTCTTGTAATTTTGCCCTCAATAGTGGTATATATACCTTTAATTATGGTCACTCATTCTAAATTATGATAACTCTTCCCACAAATCTTATAATTGCTACTCTAACCGTTGTAAATTCACATTCTTAAGTACACAGTTGCTGTAAATTTACCCACTTTGTTTGTAAATACACTAGGAGCTTTGTAATTTTTCTGTTGTAAATTTTACAAAGTTGTTGCAACACCATTAGCTTTGTAACTTTTTCCACTTCGTTGTAAACTTACCACTTCTATTGAAAATATACTATTAACTTTGTAATTGTCCTCACTACTGTGGTAAATTTTTCACTATTGTTGTAAATAACCCATTAACTTTGCAATTGTTCTTACTAATGTTGTAAATTTTTCACTAACGTTGTAAATATATCATTAACTTTGTAATTGTTTCCGCTACTGTTGTAAATTTTCTTCTAATGTTATAATTTTGGACAATGTAAAGAGGCAACCGGTGAAGCCGGTTGCCTTGCCTTGCCTTTGCTTTACACGTGGCAAATTTTGCACCATTCTGACACCTTCTTGAATTCTTTTGCAGCCAACATCTTTTCAGTATGATACCGAAAATGTTGTTAGTTGTACCATAGCCGGCTCCATTAAGAAGACTCAAATGCTATGTTCAATCCCAAAAAACCACCCATTTTATAATAAGCTCGTAAAATTACCAGAACAAAAAGCAAGGTGGAATAAGATAATTGAACTTTGGAAAATTATTAATTTAAATCCTTGAAAAGATACAAAGCGAACAAGATTTTCCATTGGTGTATACACCAGTCATTGTTTTGAACCATAGCAAGATAGGCAATTAAATAGAAAATTCAACCATAAAAGTTATAAATAATTCCTAAATTTTATAAATAATTTTTAAAAATTATAAATAATCCTTAAATTTCGTAAAAATTAAAATTACAAAACTTGTAATGGTAGTACATTAATACCGTAAAAGTTTTTTTTAGTACCGTATACTTCTCCTACACAACAAAAAATTTTCAAGTTTCCTCAAAAATCACACATGAAAGTAGAGTTGTTCAAATTTTCAATTACCTGAAAATTCCGATCTTATCCTACCCTACCCGACCTTATTGATCAGCTATCCAAAAGAATTGGGTATGCCAATGGAAGATCTTTTAGTATTCCGTAATTAATCCGTAAAAAATTATATACATATTAATCCGTAAAAATTAAAATTCAAAAATCTAGAAACCTTAACATTTTATTGATGTTTATGGTTTTTATTTTTTATTTTTTAATACATTGATATTTATGGCTTTTTTGCATGGTGAATCATTGACCATTGAGACCTCCCAAAAGCGAGTAAGACGCGGGCAGAGATGCATAGATGATGCAGGTCAAAACGCAAGCTCTTGAAAGACAGAGAAGATTGTGGCGACTCAGAAGAACAAGTTTGCACGTTGTGTTTACAAAATTGATGGATCAAAATCAAGGGTGTTAAACCCGATCTTGGCCATGACCAAATTTGAAGAGTTTGGTTCAAGGGAGACTGTTAGAATTTGACTCAAACTCTCTAATTGTTATGAATGATAGTTTGTTAGGCAATCAATATGATAATCCTATATGAAATCTATATAATAAATCATATGGGAAGTTGAATTTTATCTCTTACATATTTTTTCTCCCCAATTCCATCACATCACCCATTTTATCACATACTCAATCATTTAATATTTAATTAATTTATAATTTAACATAATTTTTATTTCAGATATTATCTATATACGATCGTATACACATGTTGAGAAAATTTTGTCAAATTACGTATTTTGAGAAAATTTTATCGATATTTTTAAGAAAATAATGGGTAAAAATAAATTTTAAATGATGTAATCAAATAAATGATGGAACAAAAATTATTATTTAATATATTGAGATCAATTTTTTGGCCGCTCGAATTTTATGTTTCTTCGTGCCTTTAGGCATGAGATATGACTAGTAGGATCATATTGTAAGAGTTTTAATATACCATGAATACGTATATTAGACATGTGATAGGAAACACAAAGATCAAGTTGTATCTGACTGATTACAGTATTTTATCCCTATAAATAGGGTTGAGTATTATGTAATCAGTTACCAAATGAGTATTATGTAATCAGTTACTAAATGACAAGTTTTTCAATCAATAATACATTGATGTAAGTTTTTTGGTCCGTGGATGTAAGTACGGTATACTAAAGTAGGTATGTTGTATTGAACCAAATTATATCTTTGTATAATATTTTTATTGTTTTCCTATCTTTAAATTCCTATCTTCCAACAAGTATTATTTATGTTAATCATCTTCTGTGCAAAACCAACTGTGTTAGTTAATTGGTGCAAGTTATTTAATTAAATTGTTAAAATAATCTAAAAATTAATAATGATGTGGCTTCATAGGAATCATTGGATCAACACCAAGTTCCAATGTTTGATGGGGTCTATAATGAATCCAAAGGTCATAATGAATTATGTCAACAAATTAAGTCCCAATAACATTGATATAAAAATAATGAATTTTAAATCTCAGTTTCTTGATCACTTGAATATTAAGAATTTGCTTAAAAGTGCACCACATTTCAAGTGATTATTTAACTAGAATACGATAATTAGTGTATATTCGTAGTTGGTATAGAATCAAATGCCCAAAGGTAACGACTTTGCCAAATTATAAACATATTATTAATTAGTTGTAGGTGAAAAAGAATCACCATAATCGTGGTTACACTCGAAGAAAAATCACGATAGTATTACTTGCTGCTTATTAGAATATGATTTTACTCTAACACATGGTTAAACTTTTTGATGACTCAAAACATTAATTTAGTGAGCATTTGTCTTCTTTTATTGTCACTTCCTGGTTTTGTCACATTCGCATGCTTCGTCTAGTTTGATATCTAATGGAATGAATTTTTCATATTTGTGTGAATAAATCCAATTCCACTTATGTGTTTCTAATACTAAATTTTTACTCCAAAATGAAAAATTCACTAATATTATTGTATAAAGTAATTCTAATGAAAATGACTTTGCACAAAGCCCATAAGAGATCGAACATGCATTATATTTATGTTAATGATTATAACGTATAATAGTAAGTCAATACTTCTCCAAATTCGTAGTGTTGATAAATTTATAATATAAAATAAAACAGACTTCAATAAACCTATTTGACAGTCTCAAATAGATTCATCTGACGGCCACTACATCCCTCTCAAAATCATTCACATTACACCGTACCTTCAAGCACAAGTTATCCTTAATCTTATATAACTGTGCAAGAATATTTTGAACTATTAACGAGTCTCTTAATAGTTCTGAACTATAAGAACATAACAAAAGCTTTTGTCTTTATTTATTTTTAGATAGTAATCGTAAAAGGAACAAAATAAAAAATAAGATAATTGTTGGATCAAAAACAAAAATATAATTCAATAAAATTACTTTTAGATACCCCTTTGTGGGTTTTTCTATCACCCCATGCCTTCAAGGTAATGGTAACTCAAGTGATGAAATGTGTATTTTTACTGAGAACCGGTTTCAAACCGATAGTTTAGTGAATAAGATTCTTACTAGTATAATCTGGAGAAAAATACAAAGACGTATTTCATATGAAAAAGACTAATGGATAACAAGATAGGATAAGAAATCATAAGTGAATTATTGTTATATAAATTTTTTTGAAAATTTGAAAAATATAGGGCTTTTTAAAAATTTATCGGGGGCTTATAGTAATTTTGGAAAACTTGGTCCCCTAAGCCTATGCATGGTTCTGTCCATAGCCACAATAATGGTGACTTTTGAGTGATGTCCTGACAATAACTAACGTGACGTTAGTGAGCCATTTCCTATTTATTTAATCCATTATGTCGTGATATTTTAGCACAAATTATACATTAGCCCCTTTAACTATGACACTTGTAATCACTTTCACATTATTTCTTCAACTATTTAATTAATTTTTTACTATCTCAAAATTGAACGTCCGTCATAATTGAGCGCGGACTACCCATATGTGCAATAAATTATGCATGTTTAATGCCTAAAAATAGGGTCACAGGCTTGATAGATGGTGGTATCACTAGGCCTGTTAAAATTTGACACAACACGATTAATTGATATGAATCGATACGAATAAAGCGGGTTTGGGTGAGACCTTAATGGATTTGGGAGATAAACGGGTTAACCCGTTAGACATGTTTAATAAACGGGTCGTGTTCGGGTGAGACCTGTCAACCCGTTTTAAAAAAAAATATAATAATAAATTAATAATTATTTTAAAAAAATTAGTCAAAATTTAAAATATATATATATTAATCACTAAAAATTAAAATCCAAAAATCTAGAAACCGTAATGTTTTATTGATGTTTATAGCTTTCTTATTGTGTTTTATTGTAAATGTTTATGTATTATCAAATTTATTGTGTTTTCTTTAGTGTTATTTTTTTTTTTTTTTGGTAACAGGGAAAATTCCGTGGCCTGTCCCCAGCGAGTAGAGGCGCACTTATGTCGCTCAAGCTCTTAATGCCAAGTAGAACCAAGGGCAAACCCCGGATGTATGAACCGGCCCCCCAACTCATACACCAGGTAAATCAGGACTTGTATTTCGCCGGGGATTCAAGACCCACACCAAAGACTTGGATACGGTTCGTCCAAGCAACTGAAGTCCTGTTCTACCAAGCAGCCACGCTATGCGCCTAGGGGACTTCGAACCCCTGACCTCCCACTGGGAAGCCAAGAGCTCTGGCCAACTGAGCTTCGCCCAGTTGGTTTCTTTAGTGTTATTGTCTTATTGTGTTAGTTAATTAGTACAGGTTACTTAATTGAATTGTTAAAATGATCCAAAAATTAATAATTAAAAAATATGTTTTTGCCCGATTTCCTACCCGACTTCCTTCCCGATTGTTTTAGACGGAATTCGGATAAAAATAGTACACTTGATCGGATAGGGTAGACCAAGAAAAAATTCTTCCGCAAAGTATTGGGTAAAACGATGAAATACCTACAGGTAGGGTGAACACCCCTAGTAAAAGAGATCTACAAAATAAGTTGGCTACCAACAGCCTTCAAGACAGAATTTCAAGTAAAAACTATTGAACATGATTATGTCTTAACCAAAGAACATGAAACTTGTCAACTTCTTAGTAAAAGATCAGTTAAAAAATACAAGTCAAAAGGATATAACTTTATTCATATTGGATTAATTTAATTTACGGTTAAACCATTAACCACTTGATGAATTAATTCAACTCTATTTTATGGTAAGACGAAAAAATAAGATTTCCAATAAAGTTCAATAGCCATCTTAAATTTGGGTGTACATTGTCTACCAGAGAATGGACATTGTAAATTTAATCAATTTCAGCACTATAGCAACTTGATAAAAAGAAATGTAATTTTTATCACTTTGATCAAGTGATAAGACCTTTCTTACATGATCAATTGTTAGAGGATGATGAGTACCTATATCAGGTTCAATCCTTATATAGGAATGTATATGTAATAAACTGTTTTGACAATGATTTGGTCCTTTTTTTTTTCACTTCTTTTACAAAATATTTTTTGCAGGTCACCATGATTCTGTATGAAGTTCTAAGGTTATACCCACCGGTGGTTGATATCACTAAAATTGCGCATAAGGAAACGAAACTAGGAAAGTTCACCATACCACCCGGGGTTCAGATAGTGTTGCCAACGATCATGCTTCATCGCAATGAAAAGATTTGGGGCCACGATGCAATGGAGTTCAATCCAATGAGGTTTGCTGATGGCGTGGGAAATGCAAACAAGAACCTAGTCACATACATTCCATTTGGCTGGGGGTCTCGGGCTTGTCTTGGACAAAACTTCGCGCTGCTTCAAGCCAAACTGGGGCTGGCAATGATCTTACAACGCTTCTCTTTCAATCTTTCGCCATCCTATGCCCATGGTCCTAAAACTGTCTTGACTTTGCAGCCCCAGTATGGTGCTCATGTGATCTTCAGAAAGCTCCAGGGTTGAAGACTATGATTTCATGATTCAGCTTGAAGTTGTGTGATGACTGAGTACTAGTGTCTATGATTTGGTGACTACTTATGTGGTGGTGTGTTTGCTAATTTGAGTGAGAATAAGTCTTGTCTAGAGAAAGATAAGGAAAGGAGAAGGGACGAGTAGGTCTAATAGCACATAGAAGGCTGTTTTTAATAGCACCGCTGAACTAATTGCCAATCGGAGAAGGTGTCTAAATAGAGGATGCATAGGTTTTCCCTCTAAGAAATAAAATTGTGGTAGAGAATGGTCCCCTTTGTCTCCATTTTATTTGCATCTTTTTGTTCAGTAATTTTTCTCAACTGGGCCATTCCTGTGTTGATACATACCAAGTCCAAAAACATGGGTGGAAATAAACATTAAGCTAATGATTTTATAAACATTAAAATAAAGAGAAGATTACGGATTTATCTCTATCATTGCTCAATTTGAAATAACGACAGATTTTATACTGTAAATAAGTCACATTTTTTTTAGATAATTTGTGTCTCTAACAAATAATTGTCACAGTAAGTTTCAGCATGTCATCTCCAGAATAGCAGTGAAAAACCCATTAAAAATGTGTCATATTTAAGCTAATGATTTGTCTTTCGTAATTGTCTTGAAATGTGTCATAAGTCTCACTATGTAGACTTAGAAATTGAAGGGGGTCAATTTCTTATCCTCATCCTACCAGCTTCGTTTTTATTTAGGGAAAAGAGACCACAAGTCCACCTCATGAGGCCTCATGTGAAGTATGATTTTGCAATATGTATTCTTCTTTTCATATATGTTGTAAATGTATTTTCTTATAGTATTTTTGGACAATTTCTATTTGAACCAAGTTCACCCTAATTTTCCAATAGACGTGAACTCCGAGGAGGTGCAATTGTGAGCATATCTGGGTTGGATCTTGGAGCTGCACATATCCATTAGTACTTTTGCTAGAGAGGAATAATTGCTTTTGAACAGTGATTACACATTTTTTAGATATTACAGGTCAACCATTTTTAATTTATTATAGTTTATTTTATACTATCCTAATCCCCTATTATCTTATCTTTATCTATCTATCTATATAAAACAATCAAACTAGTTGGGGAGGTGGCTTGAGAAATTTTCCCTCCCACTTTCTCTTTTTCTTATAATTTTCAATTATTTATTATTAATTAACTAATTATGTTCTAACACATGTCTCATGTTACTACTCCTCTAACCCACTAATTAACTATCACTCATTTAATATTTTTTTTAAAAATGAGCCACTAATTTAAATTTTTTAGAAACATAATTTCACCATCATAACTTTACATAATTATTTTATCACCCTAAATTTTTTTTGATAATTTTTTGTTCGACTTTTTAATTGTATGATGACAATAGAAAAAAAAAAGGGAGAGATGGACGGGGATGGGGGAAAGGGTTGTGTGTGCAATTTATGTGCATCACACGGGGCCAATGCTAGTATTCTATATAGAGATGTGTCTACGATTAAGAAGAGCCCTCCAAAAAGACCATCTAAAATTCTCTCCGAAAAAACCATCTAAATTATTTCGGAATTTTCATTATTTTGATAATTTTAAAAATATCTGTCACTATCTTTATTAACTATCCAACGTTCACTACTCAAGCAAACAATAGAGATTGTACGGGGATGTCAGTGGATTGAAGCGGGGGCGGGGGGTGTAGTCTCCATTCCCGTACCCGCTTAAAAAAACTTCGTCCATCCCCGGTCCACCCCTGTTAACGGCTATAGTTTTCATCCCCATCCCCGTCCACGGGTAAATTTCTAATCCCCGCTTCCCTCGTACCTGCCCAAGCCCAAGCCTAAGCCCAAGCCCAAACTCAAGCCAACATAATCCAAAATTCTAAATAAATCTAACATTTTAAATAACCAAACAACATGAAATTGGTAACTCATTGAAGAAAATCATTTTGGTATACTGTTAAAAGAAATTTGAATGACTTTATGCAATATAACATGAAATTGGTAATTTATGCAGGTCTTTGAAGATGACAGAGAAGATCGCAATTGTGGTGAGACAAAGTCAAACTTAATAAACCAACCAAGTGTCTTATTATGAGCTTGAGCATTCTCTTACAGAAAAATTAATTTAGACACAAAAGCTGAAACTTTGGGCTGGTGCTTGGTCTTTTTCAATCGATTAACTGTGAAACTAAACTGTGTCCAAACTAGAATTATCAATTATTAGTTAATTTAGAAAAATTATTAATGTGATGGAAACTGAAACTGCAAGAGCAATTTATAATGATAGCATAACAACTTTCCATTTGTTTTCACAGCGCATAGTTGCAGCTTCCATCACAAGAATGGGAGAATAGAGTCACAACAGAACCCTATTTATCTCTGACTACTAAACTTTGACATGATTTTCTAATTACTGATGTATGACACCACAAGCCAAATTTTCCCAAAATGAACTGAAAGTATAGCAAATCATAGCTTGTGCCAAATTAATCACCTGAAATTGGGGGCACAGAAAGATGGGGGAGAGGGAGAGAGAGGAAAGGGGAGGACCATTCCCAAATTTTGTAGTGAATATTGCATCAATTTCCTAAAATAAACATACAATTTTCTTAAGAAGCCGCAAATATTATGCCTAAATAAAGTTTCAACTGATAAATATGTCACCATGGATAACATGTCACATAAATTAAGGTTCTGAACCTTAAATACCAGCACAGATCAAAACAGAAAATGTTAGGAAAATTTGGAGGCCGGTCTCCCTATATAGACTTGTTTGGACTTAAGTCCGTCAAAAAAACTTATTTGTTATGAAGTCCATTTTTTGTCAATTTTACCATACTATCCCTTCCCTTTAGAAGTGAAATAAAAATAAAAATTAAAAACTCCTAAATCTTAGGAGTTTGACTAATATTAAAAATTTTTCTCTCTCATATCTATCTATATTCATATATAGGTTAAGAGTTTAACTAACATTAAAATTTTCCCTCTCGCTTATTTATCTATATCCATATATAGGTTAGGTGTATATATATATATATTAATATTAAAAATAAAAAATAGTAACATTCAATTATAAAAAAAAGTTATCATTTGGACACAAAAAATAATACATTTAAACACAAAAAAATAGTAACATTTAAACATAAAAAAAATTGAAACATTCAATATTAATATTTTTAAAAAATAACAACAGTAACATGTTTAACAAAAATATTAGCATGTTTAACAAAAATAGTAACATACTTAACAAAAACTGTAACATACTTAACAATAATTATTTCTTTCAAATTCAAACGCAAAAAATAGTATCATTTAAACACAAAAAATAGTAATATTCAAAATAAAATAAAATAGTAACATTGAATATTAATATTTAGTACAATAATAATAGTAACATGCTTAACAAAAACAGTAACATGCTCAACATAATAGTAACATGAACAGTAACATACTCAACAAAAGCAGTAACATGAACAGTAACATAATTAAAAAAATAGTAACTTTCCTCGCCATCGTCACCTCCCGAGCAATGCCAACCATCACGTTGTCATCACCTCCACAACAACGCTCACCACCACACAAAAATCCATTCAAGTTTCACTTCGATAGCTCCTTTTTACTCCACACTCCATAACAACCCAACATACATATATATATATATATAGAGAGAGAGAGAGAGAGTTTTGAATTTGATATATATATATATAGAGAGAGAGAGAGTTTTGAATTTGATATATATATATAGAGAGAGAGAGAGCTTTGAATTTTAAATTTATGATGAAGATTTTATATATATATAGAGAGAGAGAGCGCTTTGAATTTGATATATATATATAGAGAGAGAGAGAGCGCTTTGAATTTGATATATATATATATATATATAGAGAGAGAGAGAGAGAGCTTTGAATTTGAATTTTAAATTTATGATGGAGATTTTGTTGACATATTTTAATTGACCTTGAATTAAGGGATAACAATTTTCAAAATAAGAAATTAATTTAACTTCCTTTCAAGGAAGAGTATTTTTGAGATAAAAAAAAAAGTGGACTTAAGTCATTATATATAATTTTAAACATGGACTTAGCCCTTTATAAGTTTCCTTGCAGGACTTATCTCCAAACAAGTACATTTAGGGGGATTCACTTCCAATTTTCACAAAATATTATATCAATACAGTAACAGAAAACCCTTTCAAGTGACCAATTTTGAAGTTCAAACATGAATTTTAAATAGTTCTGGCCAGAAACAAACAAAACACCAATCATATAAAAAACATACAGATTAGTCTTTTATAGAGGAAGAGTAGCAGTCGGTGTTAAGCCTTTCATACAGAGAGAGAGAGAGAGAGAGAGAGATGATTGAGTCAGCTGGGCACCGATTAATTCTCTCTCCGATCTGGTCAAAGATAAGTATTTACGTCAGAGTTAGGGTATTTATGAGAGATAAATTTCTCATGATTTAATCCGAAAAGATTGCTAAAATTCGAATTCAGGACGGTTATGTTTACCGCTTATCTCTGTTACTTTACCCTTAGGGGTTCATCATATTATGTTTTCAATCGAGTTCATATTGACATAGCTGGAATATATTAGGATGTATCGCGAATTATCACAAAAATTATTACTTGACTCAAAAAATCATATTTAAAACTTTAAAAATTTTAATGACCCAAAAAATTATAAATTTTAAAGTTACAATATCGGTAAAAAAAAATTTGGTACCACAGTTTTGTCCTTATAATAAGGTCAGCAGACAGTACACATGTGATGGAATCAAATCCAAATATCTTTTTGGACCCCAGCAATAATGTTCATCCTACTTATGGCAATTCGTGGTGCAAGTTTCCTTCTTTCTTTTTTTTGGTCCTTTTCTTCAATAATGGAAAGTTAATGCCTTTATGCTTTTATATTCTTCCATCCTATTCAGTATTCAATCCTCCAATCAAACAGTCCATTATGACTTCTTATCCTATCTTATTATCCATTAGTCTTTTTCATATGAAATACGTCTTTGTATTTTTCTCCAGACTCTATACTAGTAAGAATCTTCTTCACTAAACTCTCGGTTTGAAACCGGTTCTCAGTAAAAATACACATTTCATCACTTGAGTTACCATTACCTTGAAGGCATGGGGTGATAGAAAAACCCACAAAGTGGTATCTAAAAGTAATTTTATTGAATTATATTTTTGTTTTTGATCCAATAATTATCTTATTTTTTATTTTGTTCCTTTTACGATTACTATCTAAAAATAAATATAGACAAAAGCTTTTGTTATGTTCTTATAGTTCAGAACTATTAAGAGACTCGTTAATAGTTCAGAATATTCTTGCACAGTTATATAAGACTAAGGGTAATTTGTGCTTGAAGGCACAGTGTAATGTGAATGGTTTTGAGAGGGATGTTAGTGGCCGTCAGATAAGTCTATTTGAGACCGTCAAATAGGATTATTGAAGTCTGTCTTATTTTATATTATAAATTTATCAACATACGAATTTGGAGAAGTATTGACTTACTATTATACGTTATAATCATTCACATAAACATAATGCCTAGTATGTTCGATCTCTTATGGGCTTTGTGCAAAATAATTTTCAGTAGAATTACTTTATTCACTAATATTAGTGAATTTTTCATTTTGGTGTAAAAATTTAGTATTAGAATCACATAAGTGAAATTGGATTTTTTCACACAAATCTGAAAAATTCATTCCATTAGATATCAAACTAGACGAAGCATGCGAATGTAACAAAAACAGGAAGTGACAATAAAAGAAGACAAATGCTCACTAAATTAATGTTTTGAGTCATCAAAAAGTTTAACCATGTGTTAGAATAAAATCATATTCTAATAAGCAGCAATCAATACTATTGTGATTTTTCTTTGGGTAGTAATCACGATTATGGTAATTCTCTTTCACCTACGACTAATTAATAATATGTTTATAATTTGGCAGAGCTGTTACCTTTGGGTATTTGATTCTATACCAACTACGAATATTCACTAATTATCCTATTCTAGTTAAATAATCACTTGAAAGGTGGTGCACTTTTAGGCCAATTCTTAATATCCAAGTGATCAAGAAATTGAGATTTAAAATTCATTATTTTTAGAGCAATGCTATTGGGATCTAATTTACTGATCTAATTCACTGTGACATTTAGATTCATTGTAGATCCCATCAAACATTGAAATTTAGTGTTGATCTAATGATTCCTATAAAGCCACATCATTATGTCAGCAAATTTGGTCAAATTTTTAAATCCAAATTTTATTACTCTTATTTTTAATACATCGGTAATGAATATTAAATATTAGTTTATATGATTTAATATCTATTAGTTATTATAGTTGGACTACTTTGGTGGTCACTGAACTATTTCATAATATATATATTAAATCATAATAATGACGTTGCACAAATGATTATTTTAATATCACGATATAATGTATATTAAAATTACTTATGGAATTTGATATCTACGAATCATTCTAGTTGTGTGAATTTAATGACTACCGAATTATATTGTAATATAGATCTCAAATCAAAATAATAACATTGCATAAATTATTATTTTAATATCTCGATAATAGATAATAGATATTAAATATTCAATATATGATTTAATATCTATGTGTCATTCTAGTTCAGCGACTTTGATGGTTACCAAACTAGATCATGATATATATGAAGGACTTGACTAAGGTACCGAAGAAATAATTTACGTACTGTACCTCAAATTTTTACCACTTTAATGGGTGTTTTTATAATTTTTATGGGTCATTTTATAACTAAAAAATTTACCACTTTTGTACGTGATTTATCACTTTTATGGATATTTTTACTACTGTTGTTAGTGTTTTTACTACATACTATTTTTATCATTTTTCTTTAATACAAAAAAATTTTATCATATTTGTGGGTGTTTTTACTACATTTATAGGTATTTTTATCATATTTGTGAATATTTTTATCGCTGTTACGGTAACCATTTTTATCATTTTTTGGGGGTACCAGGACCCACAAATCTATACTATTTTTAAATGTCAACAAAAGTGAAAAACATTTGTTAGACCAAAATATCATTAACAAACTAACTAATGTCTATCATACTGTTCTGTAATTGATAACATTATTATATCATAATAATTGTCACAATTTTTTTATTATTGGCTAATATTTAAGTTCTGGATAAACAATCTTGACTGTTAGGTTACTAGGATTTTAATATCATAATGAATAATTACAATATTAAATTTTTTTACATACTCACTTTTAAAACCTACAATTAGTGATTTTTTGTTTTCTCTTCCACAAGTGTCTCTCTTTATCTATTCTCATTTTGCATTAATTCATTAACCAAACTCCCAAAGGAAGATGAAAGTAATCTAGGGGAAATAAATCATCATTGGTCGTTTTAGCTTTTTACCTTCCTCATCTTCGACCTGGTAAAGATAATTATTTTTTTATAGCAGTATATATGTATTCTCTCTTTTTTTTTTTTTTTTTTTTTATAGATGTCAGGATCACCATATTTACGGCTCACATTCTTGAAAAAGATTTTCCTCTACTCCAATATGCTTAACTTGCAGTGTATTGAAGTTGACTTGAGTGGAGATATGGATGCGTGAACACATGTTTTTTGTAATTTCCATGTAAAATCTTAAAGGATTTGTACTATTTTTACCCGTGCAAGAGGTGTGGGCACTCTTATTAAGATTTCCTATTTTCATACATATCAAAACTTATATACACTATTAGTAGTTTCATTTTATTACATTCCAAAAGTTATGTTTGATACTTTTGAAAACATCAGTTAAAAGTTAGATTGAATTTCTATATCTTGATTCATAAGTATATATTTGATAACATAGTTGTTATATAATTTTACCAAAGTTAAAAATATAAAAATAAAATTATAATTCAAAATGTGCCATATACAACGCACATGTGTAACAACTAATGATGATGCACAAAACTGTCTCGTGCAAGATCAACAGTCGAGTATGTGAAGATGTGTAATTAATGAACAATAAATAAACAATCAATGGCAAAAATAATAAATATTGAGTCAACACACAGATATATAGTGGTTCGGTCCGGGTGACCTATTCCACTCTTTGAAACGGCAACGGTGGCCGGTGACTCTTTATTGATGAATAGAGTAAAAGAGAAAAAAGAATTTGGGAGAGGTGTGCTCTGGGAGAGGTACAATAGTTAGAAGATAGAAGCTATGTGTGTAGATGTAGAGGGGTGTGTTGGGAGATCACTAGGTGTCCTCTCATGTGGAGAGAGTTTACAATTTATAGGTATATTGAGGCGGTGAGGTGAGACGATGACATGAGGGAGATGACACTACTTCTTCGGGGAGGATAATTACCAAAGGTAAGTACAATTAATGTAGGATTAATCTTCCTGAGTGTGTATCCCGATAGTCTCTCTCCCACGTGCTCTTATCTTCCAGAGCTCTTCGGATCTTGGACTGGGTCGGATTGGTGAACTGGGCCTGGGCTGCCCTTTTGCTGACTTGGGCTTGCTTGATTTATTGGGTCTGGGCCCAGTTAGATTTGGGCTTGTCAATTAATATGGTAAAATTAGCTATAAATCTGATAAATAGAGCTATAATACTAATTTTTTTTTTGGGTACCATAATCAACTCCATATATGAAATTGGAACTAACAGACCTTTGGTCCAATGATACTTCTTGCCTTGTGAAGACCTTATTTTCTTGAGGTCAAGGATTCAAGCCTCATTCCTCCCTCCCCTCCCAAAAAAAAAAAAAAAATGGTGCATATATGAAATCGGAATGATGATTTTACATAAACCATAAGATAAATAACAACTCATTGTCAATTATTAATCATTTTGATACGCTAGATTAGATTATAAAGTGAGGCCATTTGGTGGGACTACACCGTACCGAACGCCTAATTAAAAACCATTACTATTTACTATTGACAATGACCAAAAGATTAACAGTCTTTCAACACGGATAATGAATTGATATTTTTGTTAAAGAGTATCCAAGGGAATTTGGAATCAATTACGAGAGTGCGACATTTTGTAAATATATTTATTAATTTATAATTTTTTTTAAATTTATTTATTAAATTATATTTCTGTTTCACATTCCGATCACCCTACCCTACCCTACCATACAGGTAAGAATTATAGTATTTCAGTTTTCTATTCGATACTTTGGGAAAAAAAATTTTTTGACGTACCCTACCTGATTAAGTGTACTATTCCTATATGAATTCCGTAAAAAACAGTCGGGTAGGAAATTGGGTGAACATATATTTTTTAGTTATTAAATTTTAAATTATTTTAACAATTTAATTAAGTAACATGCACCAATTAACTAACACTATTAGTTTTGCACAACGGATAATTAACATAAATAATATTTGTTGGAAGATAGGAATTTAAAAATAGGAAAACAATAAAAATATTACACAAAGATATAATGTGGTTCGATACAACATACCTACCTTAGTACACCGTACCTACATCCACGAACCAAAAAACCTACATCAATGTATTATTTATTGAAAAGCTTGTCATTTGGTAACTGATTACATAATATTCAACCCTATTTATAGGGATAAAATACTGTAACCAGTCAAATACAATCTGATCTTTATAATTTCTATCATATGTCTAATATACGTATTCATGGTATATTAAAACTTTTACAATATAATCCTATTTTATATAAGATTATCACATTGATTACCTAACAAACACTCTTTCATAACAATTAGAGAGTTTGGGTCAAATTTTAACAGCCTTTTTTGAACCAAACTCTTCAAATTTGGCTATGCCCAAGATCGGGTTTAGCATCCTTGATTTTGATCTACCAATTTTTTAAATACCACGTGCAAACTTGCTCTTCTGAGTCGCCACAATCCTCTCTGTCTTTCAAGAGCCTGCGTTTTGACCTGCATCATTTATGCATCTCTGCCCACGTCTTACCTGCTTTTGGGAGGTCTCAATGGTCAATACTTCACCATACAAAAGTAAAGCCCAGTGACTCATAACCCACGAGACACTACACCATTACTACTGGATTTATGTTAGTCCAACAGCTCCCAAACTATTGGAATACTGCGACTTCAACTCAAAGATCCCAAAAACTTGAAAAAACATCTTCAACACAACACGTATAGTAATTCTTGAAATCCAAATAATTAGGAAGCATCTTAGTCTTTCGTTTGGTTTCATACCAACTTTAAATTTTTTTCTTGTGAATCTAAATAAAAAATATGAATTGTACATACGTGGCAAGAGAGTTTTCTTCAACATGAACACCAATTTGATCATTGAATTGCTAATAACTTACTTTGATTGGTGCACCAAGATTGTCAATCTAACTCTGATTGTTCTACCAGAATCATCAATCTAGCTCTGATACCACTTATCGATTTTGCACAGCGGATAATTAAACATAAATAGTACTTGTTGGAAGATAGGAATTTAAAGATATGAACACAATAAAAATATTACACAAATATATAATGTGGTTCGATATAACATACCTACCCTAGTACACTGCACCTACATCTACGAACCAAAAAACTTACATCGATGTATTATTTATTGAAAAACTTGTCATTTGGTAACTGATTACATAATACTAAATCATATTTATAGGGATAAAATACTGTAACCAGTCAGATACAACTTGACCTTTATGTTTTCTATCACATGTCTAATATATGTATTCATGGTATATTAAAACTCTTCCAATATAATCCTATTTTATATAAGATTATCACATTGATTACCTAACAAACACTCTTTCATAACAATTAGAGAATTTGAGTCAAATTCTAATAGCCTCCCTTGAACCAAACTCTTCAAATTTGGTCATGCCTAAGATCGGGTTTAGCACCCTTGATTTTGATCCACCAATTTTTTAAACACCACGTGCAAACTTGCTCTTCTGAGTCACCACAATCATCTCTGTCTTTCAAGAGTCTGCGTCTTGACCTGCATCATCTATACATCTCTGCCCGCGTCTTACCCGCTTTTGGGAGGTCTCAATGGTCAATGTTTCACCACACAAAAAAGTCATAAACATCAATGCATCATATATAAAAAAAAAAAACCGTAAACATCAATAAAATATTAAGGTTTCTAGATTTTTGAATTTTAATTTTTAGGGATTAATATAACTAACAACCTTTTCGGTATCATACTGAAAAAATGTTAGGCTGCAAAAGAATTCAAAAAGGTGTCAGAATGGTGCAAAATTTGCCACGTGTAAAAACAAAGGCAAGGCAAAGCAACTGGCTTCACCGGTTGCCTTCTTTACATTGTCCAAAATTACAAGATTAGTGAAAAATTTACAACAATAGCAGAAACAATTACAAAGTTAATGGTATATTTACAACGTCAGTAAAAAATTTACAACAGTAGCGAGAACAATTGCAAAGTTAATGGGTTATTTGCAACAGTAGTGAGGATAATTACAAAGTTAATAGTATATTTTCAATAGAAGTGATAAGTTTACAATGAAGTGTACAAAGTTACAAAGCTAATGATGTTACAACAGCTTTGTAAAATTTACAACAGTAGTGAGAAAAATTACAAAGCTACTAATGTATTTAAAAACGAAGTGTGTAAATTTACAACGCAACTATGTACTTAAGAATGTGAATTTACAACGGTTAGAGTAGCAATTATAAGATTTGTGGGAAGAGTTATCATAATTTAGAATGAGTGACCATAATTAAGGGTATATATACCACTATTGAGGGCAAGATTACAAGAATTGTGGACAAAATTAGTAGATTAGAAGGTAATTACGATTACTCTGGTTAATAACAACAGTAGTGAAAAAAATTACGAAGTAAATGATGACTTTACACGATTGAGAAACTTGGACTCACTAAAATTGGTTGGCGATCTACTATGAACAAAGGACACTATTATTAAGTCCAACCCCGTTATTTTAATAATTATTAATAATCACCACCATATCCAATAAGTATCATATTGAATTAGGTGGGTTTTATCAGATTTTTAAATTGGTAGTTGCTCGTGATACTATATATTAATAATAACAAAAAATCATTTTTAACAGTTTTAAAATTAAAGTGAATAAAGAGAAAATAAAAGAGAAGTTTGTATGTATTAGTGAAGTTGTCTAACATCGGTACTACAGAAAAGATGAAGTTTTTGAGCTAAAAAAAAATTATGATGAATTTTGTACCATTAGATCATAAAAAGTAAATCAATCTAGAGCGTTGTGTTTTTATAAATTTAAAATTCAACTTTTTAACTGTAATATTAGATAAATATTAATTGTCAAATCATTAAATAAAAATAATAATTCAAATTTTTAGATTTTATTAACATTACCCATTTATTATTAGAACCAACTACCAATCCCACTTAATAGATCTGACTATAGTACTTAAAAATTATCGTTCGATATCATATTTCACTATAGTAATGAAAACTTTGTCAATAGCAAACAACACTAACTGTGTCACAATAGGGACGAAGTCAAGATTCTATCCCGAGGGGAGCCAAATAATGACATAATTAAAAATTTTGATTCAAAGATTAGATTTTTAGCTATACATAACATATTAAAATTACTTTCATACAATACCACAATAGTTTGAACTGTAAAATTAAAAAATTGGCTCTTACCATCATAAAAATTAATTTATGATAATGTCGTGATCATCTTATTCCTTCATTATAATATAATATAATAACCTTGGACAAATTATTCTCTAAAATAATAGTTTTGCATGATACTAAAAGTGAGTTACAGTTCTTACTCATCCAATTGATTACATGTCCCATTTAGTTATTAAATTTGGACTCATCAATGTTTAATAAACTAAGTGAATTATTGTTATATAAATTTTTTTGAAAATTTGAAAAATATAGGGCCTTTTAAAAATTTATCGGGGGCTTATAGTAATTTTGGAAAACTTGGTCCCCTATGCTATGCATGGTTCCGTCCATAGCCACAATAATGGTGACTTTTGAGTTGAGTGATGTCCTTTCGTTTCTTTTATTGTTTGTCTGACAATAATTAACGTGACGTTAGTGGACCATTTCCTATTTTATTTAATACATTATGTCATGATATTTTAGCACAAATTATACATTAGCCCCTTTTAACTATGACACTTGTAATCACTTTCACATTATTTCTTCAACTATTTAATTAATTTTTTACTATCTCAAAATTGAACGTTCGTCATAATTGAGCCCCGACTATTTAATTAATTTTTTACTATCTCAAAATTGAACGTTCGTCATATAGCCATATGTGCAATAAACTATGCATGTTTAATGCCTAAAAATAGGGTGAGAGGCTTGATAAATGGTGGTATCACACCCCTCTCAAAAGAATCGTACATGACACTCGCGACATACGACTCCGTCTCGAAGTCAAGACTCTCCATTTTCTTTGATCAATGGGTCCTCAAACCAACATGTCCTCAAACTAACAATTATACACAGATATAAGATGTGAAAAATTGAGAACATAATGTGAAATTAATTGTTATACTTGAAAGTGCAATATAGAAACGTGATAGCTAAAGTAACAGTCTAAAATAGGTATAATTGAGGAGATCAAAGTGTAATTTGTTGAGTTGTAGTTGGCTCTCCTTTTATTTATACAGGTTCTCATTTCTTCCATATCCCTCACACAAAACTCTCTCTCTCTCTCTCTCTCTCTCTCTCTCTCACACACACACATATACAGCCCCTGAGAATGGAGATGGAAATAGTGCAGAAGACAATTGCAGCTTCTTGCTTAGTTGTTGTTGTGGTGTGGGCATGGAGGATCTTGAACTGGGCATGGTTCACTCCCAACAAGCTCGAGAAACGCCTCAGAGAACAGGGTTTCAAAGGGAGGTCTTACCGGTTATTGGTTGGAGACACCACGGACAGTACCTTGATGCTCCAACAAGCCATGTCCAAACCCATGAAATTCAATAATGACATTATGCCCCGTGTCATGCCCCATATCTATTTTGCCATCAAGACTTACGGTATATACACATACCATCAAATCCCTCACACTCATCTCTATATCCATATCTATACGTTCAACTGATTTCTCCAGATCTTTCCATGACAAGTACTTGTGCACTGAACTGTCCTTTTTTTCACGTTAATTTGCAGGAAACAAATCCTTTACTTGGAAGGGAAGGGTGCCAAGGGTGCCCATCCTTGCGCCTGAACTTATGAAGGAAGTCTTGGCTAATGCTAATAAATTCCAGAAGGATTTCACAGTCGACAATCCACTGGTGATGAACCTGTTGAGTGGAATTGGAAGCTTGGAGGGTGAAAAATGGGCCATGCACAGAAGAATTATCTCCCCAGCTTTCACACTAGAGAAACTAAAGGTTATGATTTCTCCCCTTACAATGGAAACTTTTTTCCTTTCGATGATGATTCGGATCGGAAAATGACGCAGCGGAATAAAAGAATATAAAGAATATTACGATTTTAAGTGTATAGAATACTCTCTTTGAATCTATAAGGAAAAAGAATTAGAGAATATCTCTAAAAAAATATATTATTCACTGACTAATCCGTATTACATAAGAGAATATCTATAAGAAAAATCAAATCCTAATCGTCCTCGTAATAGAGGTAAAATTCATAATTATACAAAAATTAATAAAAATAAAAAATCATAATCTAACTAAATAATATAAAAATACACGTCGTCAAGAGTCTAACAAAATTGACAGTACTGAATTCCTGAGCCATTTTGTCCCGATTTTTGCTTTTAGTTGGACTCACAGCAGTCTTCCTGCTCTAAGTATTAGCTACCACCTGTTCTATACATCAGATAATTTCCAATTTTCTCCTAACTATGCTTTTGTATTCATTTTTCATTGTTTGTGACAGAATATGCTTCCTGCATTCGCCATCTCCTACGACGCTCTGCTGCGAAAATGGGAGAAAACGGTGACGGCGGAAGGCTCATACGAGGTCGACGTGTTTCCGACGTTCAATTCTTTAACCAGCGACGTGATTTCGAAGGTAGTATTTGGTAGCAGCTATGATGAAGGAGGAAAGATCTTCATTCTTTTGAAAGAACTCATGGACCTCACCACTGAAGAAATGAAGGATGTTTACATTCCTGGCTGGTGGTAAACTTCAACTACTTTCTGGCATGAGTAATGATACACTGACCAAATTTTAGGACCAAATTTAGAGCCCAAATGACATGGCAGCTGAGTTGGACTTCTTTATTTGGTGCCATGTCATTTGAGCCCCAATAAAGACTCCAAATGACATGCTGCCATGTCATTTGGGCTCCAAACTTGGTCCCAAAATTTGGTCAGTGTAGCATTACTCTTCTGGCATAGTTACTACAACTTTTTTAAGGGATAAATTACATTTTTTTCCCTAAAACTATTACTCTTATTTTAATTTGCACCCTCAACTATAAAATTTCTCATATTATACTCTAAAATATTAATTTTATTTCATATCACTCCAATTGATAACGAATGCTAATTTTTTTGACTGTAATTGTTTGAGTCATAATTTTGTGTGCTTAAGTTGTAACTTATCCAAATTGGGTCGTAATTTTGGAATGGTATCATTGTGAGTAACAATTTTTGTGTAGTTATGTACCAACAAAGAGGAACAAGAGGATGAAGGAAATCAACAAGGAGCTAAAAGATATGCTTGGGAACATCATCAACAAAAGAGTGAAGCAACTGAAATCAGGAGAAGCAGTTGTTGTTGAGGAGGACTTGTTGGGAGTGTTGTTGGAATCAAATTTCCAAGAAATTAAAAAACAGGGGAACAAAAAGAATGCTGGAATGACCATTGATGAAATTACTGAGGAGTGCAAGCTTTTCTACTTTGCAGGGCAAGAGACTACTGGGGTTTTGCTCACATGGACCATGGTTTTACTGAGTAAACACCCCGACTGGCAAGAGCGCGCTAGAGCAGAAGTTTTGCAAGCTTTTGGCAAGAATAAACCTGATTTTGAGGGTTTGAACCGCCTCAAAATTGTAAGTATTTTCCATATTTTCGTATCGAAATTTCGTTTAGCCAATTAGAGCTTCCTAACTTTGACAAATAATCATAAAATGTTATAGAACATGTAGATTTTTTAATATTGTAATGTTCGAACTTTCATAGCAAGTGTCTTGCCATGCAAATCCATGACCAAAAAATTATTAGAAAATTAAAGAAAATGATTAGGCTAGGTGATGGGGTAAGTTGCTTGAATTTTGCTAGAAAAGGATTCAAAAAGTTCGAGTTTATATATTTATTATTATTGTTTTGCTTCAATTAATTTTATTTAGTATCAGAGCTATTTGACGGTTATTGGTTAATTTTCTGGTGAGTCAAATTTGTTTAATCTCACTCTTTGATAAATCTTTTGCAATTCTTCTAGTCAATTTCTTATAAGCTTTGATTTCCTTTGGCACCTAACCATACTTTGCCACCCAAACTTTGGTTCTCGAGTCCTAGCGTAAGTCCTACAGAGAGGCAAAAGAGAGGAAAAGAAACTACGGAGGGATATGTACATGGAAAGATATGTTCACTCGTGAAAAGAAAAACCTTAAAAGTAAATAGTTGGTTGAATAATCAGTTAGCTCCAAAACTTCAATTTCTTCTATACCATCCGTGGTAAATGAGGAGAAACATTAATTTCACAAGTTAAAATTAGATTGGAGTAACTGGAAAATACCCAAAATACCAGTAAAGGATAGGGGTGTTCAAATTTTCGAATACATGCACATTCTGACCCTACCCTACCTTACCCGACTCTATCGATCGGCTACCCGAAAGAATCGAGTTAGCCAATAGAATTTTTTTGGTATTCTGTAAAAAATCGAGTAGGAATGCAGAATACCTACAAAATTTTCGTATTCTTACCCTACCCCCCCCCCACACACACACATATGTATGTTAATCACTAGAAATTAAAATCCAAAAATCTAGAAACCCTAATATTTTATTGATGTTTATAGTTTTCTTATTGTGTTTTATTGTAAATGTTTATGTATTATCAAATTTATTGTGTTTTCTTTAGTGTTATTGTATTATTGTGTTAGTTAATTAGTACAGGTTACTTAATTGAATTGTTAAAATGATCCAAAAATTAATAACTCAAATATATGTGTTCGTCCGATTTCCTACCCGATTGTTTTGGACGGAATTCGGATAAAAATAGTACACCTGATCGGGTAGGGTAGACCAAGAAAAAAATTATTCCGTAAAATATTGGGTAGAACGAGGAAATACCTACGGGTAGGGTGAACACCCCTAGTAAAAGAGATCTACAAAACAAGTTGGCTACCAACAGCCTTCAAGACAGAACTTCAAGTAAAAACTATTGAACATATTTATGCCTTAACCAAAGAGCATGAAACTTGTCAACTTCTTAGTAAAAAATCAGTTAAAAAATACAAATCAAAAGGATATAACTTTATTCATATTGGATTAATTTAAGTTGCGGTTAAACCATTAACCACTTGATGAATTAATTCAACTCTATATTTTATGGTAAGACGAAAAAATAAGATTTCCAATAAAGTTCAATAGCCATCTTAAATTTGGGTGTACATTGTCTACCAGAGAATGGACATTGTAAATTTAATCAATTTCAGCACTAAAGCAACTTGATAAAAAGAAATGTAATTTTTATCACTTTGATCAAGTGATAAGACCTTTCTTACATGATCAATTGTTAGAGGATGATGAGTACCTATATCAGGTTCAATCCTTATATAGGAATGGATATGTAATAAACTGTTTTGACAATGATTTGGTCCTTTTTTTTTCACTTCTTTTACAAAATATTTTTTGCAGGTCACCATGATTCTGTATGAAGTTCTAAGGTTATACCCACCGGTGGTTGATATCACTAAAATTGCGCATAAGGAAACGAAACTAGGAAACTTCACCATACCACCCGGGGTTCAGATGGTGTTGCCAACGATCATGCTTCATCGCAATGAAAAGATTTGGGGCCACGATGCAATGGAGTTCAATCCAATGAGGTTTGCTGATGGCGTGGGAAATGCAAACAAGAACCTAGTCACATACATTCCATTTGGCTGGGGGTCTCGGGCTTGTCTTGGACAAAACTTCGCGCTGCTTCAAGCCAAACTGGGGCTGGCAATGATCTTACAACGCTTCTCTTTCAATCTTTCGCCATCCTATGCCCATGGTCCTAAAACTGTCTTGACTTTGCAGCCCCAGTATGGTGCTCATGTGATCTTCAGAAAGCTCCAGGGTTGAAGACTATGATTTCATGATTCAGCTTGAAGTTGTGTGATGACTGAGTACTAGTGTCTATGATTTGGTGACTACTTATGTGGTGGTGTGTTTGCTAATTTGAGTGAGAATAAGTCTTGTCTAGAGAAAGATAAGGAAAGGAGAAGGGACGAGTAGGTCTAATAGCACATAGAAGGCTGTTTTTAATAGCACCGCTGAACTAATTGCCACTCACTGGCTCCATATCTCCATCCTTTTCTCTCAGTCCCCTAGAAAAGCGATATGTATTCCCCCCCCCAAACTCTTTAATATAGCTATCCAGCCGACAAGGTTTACCCCAGCTCTTGTCCTCTGGAGAATAATCGGAGAAGGTGTCTAAATAGAGGATGCATAGGTTTTCCCTCTGAGAAATAAAATTGTGGTAGAGAATGGTCCCTTTTGTCTCCATTTTAGTTGCATCTTTTTGTTCAGTAATTTTTCTCAACTGGGCCATTCCTGTGTTAATACATACCAAGTCCAAAAACATGGGTGGAAATAAACATTAAGCTAATGATTTCATAAACATTAAAATAAAGAGAAGATTACGGATTTATCTCTATCATTGCTCAATTTGAAATAACGACAGATTTCATACTGTAAATAAAGCATTCATTCATCTTGGGTGAAAACACAAACTAATAAGTCTCACTATGTATACTTAGAAAAATTAACCATTGAAAACCCATTAACCTTGAACTTTATACCTTAACGCCCAATTCAATCAGCCCACTAAGTTAATTTCCCTCAATGAACACAGTTTATAACTAAGTTTCTCCCTCTCAATGAACACAGTTTATCTAAATTCCGTTTCTTTTTTGGCCGTTTATGCTTTGTGAGAATTTGGATTATCTCCATACCAGTCAAGTGTATGTACCAACGATGATTGGGGACAAGGAGTAGTAGGCAAGATAATCAATTTTTGCATAGATTCTCCCCCAAAATCTGTTTTGATGGCGTGTTTTACTACTAGGGATTTTCGAAATTTGAAACTTCGTTTGCTAATACCGGTACGCACAATCTTAATTTCATTTTTTTGGTCAAGCTAACATTACTCTTTCAAATTCTCCAGTAGTACAACTTTTTCGTATTTGGAGGAAACATGTTTTCTTTCATATTTGGCTTCAGAGATTGCGTGATGTGGTGGTGGTGTATATTTTCTGGCTTTACGACCAGGTTTTAAGCATCCCAGTCATCTACTCATATGGGAATTCTCAAGTAGTAAGCCTGCCATCTAATGGCTTCACCAGTAGAACTTTGAAGGGGGTCAATTTCTTATCCTCATCCTACCAGCTTCGTTTTTATTTAGGGGAAAGAGACCACAAGTCCACCTCATGAAGCCTCATGTGAAATATGATTTAGCAATACGTATTCTTCTTTTCATATATGTTGGAAATGTATTTTCTTATAGTATTTTTGGACAACTTTAATTCGAACCAAGTTCACCCTAATTTTCCAATAGACGTGACCTCCGAGGTGGTGCAATTGTGAGCATATCTGGGTTGGATCTTGGAGCTGCACATATCCATTAGTACTTTCGCTAGGGAGGCATAATTGCTTTAGAACGGTGATTATACACCCTTCAGATATTACAGGTCAACCATTTTTAATTTATTATAGTCTATTTTATACTATCCTAATCCCTTGTTATCTTATCATTATCTATCTATCTGTCTATATAAAACAATCAAATTAGTGGGGAGGTGGTTTGAGAAGTCTTCCCTCTCACTTTCCTTTTTTCTTAGAA
The DNA here is from genome assembly GCA_951799425.1 of Ilex aquifolium. NCBI lineage: Eukaryota > Viridiplantae > Streptophyta > Magnoliopsida > Aquifoliales > Aquifoliaceae > Ilex > Ilex aquifolium. The sequence goes on from OX637395.1 coordinate 8,336,533, forward strand.
TTTTCAATTATTTATTATTAATTAACTAATTATATTCTAACACATGTCTCATGTAACTACTCCTCTAACCCACTAATTTAACTATCACTCATTTAAATTTATTTTAAAAAATGAGCCACTAATTTAAATTTTTTAGAAATATAATTTCACCATCATAACTTTACATAATTATTTTATCACCCTAAATCTTTTTTAATAATTTTTTGTCGAACTTTTTAATTGTATGATGACAATAGAAAAAAAATAAAATAAGGGAGAGATGGATGGGGACGGGGAAAGGTATGTGTCATGTGTGTGCAATTTCTGTGCATTACACGGGGCCAATGCTAGTATTCTATATAGAGATGTGTTTAGGATTAAGAAGAGCCCTCCGAAAAGGCCATCTAGAATATTCCGAAATTTTCTTTATTTTGATAATTTTAAAAATATCTGCCACTATCTTTGTTAACTGTCCAACGTTCCCTACTCAAGCAAACAACAGAGATTGTACCCATGTGGTGTGGAGCTCTCCCATCAGCCTTCCTCTAACTGCCCCAGAGATTATACCCATGTGGGACTCTCCCATCATGAAAGATCAAAATTTCATTTTGATGTATTTTTTCGATCACTTAAGAAATGAAAATATTTCGATGTATTTTAGAAACGTTTTGACCCGTTTTAGAAACATAATGAAAAAAATAATAAAAATTAAGAATTATTTTTTCAAAACATTAGTCGAAATATATCAAAATAACTTGAAATACCTTGAAACATTCTGAAACAATTATCAAACGAAACCTTTCTGTTCCTCTAAATTTGCACCTCTCAGTTGCCACAAGCCGGAGAAGCCTTCAGTTTGCACTGACCATGTAAGCCCCTCACTCTCTCCCTGAAAATGTGTCACCACACTGATATTTCAAAATTATATATATTCTCACTCTGCAAATGGTTCATCATTCTATATGCTTACTGTTGCATCACCATCAGTGCATTATTGGGGTCTATCCATAATAGCTTCGCAGGTCCTTTAGGCCATAATTCATACATTTAGTCTAACTAGTTGATGCACACGTGTTTTGCACGTGAGCGATTTTGAAGAACTGTTCTCATGAATGCCCACATTACAAAATTCTTTTATTATTTCTTGATTAGTTTTTTATTTTTTTCAAATATTCCCTAACTATTTTTCTGAAACCAATAAAAAAGCTTGATGGGTCAAGCCCAAAAGGACTAAAATTATACTGGAGCTCAGTTGCAATTGAAGGTTCAAATCTATAAAGGCCCCGCAGGCCCAATGAGATCCAAGCCCAATCAAGCGTTCCATGGATCAACCTCAGCTCAGCTACAAGATCCAGAGAGCACTCAAGACCCCTTACCCACATTGGAAGCAGTCAAAGGGAGACCCGGTCTTGTGGGGAGCTCCTCAACGGTCACACCCGTTGAGGAGAATCCGCAAAGTCCACTAGAATAGCTGAGCATGGCCTCTTAAGTAGCTCCACTCGGTTGAGGACTGAATATAAAATGTAAGCCCCACCAACACTTGGGGGGCATCACCTTCTACAGAGCACAATTCTCTTCTACCTCTCTCATCTGTAATCTCTCCATTCACATTACTCACCGTAATCAATAAAATAATGGCAACCCATTGCCATTCCAGAGTGGACGTAGGTCATATTGACTGAACCACTATAAATTCTCTCTCTCTACTTTAATTACTAAATTAATTTCCAAATTACTTGACTAGTGGTGTGCAAAGTCGATTTTGTGCATCATCAGTTTGGCGCCGTCTGTGGGAAACGAAAAATTTCTCATTTTTAAACACTGTGAACCAATGGCGATCACTACCCGATCGATGAACCAGCATGAAGACAATCCACCACGAGAGGAGGAGGTTGCTCCTCCACCAGCCAGTCCTGCCCCAAGTGCGCAACAAATGTTGGCGACCATGCAGGAACTTGTGGCCCAGAACCAACAGATCCTTCAATTAATGCTTGCTGCGCAAGGAGGAGCACAACCTGAACTTCAAGTGAGAGGGGGAGCACCACGTCATGGCCGTCAAGAGGCTCCCTACATGGAGGCACCCCATCATGGCGCCACTTTTGGAGTCCATTTGGGCGCCCAGCCTATGGGAGCTCCCTTAGGCGCCCAGCATGGGGGACCTCCTCGTGAGGGACTCCAACCTTCTCCTCCTCCAGCTCCTGCTCCTCATAGCGGAGACCCTCCCTTCCATGAAGATGAGGGTGAAAATCTAAGCATGGGGCATGAGAGCCACTTTCACGACAATTCTAGAGGAGCTCCCAATCACTGGGATGAAAAAATTAAAGAAGTCCAAAATCAGTTAGGTGACGTCTTCAATGCCATGAAGGCGCAAGGACCTGAGACTGTGGACTATCTGGTGAGGCGAATCGACACGCCTTTCAAGCCAGACGTGGCCAACTATCCCCTCCCTCAGAAGTTTAAAATGCCATCAGTGGAGACCTTTGACGGGAAGAAGGATCCACTGGACCATCTGGAGACTTACAAAACTTTAATGCAGCTGCACAGTGTCCCCGACGAAATCATGTGCAGAGCATTCCCAACCACTTTGAAAGGATCCGCTCGACAGTGGTTTGCCAAGCTCGCTCCGGCCTCTATTTCCTCCTTCGCTGAGTTGAGCAGGTTGTTCGTGTTGCACTTCATTGGAGGGCGCCGCCACCAGAAGCCCGTTACTCACCTGCTCAGCATAAAGCAGGATAAGGACGAAAGCCTGAGAAGCTACCTCACTCGTTTTAACGAGGAGGTCCTTCAAGTAGAAGAGCCCGATGACAAGGTGTCCATGACTGCATTCTTGGGAGGCCTCCGCTCGTCAAGCTTCCTATTCTCGGTGATGAAGCGTCCACTAAGGAGCATGTCGGAGCTACTAGCCAAAGCCCAAAAGTACATGAACGCAGAGGACATCACGAGGGCTAGACGAGGTGAGACGTCCAAAACAGGGGAGAAGAGAAAGGAGAGAGACAGAGACGACAAGAAGGAGACTAGCAATAAGCACAACATGACAGAGAGGGTACCCGTCAGGGACCGGCTTGGACCTGCTCCTCAGAGGGACCGACAAGCCTTCACTCCCCTCAACGCCGCTGTTGGGCACATCCTATGCCAGATCTAGGATGACCCCGCAGTAAAGTGGCCTGGGAGGATGAAGTCTCCCTCAAACCGCAGAAACCCAAGCAAGTATGTCGCTTCCATCGCGACCATGGCCATGATACCGACGACTGTTACGACCTCAAAAGGCAAATTGAGGACCTCATTCAACGTGGACACCTTCGCCAGTATGTCGCCGGAAGAGGACAAACACTGCCTCCACCTCACAATCAGGAAGATCCACATCTCATTGGAGAGATTCACACCATCTCTGGAGGGCATGCAAGAGGAGGAGAATCTCTCTCTACCATGAAGGCTTATGCCAGGAAAGCTAGGCACCTTGATAATGAACACCCACCCAAGGCGCCCAAGCATGGCAACAACGAAGTCATCTCCTTCTCAGACAAGGACTTAGAAGGAGTCCAGCACCCCCACGACGACCCTCTGGTGCTCACCATGACCATTGCCAACTTCCAGGTACGAAGGATCCTAGTGGATAGTGGCAGCTCTGCGGACATCCTATTCACAGAAGCTTATGACAAGCTCAGTCTGGGCAGGGAGAGACTCCAGCCCATAAGATCACCCCTCATTGGGTTCTCGGGAGAAAAAGTATATCCACTAGGGTCCATCACCCTACCAGTCACTGCCGGCACTGCACCCCGAAGCTCTATGGTCATGGTTAATTTTTTGGTAATCGACTGTCCATCTGCCTACAACGTCATACTAGGGCGACCTGCTCTCAATACATTAAGAGCAGTGCCCTCCACCTATCACCTCATCCTCCGTTTTTCGACCCCTAATGGAGTTGGAGAAGTAAGAGGAGATCAGGTAGCAGCAAGGGAATGCTATGTCTCCTCAATGAAAACCAGGAAGCCACAGGAGGCACTGCAAGTGGAGGTCCTGGACCCAAGGGATGACACCATGATAGAAAGAGGAGAACCAGTCGAGGAGCTCACCGCGGTGGCCTTAGATGAGGAACACCCAGACAGGAAGGTGTACATTGGCTCCTCCCTCTCTGAAGATCTGGTTCGCCAACTAAGAGACTTTCTCAAGAGTAACATGGACATCTTTGCATGGTCACATGCAGACCTCGAGGGAATTGACCCTGAGGTCGCCACCCACCGCCTCAATGTCGACCCTCGTCACAAACCTGTCCGCCAAAAGCTAAGGGGCGCCTCCACTGAAAGGGCCCAAGCAATAGACAAAGAGGTTGGAAAGCTAATAGATAATGGAGCGGTCAGAGAGGTAACATATCCTGAATGACTTTTCAATGTGGTAATGGTGACCAAGAACAATGGAAGTGGCGCCTCTGCGTTGACTTTACAGAACTTAACAAGGCGTGCCCAAAGGACAGTTACCCGCTACCAAGAATCGACCTCCTCATCGACGCCACAGCAGGGCACGAACTGCTCACATTCCTGGATGCATATTCTGGATACAACCAGATCAGCATGCATCCCCCTGACCAGGAGAAGACTTCCTTTATTACTCCAAAGGGTACCTACTGCTATAGGGTGATTCCCTTTGGGCTAAAGAATGCAGGGGCAACTTACTAGCGGCTGGTGAACAAAATGTTCCAGTCCTAGATCGGGCGAACGATGGAGGTCTACGTTGATGACATGTTGGTGAAGAGTCTTGCCGCAGCAGAGCATGTTAACCATCTCCAAGAGACCTTCAATGTTCTACGGTCGTACCACATGAAGATGAATCCTGAGAAATGCGCTTTTGGCGTGGGGTCCGGAAAGTTCTTAGGCTTTATGGTCAACCAAAGGGGAATTGAGGCGAACCCTGACAAGATCAAGGCAATCCTTGACATGAAGTCGCCATCCTCAACCAAGGAGCTCCAACGCCTCAATGGAAGAATTGCAGCACTTAACAGATTCGTCTCCAAATCTACAGACAAGTGTCTGCCTTTCTTCAAGATACTCAGAAAGGCCTTTGAGTGGGGACCTGAAACAGAGGAAGCCTTCCAGAAGCTCAAGGCTTACTTAGCTACACCTCCCCTCCTCTCACATGCCACTCCAGGAGAAACCTTGTATTTGTACTTGTCTGCCTCCTCATCGGCAGTGAGCTCAGTTCTTGTCAGGAACAGTGATGGAGTGCAGAGACCAGTCTACTATATGAGCAGAGCATATAGGGGGGCAGAAGTCAGATATTCTGAACTTGAGAAACTAGCACTCGCCCTGATCTCAGCAGCAAGGCGCCTACGACACTACTTTCAGAGTCACGGTATCATTGTAGTCACAGACCAGCCTCTGAAGAAATTTCTGGGAAAGCCTGACGTATCTGGAAGATTGCTTAAGTGGGCAGTAGAATTGGGGGAGTTTGACATCCAGTATCAACCAAGAGCAGCCATCAAAGCACAAGTGTTGGCAGATTTCGTTGCCGAGCTTACACCAACAAAGGCGGAGATTCGCTCAGACACCCCTGATGGCGCCCAGGCCTCTTCAGGCACCCCTGATGGCGCCCAGGCAAGGCCCTCAGACGCCCAGACCTCCTCAGCCACCCCTGATGGCGCCCAGGCAAGGCCCTCAGGCGCCCAGGCCTCCTCAGCCACCCTTGATGGCACCCAGGCAAGGCCCTCAGGCGCCCAGGCCTCCTCAGCCACCCCTGATGGTGCCCAGGCAAGGCCCTCAGGCGCCCAGGCCTCTTCAGGCACCCCTGATGGCGCCCAGGCAAGGCCCTCAGGCACCCAGACCTCCTCAGCCACCCCTGATGGCCCCAGACAAGGCCCTCAGGCACCCAGGCCTCCTCAGTCACCCCTGATGGCACCCAGGCAAGGCCCTCAGGTGCCCAGACCCCCTCTGATGCCCAGACTGGCACCCAGGAAGCTCCATTTGGCATCCAGACTCCTTCTGGATCCCAACCTGGTCCCCAGGCAACTCGCCTTATGGACTTACCTCTTCCAAAAACCCCTGAGCAGCCTTCTCCATCACTCTGGAAACTCTACGTCGATGGCTCCTCAACCAACGAAGGAGGAGGAGCAGGCCTAGTCTTGATCAACCCAGATGGCACCACTCTCAAGTATGCGGTAAAGTTTCACTTTCTTGCCTCCAACAATGAGGCGGAATACGAAGCCCTCCTCTCTGGATTAAGGTTGGCAGCCGAAATGGAAGCCCAAGATCTTGCCACATACAGTGACTCCCAGCTGGTAGTTAACCAAGTGAAAGGCGAGTTCGAAGCAAAGGGAGCAAGAATGCAAAAGTACCTTGCTATGGCGAAAAGTTTAACGGCAAAGTTCCACTACTTCCAGATTCGCCATATCCCCAGAGAAGACAACATGGCGGCCGATGAACTTGCAAGGCTCGCCTCAACCTTACAAGCCTTACAAGGGGAACCAGCATTTATTGGTCACCAACTCGAGCCAAGCAAGTTGGACATAGTGACCACAAATGTCAATTGTGCATCAATCGAGTCGAGTTGGATGACCCCAATAAGGGCATACCTCCAAGAAGGTGTACTACCAGATGATCCGTTAGAGGCCAGGAAGCTAAGGATGAGAGCCTCCAAGTTCACCATCCTCCAGGATACCTTATATAAGAAAGACTATTCCTTGCCTTTGCTACGGTGCCTTGCACCAGAAAAAGCTTAATATGCCCTACGAGAGATTCACGAAGGGATATACGGGAACCACTCTGGAGGGCGCTCCCTTGCCTACAAGGCACTCAGACAAGGCTACTTCTGGCCTTCCATGGCAAGGGACGCCCAAGAGTTCCCCAAAAAGTGCGACAAGTGCCAACGCTTCGCAACTGTGTCTAGACAACCACCGGAGGAGCTAACAACTATCATAAGTCCATGGCCCTTCTCCAGATGGGGCATTGATATACTAGGCCCCTTACCTCTAAGCAAGGGACAGTGCAAATTCGTGGTGGTGGCAGTCGACTACTTCACCAAATGGGCAGAGGCCGAACCTTTAGCAAGAATAACATATGCAAAGGTGAAAGACTTCATCTGGAAGAACCTGGTCTGCCGCTTCGGGATACCCCACGCCATCGTCAGCAACAACGCGAAGCAATTCGACAATAAACTACTCAACTCTTTCTGCTCCGACCTTCAAATAAAACAACCTCACTCCAGCCCAGCACACCCGCAGACAAATGGACAAGCAGAGGTCATAGTGAGAACGGTGCTCCGTAACTTAAAGACAAGGCTCGAAAGAGCGAAGGGTCTTTGGGTGGACGAGCTACCAGGCGTATTGTGGGCTTATCGAACCACGCCAAGAGCTCCTACTGGGGAGACCCCTTTCTCCCTCGCTTTTGGAACTGAGGTGATCATCCCAGTGGAGATAGGAGTACACTCTCTAAGGGTCCAACACCACAGCCCTATCACCAATGAAGAAGGACTCCGCATCAACCTCGACTTAGTGGAGGAGGCAAGGGAGATGGCTACAGTCCGCAACGCAGAGTACAAAAGACGCATGGCGAAGTATTACAATTCGAGGGTGAAGCCTCGCTCCTTCCAACCAGGGGATCTGGTCTTCAAAAAAGTGATCCTCGCCACAAAGGATGCACGCGAAGGGAAACTGAAACCAAATTGGGAAGGACCTTACCTCATAACAGAGGTAGTGAGGCCAGGCACCTACAAGATCCAGAACTTTGAAGGAAAGGCCTTACTCCATCCGTGGAATGCCGAACACTTGAAGAGGTACTACCAATGACACCTTGAGAGAGTTAAAAGTAATAGACAGTGGGGACTTATTTTCATTTTCTACCTTTTTTGGGAATTATTACCCAACATTCAATGTACTTTTTGGGGTTACCACCCAATATTGCAGTGAATGAATAAAACTCTACATTTTACTCCAAATGCATCTTTCATTTAATTTCAAATGAGTGCAAAAACAAGGTTATGAACCATCTTTCCTAAAAAAAAAAAAAAAAAAGAGGAAAATCAAAAGTCCCCAATACTCTAGCTACTCTCATGGTCCTCCTCCTCCACCTTGTCACATTCCTCATTGTCCTTAGCCTCATCATCCTCGGCCTGGTCAAAACCTCCATCACCATTATCAGGCGCCTCGGTTGGCATGAAGCCTGAGACGTCAATACCAGGATAAGTGACTGAGATCTTCCCCCGAAGCTCATCGTACCCATCAATGAAAGTATCTGCAAGGCCATTCATCAAATCTCTCTCAGCTGTGCCAGCCCTCTCCTCAGCCTGTAAAGCTCGATCATGAGCTGCCTTCACCTCTGCCTCCGCGGCAGCCTCTCTGAACATGGCCCTCTCACGGGTCTTCTTAAGCTCAGCCTCACTGAGCATGGCCCTCTCGCGGGTCTTCATAAGCTCAGCCTCTTTGAGCACGTCCCTCTCACGGGTCCCCGAAAGCTCAGATTCAAGATCAGCTATCTTCTCACGAGCCTCATTAAGCTCAACCTCGAGTCCGGTCGCCTTCTCACAGGATGCCACAAGCTCAGCCTAAGAACCCCGGCTAGCAGCTTCTAACTCAGCAATCCTCACTCGGGCCGCAAGGAGCTCATTTTGCATAGCATCATGATCTTGCTTCATCTGGTGATGAGTATAAGTCCTTGAAAGTAAGCACATGGATGCAGTAGAAGCCTGAAGAAAGACAAAAGTCAGAGAAAATTTAAGGAAAAACTGGAGAAAGGGATACAACTAACCCTTACCTGAGCCAGGCCTTCCAAAAAATTGCGGACAATTCCTTCGGTACCCAGAGCATTAATCCCGATAACATCATCAGAAAACACAAAACGCCCAAGTCGATCTCTTATGATGGAGGCATTACCCAACATGGAGCTGATCAACGGTGCACTTCTTGAAGCTCCCACAGAAGGAGTCCCTGGAGTAGCAGGAACTGATGAAGGAGTCGTTGCCCGAAGGGGCGCTTGATGGGGGCATCCCCGAGGAGCCACCGGAGAGGTTGCTTGAGGAAAGGTCACCTCGATTGGAGAAGTTACCTGGGGGGCATTTCCTTTCCTCGCCACCTTAGAAAGGGGAGGACCCCTACTAGAAAGACCAGATCCAATCACCCCCCTATACATCTCTGCAGAAACAATAAAGTGTTGTAGATGAAAAATACCGGACAGAGGTGAAAAATACAAAACAATTACCGTACCTTTCCTCTTCAAGGAAGAACCGCCCAACTTGGAAGAGGGAGCATTAGCCTTAGAAGGAACCGAAGATGAAACACGGACTCCTCCATCTTTGAGCACGAGAGTTCCAAAATCCCGTATGGGATGAGCTCGCACAGCCTCAAGCTTCCACTCCTAACCCTGGGAGAGTGTAGGGGAACCTGCATGGAATATGGTGAGCACACGGCTTACGAGGAATATGGTAAGAAAAAAGTGAAAATATGGTACGTACCGACTCTCTTTGGAGCAACCCATCGTGATGGTACCAGTGTCCTATCAACATCTGAAGCCCACTCTCCACCGACAAATATGAAATGAGTTTTCCAGTTATGGCAGTTGGAGGCCAACCCAGTAATTAGCTTGCCTCCCCTTGGATTAAAATAATACCAACCTCGGTTGGGAGTCGGAGTCTCACTCAAAAAATAGGCTGCATGGAACTCAGTGGCAGAAACATCCTCTTGGTGCACTCTTCTCCACAATTCCAGAAAGGCTAGTAGAACCCTCCAACTGTTGGGTGTCAGCCGCCCGGGCGTCAATGAAAAATAGTTCAAAATACTACAAACGGGAGAAGGGATGGGAAGCCTGAGACCAACCTCAAGCATCTCCTCATAAATGACAATGTCACCAGAAGAGTCATCACAAGCGGGCTCGCCTTTTTCTGCTCGACGGCACAATACATTAGGAGGAATGCGGTATGTAGAAATAATCCGCGAAATGTCGGCATCTGAAGTTAAAATGCTGGCAAGGGTACTTACCTTGGACCCGTCGTCGTCATATATTACTTTGTGTTTTTTGTTGCGAAGACGTGAAGGATTACCCAAACCGCTGCCAGGATCCTTGCCATGAAAAGTACCCAGAATGCCCACCTCCTGAGCCGTGTACTCCGAACCACTCAGTCCAGCACCTGGAGAGGTGCCTGACCCTCTCTGATCGCTAAACGGAGGAAGCCCAGCGCCTGGAATGGCGCCTGGCATGCCCATCTCGCCCAAAATGGCGCCTGGCATGGCGCATGGCATGCCCATTTCGCCCAAAATGGCGCTTGGCATGGCGTCTGCCTTGTCCATCTCGCCTAAAGTGGCGCCAAGAGGGGCCCTTTTCTTGCTCTTCTCGCCCAAGCCAGCACCCATGGCGCCTAGATCAGAATTTTCAGCACCCATGGCGCCTAGACCAGAATTTTCAGCACCCATGGCGCCTAGATCAGAATTTTCAGCACCCATGGCGCCTAGACCAGAATTTTCAGCACCCATGGCGCCTAGACCAGAATTTTCGGCTCCCATGGCGCCTAGATCAGAATTTTCAGCTCCCATGGCGCCTAGACCAGCCCCCTCTTCGCCCAGCACAGCGCCTATGGCGCCCAAGGAGCTACCCGAACCAGCGCCTATGGCGCCCAGCTGGTCTCCTCGCCCACTTTGCCTCGCCTCTCCAACATTCTCTTGATCCATGAACACCCAAGGAAATTTCGGCTATGGCTTCTTAAAAAAAAATGGGCTTCTTCTCCTTATGCTTAAACTCAAAACTCAAAAGCACAAAGTCTTCAAGGTTGTCAAGGAAGTATTCTTGAATGGGTGGAAGAAGATGGGTGTGCTCAAACCCAAGAATCTCTAGTCTTGGGTCTCCAAAACTCAAGAAAGTTTCACCTCTCTCACTCCAAGAAAGACTCTATGTGGAAATGGGCAAATGAAGAGGAAAAATGCAAATTTATAGCCTAGGGTTTCCAAAAGAGGGAAAAGCCCCAAATTGGAAATCAAGGGTTATCTTAAAAATTAGGCAAAAATGCAAAGACTTGAGGTGTTCAGTAATAATATCGTGGAAGGGAAGAGTTATCTAGCAAAGGAAGTCTACACCACCAAGAACTCAAGATTCAAGTAAATGCCCCTTTCCCCAAGTTTCCTAGGACACGGGGCATTAGGGGGCAAATGATGGGTCAAGCCCAAAAGGCCTAAAATTATACTGGAGCCCAGTTGCAATTGAAGGTTCAAATCTATAAAGGCCCCGCAGGCCCAATGAGATCCAAGCCCAATCAAGCTTTCCATGGATCAACCTCAGCTCAGCTACAAGATCCAGAGAGCACTCAAGACCCTTTACCCACATTGGAAGCAGTCAAAGGGAGACCCGGTCTTGTGGGGAGCTCCTCAACGGTCACACCCGTTGAGGAGAATCTGCAAAGTCCACTAGAATAGCTAAGCATGGCCTCTTAAGTAGCTCCACTCGGTTGAGGACTGAATATAAAATGTAAGCCCCACCAACACTTGGGGGGCATCACCTTCTACAGAGCACAATTCTCTTCTACCTCTCCCATCTGTAATCTCTCCGTTCACATTACTCACCGGAATCAATAAAATACCGGCAACCCATTGCCATTCCAGAGTAGACGTAGGTCATATTGACCGAACCACTATAAATTCTCTCTCTCTACTTTAATTACTACATTAATTTCCAAATTACTTGACTAGTGGTGTGCAAAGTCGATTTTGTGCATCATCAAAGCTTATTGTACACTTTCCAGGTGGAGTAATGCTATTGGGACCTAATTTATTGACCTAATTTGCTGACCTAATTCAGTATGACATTTGGATTGATTGTGGGTTCCATCAAACATTGGAACTTGGTGTTAATCCAATGGTTCCAATGAAACCACGTCATTAGGTCAGCAAATTATGTCAGATTTTTAGGTTCAAATAACATTTTCCTTCCAGGTGAATGCTTCCTAAATGTGTGAGCCTTTTTCAAGCAATCTAAGTTTTAATGGCTAGTTTCTGTCAACTAAATCAAATTGAATTAGTTATTATTATAAATTAAACAGCGTGATTGCAAAACAATTGCATGATTCTAAATTATTTACATGTTAAAATAGAGGATTGCAACTTCTTATAGTTATCTTAGCTATGTAGTCATTAACATTACATGATACTCCTATAAAGCCATCCACATTAGAGTCAAATCAATGCTAATATAATTGTTGTTCTTTCTTTTCTTTTCTTTTTTTCCTCTATTTTCTAATGCTAGCATATTAGTCATTGATATCCTTTACACTATGAGCACATGGAGACATATCATATTGAATTTTATGATTAAAGTGTTTCTTAGCCTGGTGATAAAAGTAGAGCTACTAAAGAGTGGGAAAAAAAAGACGGTTTGAGCAAAACTATTAACAATTGCACCATTGCAATAAAATTATAAACAAGAAAAAACTCCTTCCAAAAGAACATAGATAGTTTCCTTCCAAGCTTTTTGTTCATAGTCAAAAAAAATTTATCAAGGATGCTAAAAGAGCAGTCATCCGAAATATAGCAATGATGTAAATATTGTTAATGGATTATTGAACTTACGGTACAATACTAATGATTTGAACCAATACCAAGTTCCCTCCCTCGGCCATAAAGAGAAGGGAAACAAAGAATAAAGTACTCTTCCAAGAAAACAGCCTTGGATGTGACCCCAATTTTCCATTAAAAATTAATCCATATCATAAAACATCCTATGCACATGTTAAACATCTTTCACTTGATAGGTTTAAAAAACTAAACAAGGGAATACATTGATAAGCAAATATATACAAGATTAAAGTCCCCCACTGCTTCTTTCATCCAACATAATTCTTGATATTGGCCATATATTCTCGAACAGCTTCATGCTTATCCTAGTTAAATTTGTTAGTTTTAAAATTCTTTCAAGATTTTATTTCATCGTGATAGTTTGGATATATGATATAGTATTCTAAAGGTAAGATCAACAGATATGAGGGTACATGATTGGCAGTGGAAATAAATTGCATTGGATCAAATAATTTTTTCACTAAGTAGGTTCAAATTATTTGAGTTTTAATTGCTTTTATTTTGTATCTATTCTAAATTCCATATGGTCATGCGAAGAAGAAGTCAACGAACAAGCATAGTCATACTTTTTCGCTTTAAGCAACAACAAAGGGGAGAGGAGGCAATAGGGAAGACAAAGGGATGCATACCACAAAGTTAACCTAGTAAAATTAACCAAATTAAAAAAAAAAATGAGACACACGAGATGCAAATAATTACGAAAGAAAATAATGTAAATAAAGAATAGAATTCTTGGAAGGGAATATATATGAATGCATTTGTCATGCCTAATTTTAGAGTTGATTGTATATGGTTGGGCATTTATATGTTCTTTTACAAGCCCATTCAATCGTCCTTTTCTATATACAGTATTTGTAGAAACCCGTGCATCAAAGTGCAAACAACGTTTTACTTCAACGTTCATATCGTCTATTAGAAAAATAATCATTTTAAAATATATTTCTTATAAAGCATTATTCCTACCAAGAGCTAAACAACAAAATCTACAAAATAACATCAAAAAGAGGTGAAAGATATTCAAAGTGGTGCCCTTCCTTAACTTAGCGAAAAGAATTAAAAATAAAATAACTATGGAACTTAGATAAAAAACATTAATTTTCACAAAAAGAAATAGAGACACCCGCATGAACCAAAGCAGGCAGTACAAATGCTCGAGTCTTTCCAAAACCAATCTCACCAATGACAATCACATCGCTACCCATTAAAGCCATCGACCAACCTTGAGATTGAACTGGTGTTACCTCAACAAAAACCAATCTCGCAATGACCTCGAGGCAACCATCTACGAAACTATACAAATCAATCAGCTAATAATATGAAACTCTGAATGCTATAGCTAATATCATGAAGCAATGTTTTGTGGCCCATGGTATACCTGGAAAGTTTGCCTCTTGGACCATCCAAATGGACTTTGGGATATCTTGGCCTTTAACAACAATCTCACGTCTGAACGATAAAGAGTTGAAGTGACTTAAAAAATTAAATCATCTATACAAATGGTGAAAACATAAACCAGCCAGGTATAAAATCCATCTTGTTGGTTCTTATCTATACTACTAATCAAAGTACTTTAACATGAAAAACTTTTGATTCTCTATTTTGCCTTTACAAAAAACTATAAAGGCTAACATGTCCTTTTGTATTTAAATATACAAATTATCATTATATCTTTTTATATTTAAATAACAAACTAATCTCTAATATATCATGCAAATCTCTCTATCTTTTCAAAACTTTTGATTTATCCTAAATACAAAGCCCCCAATTTGATTTTCATATACCGACTCTCATTCTCCTTTTTTTTTTTAGAGTATTTCATTACAATATCAAAAGGGGTACAATATTGAAGTTTATAAGTTTTATAGGTTAAGATATCAGCTACTTAAAAAAGAATTAAGATCGATACTAATGTGTTAAGATCAATCCTAAAAAAATTATACTTTTTTAGGGGTGAAATGCTTCGATGAACCGGTTGATTGACTCTCAGTACTTTGCTTTGTATTGGCTTTGTTTGATCAACCGGTTGAAAGGTAGTGACCAACCGGTTGAAGTACTCCCAATATTTTTTGCACATCTTACCAAACTCTAATCAACCGGTTGAAGTGTCATAACCAACCGGTTGAAGTACTCTCAGTATCTCAAATGATCATAGTATCTCAAAAATCCCTGATCAACTGGTTGAAATTGATTAATTGTTTAATCTGTTGAACTTTCTTTTTCCTCAATTGTTGCTGCAACCTTTTCTTTAATGCTCCTCCTTGCTTCCTTCTTCATTCCATAGCATTAACATAACTCCTTATCACCTATTTCACACCAATAAACACGAACGTGACTTCAATCAATAATCGAACCAAAATTGGAAAGATATTGTTAATTAAACGCATAAAATGAATGCTTAGCTTAATGAATATGCAATATTTAGTACTAAACAAAACTCATATTCTACTTTAGCATACTTCTCCACACTAATCATCAATTCCTCCATATCGAGGGCATGGCATCTATTTAGTGACTAGTACAACGGGTTTTCCTTTGACAACTCGATCTTGAATGATGTGGTAATAATCCCAAGGTTATAATTTTGTATCTCATTCGCCATCTCCTAATAACGATGAAAGTATTCTCTCTATATTTCTGTTTGATTTTTCTTCAAAGAAAACAGCACCCCAATATCCTTTGGGTGTTTGCTACTGGTGATGTATCGAGCCATAAATTTCTCGTCTAATTGCATCCAACTATTGATCGAATTTCTCGACAGTTGGTCATACCACTGCATGGATGACTCCCAAAAACTGCTCAGGAATACAGTGTACATTAATGTCATGTTCCTCATGTGTACTGCCATAAGTTTCCTATAATGAAGTGCATCTAACTATCTTCTTGGTCCTCCACCAAAGTAGATTTTTGTCTCCCGTGTCTGTTGTATGTGTCATCTTTGTGCCTACTTTTGCTTTCAGCAGCAGTACGTCTATGGTCAACATAGGAGAATTCTTCTTTAACATTGGTCTACTGGTGCTCGGATCTTTCAGGGACCGCACGATCTTGTTATCTCCCCAAGGCTTCTTTAGTGCCTTGTTCTTCCGTCTAAGCCTTTCTTGCTCCTCATAGGACCTCTACAACATGGTGTCTCGTGCGTATAATCAATCTTGGAAGGACTTTATCAGCTTCATGAAGGTTGAGACATCCTTGTCTGTTAAAGGAATATCACCTTCAAGGTTTATATCATCCCATGGGTTATATTATTTTGGGGATGTGTTCTTGCGATTATTTGATAGTAAGGACACTTCGGTGGTTTCGTTCGGGATTGTACTCATCAAAGTGTTGGTCATTACGTTGTTATCCTGGCATGTTACATAATTTTGACATAGCTGAGTTTATTACTTCATTTTGCACAAACGGTGCTAATTATACAAGGAAAAAATGTCACGCCTTTGATTGATGATTTGTAAACTGAGTGTTTGGTTTTGAGAGAAATAAATAAGGTGCACATCTTCCTACAAAATGAACAAATTGTCAGGGATTGGGGTTTGACCGATCGGAAGCACTCTGATATTTAAGTTAGTAAATATGAGAGATCAAGCAAGCAAATTACGGAGAAAGAAATGAGTACCTTAAGATTTGAGTTCATCCAGTATTTATAGGAACATCTTCTCGATCAAGTCAAGCTTAGACTCCTGCTAGGAGTAAGGATGCACACCCTAAACTAGGCAGATTCATTCGGTCAACTTCATAGTCAAATTCGACTTTTAGTCTTACAGGTTGGTTTTGTAGGTCATATATTTACAATGTGTACCTTAATCAATGTTGGGGCCTTATCACATCAACCATCTTGGGTTTCTAGGGATTGCCTATCTATTTTTCTATTCGGATAGGTCTTGGTCACTAAAAGATTGAGTCAGATTCTCATTCAAATTTCAGTATTGTAATGTCCTTTTTTTAGCACACTTCACTAGCCTCTACTCAGCACACACTACCCATCTCGGGAGCGTTGATCCACCGAGCAGATTACTTTCAATTGATCTCTGTTGTGGCTAGGTCTTATCCAATGTGTTCCTCTGAACCAAATCTGTTCGATTGAGTTCTAGTCTGCTCGATTGAGCCTAAGTCTAATCATTTGAGGTACTCTCATTTCAAACCATTCTTTTTAACACGTGTCAATTGCCACGTGACCTGGTCCAGTTGTCAAATTGTAATCAAAGATTTTGAACCCCCTTTAAGAAGCGAAAAAATATTTAAGATAGAGAGTGTATATGTTTGTATATATATTCATCCATCTATGTGGTGCTAAAATTTGCCAAGAAATGGGAGGAATAAAAAAAAAAGATGTAATGGGTGATTATGCCAATTTGGAATGAAGATTATTTTATGGTAGACCTCAGAAATGATGGTGGATAGACTGGACAACGGTGGAAGTGGTAGTGATGCTGGTAGTGGTAGTATAGGATGAAGAAAAAAGTGCAAGGGTAGGCAAAAGATGGGTTTGAGAGAGAGAGAGAGAGAAGATAAAATAGTATTTTCTTCCAATTCAGCGTGACAAAATGGAACAGTGGCAAACTTCATGGCACTTCCTAGATATTTCCTAAAAAAACAGTGTGTGAATGTCATTTGATAAAAGTTTAAGGTGTGTCAGTGAAATTTTTGTCATATTAATGTTACAGAACATGTGAAAAGCCATAATTTTTCTCAAATGAATGTCAGAAGATGAGTGTGTTGGGCACATGGAGCTGGGCACATTAGAAACCTAGAAATTCGAGATCAATTATGTGAACCACCGACACCATGGACCCCACCCATAGGATGTTTTCCAAAAAGATAAGTATATTATTATGGATGGCAGTGGACCGGATAAAAATGAGTAATCGTCCAAATCTATCCCGTTTAGACCGAGAATTGATCATACGTATTGGACGGTGGTCATATATGGGAATACCTGTATAAACCCGTGTGGGGATGAAGGCAGGGATGGACAGACAATTACCCCCGTCCCGCCTCCACCCTGCCCTTCCCCGCTCCGCTTATTATTATTATTATTATTATTATTATTATTATTATTATTATTATTATTATTACAAATCTACATATTATTGAATAATTTTTTCTTTTGAAAATTGTTTTTTTTTTAATTTTTTTTCATGGTTTTGACTTGTAAAAGTGTAGATATTTGTGTTTTTATATTTTTTTTTATGTTGGATTATATTATGTTACATTATGTTGTGCTGTATGATATTGTGTTGGATTTACAAGAAAAACAAACTTTTAATTATATTATGTTAGATTATGTTGTAGACAAAGTTTTAATTATATTATGTTATAAATGATAAACTTTTATTATGTTATGATATTCTATAATTATGTTGGATTATTTAGAATGTTAGATTTATTTAGAATTTTGGATTATGTTGGCTTGGGCGGTTAAGGTGGACGGGGGTGAGGGCGGAGGTGAAGGCGGGGGAGGGAATTACAAATTTACCTGCAGACGGGAATGAGGATAAAAATTATAACCGTTAATGGGAATTGACGGAGTGTTTTTAAGCGGATACAGATATAGAGACTACAAATTCAAATTAGATATGATTTGGATCAAAATTCAATCAATTAACGGGCGTAATTATCTGAAATGCGTGTATCCAAATTTCCTCATGTCGGGGATTCAGTAGGAACGTGTTTGGGGTGAAAAAACCTTAGGATACTAATTCATGTGCTTGGGGCCTACAAATTCGTGTGGAGTGTCTAGATTCCGTAATATAAGGCAAAATATATTGAAACTCACAAATTATTTTGAGGGAATCGTATTTTGTACCCGAAAGATTTAAGAATTCTTATTTTATATTTTTAAATATTATTTTTTTTATATTACACCCTCAATGTATTAAAAATATTACAATATAACCCTTCTGTTAGATTCCATTATTTTTTTCGTCATTGTCAATAAAGTGATTTTTGACAAAAAAAAATAACAGAAACAAACAGAATGACCACATTGCAATACGTTTGATACATTAAGGGTATAATATACAATTTTTTATCTTTGAGAGTATAAATTAAAAAAATTTAAATCTTTCGGGATGCAAACTATAATTCGCCCAATTATTTTAGGAAAAATCTTTTGCATCCCAAATAAATAGGAAGCTTTAGATGGGTGGGTCCCATTTTAAAAAAAAATAACAGATCCACTAATCAAATGATCCTTATTGATTTGGAATAAATTTGGGATCCTCAGCATTGTTCTTATTCACTTGTAATTTTGCTTAGTAACACCAAATTTCTTTTACTTTAAAATTTTACATACATTTTTTATATAATTTTAGACTAAATTAAAATTGTTAAAAATTCCATAAAAATCAAGGAATTCAAGTCAATATAAAATTTTTAAAGATATAAATTGTCAAAATTACTACAATACCTTTGAATTATCTCAAGTAATTAGAAAACTCTTAAATTTAAAATGGAATTTGATTTTCATATATTGACTCTCATTCTCACTCTTTTTTTTTTAGAGTATTTCATTTCAATATAGAAAGGAGTACGGTATCGAAGTTTATAAGTTTTATAGGTTAAGATATTAGTTTTAGGTCTAGTTAATAACAATTAAAAAAAAGCATTAAGCTCGATACTAATGTGTTAAGACCAATCCTAAAAAAATTATAATTTTTGGGGGGTGATATATAATTTTTAGTGTTCAAGTAATAATCTTTTGGGTGTTTGGTAACAATTCTAAATTTTATGATCAATCGCCAAAACTCTCAAAAAGTGTAAATTGCTTTAAAAAAACTATGTATTAATGGTAGTATACGATACCAATTTATTTATTTATTTATATTATGATTGTGGTAGGGCCAATGTTTGGTCACGCTTGAACGTGCAAGCATGTGCTGGCAACAACCAAGATTTTTATCATTCCCTGTTACAACGCGTCCTGACTTACAATTCAGAGTTTTTCTTTTCCTTCTTTGGTCAATCAATCACAAACTTTCTTACGGTTGAGATGAGCAAACTCCAACTAAATGACACTTTAGCTGTGATTCAGCTGTCATTTTGTACAACATATCTCTTCTCTACTACTCTATTCAATAAAGTTTGGTTTCAATATTTTTGAGATTAGTTACATCAATTTTTGTTTTTAGTACACTAAATGAATATATAGATAAGTCACTCCACAAATTTGTCAGATAACATTGTTCTTCAGTGTCCACAGTACGCTGTGGGACCTTAATTTTAACTCCGACGTAAATGTGATGGAATCTCCTGCAGATAGCTACAACATCTCCTAATATTCTGTTTGATATGAGGAGGGATACATTTTTTATTCTTCAAGGAAGGAAATTAAAAATAATACACTTTCTTTCTTTTGTGTTTAGAATGATGAATGGAAAGTAAAAATGATTAATTTTTTGTGTTTGGTATTGATGAAAAAAAATAGAAGGATAGAAACAATATACATACATAATTTACTATTTTATCCTTATATGAGATTAGTATATATATTATACACCATGTCATTATAATATATGCGTCATGTATTTTAACAAACACAAATAACATAAAAATGCATCAATTTTTTTATTTGATTTTTAAATAAAAAATAAACACACTAATATACAAAAACACACGCATATTGTTAGCACATAATGTAATTTCACCGATTGGTATATGAGTTTGGGTTTAGGTGTTTAATATACATAAGTAATTAGTTAAAGGTTAAAAATAATAACATATTTTTATCCGACATGAGTATCATTTTTCTTCATTTTTCATCCAATTTTGGAAGAATTGATTTTGGTGAGTTGGAAAAAAAACTCTTCCATCAACTTTTTCATCCTTTCTATTTTCTTTCCTTACTAAACATAATGTTTTATTTATCCTCCAACTTTTTATCCTTCCAACTTTCCTTCTTTCTATTTTTCTATCATACCAAACGGAGCAAGAGTATGAAATAATCGTAATTTCTTTTATGACAGGGGTAACCCATCGAGTTAATAAACTTGATGCTTTTTTGTATTTTTAAACAATAAAATAATTTTCTTTTAATGTTGATTCAGCAAAATAGCTAATAATACACGTAAGGGAGTGACTCGGTCATAACGACTCCCTCCCACTACACGTGATTGCAGGTTCCAACCCTTTTTCCCTTTTATGAAAAATAAAAATAAAAAATCAGTCAATAGTGAACAATTTAGATTCACAAAAGTTGGGGGAAAAAAACTAAAAAAGAAAGAAAGAAGGCTATCTTTACCATTCTAATGCTCCGTTTGGTAGGAATAATGAAAAGTATGAGGGATACATTTTCTATCATTTAAGGAAGGAAAGTAGGAATGATACATTTTTCTTCCTTTGTGTTTGGTTGGATGGATGGAAAATAAAAATGACTAATTTTTTTATTTTATTTTTTTTGTGCTGACTAAGATTAGGGGGGACAATCGAGTCGTGTCGTTTCAGATTCGTGTTGAGTCATTACGGGTTTATGTCGAACATTAGTCACACCTAACTCAACTCATTTAACTAATTGTGTCATGTCGAGTTACGAGTTGACTTGTTTATTTTCGTATCGTGTTCGTGTTTGAGTTAATCAAATTCGTGTCATAAAATTCGTGTCAAGTTCGAGTCATGTCATTGTGTTGAGTCAAAAAATTTCATCCCTAGTTAAGATGGAAAAATTATTTTTTTAATTTAAAATTTTTGTTTTTATTTTTTATTTTTAAATTTATTTTTAAAATATAAATGTTGATGGTGCGTTGAAAGGGACAAAGGAGCTAGTGAGCAATGACCTTAAAGGGGAATAGGCTTGCTTCTTCCTAGCGATCGGGTGGTCCTCCCTCTTCCTGTTCACCGCCGGTTCGCCCACTGCTGCTTTCATAGATGTTGTGCGAAGGGACAGAGCTAATGGATGCCTATTCCGTTCTCCTGCTCCAGCAGCTAAAAAGAGTTCAAACGGACAGAAGAGAGTACGAAGGAGAAAAAAGGCAGCAAGAATCGGCTACTTCATACTAAAACCGCAGGCTTTTCAAACAAATACTTCAAAAGATCTCAGAGAGTCCTGAAAGGGAAGTTGTGCAGAAGAAGCGAAAGAACAATCCTGGGAAGTTGAAGGAGGTCTCTACAGGAGGTGAGACGAGAGTCTCTCAGTCAAAGACAGCATACAGTCGTTGGAGAGTCGACGAGGAGGTTAAACCGGCTTCCTCTCCTTCCAGCATATCGTCTTTTCTAATCTAAAGCCTCCTTCAACAGAAACTGAGTCTTATTAGGGCCAACTCGACGGCCTAACCAGTAGGGAATTTGCATAGTGTTGGCAGCAACAGGTTTCCAGAGGTAATACAGGGGCTGCGCTTTCTTCATATGAAGACGACCGTCCAAGAACTTTACAGCCTCGGAAATCTTCCAAGGGGCAGATGCGCCAGACTTAGAAGACTCCCGGATCGCTTCCTCAAAAGTAGGTAACCGAGTCCTTTCTTGAAGGGATATAAAGGGGGACTCACCCACAGCCGTCTTGGTATCCGATCTAAGAAAGCCCAATAAAGAAGGATTTGACACAGAGAAAGACAAACAACAATAGCTCTAGACTACAGAAAGCACGCGAGGGCTTGGAAGCCGAACGGAGGAACAGGGAAACGCTGAGAAAGCAAATAAATCTTCATAATGATGAAACACAAAGAAAGAGGAAACAAGGCAGAGTACTGCTTTAACACTCTTTCAGTACAAGTAAGATCTCTCCTTAGTTACACTTCTCTTTGAAAGGATTAGGGATCAGCTTTTCTTAACGCTGCAAATAGGATGTTTGTCTAGTGATGAAGCAAAGCAAGTACAGAAATCCGGGTAATGACTTGTCCTCCTAAAGGAGGGACATCGAACTCGGGAGAAAGATAATCTTAGTTACACTCAAACAGGAATAAAGACAGCTTTGCGAGTGAGAAGAGTACACGAGGATGGAAGAAGTTCCAGCGCTTGCCGGGATGGTAGGGAAGAATGAAAAAGCCAAACCTGCGTGCAGTCAAACTGCTTTATTCAACTTGGCAAAGACAAAGCATGACCTCTGGAACCAAATCGTTCTTGTCTCTGGATTGCCTCAACTCGAAGCATGAGACCTGTAACCCAGCTTAACCAACTCGGCTGGCACTGGAACTGTGATGTCGACTCTACAAGGGCACTGCTCCTACCGCACTTCTCGAGCACATCGATGCGAAACCTACGCCTCCTTTTTGTTGATATCCACTAGTTCCATTCTCAACTGTGCCCGCCTAACTCAACTCTCTGATGCGAAGAGAAGACCTCTTGTCTTTTTCCCTCATAAACAGGTCCGCGAAAGTCGCACAGTTCCGTTTTCCCGGGGATTGCCATTTACATTTCACTCCTTTTGGTAAGGCAAGGCTGCGAGTGAAGTAGATGAATGTAGCTAGTATAGTCTATTAGACGATATGAAAGTATTCTAGATTTGACGTCGGGTAGAAACTAGTATAGTGGGGGCTTAGGGTTTCGAGTTAGAACCTCTAGTCTCGCCACAAGCTGTGGTATAATCTAATCTGTCTATACCTCACTCGGTTCAGGAAGTATCTCCCACTGACTGCCGGCACTCAACTAAGGGACTTCGGGCCTGAAGAAACTAAAGACTGTTTACTGACGGGACGAGAGGGAACCGAAGGTTGGCTTTCGAGTATTCACCTCCTTCCCTTGTCAGGCCTTTTCGTCGAGAGAGTCCGGTGTTATTCGAGTTCCTGCTGTAAGCCTAAGCCTAATAAGGTTCTTTATTCC
Source organism: Ilex aquifolium (assembly GCA_951799425.1). Lineage (NCBI taxonomy): Eukaryota > Viridiplantae > Streptophyta > Magnoliopsida > Aquifoliales > Aquifoliaceae > Ilex > Ilex aquifolium. Next base: position 8,359,793 of record OX637395.1, read on the forward strand.
TCTTCATTTTCCCTCAAATCTCGTGATCCTAACCCTCCCTTATTCCAACGAGTTCAGTCAAGCGAGCCCTTAAAAGATAGTCATCCTTACTTCTCTGCTGCTAGGAAGGACCTAAGAAGCCAGTACATAGAAAGGGAAGCACTTCAAGCAGAGGTAGATTAGAGTGGGTACAGCCAGATCCTCGCTCAACGGTCAATCGCTTTAAAAGCGCTGATGAAGGGGGTCCGAAAAAGGCACCGCAAAGCCCTTCTTTTCGATACCGAACTAAAGTAAGGAAAGCAAGAGCAAGAATATGCGGTGATCTTTAGGGGAAATATTCATGTTCCCCCCGCATAGCACGTATGGGAATACTTCTGTAGATAAATATCTATCACACCTACAAATTTAGAACCCACAGCCTGTCCCATCTAAGTTATATTATACGATTGGTCGTGTGAGCCTTAGCTTCCCAACTCGTAAGCTAATGATGGGGAAGGGTAGATAGGAAAGGAAATACGCCACCTATCACACATTAATCACAAATAAATACCCAGGGTAAGGCTTAGGATGATAAGAGAATCATCTACAAAAAAAAAGAGAAAATACCTCGAAGTAGCGTTCAAATTTCATAACAACAGAAGCATAGCACGCTAAATAAGCAGTGCAGCGAACACTAATGGCATCGAACGAAACTCTAAGGATGACATCGAACGCACAACAAGGTATGAGCCCATATAAGTTGCTATGTGATAGTCAATACAATCTTAGAGAACTCCACCACCACTCTTTCAAGCTTAAATAAGGATGGCAGCGAACGCTAATCCCCCTTTCAACAAATTCGCTAATCCCATCGAACGCTAAATAAGGATGACTGCGAAGAAAGATCTATGGCAGAGGGAGCGGTTAAGCCAAGTCTATCTTCCAAGCATCTTTATAAAGCTCTAATAATTGATGAAGATCAATTATGAAACGCTAAAGATGGGATCGAACGCTAAATAAGGATGGCATCGAACGCTAAATAAGGATGCAATCGAAGTACGCAGCTGGTTTCTTATTGCTGGTTAAGCCAAGTCTAGCTTCACAGCATCTTTATAAAGTGCAAAGATACTTACTTAATTAAGGTGAATGGTGGAAAGGTACTTATCGATCAGAGTGCAAAGTATAAATTCATTGAAAGATAAGGAGCCATAAGATAGTATGCCCTAAATACAACCTTATAGAACGCAAATACTATCTTATAGATAATAAAGAAATCATCTTAAGGATCACATCGAACGCACAACAAGGTATGTTCCCATATAAGTAGCTATGTGAGAAAAATAAACAACAATATCAACAATAAATATCAATGAAAATCAAACTATGTTTACGTATTTCCATCAAATTATGAAAGCATCTCTTTTTAGAAACCACGATATGCTTAAGAATAGCGAGGGAGCTCAGAATCAAGAGGTTATCCCACGTGAAAACAGTCAGATACAGAAAGCTCTTGAGAGATTTGATTGCAATCCTATGAAACGATTCACCAATCAAAGCATGAAAGAGCTTTATAAAGAGAATTGGTGCTTACAAAAAGCACAGAGAGCGTTCCAGGCAAGTACGACAGAAGGGCTTCTTGAATTAGTCAAGAGCAATTCAAATCGCTTATTTGTACTAACAGCACCAGGAAAGCTTAGTAGTAGAGTTGAGGATAGGGACTTCAGAGTCAAACCTGTGGTGAAGGAACAAATACAGGAATTCTGTAAAAAGCCCTGGGCAGATCTTGATAAAACAATAGAGCTACGAAATCAAAAAGCTCACCAAAGCATTCACCAGGGTTTCTCAAATTTCATATGGAGAGGGTACGAATACGAGGCGATTAGGCACTACATTGATGTTCTCACAGCTAACACAGCTGCCATGAATCAAGCTATCTGCTTGGGGTTTCAAATTTGGTACTCTTTAATGCCAAGCCTTATGCTGACCATTGGGAATTATGATTTTCATTTACTCCTAAGCCCAGATTTTTACAAATCCTTCAAGGATAAAACGCGAGAATGGTCCCCCCAGACGATCAAGCTCGCCGAAGAACTGTGCGAGGATCTAAGTCAAAGTCTCATGCATGCCGCCGGGAGCACGCTCGAAACAGGTGGGGCCAGCACCTCGGGGGCTGGGACCAGCGCAGAGTCGAACGAGACGGGAACCTTCGACCCCTTGGGAATAAGAGCAAGAGAGGAAACCCACAAAGTAGTACTACGGAAACTATTGATTTCCTGCCTCGCAGTTTGTCTATTGAGCACTGTATCCTATATAACCGTCGGCGGAACGGAACTATGCCTACAATTTATGGAGGGAAGGTTTAAAGAGTAATCATGAGTTCAAAAATGAAGAATTATATGTTTCTTACTTATAACAAGGGATTGAAGGCTAGGAGTAGATATTTGAGTAGCTACAAAGATGAGATTCATCCATTTTGTTCGTTGCATCGGCTTGCGTACTATATCGTGATTACATACAATGAATTACCAGATGATTTTGGGGAATTGACGGAACAAAAGGTAAGAGATATTCAGAAAAGCGTAAAGGATGGAACATACACCCTGTCGCCGCTTCTCCTTCGCGCCTTCGCCAGAAAGGGAGACCAAAATCCTGGGTTCTTCCACACCTTTCCAGCCATGGATGGGTCAAATCTCTATTTGGGCGTCAATCCTACACTAGAAGACAGCCTTGTGCTAACGGCGCTCGGGCGTATGTTAAACCTGCATTTTCTCAAGGTGAACCTTTTCACGGAGAAATCCTTTGGTTTGCGAACGATGCCAAATGCATTTTATAGTTCAGTATGCGCGAGAGGCAAGGTCTTAAGGCTTTATAAAGCCGACCTAACAATCTCCCTGAGGACAATAAATCGAGAGAGTCTTTTGTTGAACCTGTCACATATAGTGAAGGATGGGGCTATTATTGAATTCGTCGACAAATTCCTGTCCGTGCCAATCTTGGATCAAAGTGGAAGAGACTTCACTGCCGAGATGGGATGTAGTATACCTACCGTGGGATTTCTAACACATGTACTACTCAATTTTGCCTTAACCGAGTTCGATAAGGAGTTTCAGCGTGCATTTCCAGGAGTAGACTATAGTAGGTATATACATGAAGTTTTTCTCTCTTGCCCCAAGACCTGTACTAGTTCAAGTAAGCAAGGAAAGACCTTGGAAAGCGAGGCAATGCAATTGTCGTTCTTCGACGAACAACAAGTACTCAGCTTATTGGACCAACTCCATTTGGCTGGTAAAATCCTTTCTATTGGACCGGGAGACGCACCTGTGCCTTGTTATGGCGGTCTAGTTTGTGTCAGCCAAGACGGCAAAATAAAAGTGAAGGAAAAGATCTTAGATTTGACATTTAGGCGATCCTATAAGTCAAATAAATAGCTATGATTACCTTCCCCTCACTACGACCTGGAAACCTACCCAGAAGAGAGTATGGATTTGAGTCTCTTAGCAACGTTTCACGTATCTTGCATTAGAGACTCCCTTATTATTTGTTTGCCCTATTCAATCTAGTGAGAAGACGTTTTCTCGTCTTCAAATGGTAACATATGTGTCAATTCATGCTTAACAACTCCCATGTCTTTCCTGGGTCAAAAACCCGGGCCCCTTTCATTTCATAATGTCTTGCCAAAAAGCTAGTATCCAATTTCCTATCTTTAGGAAGTCAATTGGGTACTTGCCAAAAAGCAAGGTTCACGCAAAAATTCTTGCTGCTACCTAAAAAGGTAAAAGAGCAGCGGGAATAAGAAATGAATAATTGAATAGTTCTCACATGTTGTCATTTGTTGCTAAACTATCAAAAGTAGCGAAAGTTTTCATTGTCGATAAATATGAGTATCAACCTAAACCCCAAGAAGGTAAAGGTAGTGCTCAGCCTCAATCCAAAATGACAACTTCAAGTAAAGGAAAGAACTTACCAATAAGAATGAAGGGTTCTGAAAAACAGAACATTTTAATGGAAATGAAAAGAAGCAAGGAAGTTGGTTCCTATGATGATAATACATCCCATCGAGGAGACCAGCATCCTTTCCAAATGTGGAAAACATTAATAGGAACAGGCAGCCTCCCGCGGGCCATTGGTGAAAAATATGTACAAAGTGGGAAAGGAAAAGGTATCCAGGCGATCAAAAGAGAGCCAGAAGTGGGATTACTCGACATCGCAAAAGATGGGACTCGAATACATCCTTATCCACCGAAACAAGAGGAAGTCTTCTTTGACGCTGCTGATGTCTTTCTTGAAAAATCTGTTGCCAGATTTAGGGAATCGACCTTGAAAGTATGTTTTCCATTAGCAATTGGATTCACAATTTGGTGGGCTGCATTGCCTGAGTTTGTAATTGATTGGGCGCCTGAATACTGGCTAGATCCAAAATTCATCAAGCTATGGGATGGGGTAATGGAACTATCTACCATATTAAAAAAAGGTCTCCCCGATGAGAATGGTACTATAGGGGGCATTCCCATGACTGACCTGGTAAACTCGGAATCAAAAGAATTGATTTCAAGTAAAACCTTCGATCCCCTAGATATCAAAAAAGGGCAGAACAGAAAGCTTACTATTGCGGTACTCTTTGTTGCCTATTTTGCAATAGCCTTGAGTTGCGAAGAAGCATTGAAGATACCAGTAGAAGATTTGATGATATAGTTAAGTGCATTTTATAACCCTATCACACAATGTTGTGAGAATGCTTTCGGTCTAGATTGATAGATGAGCTTTCCCCCTTTAGTATGATAGGCAAAGGTCTCATAAGGTAGTCAAGGGGCGGAGGAAACCCTTGACTGGATTGAATCCTTCGCGATTCCCTTGTGGCTACTTACTTCGGGTCTCAGGCAGTGAGATACTGGAGAAAGGTGGGGGAGGATAGAAGGTGAAGCAGCTCCCTGGGATTGATTGTTGGGGGCTTTGATCTCCTTATTTGAATACTTATTTGGATACTGAAGACACAAGCAGGGTGACTTCAGCAAGCAAAGGAAAACGCTGACCTTTCTTTTAGCTTTCAATAGGATTCAACTTACCACATGTTTAAAGCACAGTAGGAATAGTTCTCAAATGTAGATCTGCTTTCATCACATTACGAATAGTTATCAAATGAAGGGAATAGGTAGAGAGGTCAGAGGGAGGAGAATAGCGAGGGGGAGGGAGGCTCCTCTTGCAGTTAGAATATAGATAAGGTAAGGACATTGCAACAATAGCTATGCCCTATCTTTTCTTCCCTCAATCAAAGCAACAATCAAATTCGATTGAGAGCATCCCGTATGCTTACAGCTTAAATCAAAGCGGGAAGAAAACAGAAAGGAGAGTTCGTCGGTCCTAGCGGCCGGCCCCGAACGTAGGCCACGTGCTGAATCGGGTAAACAAAACTCACGGTCGGAATGAAAGGTAGTTCGCTGGATATTGATTTTGTCCAGAGGTGCTGGTTCGAAACCAGCTCGTGACACCAACCTCCTTTCATGTAGGTTCTTGATTGACTCTTTCTTCTAGCTTTGGCTACTGAACTTATGAACAGAGGACAGAGCCTTAAGCCGCAGAGAGAACTCTTTCGCTTATTGATTAGGGCTTTCGGGTTGTAGGGCGTAGGGAGTAGGCGAGTCAGTCTAGTCCTTGAGTAGAGCTAGAACAAGTCGGAAAGAGTTTTTCTCAAGCGGATGAATCTGAAGCAGCAGAAAACAGCCTTTGGGACTCATTCTGTGCCTTAACCCTTCCCTTCATAGCTCGCTTAAGGAAGACTACCTTAAAGCGATAGCTAAAGGCAGTAGAGAAGAAAGATAGGGCATTAGCTGCTTTAACTCGCTCTTCAGCAAGTTATTTCTTTGCCTTTAAGCCGGCTAGTCTGGTTGTTCGAGTGAGGCGGGAAGGAGTGACCTTGTTTGCGAGTTGCCTTTATTCTTAAGCTTAGTGGGTGTTCTGGCTTCTAGTAGTTTCGAGTGAGGGAGTTGCTCTTGGAGCTACCCTTGGCGTTGAGTGTAGTTCTAGTGAGTGTGTTATTCCCCATCTTGTCCCTCAGAAAGAGAGAAAGAAATGCCGTCTCTCTCTCAGATGGGAGGTTCCTTACTCTTGCGGATAGAATATAGATAAGGTAAGGCACACTCAAAGCAGATTCAATCCAACGGAAGGATGCTAAGCAAGTCTATGGAGCGAAGGGAAGCAAACTCACTTAGGCAGCTCGAAGGACAGGGAAGGTATACCGATGAGTCCCACCCTGGAAAGACAGAAAGGGAGAACCGGGGAGGTGTCTGTCCTCTATTTAAGATATTTACGAAGGAATGCCCGACTGGGGAGCGGCACATTATGCGAAAACTGTTATGGCGCTGAATGCTCTTATTCAATTTGACGAGATCTATGCCAATTTCATAGAGCTAGTCTTTGACTAATAATACAAATAAGGCATATATTCGGTGCCCCAAATCACTTCTCCTAAAAGGGGACCCATTTATGCCTTATTGACGCGAACTGGTCTCTATCGTATCGATCCAGAGGGAAGAATCTTGGTCCAAACCCCAAGGAAAGCACGGGAGAGTAGAACGCTTTTGCACGGGGAATTCACTAGAAAAAGGCATCTGAGAGATCGTCTGATTCGGGGTCCTAGGGATAGACGGTTTTCCACCGAGAATCAATGAATAGAATCATATGAAAGAATCGTATGATACGATAGCTAGCTACTAGAGCGACTAGATAGGAAGTAAACTGCCCATACCGGGCGACCGGGAATGGCGTAGGAGTTAGCGGGCTTACAAGGCAGATCGGGAGAACCGGGATTACCTCGTATCGTTGAATGGCGTGGGGACTTTGACTTCCGAGCCCAGCAGGGGAAATCTGGAATCAGTGAATAGTTAGCCCGGTAACTCCGACAACCCGGAGGGACTGCCTCACATAGAGGATAGGAAAGCCAGGGGACCAGTCCTGAATTGGGGAAAGAACGCACGACTTCCTTCCTCATCTTGGCAACGGAAGATTAGGCGACAAAAGTCTTATGTCGAAGAAGAGGGCTTGCAAATCGGTTCTCCTTTAAAGATTTGGTTGGTCTGAAATCTACCTTTCTACCAGTAGTTCGAATGGATGGGAACTCTCTTTTCTCAGCACTTGATAAACGAATGCCACCTTGCTTAACACTTTCAAATAGATCTATTGTCGGGAAGAGCAGTAATTGGTGGTCTGGTGTGGATTGGCGCATAAGCAGCTAGTCCTAATCTAGGCACATACGCCGGTTAGAGCTGCTAATCAGTTGGTTAGGCCGGTAAGAAGCAATGGGGCAGGGGAGGAGGGATTCGGCTATAATTAAGGAAATCCCAGTAAAAAGGAACCCCTACTCTGTTCTCACTTAGTATATCTGGTGCAAGGTAGTTGTTTTCCCGTAGTTTTCTATCTATCAATTCCGAGTATAGGAGAGTCCCTCTTCCAACTAGAGAGAGTACTTCCTGAAATCCAACCATAGGCTAAGTAAGGGGAGGTCTATCGGATTAAACAAACAAGAACTGGATACTTGTTTTTTGTAAGTCAAGTATGAAATATAGCTTTTACTATAGAAAGAAGAGGCTAGTTCCTGGCTTTGTCTTTCTAGAAGTCTTCTTAGAGCTAGAGCAGCTCTTCCCTTCCCCTTCTATACGTCCTCCTGTATTCTATCGTCAATCGATAGTTTTTTTGCCGGTAGAGCAAATTCTTGCTTGGAAGAGAAATCGGACTTGGGAGTGAAAGAAAAAGATGAACAGAGAAAGAATATAGAAGGACGGATCCCTCTTATCTAGGGTATTCTGAGAGATCTTGGTCTCTAGTCTTGAAAGAGAATCTCCTTTCTCTTATTAGATATGAATCTGACTAGTCTTGGTATAAAGTCGAATAGCTAGAGAGCTCATAGGGAGAAGAAAGGGCTAATCCAGCTAAGAAGTGGGCATCAAGAAAAGGTCAAGCAATCATGAATCAGGATCCTTTCAATCGAGCAAGTAGGGAAGAAAGAATGAAGCCCCAAACCCACTCTTCATTCCTCTCCACCTCATCCCTTCCAGAAGAAAAGAGATGTAAGGAGAGGCCTCAAAAAGGAGCACTGTTTTCATCCAACTATCAATTTCGGTAAGAGAAGAAAGCTGTTAGCAGAGGGTAGAGAAGTGCCACACCCTCGTTCCTTTTCTCTTTTTCATCTCATACTCACGGAGCGGTACACCAACCCAATCTCGACTTAGACCAAATCACTTTCCTTTATCTCAGTTGCTTGCAGTTAGATAGTTATCCGATCATCCAAGTATGGGAATAGGACCCCAAGCCCTTCTAAACTAAATCAATTCCAACGCCCGGTCGCTAACCTATCTTTTTGACTTTGTTCGCCTCCTGCCAGTAGTGTAGGCGGAGGACTTTATTTACGCTATTTCGTCAAATGATAAGTTTGCAGGCAAGGACAAAAAGACGTTCTTTCCTACTTACTATAGGTAGCTGCGTCTCCTAGAAGATCTTGGCATCAAAGATCCGCGCTTTCCCGAGTGCACTTTCTTTCTGTTGAGCTAGGACCCTAACTTCAGATAGGACTTCCTCCTCCCAAGCGGCTTACAACTAATCTCCTTCCGGTTGAAAGAAAGGACTAGCATAGCTGGATGGGATGGGCAATAAGCACCAAATGAAGAAAGAAAATGAGTTACGTCAGGATTGGATTAAGAAAGAACCGGTAGTAAGGTAAGCTGGGAAACTGCCGGCTTTCGTTGCTCGTACTGGGAATGCTGTCTTTAGTCGGTTACCTGCCTGCCACTGCCAATTGGCTCGGTCATTCGGTCAGCTACTATCTATCTATAAAGGAAGCGGTGCCTCCCCCTAGGCTCGGCTTTGCCTGCTCTCGGGCTATCACCTTTTTTAATTAACAGCCTAGCCTGGTTGTGCTCTCTTTGGACGTCTACTTAGCGTAATCACGAACAGCTTAGCTTTTCCTTCGAGGAAAGGACTTGACTTGATCTGGCTAGTATAGAATTCTTACTGTTCGAGAAGGCTTTCTAAAACCAAGTCCCAAAGTGCTTGCTTTCACCCGGGTCAAGGTCAATCAATCCGGTCTCCGTCTGGCAGTAGGTCGCCAAAGAAGTCAGTGAGAGCCCGGAAAGGTGGAGATAAATTGATTTCGTTGTCTGGATTTAATCCTATTCCTGTAACCGGGTTTTAGTAAGTACAGTAGTCGTTGTTGGATCCTAGCGAGCGAGACAAGAGGAGAGTTGTTTCATGATAAGGAGAGTTGCTTGGTTTCGGCCTTCTTTTCTTGTTTTTGTTGCCGAGGGCTTCAGACCCAGAATTCCACCTAGCCAACGTGCTTTTGGTGTCGAGCCCAGTCCCCTTCCTCTTCCGATTGATTGATGGAGATGGGGTTAAGGAAGGATGAGAGGAGCGCACGCCTTCGATAGTCCAATCGGGAAGTTGAGCTTTCTTGCCATAAGCGGATTTCGGGATTGGCTTCTTCCTGAGCGAGAGTGGGACTTTCACTTCCTTAAGATAAGAGCCGCTTTCCTCTCCTAATAGGAGCAAGAGCAACCTAAACGATTGATTAAAGTGGAGTTCCTTTTGATAATGAAAGATGAGCCAGGCGTCATCACTTTCCTCTCGAAATCTCAGTCGAGCTAAACGCCTCCTCTAGTAAAGTCAACGTCTTACTAATAATGGGGCGCCGAAGCAACCCCCACTACTGAAACAGAACCAAACGTCACCTTTGCTGACGCTGAAAATCTCATCCGCCAGTCTCCCTCCACTCCAAAACTACGCTACGAGTAAGGGCTCGTAACGGGACTCAACTCACTCTAGCTAGTTTTTGAATCACTCTTTCTTGATCGGCTAACAACAGGATTGATTTTCTCACAGAAGAAAGAGGGTCAAGCTATCGATCGGAAACAACTCCAACGTCGAATTGAGATCGTGAAAACAACTAGTCCTTACTTGCTGCCTTTCCAACTCGCCTACTTAGGGCTTACTTGACTAAAGACAAGAGAGCTACTTACTACTAAAGCTACTGACTCGGACAAGCTGTACAAGCTAGTCTCTCACCTATTCTTACGAAAGGGAAGGACGTATGCGAATTCATGCTGGTGAAGTACGAGTCAGTGATTCAGTGGCGATAATGGATTGACTTCGGGCTCGCACCCACTCTTTGACGATTCTGCCCAATCAACTCATCAATTTTTCAAAGTGAAACTCGAGTCAACAAGCCTGGAACTCATTCGAGGAATTAGCAAGCCCTGCCATAGTTTTAGGAGTCCTTGTCTCAATTAGCCCAGTGGATCTCTCTCCGTCCTATCGTACCTCTAGCAAACAACAAAGATGAACTTCGAGCTGCTGAACCTATCTGCTCTTTCTTTCTAGTCTGCCTAGCTAGCTTTCCTTCCTTTAGTCAGGAATAGAGTCAGGCCTTCACCCCATGGAGTTGCTTTCTTTGTTCACTGGAATAAGCAGATTAACCGCACTCTGGGATCGATAAGTGAGTTGGCTTCCCCTTGGATCCATTGCCAAGTAATGGGCTAGAAGTCAGGTCTTTCCCCAATCCTGTATGGAAGGAATTCCCCCCGGGTTTCAAGATTGGGTTAACCTTCCTCCCCAAAGGGGTCAGTTTGTCCACGTCACTAAGCGGGATCCCTTTTGTTTGATTCCAACTCCACAATTCCTAATGCCTCTTTGGATGTCTGATGCCAGCAAGGGGCCTTCAATCACAGATCAATGGCCATTGAATCGATTTACTACGATCTGATCCGAGTATGCTTCTCCTTCTGAATGGAAGGCAGGTCTGAAAGAAGGACTGCAGCATATGATCTAAGATCGAAGAATCGGGACAATCACGAAAGAATCATGACCTCAACAGCTCGAAGAAGAGCAAAGCCAGCGCGCTTCGGGCTATATTATTACGATTACGGAAAGTCTTTCTTTGTTTGGAAGGTAACCATTCCTGGAGAAGGACCCCAACTTAGTGATGAACTCGAAGGCCAGGGAATTAGGAATGCCTTGGCTTGGGAGCCTGGGCCAACAAGAAATGGGGCGAAGTCCGGGGAGGATTGACTCACAGACTGGGGATCGGAAACCAATGAAAACCAGATCCGGTTTCTGTTTGTGAATCATGTCAACTTGGAAATGTGACACGACACCGGGGTGACAAGCGCCTCTTGAACCCTTTCGACGTGGGTCAGCTCAAGAACTCTATTCAAGTAGACGATTTAGCACGGGCAATTCCTCCCGTTAGAGGTGCAGCACACTGTCTCTTGTGACAGAATCTTCTGGTAAATGCTCAAAGATGAATCCGAATAAGCCTCTGCCTCCAGGGAAGAAGCCATTCAACTCACCATTAATCATAACAGAAAACCTGGTCGTAGTAACACACTCCATAATCCACTGTACAACTTTGTTGGGGAAGCCAATGGTCCTGAGTACAGCAAGGACAAAGTCCCACCTCACCGTATCATAAGCTTTCATTAAATCAACCTTGAGAGCACACCGGGGTGTTCCTTGATCTCTGTGGTAATTCCTTAACAATTCCTGGGCAAGCAGAATGTTGTCCCCAATTCTCCTTCCCTCAACAAATGCCGTTTGCTGCTCAAACCTTAGCAGGAAATGCTATTCGTACAATAGTGGAAGCAGGGTACGCTAGAGGCGAAAGTCGTGATAAAAGGTCCTGGTCTCGGAAGAGATGCAGCATGACGAGCCAGAAGTGGTATACTATAAAGAAAGTTTCGTACATGACGTAACCCCTATGCCCATTGGGAGGAGGGGTAGTTAGTTATCTCGGCATCGCGAAAAGCCCCAAAAAGCCATATCGCGCGCTTCGGTCCGAAAGAATTGGTATTCTTAAGAAAGCTCATTGTACCTGCCAGTACGGTATGGATAAAGTCCACCTCACTTAGGATATTTGTCAGGAGATGGGAAATCATCCGGCGATTGCATTTATAAAGTAGGTTCAGTAGAGCTCTGCTTACTACTTCCACCTGGACCTTCAAGTCAGCAAAGCCTAGCTCAGTCGAGTTTGACCTCCGCTCTCCTGTGATTTTACGAACAAATAGAAAGGAATCATTGTGAGGAAATACAGTAGCTGGAAGAGTCACTGCCTCCCCCATGTCTTATGGTGTTCCAAATGCAAGTTGCCTAATAATAAATCGAAGTGAAAGGGGGTAGTAAGGATGGGACCTTCAATGCCAAGAACAGGCCAAAAAACTTGGCCATAGAATCTATTTCCTCAATAGCCAAGGTTAGAAGTTGAGGTTGGTCGTAGATCAGGTCAACCAAGAGGTTTTGGTCTCCTTCCTAGGGTCAGAGAAAGCAAATGTCAAGGACAGCATGAACTTCATGTTTCAGAGAATCGGGGAAGGTGCTTGGCAGATGATGAGAGAGAGCGAAGCGCTTGCCTGTCTATGGTTCTATAGAAGAGAGGAGAGATGGTGGAATAGAAAGTCGTGGATCAGTTGATCAGCTTTCTTTCTTTCTCTTCCGATCTCGAATTCAAGCTTTCAAGAAGGAGAAATAGAAAGAGGATTCGTAGATCACTCCCGGAGTCTTATATTTAAATATCTACTCCAACTGATAAGAAGAAGGCGCTCAGTTAACGGGATTGGCTCGAAAGCGAGGATGATCGTCAAATGCCCCATGTTTCAGCTTCTCAATCGATGTTCTCGATGCCGGGGACCTTCTGGCAGCTTCAATCGATTTCGTATTAAAGGAACGTGGCCTAAAAAGAGATTCTTGAGAAAGAAGCAAGGGGCCGAGGTCAGGGATGAAGATCATTGGCTGTGGTGACTAGGCCTAGTGGCAGCTAATCCAACTCTAATTGGTACAAACCTTTTCAATCGCTATGGCAAGGAAGCTTTAAAGCGAATATTCTTATAATGATCAAGCTGATCGGGGAAGAGAGACCAATCGAGAGGCTGAGCCTCGGGTGAAGGCTAGACTTTCATCAAATGAGGGTGCTAGAGGACCATTTAACGCCTGTTCTTAGGGCTCGTAAGGGGGTGGCTTCGAACAAAGATCTCGCATTACAGAACAGAGCTAAATATATAATTGATATATAATATGGATCAAAGAGCGCCAAAACGCTAGCACAAACAGCTCCCACAGACACGCATGATAAGGGGTGTGGGGCCAACCAGGCCACCACTTTTACCAGATATGGGTCCGGACGACCCAAGAGCCCGCCACTAGAACCCAACCCTTAAGGGGCTAAGGTCCAAGGGGCGTACCGCTAAAACAGTTTCCTTACCCAAGGCTCCGCTTTCACACAAGCATAACTGCTTCAATAACGAGAGAAACCGCGCACACAATGGAAGTATACCTAAAGTCGTTTCTTTTGGAAACAACTATTCACTTCGCAAGGGAAAAGATAAGTAGGGCGGAGATTAAGTTAAGCACAGAAGTTTTAAGAATCGGAGGATAGAACTTATTAATGCTTGCCAGGACAAGTTAGTCTTCTGCTTTCACTGTCTTCTCGAAAGCTAAAGGTAGTTCACCTAGGGGAAGAATTCGACTAAGCTTAGCCTTGACCTTGGCACCTTACCTTCTAATCCGCCTGCTTGGGAATTAGATTCAATAAAGAGGACTAGCTGTGAGCTTTGAGGAAAGCCTGGTTGTTCTCTTTCGACTTCCCCCTTCTCTTCCTGGGGAGAGTCACTAAGTAAGGCCAGTCTATTAGGTGATCTGGAAGAGAAAGTGCTAATCTAATCACAACTCTTCTCTTATCCGCATGGTCTTGTTCAGCTGTCTTTCTCCTTGCCTTGGGTGGATTGGTTTTCATAGCCGGGAGTAGGCATTAACGGTCTTCGCTTTTCCTGTTCACGACTCCGATCTTCTCTTTTCTGAAGCAAATGCGACTGGGATTTGATTTTCCCGGCTCTCAAAGCAGCTCGGGGGGAGGGTAGGCCCATTAGATTGAATTAGCGTGGTTCGGTTTTACCAGGGGCATACGGCATTACCGGTCGAATAAGCTTCCTGCTCGGCACTTGCTATAGAAGAAGCAGCAGTTAGCTCTAACACGGGACTGAAGTCACTTCAGGGGTTAGCTCTGCAAATGTTGAAAGAATAACGGCAGCTAATTCATCCGCATCTGTTGGAGGAATGGTGGAAGGGATCGATCCCATATCCGGTGAAAGGCCAAGGCTATAAAGAAGAAAGACCAGGTAACTACATAAGGCAGCTTTCCCCGCTCTGTCTTCTCTACGATTTACGGGTACTTACTCGTGCACGGAATCAAACAAGAGGAGGTTGCCTGATGGGACGTCGGCCTTTGCTAAGGACTTTGCCGGGGTTGAACCCCTCTCTTCTAGTAGCACCCTTCTTTCCTAGTAGCTAGCTGTTCGTGTCTTTAATTGCTGCCCAGTTGTGTCGTTGTCTTAATCCCCTTCTTCGCCTTACTCTACTCTTATTTGTTTTGTACCCGCTACCTGCAATATTATTTAATGCTCTCCCTCCTGCCCCAGTACCGTTACTGGCTCTCTTCGGTTCCTTCTCTGGTTCGGGTGCAGGTTCAACTCCACTGAAACCTTAACTTACAGCTGTTCCTTCCTTCACTTACAGGTTTACCTAGAAGTCATGATCCCGTCCCTTCAACTATCAGTCCATTGACTAAGAAGGGGGCCTGGAACAAAAACTTCACGGAAAGGAAAAGTCAACCTTCCCTTAAGCCGAAAGCAGCTAGAGCAACATCGACTGAGTACCAGTACTGCCTCGCCCAAAGCTACCAAAGAAACTGGAACCCTTGAAAGAGAGACGTAAGCCCGAAAGCAAGAGAAAGAAGGTTTCGTTTACCACTGGAACTTGAGTAGCGGAACTAGCACGACGAACAATGCTCGGCACTCTGTCAAGTGAGCCCCTCTCATTCTCTATAAGCCCTATAGTTGCCCTGTATAAGCATTCGTAGCTCAATACCCTTTCACTGCCTTCTCAGGCTAATGAAAGCCCTTACAGAACAACTATTGCGAGAGCGTTTCCTCTTTTTGCGCGGACCCCACAATAAAGAAAGATGGAACACAAGAAGCTCAGTAGCAAGCCGTCTCATAGTCACCACTTGTCTGTCGTTTCAAGCTTCCAAAACAAGCAGAAAAACAACTAAGGGTACTGGTCCTGCTCGCTTTGGTTCTGCTTCTGTGGTGACCAAGAAGCAGGAGCTTGAGCTCAACCAGCCATTGATAATCACTTTTGTGGTTCCCAATCGGGATGGAGATTCCGGTCTGGTGTAGGGGACACCTTCTTCATGATCTAGGGGTATAAAAAGAGAGGGCAGGACTTCCTTAAAGCAACAATGAAGGACTTCCTTTCCTTTCTCTTCACTTGCAGAGATGTTAGAGATTTGGAACGCTTCTGACTCCCACTTATGTCTTCAACAGCCAATTCTTCTTCACAACCAGAAATGAGACCCGCCTTCACCAATTCGATTACCTTCCTATCTAGCTCATCCGAGCTCAGAGTCAACTCTTTGTGCTGTACCTTGCTAAGGTAGGCCCTAATAAATAGACCTGTTATCACTTCTTGTTCGTAATCCTCTCCCTTTTTGTTAATACTCTTACAGAGCTCCGTATATGTGTTTGAGTTAGGACACTCATATAAAGGGATAGCTGGTCCAATTGTAAAGGGAACTATACCTCTAGGGATCTTCATTCTGTAACTCACAGTAAACTTCCCGCTGGAAAAGGATGTGCTGCAGTAGACATACTTATGTAGTAGAAACATTACAATCATTGTGATCAGTTCGGTATCACCACATTTAAGGTAAGGCTTATTGAAGCTCACATCAATGTATCTCAATCCAGCATAAAGATCTCTACAGCTCTCCTCTGAAATTATCCTATGGCAGGCGGACATACTCGAAGACAAGACAGAATCCCTTTCAACAACTGAACAATAAGAAGCAGTAGATCCCACAGAAGGTATAGATTTTACTTTGTCTATCCATATTAACCGTGGTATATTCATAGTCATCCTAGTAGTGAAGACAATACTGATCTTTAAAATCATACCATTCTTTCATCTTAGCTTTAAAGGATCCGCAGCGCAATTCATGTTCTAGATCACCAATATCTCTTTTATATTGATCGTAACAACTCACTAGTTCATCTATATTCTTATTCAATTTGATATCCTTTTTGGTTTCCTTTTGATTACATTTTTCTGGAAACAGCTGAGATCTTAAAAGATCTTCTAGTACACTACTAGGAATAGGGTCAGCTCTATTTATTGCGTGCGAGTCCCCATCTTTTCTCAGATTGTCAAGAATGAATGAATTAATTATTTCAAGTGGATTATCCAAAGAAAGAAAAGCACCAATATATAATGATGGAATTATATCTGTCAAAACAGTTGTGGTAATGAAATTATCGTGGACTGTATAGATAGGAAGATTATTCTTAAGAATATTCAAATTCTCCACCACTTTCATAGCAATAAATGCATCCTTCTGATGAATAAAGTTCACACAGGTTGAGACTTTAGTCTTCCGCTTATCCCTATCAGTAGTTGGAACTCTGAGAGTCACCCGATGTCTACTCTTTGTTTGAGTATTATATACAGAGATCACTACTTTATTGCTACGCATATAATCCTGCACAGTTGTGTAGTATTCAATACTATATTTGACTGGTTTATCTAAGTAAGAACAAAACCAACCTATTAGGTTAATCATTCTCATTAAATTCACAATTTCTGGATATTTATTTTTCCAATACTCATTGCAAACTTTTGCTAGAGTAAAGATATCGTCATTACTTAGTAATGAACCATAAACATCACGAATATCACTAACCATGGTTATTAGGGTCTTACCATATATCAATGGCATAAAGAGTGTCTTGACGAGCTTTCGCGAGAACCTAGATTCTATAATAGAATATTTTTTTTTATCAAACTCTATTCGCAAGATAGACTTAAGCTCAGTTAGCAAACTGAGATATAAATCTTGAATTTCACTATTCTCAGCTGGGATAAGATTAGTTAGCGAAGCCATTTCACGGTTAAGTAAAAGATAACTCATGATTTGATAAGCACTTGCAGAGGCATCATGACTCACGGGGACTTTATTCAATATTAACTGTCTTGCCTCATCATTCTTCACTCTATCGCAAGATAGAACTTTAGATATGAACTGAAAAGGTTCACTAGCACCAGTGACAGTATAATTAATGAGATTTTTGTCATTACGAATTAGAAGGGCATAGATACTCATATACCAAGAGAAAGCTTTATCATACGTGGCAAATTTCTTATACTTTAAGGCTGCTGCTGTTGCTAATCTATATCTTAGACCCATAAAATCATTATAATTTTCTATAGGAATGATATCCCCATCAAATTGAATCAAACTTTTAGACAAATCACGCTCATGAAAATGTAATACACCAGTGCGGTAGATTCTACCACGGAAGTCCATGATCCAACCCCATACCAATGACATGATTTTGATCTTATCCTATGAAGAGCTCGCCGAAGAACTGTGCGAGGATCTAAGTCAAAGTCTCATGCATGCCGCCGGGAGCACGCTCGAAATAGGTGGGGCCAGCACCTCGGGGGCTGGGACCAGCGCAGAGTCGAACGAGACGGGAACCTTCGACCCCTTGGGAATAAGAGCAAGAGAGGAAACCCACAAAGTAGTACTACGGAAACTATTGATTTCCTGCCTCGCAGTTTGTCTATTGAGCACTGTATCCTATATAACCGTCGGCGGAACGGAACTATGCCTACAATTTATGGAGGGAAGGTTTAAAGAGTAATCATGAGTTCAAAAATGAAGAATTATATGTTTCTTACTTATAACAAGGGATTGAAGGCTAGGAGTAGATATTTGAGTAGCTACAAAGATGAGATTCATCCATTTTGTTCGTTGCATCGGCTTGCGTACTATATCGTGATTACATACAATGAATTACCAGATGATTTTGGGGAATTGACGGAACAAAAGGTAAGAGATATTCAGAAAAGCGTAAAGGATGGAACATACACCCTGTCGCCGCTTCTCCTTCGCGCCTTCGCCAGAAAGGGAGACCAAAATCCTGGGTTCTTCCACACCTTTCCAGCCATGGATGGGTCAAATCTCTATTTGGGCGTCAATCCTACACTAGAAGACAGCCTTGTGCTAACGGCGCTCGGGCGTATGTTAAACCTGCATTTTCTCAAGGTGAACCTTTTCACGGAGAAATCCTTTGGTTTGCGAACGATGCCAAATGCATTTTATAGTTCAGTATGCGCGAGAGGCAAGGTCTTAAGGCTTTATAAAGCCGACCTAACAATCTCCCTGAGGACAATAAATCGAGAGAGTCTTTTGTTGAACCTGTCACATATAGTGAAGGATGGGGCTATTATTGAATTCGTCGACAAATTCCTGTCCGTGCCAATCTTGGATCAAAGTGGAAGAGACTTCACTGCCGAGATGGGATGTAGTATACCTACCGTGGGATTTCTAACACATGTACTACTCAATTTTGCCTTAACCGAGTTCGATAAGGAGTTTCAGCGTGCATTTCCAGGAGTAGACTATAGTAGGTATATACATGAAGTTTTTCTCTCTTGCCCCAAGACCTGTACTAGTTCAAGTAAGCAAGGAAAGACCTTGGAAAGCGAGGCAATGCAATTGTCGTTCTTCGACGAACAACAAGTACTCAGCTTATTGGACCAACTCCATTTGGCTGGTAAAATCCTTTCTATTGGACCGGGAGACGCACCTGTGCCTTGTTATGGCGGTCTAGTTTGTGTCAGCCAAGACGGCAAAATAAAAGTGAAGGAAAAGATCTTAGATTTGACATTTAGGCGATCCTATAAGTCAAATAAATAGCTATGATTACCTTCCCCTCACTACGACCTGGAAACCTACCCAGAAGAGAGTATGGATTTGAGTCTCTTAGCAACGTTTCACGTATCTTGCATTAGAGACTCCCTTATTATTTGTTTGCCCTATTCAATCTAGTGAGAAGACGTTTTCTCGTCTTCAAATGGTAACATATGTGTCAATTCATGCTTAACAACTCCCATGTCTTTCCTGGGTCAAAAACCCGGGCCCCTTTCATTTCATAATGTCTTGCCAAAAAGCTAGTATCCAATTTCCTATCTTTAGGAAGTCAATTGGGTACTTGCCAAAAAGCAAGGTTCACGCAAAAATTCTTGCTGCTACCTAAAAAGGTAAAAGAGCAGCGGGAATAAGAAATGAATAATTGAATAGTTCTCACATGTTGTCATTTGTTGCTAAACTATCAAAAGTAGCGAAAGTTTTCATTGTCGATAAATATGAGTATCAACCTAAACCCCAAGAAGGTAAAGGTAGTGCTCAGCCTCAATCCAAAATGACAACTTCAAGTAAAGGAAAGAACTTACCAATAAGAATGAAGGGTTCTGAAAAACAGAACATTTTAATGGAAATGAAAAGAAGCAAGGAAGTTGGTTCCTATGATGATAATACATCCCATCGAGGAGACCAGCATCCTTTCCAAATGTGGAAAACATTAATAGGAACAGGCAGCCTCCCGCGGGCCATTGGTGAAAAATATGTACAAAGTGGGAAAGGAAAAGGTATCCAGGCGATCAAAAGAGAGCCAGAAGTGGGATTACTCGACATCGCAAAAGATGGGACTCGAATACATCCTTATCCACCGAAACAAGAGGAAGTCTTCTTTGACGCTGCTGATGTCTTTCTTGAAAAATCTGTTGCCAGATTTAGGGAATCGACCTTGAAAGTATGTTTTCCATTAGCAATTGGATTCACAATTTGGTGGGCTGCATTGCCTGAGTTTGTAATTGATTGGGCGCCTGAATACTGGCTAGATCCAAAATTCATCAAGCTATGGGATGGGGTAATGGAACTATCTACCATATTAAAAAAAGGTCTCCCCGATGAGAATGGTACTATAGGGGGCATTCCCATGACTGACCTGGTAAACTCGGAATCAAAAGAATTGATTTCAAGTAAAACCTTCGATCCCCTAGATATCAAAAAAGGGCAGAACAGAAAGCTTACTATTGCGGTACTCTTTGTTGCCTATTTTGCAATAGCCTTGAGTTGCGAAGAAGCATTGAAGATACCAGTAGAAGATTTGATGATATAGTTAAGTGCATTTTATAACCCTATCACACAATGTTGTGAGAATGCTTTCGGTCTAGATTGATAGATGAGCTTTCCCCCTTTAGTATGATAGGCAAAGGTCTCATAAGGTAGTCAAGGGGCGGAGGAAACCCTTGACTGGATTGAATCCTTCGCGATTCCCTTGTGGCTACTTACTTCGGGTCTCAGGCAGTGAGATACTGGAGAAAGGTGGGGGAGGATAGAAGGTGAAGCAGCTCCCTGGGATTGATTGTTGGGGGCTTTGATCTCCTTATTTGAATACTTATTTGGATACTGAAGACACAAGCAGGGTGACTTCAGCAAGCAAAGGAAAACGCTGACCTTTCTTTTAGCTTTCAATAGGATTCAACTTACCACATGTTTAAAGCACAGTAGGAATAGTTCTCAAATGTAGATCTGCTTTCATCACATTACGAATAGTTATCAAATGAAGGGAATAGGTAGAGAGGTCAGAGGGAGGAGAATAGCGAGGGGGAGGGAGGCTCCTCTTGCAGTTAGAATATAGATAAGGTAAGGACATTGCAACAATAGCTATGCCCTATCTTTTCTTCCCTCAATCAAAGCAACAATCAAATTCGATTGAGAGCATCCCGTATGCTTACAGCTTAAATCAAAGCGGGAAGAAAACAGAAAGGAGAGTTCGTCGGTCCTAGCGGCCGGCCCCGAACGTAGGCCACGTGCTGAATCGGGTAAACAAAACTCACGGTCGGAATGAAAGGTAGTTCGCTGGATATTGATTTTGTCCAGAGGTGCTGGTTCGAAACCAGCTCGTGACACCAACCTCCTTTCATGTAGGTTCTTGATTGACTCTTTCTTCTAGCTTTGGCTACTGAACTTATGAACAGAGGACAGAGCCTTAAGCCGCAGAGAGAACTCTTTCGCTTATTGATTAGGGCTTTCGGGTTGTAGGGCGTAGGGAGTAGGCGAGTCAGTCTAGTCCTTGAGTAGAGCTAGAACAAGTCGGAAAGAGTTTTTCTCAAGCGGATGAATCTGAAGCAGCAGAAAACAGCCTTTGGGACTCATTCTGTGCCTTAACCCTTCCCTTCATAGCTCGCTTAAGGAAGACTACCTTAAAGCGATAGCTAAAGGCAGTAGAGAAGAAAGATAGGGCATTAGCTGCTTTAACTCGCTCTTCAGCAAGTTATTTCTTTGCCTTTAAGCCGGCTAGTCTGGTTGTTCGAGTGAGGCGGGAAGGAGTGACCTTGTTTGCGAGTTGCCTTTATTCTTAAGCTTAGTGGGTGTTCTGGCTTCTAGTAGTTTCGAGTGAGGGGGTTGCTCTTGGAGCTACCCTTGGCGTTGAGTGTAGTTCTAGTGAGTGTGTTATTCCCCATCTTGTCCCTCAGAAAGAGAGAAAGAAATGCCGTCTCTCTCTCAGATGGGAGGTTCCTTACTCTTGCGGATAGAATATAGATAAGGTAAGGCACACTCAAAGCAGATTCAATCCAACGGAAGGATGCTAAGCAAGTCTATGGAGCGAAGGGAAGCAAACTCACTTAGGCAGCTCGAAGGACAGGGAAGGTATACCGATGAGTCCCACCCTGGAAAGACAGAAAGGGAGAACCGGGGAGGTGTCTGTCCTCTATTTAAGATATTTACGAAGGAATGCCCGACTGGGGAGCGGCACATTATGCGAAAACTGTTATGGCGCTGAATGCTCTTATTCAATTTGACGAGATCTATGCCAATTTCATAGAGCTAGTCTTTGACTAATAATACAAATAAGGCATATATTCGGTGCCCCAAATCACTTCTCCTAAAAGGGGACCCATTTATGCCTTATTGACGCGAACTGGTCTCTATCGTATCGATCCAGAGGGAAGAATCTTGGTCCAAACCCCAAGGAAAGCACGGGAGAGTAGAACGCTTTTGCACGGGGAATTCACTAGAAAAAGGCATCTGAGAGATCGTCTGATTCGGGGTCCTAGGGATAGACGGTTTTCCACCGAGAATCAATGAATAGAATCATATGAAAGAATCGTATGATACGATAGCTAGCTACTAGAGCGACTAGATAGGAAGTAAACTGCCCATACCGGGCGACCGGGAATGGCGTAGGAGTTAGCGGGCTTACAAGGCAGATCGGGAGAACCGGGATTACCTCGTATCGTTGAATGGCGTGGGGACTTTGACTTCCGAGCCCAGCAGGGGAAATCTGGAATCAGTGAATAGTTAGCCCGGTAACTCCGACAACCCGGAGGGACTGCCTCACATAGAGGATAGGAAAGCCAGGGGACCAGTCCTGAATTGGGGAAAGAACGCACGACTTCCTTCCTCATCTTGGCAACGGAAGATTAGGCGACAAAAGTCTTATGTCGAAGAAGAGGGCTTGCAAATCGGTTCTCCTTTAAAGATTTGGTTGGTCTGAAATCTACCTTTCTACCAGTAGTTCGAATGGATGGGAACTCTCTTTTCTCAGCACTTGATAAACGAATGCCACCTTGCTTAACACTTTCAAATAGATCTATTGTCGGGAAGAGCAGTAATTGGTGGTCTGGTGTGGATTGGCGCATAAGCAGCTAGTCCTAATCTAGGCACATACGCCGGTTAGAGCTGCTAATCAGTTGGTTAGGCCGGTAAGAAGCAATGGGGCAGGGGAGGAGGGATTCGGCTATAATTAAGGAAATCCCAGTAAAAAGGAACCCCTACTCTGTTCTCACTTAGTATATCTGGTGGAAGGTAGTTGTTTTCCCGTAGTTTTCTATCTATCAATTCCGAGTATAGGAGAGTCCCTCTTCCAACTAGAGAGAGTACTTCCTGAAATCCAACCATAGGCTAAGTAAGGGGAGGTCTATCGGATTAAACAAACAAGAACTGGATACTTGTTTTTTGTAAGTCAAGTATGAAATATAGCTTTTACTATAGAAAGAAGAGGCTAGTTCCTGGCTTTGTCTTTCTAGAAGTCTTCTTAGAGCTAGAGCAGCTCTTCCCTTCCCCTTCTATACGTCCTCCTGTATTCTATCGTCAATCGATAGTTTTTTTGCCGGTAGAGCAAATTCTTGCTTGGAAGAGAAATCGGACTTGGGAGTGAAAGAAAAAGATGAACAGAGAAAGAATATAGAAGGACGGATCCCTCTTATCTAGGGTATTCTGAGAGATCTTGGTCTCTAATCTTGAAAGAGAATCTCCTTTCTCTTCTTAGATATGAATCTGACTAGTCTTGGTATAAAGTCGAATAGCTAGAGAGCTCATAGGGAGAAGAAAGGGCTAATCCAGCTAAGAAGTGGGCGTCAAGAAGAGGTCAAGCAATCATGAATCAGGATCCTTTCAATCGAGCAAGTAGGGAAGAAAGAATGAAGCCCCAAACCCACTCTTCAATCATAGCTTCGGATTCTACGACCAGCACAGAACTTACCGAAGATGTTGCAAAAACATAAGTGACGTCAGGTTTTTTCGGGTTGAAAACAAACTATCCGAAGCGGTCTAACAACTTCGTCTGATAAGGTGCCCAAATCTCATTTACGAGCCTTACTAGTACTAGTAAAAGGGCTCTACCATCACCAAAAATGCATCAACATCTTTCAAACAAAGGCTTACTAATAATGGAAATGCCAGATATCCAATCTTTCAGGTTCAAAGAAGAGGCTCCTAGTGGTTTTCTTTTTCATATAAGAAATGCAAAGGGGAAGATTCCTGATTCCTAGCCTCTCTCTTCTTTGACCTAAACAAGTTCGCTGTATAAGAGAATCTCAACAAAAAGAGGTGATAGTCTGATCTATCAATGGCCAATCAGGAAGAAATATAGGTCCTCTAATGAATCCCCTAGAGAAGGATAGGGGAATACCTTGACTCTCTTCGCACTAACGTTAAGGGCAAATTCAAGCTTCTTCAGTACTCCTTCGGTCAAGGAGATGCCCGAACGATATAGATAGAGTGGAAGCCTTCAGCACTAGGAGTTCTATTCCTTTATCTCTAGTGATTCTCCGGGATTTCTGCTCTATCTCTCGGCTCTCTCTTACGGAAGAGCCTTCCAACTCATGTTATGATATAGATCCCCTTTGATAACAAAGCCCTCGACCATTCATTATCGCCTCTCCGGTTTTTTTAGGAAGATATATGCCCTCTATAGAGTTTCACATAGCCTTTGGGAAGGCTCGGGGGTCAAGGCCTTCTCCGATAATCGATAGGCGAGGCGGATTGATTATTCTCGTCCCGGCCCTAATAGCTGTTATAGTATCCGATGAGTTGGGTGAGGGAGAGGACGACTATTGATGCCTTGAACTCGACTCCTCTAGAGAGTCCTCCTTCCAAGGGGCTATGCTTTGTCCTAACCATTCTTTGCAAAAAGCCCTAAAAAGCAGTAAGTAATAGCGGATTTATTCAAATGCCGGAATAAGAGTCAAATACCTTTGACTCCAACTATGCCCCTATTAGTAAAGCTTGAAAGCAATCATTTTTTTTTGACTATAAAAGTATATCGTATTTACTCCTCCTCCCTAGAGAGGATAGAAGACTGGACTAGAGACTGCCTCGGATTATTAGTGGAAGGAGGTAGGTTCAGTATTCTCTCTCTACCGCCTCCATCCCACGTTCCTACCTCGAGGTATAGAATCTCTTCTGACTCAACGCCTTTCTAATAATTAGTAGAGATTGGAGAGGAGATAGATGCCCGAAAAATCATCTGTATCAGTAAAGATAAAGAAAAAATGCCTTTCTTAATTCCCTTTTACAACATAGGAGGGAGGGGGGTTGAAAACGTTCTGAAAAATCTGGCTGGATCGAATAGAACTTCTGTCTTTAGACACTCCTTATGCGACGGGGGAGGGACAGGAGGCCCCATCCGAGAAAAGAGAGGGGAGGTCTGGGTCTCCGGCCTGTAAAGCTCATAAATCAAGCACTTTTAGGTCATAAAAGGCAGTGTAATAAAGCATCAATACTGATTCGTCCATAATTAGATGAATCTGTTCATAGAACAAAAAAAGAAAGAGCCTCGAACCAATAAAGACTGAGGAGATTGACTCAAGAACAAATTGAATTAGGAGCTCCATTGTAGAATTCAGACCTAACCATTAATCGAGAAGCGATGGGAACGACGGAACCTGTGAATGCAGAAGATTCTATTGAAAACGAATCCTAATGATTCATTGGGTGGGATGGCGGAACGAACCAGGGACCAATTCATTTATTCTGATAGGTCATGGGCTAACCCTACAACTGAAATAGATATTGAAAGAGTCTCGCCCGCGAAAGCTTTCTTTTCTTTTTTGCTAAATTTGGGGCAATCCGAACCGAAACGATAAAAGACAAAACAAAATAAAGATTCGTTATAACGCGAAATTTTCTATCCATTTTTTCTAAAAAGAAAAGATATGTTTAGTTATATATCCAAACAATATATAAAAATTCCTAATAGATTAGATGAAATCTCAAAGAATCCCATGATTCAGTGTATTATTCATTAAATACCATGTATATCTTAATTCAAGATTTTGGATTTCATTCGCGAGGAGCTGGATGAGAAGAAACTCTCGTGTCCGGTTCTGTAGTAGAGATGGAATTGAGAAACTACCATCAACTATAACCCCAAAAGAACAAGATTCCGTAAACAACATAGAGGAAGAATGAAGGGAATATCTTATGGAGTGGAGGTAATCGTATTTGTTTCGGTAGATATGCTCTTCAGGCACTTGAACCCACTTACATCTAGACAAATAGAAGCAGAGCGACGAGCAATGACACAATATGCACGTCGTGGTGGAAAAATATGGGTACGTTTATTTCCAGACAAACCAGTTACAGTAAGACCTACGGAAAGCAGCTATAAAAGGGATTCGGGGAAAGGATCTCCCGAAGATTGGGTATCTGTAGTTAAACCAGGTCGAATACTTTATGAAATGGGCGGAGTTTCAGAAATTGTAGCCAGAAAGGCGATTTCAATAGCGGCGCCCAAAATGCCTATACGAACTCAATTCATTATTGCGGGATAGGGATGTGGAACCAAAGGAAAGAGATCTTTGTGATGAAAAAAACAATCGCAGGTTTCTTTATTTTTGGACAAACAAATGTATATATATTTCTTTCCTTCGCCCTTTGCATTGAAAGAACATAAAAAAAAAGAGTTGATTCAACATCAGACCCATTTGAATGTAGCGGACAACAGCGGGGCTCGAGAATTGATGTGTATTCAAATCA